>CM062922.1:11645623-12270623 GCA_031878705.1 Tapirus indicus | reverse complement strand
AAAGTTAGATGTTTTGGGGGCTCATCTCTAAAGTGTATGTCTTAAAAGTAGGGATGCCTGGTGTGAGGTATGAACCCATCGCTCCTCAGGGAGAAGCTCCAGGTTTTGAGTTCCCTTCTGGTTGTGGGTCTCCATGCCAGGGGTGAGGTTTATGGGGAGGTTGTGTCCCAGCCTCTCCTACCCTCTTTGATGTGATTTTCTTCTCAATTTCCTTGTGGGTAGTCATTACTCAGCCAGCCTTAGGTTTGTTTTAAGAGGAAATTGTTTCAAATGTAGTCGTAGACTCAGTGTGTCCATGGGAGTGGGTGAGTTCAAGATCTTCTTATATCGCCATCTTGAATCAGAACCCTTGGCTTATTTTTTAAATGAATCACTCTAACTCCTGTGTTGAGAATTGACTTGAAGGTAGAAGGATGGAATCAGGCAGAACAATTAGGAAGCTATTTCAGTAATCCAGCGGGGAGAGTGGTGGTGGATGGCAACAGTGGAGGTAATGAGAAATGTTACATTTTGTATATATTTTGATGTCAGAACAAAGGTGATTTCCTGACAGGTTGGATGAGGGGGTGTGAGAAAAAGAGAGTAGTCAAGGATGACTTCAACATGTTTGGTCTGATTAGTAGAAATGATGTACTTACCATCAAATAAGATGGAAAAAACTACAGATTGAGTAGTTTTGAGAGGAAGAAGTTTGGTGAGGGACATATTGAGTTTGTGATGTCTACCAGACATCCAGGCAGAGATATCAATAGTCAAGAGGATATACAAGACTGAAGTTCAGGAGAAAAGCCTGGGCTAAAGATATACATTTGGGAATCATTGGCTTGTGGATGAGATTTAAAGAAATAATACTGGATTCATTCACTAAATGAGTTAGTGTAGATAGGGAATAGGTCTAAAGATTGAGTGCTGGGGCAGTCCAAAGTTAAGAGGTCTAAGAGAAGAGGAAGAACAAGGAAATGACTGAGATGGAGCAGCCAATGAGATATGGTGAAAACAACAGGTGATTATATAGACATTTTACGGAAAAGGCAGAAGTCAAACCTAAGTTGCCTCAGTTTTTGGGCAGGGCAGATTGCCTTCCCCTTCAGCACCATCACTGACTGTCTTTTCAGATGTGCCTTAGTAGTACTGTCAGCACTAACTGGAGTTGAAGCATTGACTTAAGAGTTACAGAAAATTTTTACATGCTGTTATAGCCATGGATTGGTAGGGGTTGAAGGGAAAGATTAATTTGAATGTTAGCATTTCCTAATGACTCTCAATTTTAAAGTTCATTGCTTTTGTTTTCCTGGTGGCTATGTCAGAAATGAGCCTTATCATAAATCTTATATAAACACCAAATCATGGATTAATACAGCTCAATTGTGTCATTCCACAGCTTAAACTCTCAGAATAATTTCAAAACTTCTTAGGATAAGATAGAGGAACATTTGTGATCCGGGTCCTGATTTTCTCTTTGCCATCATCTCTCATCCCTACTCCCCCACTCTCCTTGTTCGAGCCAAGTTGACATACTGTGCTTTCAGTTCCCTGCATGGGACACACTCTCTCTTGCCTCTAGGTCTTTGCACGTGACCTTCCCTTGGAATACTTTCTCTACTCCTCAACTAGGTAGCTATTTGTTTATTTTTATGCCTTAGTTTAAATGTTACTTCAGTCTTCCTTGATCCTCCAAATTCTGATTTGGAACTGCAAAATTCCCACATCACAGCTCTTATTGAACAGTATTATAGTTTCCTATATACTTGTCCATTTCTCTCTCTAGACCAGGGGTTGGCAAATTTTTTCTGTAAAGAAACAGATCATACACATTTTAGGCTTTGTGAGCCATACATCCTCTGTCACAACTACTTGACTCTATCATTGTAGCATAGCAATAGCAAACCAGACACAGACAACACATAATCAAATGATTGTGTTCTAGTAAAACTTTATTTATGAAAAACAGGCAGTGTGGATGGGATTTGGCCCATGAGGGTAGGAAATATATTTTTGTTGATTTTTATGTCCCCAGCACCTAGCACAGTCCGTGAAACACAATAAGAACACCACAAACATTTGTTTAAGGAATAAAGGGCAATCTAATAAAACTTGCCAAGAAAAATGGCTTCACTGTGATCATGAAAATGTTGTGCAATTTAAGTGACTTTGTGTACATTCTTTCAAAGCAATCCTTAATCCTTAAAATCTTTTCTTTGTTGCTCCTGTCTAAAATGAGCATCCATTTAATAGTCGACTCAGATTTCCTAATTTATTCTGTATGGTAATGCAGTTGTTACACAGACACATGAGGGCTATTGTTTAATCTGCACATGTCTAGCTGGGACCAGGAATTGTAGATATTGCTTTCTCTTTACATGAAGTTGAGATGGAGTTGTCCCTGAGATCAAGTCTGTGCATTGTGGTTATTGGGAGTCTGGTATTTATTGACCATTCCTGTTTCTCCGCAGTGCATGGAATTTGGGTAAGCAGTGACTCATTTGCAGAGATATCATTTATTTAGATTTATTTAATGGAGTTTCATGTGGTTTCTCAGCCATGGTTTACTTCCCCAAATTATGAACGGGAAATCAGAAGGTTTACGAGAATTTTGGCTTGTACCTTTGCCAGGTAATGAGTAAAACATGGTGTAGGGGATGAGAAGCTATGTTTGTGGTAGTCACATCTTCTAACCAGACATTGTCAGGATATTGAGCCAGATATGGTCAGATGAGCAAGTTAATCCCTGGGAAGTCTCATTATTTCTGGGTTATTTAAAAGAAAAGGAAAATAATAGAGAAGATGCTTGTATTTTTAAAGTGACCCCACAGAACCATAATTATTTCCACTTTTTGTCCAGATTTAACTGTACTTTATGTAGTACCAGGGGATTTTTAGTTGGTTTTGAGGACCAAACCCAGAAGAGAATGAGCTTTAATACTCCATCCATCCTTAACTGGCCACCTGAACCAGACATGGTGAAAGATAGGCTTAGCTTGCCCCTGGTGCAGAGGTCTGACACTGGGCTTGTAAGCCTGTGCAGGACTTGCCACTTCTGTGAGTTGAAGTACTACCTCAGGCCAAGTGGTTTTTCAACTGTATGTGAATTGTGATAAAAGCGTTTCACATCTTAAAGTTAAATGCAGACTAAGGAAAGAGGAAGAGGGGTTAATGAGAAGCTAGAACAGAAGAGAGATAGAAAACAGTCCATAAACAGGAGTAAAACATTTTAAAAGTCCCTTTATATTTATATAGTGCTTTATAGAGTAAAATAAATTCATAAATAACTGTTACATTTAATTCCTTCAACAGCCCTCTGAACTAGGCAGGGTTAAGTATTCCCTTTTTGCAAATGAGGAAACTGGCTTTCAAAGAGATTAAGCAACTAGATCACACCCAGTAGAGATCCTTATGATAAATGAAGGAAAGGGCCTTGCTTATTTTCATTGCCACTCACCTGTTCAATTCACTGCTTGCTTCCATAGGATTCACTGTTTCTTCCATAGTTTCTTCTCAAATTCTAAAACTTAAGGTTTCAGAGTTTAAGGGCTGGGTTTCTGTTGGCCAACGTTCTTCCTTTATCCTCACAGGTTGGTTTGGTTGTATTCTCTCATTGTTTCTCATTGCTCTGAGAGTCCAGAGTATCAACCTAGGGAGACGTGAATATAGGAGAACAGAGACTTGGTGAAATGGTGATCAAGAGGGGGGAATTATGTGTATTGAGTTAAGAAGAAGTTTTAAATGAAAGGAAGGCTAGCAGTTGTTGTAAGAATGTTCATTCCCCAGATAGGAGGAGACACTACTTTTTTTCCTTCCTATTATTAGTGTAATAATTGACATTATTCAAGGCTGTAGTCATTTTATAAAGAGCACAAAGCACACATCCATTTTATAGTGGTTAGTTGGAGGTATGTAAATGAACATTTTAGCAAGCAGGATTAGTTGTAGTTTCCATTTGAATTAAAATGCTACACACAGTTTTCTTTTAGGCTGGACCTATGAGCTGTATGAATAGATTTTTCTGTTTTAAGTTTAGAAGGTACATTTGTTTCTTTGAGATTTGATCCCTGGTGTACTCAGATGGCACACCTCAGGTGGAAGAAATCTTACATGGAGATATAATCTGCTTTACCTGATGTAGCCTGATCATCTCATTGCGTATTAACATTGTGTCTGTTTATTTATGTCTTGGAAACATTTAAAAATTATGTCCATATTTTCTTCACTAGCAAATTCTTACTCAGGATACCTTACTGGAAACTACCACCTTACATTTATGTAAACAATGATCTAGCCGTGCAAAATGTTTTAGATACAAATCCCAGATTCCCTTGTCTGTGTTAGGGAAGGTGCCCCAGAGCTCACTTTAGCCAGACCCAGTTAAACTTATACACATGGAAATGCTATTCTTTGTTTGCATAATACCTTTGTACTCACGTTTTCTGCTCTGCTTTAACACATGGAGTTAGTTCCTCAGACTTCATATCAATCACTGAATAAGGAATTCTTTCATCTAGTGGCAGATATTTAACATTTGTCTTCACATTTTTTTAATGCTGTTCCTCAGTTTCAAAAGAAACTCTAATCCTATAGATGACTGGCCTTGGGTTGTTATTGTCATTATTATCATCATCCACATTATTTTCTGCCAGTTTTTCAGGTCATTCCTGGTTCACTATCAGAAGAGGAATCAGACTACAGGAAGTTAAAAGTTAAGTAAAATTTGAAAACACAGATTAAAATAATTTGGTGTATTCACATGGAAGAACAGAAAAAAAGAAGGGTGCAGTTGGGTCCAAGAATAATAATCAGTTTATAGAATGAAAGAACTCTGAACCAAGTTTTAAAATAGTCAGATGGCTACTCAATTCACCTATTCTTTGACCTCTGTCATCACTTCCGCAACATAACCACTATTTCTTCCTTTCACAAGCCACGGCTATGGACGTGGGTATTGAAAGGGCGAATGGACTAGAAGCCAAGAAATCTGGATTGAAGATCTGACTTCACTGCTGGGATAAATCACTTAAAGTCTCTTAGTTTGTTTTTCCAGCTGTAAAATGGGATCAATGACATCTGGCTGCCTCCTCTATGGGATTAAGGTGAGGTAAACATAGGAGAATGTGGAAGCATTTAAAAAATTCTACAATTTTTTACCTACATAAGGAATTTTTACAGTGAACATTATTTCTATACTCAGTTACAGTGGAAATTTCAATAACTTACTTTATGCTCCCACAAATTTTTTAGAAGAGGTACTTTACCTGTAAGGGATATTGACTTGGGGACTGAGGCTGCTGTTTCTCAGCAGCAATTTTTGGATCGTGTACATCGATGAGCAAGTGCTGACAGAACCGACCTGATTAAAAAAAAAAGCAGAACAGAATGGAGGCTGATGTGTTAAGAGGAAGAGGTGAAAAACCATGGTGTTCCAGAGAGTTCTTGATAAAATGTGAACTGAATTTCTTGCCCTGGGGTTTTGGGAATATCCCTGATTCTTTATAATGTGCTGTAAATCTCTCTTTCCTAAGGCCAGCTTAAGTGTAGTTCAGTTTTTTTGAATCATCTCCAAGGGACCTGACTGTGAAGAAAGAGAATGTTGGTAAAAGAGAACAGCAACCAGGAAGAGATCAAGGAAACCAACTGGCTGTTATTGCATGAGATAGTCCACAGTGCTCTGGAACTGACACTTAACACTACAGCTGTATTGTCTTTGGTGACACCTGAATAGGCTAGTGGAATGTCACAGTTGGTCACTGATTATTTTTATATTTATTTTGCAAAATTATTTTGTGCTGAAAAAGAGGCTCCCTCATCTAGGAAATCTCAAATAATTATTAAGTCATATTTCAACCTCCACAGGAAACCTTTGAACTAAATGATATCACCAGTGGCATAGAATCATGGAAAGAACATGTTCTAGGATCACAAAACCTCTAATCTTAGTCTTAGTTCTACATATGTGATGTTGGGTATGCTACTTCATTCATCAGGGCTTCGGTATCTTCGTCTGTAAGATGTGGAAGTTGGAATTGATGATTTTCCATGTCCTTGCAGCTCTAATAATCTCATTATTCTACTTATGATGGTGCTACATAGACGCCATTACAGGTGGTTGACATAGAATAGAAATTTTTGCAGAATGCCTAAATGATAATAATTGGGTGTATAGATAAAAATGCTAACTAGTAGAATCAGAGTCAGGCAAATAGCAAAGACCTTAAAACAACAAGGAAATAAAACACATTGAAAGATTAAAAAAACTGAATCCCTAAATTGGCAATTATGGATCACACAACTGGTTAAGAATATTTCCTTATCCCAACTTAAAATTCTGTGAAGTCTGACAAAATTCTGTCAGACAAAATTCTAACAGAAGTCTATTCTGTCAAGACTTCTGTTAAGTCTCTGTCTTTCAGGTACTACTTCACTCAAAAAAAAAAAAAAGATATATTATCACTAAACCTGGGGGATGTATTTGGGATAGTTTGATATAATAGAGATAGGTTTCAACAGTTTCAGTTTTCTCCCAAAACATCTATTGGGACTTTCCTTTTCACAGCACCACCCCCTTTCAAGTGACAAGAATCCCACTGTCTGTTTTGAAGTATAACACCTTAAGAGTGTTTGGCTATTAAAGAGGGGGAGTATCCACATGAAGCAGGCTCAGCAGAGGCTGGGAATGGGTAAATGTCCTGTTGAATGATAATATACCAAGTAATATAGCAGGGGCTGTCAATATAAGTCCCTTACTGAACAGAAATGAAAAGAATAGGTCATAATGCTCCCACAAACAGTGACTCATGATCTGTAGATAATGTAGATTTTGTGAGTATCCTTGGCACTGGCCCTAGGCTGTAGTCAGAGCCTCCTAATACTCACTCCTGTCTTTTCTTTGTGTTTTATCCTTGTTATGTTTTATCATTTCCAGCCCCCTGACCAAGGTAATACCAATACCATCTCCATTTCCCTAATCTCCTCAGCTCCAGCTTTTATTATCTATTACCTTGAGGTCTAAGGGTAAGAGTAGGGTGGGGAAGATGAAAGAGTATATATGGGATTGTCTGGCTCTTTTTCTATTCTCTTTCTGTTTCTGGTATTATGGCATAGACGCTTTGGTTTTCCTCCCTGGAAAGTTCTGTTTTAATCCTCAAGAACCCATTTTGCAGTTAAAAAATATTGTCAGTTTCTTTTTTGTTTGCATCCCATTTATAACAATTTTAATTGACTAACTAACTTGACTAACAAGAGGAAGGGTCACATGAAAGTCTGGAAAAGAAAAGAACAAAGATTAATATTTTAAGTTAGAGGTTGGCAAACTATAGCCAGAATACCAGCCACTTATTTTTATAAATAAAGTTTTAATGGGACTTAGTCACATTCACTCATTTGTGTACTGTCTATGGCTGCTTTTGTGCTACAATGCCAGAGTTAAGTATTTGTGACACAGACTGGATGTCCAACAATGTCTAAAATAGTAATGTTATAGTAATAGCAATAGTATACTAATAGTATACACTATCCAGCCCTTTAAGAGAAAGTTTGTTAATCCTTGTTTTAAGATATTATCTTGCAAAAAGTTGACTTAAAATGGCATAATATTCTTCTTTCTAGTCAAGATAGACTGGCAGGGGCCAGATTTACCCTTTCACCTGAAATAACCAAAGAAAACAAGACAAAATATATGGAACAACAGATCTCAACAATCTAGATCTCAGGAAATTTACTATGATTCCTCACAGACAAGAAACAAATGAGTTAAGTCCTATGATGACCCCCATATTACTACCTTGAGAGAGTTTCCAGGTCACAGTGGAGGAGTGGCACCCAAGGCAGAGCCTAGAGGCCTCCTTGAGCTCAGGAGATGGAGCTAAGAGTTTGCTGCTTGCCTGGAAATACATGAAGCAAAACCCAACAGAATTGGAGGGAAATATAAACAATTCAACAGTAACAGTTGGAGATTTCAATGTCTCACTTTCAAAAATGGATAGAATGAGTAGGCAGAAGATCACCAGGAAACAGAAGACTTGAACAACACTACAAACCAACTAGACCAAAAGACGTCTGTGAAACACTCTAACTCCAATGGCAGAATATCCAGTCTCCTCAAAGGCATATGGAACACTCTCCAAGACAGACCATGTGCTAGGCCTTAAAACAAACCTCAGTAAATTTAAAATGATGAAACTCATACAAAGTGTTATCTGAGTATGGTGGAATAAAAGTAGAAATCAATAACAGAAGAAATTTGGGAAATTCACAAATATGTGGAAATTAAACTTCCTAAATAATCAATGGGTTAAAAGAAGAAATCACAGGGGAAATTGGAAAACTCTTTGAGATGAATGAAAATAAATACACAACATACCAAAACTTATGGAATGCAACTAAGGCAGTTCTTAGAGGAGGATTTATACCTATAAATGCCTATGTTAAAAAATAAGAAAGACCTCAAATCAGTAATCTAATCTGCCACCTTAAGATACTGAAAAAAGAAGAGCAAATTAAATCCAAAGCTAGTAGAAGGAAGTAAATCATAATGATTGGAGCATAAATCAATTAAATATATAGAGAAAAAAGTCATGAAACAAAAAAATTTGGTTCCTTGAAAAGATAAACAAAATTGACAAACCTTTAGCTAGACTGACAAAAGAGAGAAGATTGAAATCTACTAAATCAGAACTGAATGAGGGGACATTACTACTGACCTTATATAAATAAAATTGATTATAAGAGAATACCATAAACAACTCTGTATTAACAAATTAGATAACCTACGCGAAATGGACAAATTCCTAGAAAGACACAAATTACAGAGATGGACCCAAGAAGAAATGGAAAATCTGAATAGTCCTATAGCAAGTAAAGAGGTTGAATTAATAATTCAAAAACTGCCCACAAAGAAAAGCCTAGGCCCAGATGGCTTCTCTGGTAAATTCCACTGAACACTTAGAAAGAATTAATATCAATTCTTCACAAACTCTTCCAATAAATAGAAAAGGAAGAAACATTTCCCAACTCATTCTATGAAGCACTATGCTGCCTAAAAGAAATGCACTTTAAATGTAAAGACACAAACAGGTTAAACAAAAAGGATAGACAAAGAAATATCATGCTAAGACTAGTCAAAAGAAAGCTGGAATGGCCTTATTAGTATCAAAGTAGATTTCAGAGTAAAAGATATTACCAGGGATAAGGAAACTCAATTCATAATGATAAAGAGGCCAATTAATTAAGAGGACATAATCAATAACAGTTTATATACCTAATAAGAGAGCTTTGAACACATGAAGCAAACTGATATAACTGCAAGGATAAATAGGGAAATCCTCAATCAGATCAATCATTGACAGAATACAGGTAGGAAATCTACAAGGATACTATAGATTTGAACAATACTATCAACTGACTTGACTGACATTTATCAAAGATTCCATCAAACAACAGCAGAATGCACATTGTTTTCAAGTGCACACAGAATATTTACCAAGCTACACTATATTTGGGCCATAAAACAAATCTCAATAAATTTAAACAATTCAATTCATACAAAGCATGTTTTCTTACCTCAATGGGGTTAAATTAGAAATCAATAACAGAAAGATCCTAATTAAAATCTCAGCAGATTTTTTGTATTTTGTAAAAATTGACAAATTGATTAAAAATTCATTTGAAATACAATGGATATAGAACAGACAAAACAACTTTGAAAAAAAACGATGGAGGCTAACATTATCTGATTTCAAGAATTATTGCAAAACTACAGTAATCAAAACAACATTGTATTGGATAAATTTAGACAAAAAGATCAACGGAACAGAATAGGAAGTCCAGAAATGAACCCACATTTATACAGACAACCAATTTTTCACAAAGGTGCAAACCAATAGAGTGGAGTAAAAATAGCCTTTTCAACCAATAGGAGTGGAACAATTGATATATATATCTGTGTGTGTGTGTGTGTGTGTGTGTGTGTAAAAGAATTTGGATACATACCTCACATTATATACAAAAATTAACTCAAAATGGATCATAGGCTTCAATGTAAAACTTTAAAATTTCTAGAAGTAAACATAGGAAAAATACTTTGTCATCTTAAATTAGTCAAAGATTTCTTAGACATGATACCAAAAATATAATCCATAAAAGAACAAACTGGTAATTTGGATTTAATTTCTGATCTTCAAAAGAATGGAAAAAATAAGCCAAAGACTGGGAGAAAATATTTGCAAACCATTTATCTAATAAAGGACTTGCATTCAGAACATATAAAGAACTCTCAAAACTCAACAATAAGAAAACAAACAACAAAATTAACGAATGGACAACAGACTTAAACAGACACTTCACCAAAAAGATGTTTAGATGGCAAATGCTGAAAAAATGCTCAGCATAATTAGTCATTGGGGAAATGCAAATTAAAACTACAATGAGATATCACTACACATCTGTTTAAATTTCTAAGATAAACAGACTGACCATATGGAGTGTTGGTGAGGGTATGGAACAATTGGAATTCTCATACAATGCTGATGGGAATGTAAAACTGCTTTGGCAGACAGTTTGACAGTTTCTTTAAAAGTTAGAAATACACTTACCATACTACCCAGTCATTTCATTCCTAAATATCTCCTCCGGAGAATGAAAACATATGTCCATAGACAGGCTTTTAAACGAATGTTCCTAGCGGCTTTATGTGTAATCGCCAAAAACTGAAATCAGCCCAAATAGGAATCAAGAGATGAATAGGTAAACAAACTGTGGTGTAGTCATATATTGGAATAGTACTTAGCAATTAAAAGGAATGGACTATTAATGCATGCAATAACATGAATCAATCTCAAAATCTTCTGAGTGAAAGAAGTCAGACCAAAAAAGTACATATTGTATGATTCCATTTAAATAAAACTTTAGAGAATTCCAACCCATCCGTTTATATACTGTGTATTCTGCCTTTCCTTGTTTCACACTGGTCTGTGCACCCATCTATGGAACCCCTCCTTTTTGGATAAGGGATTCATTTTTTCTCCCTCACATGTTGATGTGGGAGTGCCCTAGAGTTCAGTCTTTGGCCATCTTTTCTATCTACACTTTTAACCTACACCTTCTCTCTGGATAATCTAACCTAGTTCTATGGCTTTAAATACCATCCATGTGCTGCTGACTCCAAACTTTTATCTCCAACCCTGGCCTCTCCCCTGAATTCAACTACATTTCACCTTCACTGCCACCACTTCAGTTCAAGCCACCTTCATATAGTGCCTTCATATATTATCAGCCTTCTACTTCCATTCTTGCCATTCCCTTCCACCCATTCTCGGTTCAGTAGCTGAAGTCATATTTTTAAGGCCTAAATAAGATCATGTTAGTTCTCTATTTTAAAACTACACAATGGTTTTTACAGCCATTAGAATAAAATAAAAATTCCTGATTATGACCTAAAACAGGGGTCAGCAAACTACAGCTTACAGGCCAAATCCAGCCTGCCACCTGTTTCTGTAAATAAAGTTTTATTGGAACACAGCCATGCCCATGTCTTTACTTATTGTTTATGGCTGGTTTAGTGCTACAATGGAAGAACTGAATAGTTGGAACAGAGACTATATGTCCTGCAAAGCCTAAAATATTTACTATTTGGCCCATTGAGAGAATATTTGCCAATCTCTGATCTATGACATCTTGGGGTGGGAAGTAGGGGAGGAGGAAAAGAAAGAAAAAAAGAAAACAGCAACAATCTAAAAAAACAAGTTTGGTGAGATTACTCAAAGTCCAAGTTAAGGAATTTGAGTGTCTTTTCAACCAAGGGTTTTGCCAGTCATCTTATAACTTTTGAAACAAATTTGCTGATAGAATTTCTAAGTTTGTGCCCTTTTGCTAACAACTCCGCCAATGGAGTAGATGCATTCTTAAAAAACTGCCTGTGTAGATGTCATTAGAACACTACTTATGTCTTAGGATGAAATTTTTTTCCATAAAAACAGTTTTCCAGTTCTTTAATATAAGCGAGAAAATAGCTTTGCTACTCAGAATTTTTCATTTAAAGCAATTTCTCAGGAACACATCTGCTCTTGTACATAGGTAGACACCAAATTGGTCTTTCTTCCTAGGATTTGTCCAGGTTATTTCAGGCCAAGGAATGCCTGTCAGGCCATTTAAAATCCCTCTTGCTGTGGTTGATTCTTCTTGTAGGTGTTTTGACCTTGCAGAATCAAGAAAGGTGTTTAAAGTGAGGGTGTAACATAAAGGAAAGAGGAAGAAATCAACACAGGATTTCCCCAGCAATAGAGAGCATTCCTTTCTTCATATAATATTTTTCTGGAGATAAACAGCCAGAATTTTGTTGCTATGCTTCTAAATTTTGTTATACTGCCACACTCCCAACTCCCTAATATTGGTTGCTAAGTAAATACTGCCAAAATATTGAGCCTGCACACAGTGTCATGCGTAGTAAGCACATAAGCATATTTGCCGAACAACTATAACACAAAACAGAAGGTTTTTTTGCTTGTTTGTTTTTCAGCTTTTTTTAAATTGTGGTAGAAAACATATAAAATTTACCATCTTAACCATTTGTAAGTGTGCAGTTCAGTAGTGTTAAGTATATTCACATTGCTGTGAAACAGATCTTCAGAACTATCCTCTTGCGAATCTGAAACTCTATACCCATTAAACAACTCCCCTTTTCCTGCTCCCGCCTACCCCTTGTAGCCACCATTCAACTTTCTGTTTCTATGATTGGACTACTTTAGATACTTCATATAAGTGGAATCATGCAGTATTTGTCTTTTTGTGGATGACTTATTACACTTAGCATAATGTCCTCAGTGTTCATCCACGTTGTAGCACGTGACAGGATTTCCCTCCTTTTTAGGGCTCAATAATATTCCATTGTATGTATATACCACATTTTGTTTATCCATTCATCCATCGACTGACAGTTTGAGTTGCTTCACCGCTTGGCTATTGTGAATAGTGCTGCTATGAGATTCTGCTTTTGATTCGTTTGGACATACACCCAGAAGTGGGATTGGTGGATCATATGGTAGTTCTATTTTTAATTTTAACAAAAAAATTTTATTTAGTATAATTTAACTTAATGGATTGGAAATTTGTTTTCCTATCTGTATGTACTGTTTCCCATGTGGTTCAATGAAGGCTATGAAGAGTAGAGAAGATATAAATAGTTTTTATGGTAAGTGGGAGAATGAGGTGACAACAGGAACATAGTAAGATCATACTAAAAATGCTAGGTAGAGTTGAGGCCCCATTTTAGGTTGGTGATCAGAAATTTATAATGATAGTAATAGAGGTGGATGCTGTTATTACAATTACTACCACTACTGCTACCAATACCACTACTACTACACATACCACTACTACTACACTGTAGTATAGTATAGATTGGCTTTTGAGTTGGTAGCTGGAGCATTTTATGGTAGGCAAGGAATCTGTACCAGTATGAACCATCAAATGTTGAGTTCTGAATCTGAGACAGTTTCTCTGAAACATGCTTCTCCCTATTTGGTCATAAAGAACAACACGGCGCCAGAAGTGACCTACTCAGAACCACCAACTGAACATAATAGTTCAGGAAGCAACAGGAGTGCAGGCCCTGAGGTCATCATGATGTGTAGCTGTCTTAAGTTTCTTTCTTAAAGCTCAAAGTCATTAAAGTAATTCCTCAGCAGGGGCTCCACTCATCATACTTTGCTCTGCAGGGGTAATTACCATCAACATTAATGGGAATTCTGAATTTGTCTCAAGAAGTAAGCACAACACTAGCTCCTGAAACAGAACACAAGAGTTATTGATCTGCATCTAAATGTTCTCCCAGGTTTCCAAGGGAGAGAGAATTCAGTGGGCATTAGAAAAATACTTAAATAAATTCTTCCACTGTTTCTCTACCTGTTCATATTTTTATAGAATTTAAGAATGCATGAAAATGTAAGATATTGTTGACTGAGAATAGAACAGCAATAACAATCATTTAAGTGTTATTATATGTGAGGCAGTAAGTTTAGCATTTTACTTATTTACTTTACATTTTACTTATTTACTTTTTCTCACAGCAGCCTTTGAGGTTAGTGTTAGTCCCACTTTACAAATGTGGAAAGTGAGAATAGAGACGATCAGTAGTTTTCCAACACTTAACACAGGTTCTCAACACTGAGCTAAGATCTGTGGGAAATATACAAAGAGGACTCCTTTTAGGGTCACATTTGAAAAAATAAATCCATGTCTGTTACCACAGAAGAAGAAAGTTATGATATTATGTATAACAATGCAGTTTCAACCCTACTTCTCAGGGTCCCATCTAGAAAAATGAATGTGTCTCTGATACCAATAGCAGCATATTCACCAATGTAGGCCAAAACCTATAATTTTCAAGGCCTGGAGTGAGAGTATACATGGAGGCCCACATACCATATATCAAAATATTTAAGTCAAGCTATCAAACTGTTGAATTAAATATGTACTATCTTCTTACTTTGGTAAGTGTACTTTTATAATGACCAATAAGACTGGCATCGAATTTAGAATTCTGACACCTCAGAGTTCTATGCCAGAATGTAGAAGAGTGGAGAAAGCTGCTGGCCTGTGGCCTGCCACCATTGTCTTCCCACCCCTGGCTCTGTCTGACCCTGACAAAGGCCTATCACAGAGGTGTGTGGACACCCCACCACAACCCCTCCTACACCACATTCAGCTATCCCTTAGGTATGCACTTGGCCTAGGGGGTGCATGTGTTGATGGTCTGGCCTGCTCTTGGGAAGATGGACATCTGCATAGACTGTGGAAGTGGGATTGGGGCATTTGATAGGGAATCCCAGAATCCTACATGGAGCATGATCTAGAAGAGGCTGAGTGATGCATCCTCTTGGTTCCATGGAAGCCTCACCCTGTGAGGAGGAGTGGCCAGGGGAGGGCCAAGTCAGGGCCCCCTAAAGTATGGGGCAGTGAAGGGGTCTAAGTGGTTAACTTGACTTTTGGCTCTAGAGAGAAAATAGAATATCAACAGAGAAGTTCAAAATTTTCTAGACTCCCCAGACTTTGGGATCTTCTTCCCAATGCCTTTTCCTCATATGGTCTTCACCATCTTAGTAAATGACATCATCGTCTTTACTGTTGTCCAGGCCAAAAATCTTGAAGTCATCCTTGATTTCTGTCTTTTGCTCGTTAGTCACATCCAATCCCTCAGAGAAAATTCTGTCGGCACTATCACCAAAAGGTATCCAGAATTTGACTACTCTTCAGCACCTCCAATGTTACCACCCTGGTCCAAACCACCATCACCTCTCTCCTGAATTAACTAGTCTCTGTGTTTCCTGCACCATGCCTAGTCTATTTACAACACGGCAGTCTAAAGGACTTTGATATTTGCTCTTCTCTCTACCTAGAATGCTATAATACAAGTAGTGTATGGCTTGCTGCCTCATCTCCTTCCTTCAAATGCCATTTTCTCAGTGAGGCCCTCTCTGCTTGCCTCATCTAGAATGGCCACCTGCCTGATACCTCTATCCTCCTTCCCTTCTTTATTATTTTTCTCTTTGCACTTATCATCCTCTGACATATATATATTTTACTTATTTTGATTGTTTTTTTTCTGTCCCCCTCCACTATAATACAAGCTCATGAGGGCAGGAATTTTTTATCTATTATGGTGCTTGGTGCATAAAAGTCACTAAATACATTTTTGTTGAATGAATATAATAGTAGTACAAGCTAGCCAACTCTTGTTTCACTGGCTATATGATATATAGATAGATAGATTTATCTATAAATAGATGGATAGATCTCTCTACCTACCTATCTATCTATCTATCTATCTATCTATCTATCTATCTATCTATCTATCTATCTATCTATGCTGGAATAGGAACGCAGGGGTCAACAATCAGAGTAGTTTCTAAATCTTGCCTTGGAGCCATCCTGACACATACTAAATTCTGGATAATAACCTAACTGATGCTTAATCAGAAACTTCATGATACATCATTTTATACAGTATATTTTTAGAAGTGACTGAATCAACCAAAACTTCTTCTTTGGTACCTGCCCCTGTGGTACCTGCCCCTAACCATCAGCCCTGCAGAAGGGCCCGGTCTTAGCAACCACATTTGTACTATGAGTTCCAACTGTTCTGACCCAACAATTAGATTGAGCTGTGAGTTGTCAAAAATCAGAATAAGAGTGGCATAAACAAAGTCAATGTCTTTCTCTCTCACATAAATTAAGTCTAGTGGTAAGCAGACTAGGACTTGTTTGGCAGCTGCTAACAAGGACCAAGACTTCTAGTTTGTTCTTCCCCCATCCTCAAAATAGGTTTATACTTCATGGTATGAGATGGCTCTTAAGCTCCAGCCATCAAGTTCACATTCCAGTGGGCAGACAGGTTAGAAAACTCAGGACTGTCCTGGTATATCCTCTTGTCAGAAAGCAAGTGTATATACAATGATGTTGGAAGCAATGTTGAAAATATAAAGGAGTCGGCCTGGGGGGTTCCCACTAGTCAATTTGAGCATCATAAGAAGAACAATAATTATGATTCATCAAAACAAGTAGAATCTAGGATTGGGCAAGCATTCATAACGATGCCAAAAAGAAGCAAGTGAATAAAAAGTGTGTGAAAAGGTAAGTATAATATAAAAGGAAGGTAATTGTAATAGGTTTTGTTTAAATTTTATTTTAGATTTATTTTAATTTTTTAAAAAATATATGTTGCTTAGAAAGCATTTATTCCAAAAAGTGGGATAGCGTATGGTTGTAAAAGAGATCTCTGGAGCCGGACTATCTGAATTCGATCCCAGCTTTGTCATTTACTAATCTTTGTACGCCTGTTTCTTAGTTGTAAATGAGAATAGTAGTACCTACTTCATAGGGTTGTTGTGAATTTAAATGAGAAAATGCACATCAAGCACTTAGAACTTTGTCTAGTACATCACAAGCATGCTACTTTTTAAAATCTATGTATCTATCTACCTACCTACCTATCTCTGGCAGGATATGAAATAAAATCTTGTTTTCTCTAAGAAATACCATTTCTTAAGTCAACTATGCAATTGAGCTGCCAAATATTTGATCCATCCTGAAGTAAATTTTCAAATTTATTCCAGGGATGTAACCACAAATTCACAATGATGGCAAAATAAGTGATCTGTTCTTACACATTTTGGTATGCTCATGTTCACACAGTTGACTCAGAAACTGTTTCCTTGCTTTAGAGTTAGATAGATAAATTAGATAGATTTTAAAAATAGCAACAAAAATTATTTTGAATAGAGTTTCTGTCACTGTCAATAGAAAATGTCCTGACTACTGTAATTATAAATTCCTTTAAGGAAGTATCTCCAATGCTGAGAAGAGTGCCTGGCATATAGCATGTGGTTAATAATTTGGTGCAATAGACTGAAAAAACTGGAAGTTAATTTAATGTTAAGATTTGGAATATATTCTCAAATACTCCATTAGGAATAGTTAGCTTTTTTCATCTTTAATGGCTACTTGTGATAGAATGATATATGTCTTCCTTAATGTTCCCTCAGTAATTTTATTAATATATCAATTAAACTTTATTTGAGACACCAATACATCTAGCTATGGGACTACATTTACCGGCTTCCCTTGTAGTTAGGTTTGGCCATGTGACTAAGTTCTGTTCAGGAAAAATCTAAATGAAAGTGTGGTGCAGGACTCCTTGGAAGCTTCCTTAAAAGAGGGTCCATGGTATTCTTCTTTTTCCTTCTTTCTTTCTGCTTCCTGGCATACAGATATGATGGTTGGAGTTCTGGACACCACTTCAGATCTTGAAGCAATGCACTCTAGATGATAAAGCAACAAGACACAGGAAGCAAGACATTGTGGAGCTACCATACCATTCTTGGACTGCCTATATGTGATCTTTTTTAACATGAAAATGATATATGCTTCTATCTTCCTTAAGCCATTGTTAGTTTTGTATTTTTTATTATAATCAGTCAAATCCAATTCCAAATAACAAACTACTATCCACTTATTTAATATGTATTTGAAAACCCTGTATACAAAGCACTGTACTAGGAGCCACGTAAGATACAAAGTTGTTTAAGATGTTGATCTCTATCTTTCAAGATCTTATACTTTAATAAGGAATATAAGTCTATACACAAATAATTGCAATATAATGCAACTTGCATTAGTTGCACATATCATTCAAGTATTTTAATTTAAGTTTGCTCTAGATAATCCTGTATAAGTGGTTGCCCAGAGGTACATGGGAAATGGATTAAGAGTGATGCAGCCAGTAAGAAGTATATAGAATATTAAGATACTAATAAAGATGGGATTCATTCTCTCTCTCACAATATGTTTTTTTCCCTCTGAATCATCTCAATGTCAGTTACAGATATTGTGATGGGAAGGTAGGGTCTTGATAACATACATCTATAAAATTATATTTCACATTTGACTCTAGCCTAGATTGCATTCAGAATTAGTAAGACTGCATACATTTGAATCAAAACTTAGCTTAGCATTTGAGGGTTTGATGTTGTGTCTATTTCACAATAGGGCGAAGGCATGACCTATGTATACTGTATGAAATTACTCCTTACATTTGACTTCAACTCATCACAGATAATCGTATGAAAAGATTGAAAGGCAAATGATAAAGGAATACAAATTACATTGAAAACATACTCATCAGAGTTTTAAGAGATGTAAATAATCAGTAAAACTGCAGAAATAAGTTTCCATTAATAAAAGATGACTCGCGTATTCATGCCAAAACAAAATGTGTAAGTCATACAGCATGTTTTTAACTTTGGTTTAAAACTCCCATTTAAGAATGTCTTTAAAGAAATGCGAATGGATATATTTTTCTGTATCTATCCCAGGACTAGAAACTGATGAATATGACCATACTAATATGTACAAGAACAGAACACTTGTTTTGCCATCATTATGAATTTATGCTTACATGCCTGGAATAAGTCACTTGAAAATCTGCTTCAGGATGGATGAACTATTTGGCCACTCAATTGTGTAGCTGATTTAGGAAATATTGTTTCTTAGAGAAAACAAGATTTTATTTCATAGCCTGTCAGTGAAATTTAGATAAAAAAAGAACTATTTTAAGCTATATTACCTTTGCCTAAGCCAAACATGTCAATTTTATTTTCACTGTTCACAACACCTTTCAGAGTTTTGTTTCTTAACTTCGAAATACCATCCTCAATCTTTCAGTATGCCTAAAAGACAAAGTCTTCAGGTCCAGGAATGTCTCTTTTCCAAGTTATATACACAAGAAGAACTCAATGAGTGTTGATAATTAAGAGTTTGTGTTGTGGGCCTTGTGGTAAAATCTCATTGCCAAAGAAATACTCCTCAGAAAGGCAATCTGGTGATGAGGTGGCAAAAACATGGGCTTTGAAGTAAAAAACAAAAACAAACAAACAAAACCCTGGGACTGGGATCAGTCTGTTCTTTATAACTGTGTGATCTGAGATGAGTTTTTAAACTTTTCTGATTCTTACGTTACTAAGTTGTGAGGAAATATTATACAGAGGTTAAAATGATGGACATTGAAGTCCACCTAACTGGGTTTTAATCCTCACTGGCTGTGTAATTTTAGGCAAATTACTTAAACTCTCTTAGCCAAATGCTTCATGTGTGAAGTGGGTGTAACAATAGTACTTGTTTCACAGAGTTGTTTAATGCATGAAGAGTATTTAGAACAGTGCCTGTCATAGAGTAATTTTTTAGTATATGATAGCTATTATTATTATATCTAAATAATGACTCCTTCCTTATTATTTCTTTTGCTGTCTATAAAATGGAGAAAATCATATGTACTTTACTGAGGATTAAGTTAAATACTAATACATAAATGACCCATAATGGTGCAGAGTAGATGCTCAATAAATGTCAACTATTATCTGTGAAATACTTTGCAAGTATTGTGTAAAGAGTAACTGAGGTAATACATTTAAAGCCGAGCTTAGAACACAGAACAGGATAAATGCTTAATAAATGTTAGTGCCAACGTGGAAATATTTTCTTTTTCCACAGACTAAACTATGAAAAGATATGAAAAAGAAATACTAGAAATAGATTCCCACGTAGGAATATTCCTTGTGGCTTCGATGTAATGACAATTTAAGGACAAGTCAGTCCTCGTTCATGTTGACGTTAGAGAAAACCACTTTAATGTCAAATCAAATATCTAAAGAATTACCTACCAACTAAAGAGTGAAATTGACCTCCCATGCTGGTGATTCTTCCACATTCTCCTTCATTCTTTGACATCTGTGAGGGGCTTAAAGAGGCTTCCCACTATATCTTCCTGTTGGTGAAAGGCTAGCTTTCTTGGGACATCCATCTTCCATGTGAAACTGCTGATGCTGTTTGCCTCAGAAAGAACCTCATTTCCCCTTTTGGACTTGCAGCAGCCAAAATCACATCACTCCCTGGTGCCCCACCAGTACTCTGGATATACAATCACTGTCTGCCCGTACAACAAATACCTCACCTGGTTTCTGCAAGCATTTAACGGGGAAACCACACGGGGGACTGAGAACACTGGGTTGTAAGCTTTGGGGGTCAGATAGGGGGGTGGGTGCTGGAAGAGTTCCAGACCGTCTGTTTATTTTTATTTTCTATGTGAAAAGCATGTACCTCCAGTACCACAGCATAGATGCTGCTGCCAAGACTACTTATGCACTAGCCCCATTTCCCGGGCTGAGTCATACTCCTCCATTTACCGTGATTATCAACATTCTTTACACCAAACTACCCTCAGAGCAGCGGACTTGGCAGGGCTCAGCAGCAGTGTCAGCAGCTTCTCAGTTTTGGGATTTCAATTTCAGAAATGGAAGATTTCAGAGGATATTTTGCTCAGCATCTGCTTCCCTCTGCAGGGGGTAGGCGGTAGCCTGGGAGCGGGACTGGGTGTCTGTGGTGATTGTTTCCGTTGTTTGTCTCAGGCGCCTGGGGAGCCAGTGTAGTCTAACAGCAAGAGCATTGGCTTTGGAGTTAGTCAGACCTGTGTTCACATCTCAGCTATGTCCTTATTTGTGTGTACTTGGGCAAATCACTGAAATCTTTCCGAGGTCCATTTTAGTCATCTATAAAATGGGTTTTGTGATTACAGAACTTGCAGTGTTGGCGTGAGGATTAAATTACATAATTATGGACAGGCATTCAACAGATGTTCCTTTTCCCTTCAACTGTTGCTCAACCATCTTGAGATAGACACATATGACTCTCTTGACTTTCTTGAGCATAGTTTCCTTGCTACTGTGTCAGAAAGTTTGTGTCTGCTTATGAGTTGTAAGTGAAATAGGTAACTGATCGTCATCCCGAATATCCTTATTTCTACAGATCAGAGCAACCTTAGTGACAATAGAGCATAGGGATTTGACATAGTGGTTTTTAACTCCAAACTCCATCCTCCTCACTCCCCATCCCCTGCCGTCTTCCCACCCTAGTAAAAGTTGATGATTTCTGGCTACTATTGCTGGTGTAGTCTCCATTCTATCCACTCCTGGATATTGTGTTCTGTAGCTGCCATTGCTGCTGTCAGAAATGACCAGCTCTGATGCCTCAGGTGCTGTGGCTGTCAGCTTTCCTGATGGCATTTGTCATCATGGCTTTTCACTTCTTGCTGCTGCTGTTATCATGATGACTCCTGGCATTCCCACCCCCCCGGATCTTCTCAGTCAGGGAAGCCTCTCTCCTTAGAGTGATTATGGATCTCGCCTTGCTCCAGGTTTTAGGGCTCTGCTGAGGAACTTGAAACACACAGATTTCCAGAGGCTGGGCTGGTATTGTACAAGAGACACCACTCAGGATTGTATACGAACATACTCAGTGTCCCTGAACCACGAGTATCTAAGAATTGGGCCTGAGCACCTCAAATTCAGCTCCCACCAAAAAAATCTTAACCATAGTGTCCAAGGGATTACTCCAACCTCCCAATACCTTGTCTGACTTCCAGGTGTAACTAACTCATCAAAGGCATGAGAAAGTCAATAGCAAAGCCCTCACCCATACAGCAATTTATACTAGTGGGGAGCTTTTGTACTTTATCCTTGGAGTTCAATTTTAATTATATATAATTATATAGCTGCTGACGTCCTGGAGCAAGGGACAATTGTGAACAAAGACAAAAATAGAGGAAAGTTATCTTGGGTGATGTTGGAGAGTCTCCAGGCAGGTAAATGCAGCCCCTAATCATGGAAGCTTAGAGTACATTGCACAGTTTCACATCTGGAAGAATTTGGGTTAACACATCTAAGTGATAACAATTAGTAACAAATAGTAAGAGCATAAGACATGTACTTGCTAATCTCTTTATGGAAGAGGAATAAAGACATTTTGAAGGATTGAACTTTGAGCAATTTAACACAGGGAAACTTCTAAGCTCTTCATTCTCTTTACAGTGTTGAGTATATTAATATTGTCATCGAGGAGGGCTAGACTAGTGTGAACTAACTAGAGACATATATGTATGTCTCTATATGTAGAAAGCAAGAAAATGAGAGAATTCAGACCAAGAGACACCATATCAACCATTTGGGGCTTAGATGATGTAGCCATAAAGTGTATAATCTAAACGCTAACTCTCTTGAGAATAAAAGGGATGCTTTCGCAATGAAACTTTCTCAGACACAAAATTAGAATGTATGGTCACCCCAGGCTTAGAGCCTCAACAATTGCTAGTGAGGATTGATTGATAGCTACACCAAATGTGTGCCTGTGCATGACTTATAATTTACTGTGATTGTTTATATTTAAGTTAGGTGTTGGTGAACTATATGTTACTCACTCCATAGCAAGGACTCAAGTCATTTGAATTAATCTTTTTGCTATTGTTACACATTTTCAAGTTGAAAGAATTCCTTTAAGGATTGTTAAAGAGAGGTACTTGATCCTATTTGAAATGTGTAGTCCCTATATTTATGCTCAAAGAAGGATTAACATTGATTTTATAATTTGAAATGCTAGTTTACCACCAACTTCATTTTACTTCATGCTCTGAAAACTCTGGAGCAAATGCTGATGACTGAGCTGCCCATTGGAGTAAATATTTATATTTATGCAACCTACTTATTTCTATTCACTACTGAGATTCAATTTTTTTAGTGCCCCTTTTAATTATAACTGATCCTAAAATAAAGTTAAATTTATTTACCTATTTTACATGCATTATACTATTTTGTGGTTAAAAGAAAGTGTATTCATCCTTTAATCTGAAATAGAGAAGGAATAAGTTTTGATATATTTTATAGGTCAAGAGACTTTACCCTGACCTTGTAGCCTCAAGATAATACTTACCTCTCTACGGTAAGTCATTTGCTAATATGTATAAAGCCATTTAAATTAGAAATATTATATTTGTTTTTAGCCAAAGGCATGAGAAATGATATGCAGAAAAAGCTGAATAAAGGCACATTGATTCTGACAGCATATTACAAAATAACATTTTGCTCTTGGTTTTAAAAGCCACTACTTCTTAGATTACTCTGGTGTTGAGTAAGTGAATAAAATATTCCAATTTTCTTTACTCTCTCAGTTCAGTGGATAGTTTTTCGGCCCATCCCATTTCAAAATAAATCATATACTTGAAAGAAGTAAAGATAAAACTCTACACATCTCTGTAGGTACTTATAGCAAATAATATAGGCCTGCTTACCTCTACCCCTTCTTCATAGATTGAAGGAAATCACTCTCTATACACATCTATTGTTGGCATCCTGCCATTCCTAATATTGAATAGATTACTTTACTTGTGGGCCATGTCCTTCTCTCTACCCTTTCCAAGCAATGTCTGATTGGCTTCCTTGTAACCTTATTCTTGAATGTCTATAGCTAAAATGAGGGCCTACAATTTCCCTCTTCTAGCCAAATGTCATTTATTTTTTTAAAGTGGAATGTTAGGAAAAAGACTTTTCTTTTTTAATGAACATAAGTGGAAAGGAGTACTTTTCTGACAAAATAATGATCTCTGCTGGTGTATTTGCAATGTATTTGTGATTGGGTCATTCCTGCTTATACCACATCATCTGATGTCACCTATAACTCATTAGTGGCTAGTTAGCTTCTCTTTCCTTCTTGAGCTTTGTGAGGACCTGGAGAGATTATTGTTGTATAGCAGTGAGTGAGACAGTCATTCTTTGATTTACCTGGAATTAAGAGCTAGCATGTAAAAACATTCTTATTTGTTTAGCAGGAAACGAAGATAGAGGGTTCTGTTTCTCACTTATCACTAGTCAAAAAGAATTACAATTCTCGGGAGCAAATTGAAAAGTTAGGAGGAAAAAACATTTTCAAGAGTACAAGTTCTCCAGGTTCTGAAGGGATTGAACACATCAGATCTAATGGATGTATCAACATTGACATTTGTGGGAATGTGCATGAAGAAATACGCATTGATTTTAAATTGCATGCCACAAAAGCCTAAAAAATAATGCATGATTTTCCATCTTCTAACTTAGATGGAAAAACATGTGTTTTGCTCACAATTTTGTCTAAGAGAAATGTGAACTCACAGACAATTGTATTCACATGCAGGCCCGTTTTCTGAGATTGCTTTCAAATGTAAGCATAACATATGTTGTTCTGTTAGAAAAAAAATAATAAAGTGAACTTTTACAATGTAAATTCCTAATATATAGGATTATGGGAAAGAATTGTGTTGTTTAAAACAATGCTTGGTTTTCCCTCTAGTTGGATTCATAGAGATGGGGGTGAGGGGTAAGTGACTTTAACTCTTGCGTATTTTACATTACCCCATGTGCCTGCATATGTGTCAGAACAACTTTCCTCTGTCTGGGTTTAGAGTGTCAAGCTCAATAACCACATTAGGGAGAATAATAAGCCAATGGCACAAGTGTTGACAGATGTTTCTTACCCAGGGGAAAGGAGATAGAGGAAACTGGATGATGAATTTTAAGGACTGAAGCATACATTGTAGTTTTTCTAAATCTGCAAGTATTGTGTTTTTCCTGAGGTCACCAACTATGTATTGGCTGCCTTTGGTGATGCTGAAAAATCCTTAGAGTCTAAATGAATGAGCTCTGGAATTGTTCCCATGATAAACTGCTGACCAATTTGTCTCAGCCGGCACTTAAATGCAAAATTAAAAATGAAGGTCTTCTGGACTGCATTATGGCTTGTGGAAGAGCACTGAATGATTTATTCTCACTCATTTTCTCCACTTTCCATGGTAAAATATTTTTACGTGGTCAATAAATTATGAAGGCTGACATTAACAAGATGAACTGTGGATGAAAATATGTGAACCTGAATGTTTATAAGAATGTGGAATTGATATTTTACTTTTTCTTCAACCAACTCTGGACTTGTGGGATCTCAGTTGAATGAGGGCATCTAACTTAATTCAGATTAATTTAGTAAGAGGTCCTGGAGACTGACGAATCATGTGTCATTAATAAGGGAAAAGAGAGTGCTTAAGTACTTAGGACATTTTAGTGAAAGAAGGTGACATGTTTGGAACAAGTTAGATGAGGCACTCTCACTCCCTTTTGGGGATGCCTTTGGCATTGCAACACTGAACTTGATGCTGACCTGGGGCCATACATGAGTTCTGATGTGCTGGTGATGTCTACTTATCATCCAAAGGATCAGGTTAGCATTTGGCAGAGGTTGCTGAGGGCTAATATTAAAAGCTGTCCCAGTGATGGAGGCATGTTCTAAGAAAAAAGGAAAGGAAGTTTAATTTAAGCATAGTCACTTAGACATTGGAGAGAAGCTAAAATGTTCTACTTGGAGAGTGTTGTATGACTTACTGCTGAGAAAAAACCCCAAATGGTTTGAGAAATCGAAATGCTACAAAGAAATCATTAAGAAATGAGTATCTTAGGCAGATGACAGGGAATAGCAGTACTAGCAGGTAACATTTTGAACTTTACCATTTGCTATGCTTTTTACTCTACTTCTTTTATTTCAGTTAACTCTCAAAACTATACTGTGAGATGGATACGTCTTAGGTCCTTTCTAATCTTTTGGTTATGGCTTCTGGTATTTGTAGCAATAATAACATATAAGTGCTAAGCCTCTGTAGGATACAGGCTCCATCCTAAGTCTTCAAGCAGGTGGCAGGCAGGCAATTTAAAAATTTCAGAAGAGACAATCATTACTAAACACTTCATACTATTTTGAATTATACCTGGACTTTGCATAGTCAGTAATCTGAAAGCTCCATGTGTTTTTCAGTCCTGGAGGGGATAACCTAATATATTTCCTGGAATCCATTAGGATCTAAATATTGACATTTTTTTTTAGATGCCAACTTCCTGAGATCAAAGGAACTGACATGACAAGCACTTGGAGTGTATGAGATGCTTGTGACCTCATGAACATTGAAATGAAAGATGATGAAACTTATTTTTAGAAGATTATTTAGAGGGGTCCCATGGGCTAATTTTCACTTAGGACTGCTCATATAACAGTTGAATATGTATTAATAGGGCACACTGCCAAGGTCTATGATTGTTGTTATTTAGCACTTGAAGAGCTTTAAGCATCATCTAAAAATATTTATTAAGTGCATGTATGTGCAGGGCAAGATCTACAAGCTTTGTAGATCTAAGAAGTGAATAATTTTAGCCTTCAGCACATGATGAGGAATGAAGAGCCATTATTCCCTACACCCGCATTGAATGGAAGAGAGCATGATTTACTTAGTTCTTTCCACAAAAGGTATCAAGAGTTTTGAAAATTTGGAATTAAGCTTTTTCTACTCAAGTTACCTTCTCACACGTATTATATGTACAAAATTGAGAAATGAAAAATAACCTGGGTAGTTTAATAACTGTGGCAGGATAGTCTCGATCAATGTAATGCAAACCCCTCTTCTTTGCTCTATAAAAGTTGTTTGGTGGGTTTTGTTTGGTGGGATTTGTTGGGTTATGTGGATAATTTTTACTTTTCATTGCTCTACTTCATTGTGTGTTGTAGGATTTGCCAAACTTAGAGAACTACCCTATATGGACAGATCCTATTTTGATTTTTTTTTAAATCACAATGGGATAGAAATACCAGGATATCAAAAGACAGTCTGGTCAAAGGATTTTATGTGCCCTTAATTCTTCATCAAATTTAGTGCCCTGCAAGATCTATGTTTCTCCCAGTCCTCTGCAGAAATGTGGAAATCTGCAATCATCGGAATAATCTGGACCCCCAGAGTTGATTAAGTGAATTAATACTGAGGATAGGGAGAAAAGGTTTTCAGCCTTGTATGACAGTCAGAACCCTGTAGAGGTTATCCAGTGACCTGTCCAAAAAGGGGTGGGCTGTTCTGATTGCTGCATGACTTTTCCTGAGGAAAAATGTAAGAGTCTGTGGAGACATTTGATTACAACTTCTTTTTGCTTTATTTGCACAAAGGACAGTTTTCTTCCTCCTCTATTTGTAGTTTACAACATAACTAAAAAAGCAAGAAAACCATTCATAGGCAAAGGGCTTTCAGCAAGGTATTTGTAGATATGTCTTCTTTTTCTTCTCTGCAAATAAGCATCTTAAATTTAGGAAAGGGGTATAATGATTTCAGCATACCCCAAGAATAATGTTCATGATCTAATTAGACTATGCATTGCCATGAAAAGAAAAACTCATTACATAGGGGTGCCAGAGATTTAAGGTTGCAGGTCTCCATACACTTAGTCTCATGGATGTCTGACTGTGGTTGGTCAAATGACCAACAACAATCAATGAAAGAGTACATTGTCCTTACTTTGATGTTTATTTGGTTTACCCAATGATTTATTTAATTCTTCTCTAGTAGATACTCAACACAGCACATATTGAAAAAAGTATATATTTATCCAATAATGAGCCATGTGAACAAAGAATAAGCACAAGGATGCATTATTATTTTGCTAGACTCAACTATTAGTACTGAATAAAAAAACAAAGCCATGAATTAAAATAATTACATTAGAAAATCATTATGATGATCAAATAAGATATTTCTGTTATTCCTTGCACAGTGCTTGGCATATGTAGGTGCTTAATAAATCTTTAATAGAATGTTTTTGGGAAAACGTATTGATTACCTATTAAGGGTGAATGAACTGCTTCCCTCGCATTCTAACATCTATTTCTGAGGGTAGGGATTGTATTTTATTAATCTTCATATACCCAGTACTCTCCAAAGCTGTTTTTTGAAACTTCCCTTCATTCTCTCTTTTGTCAGAGCCACCATTTCTTTGATTTCATGTCTTCCTCTTTCTTGCTTTACTCCATTTGGTGGAGCACATACATAATGTCTTTTTTTTTCTTTTTCTTTTTTGATTGTTAGAAGATTCCCACCATTTAGTTAATTAACACATCCATCACCTCATCTATATGTGTATATATATGTATATATTTCTTTATTATATATATATATTTAGTGAGAACAGTTAAGTTCTACTCTTAGCAAATTTCAATTATATGATACAGTATTATCAACTATAGTCACCATGTTTTACATTAGATCCTCAGGTCTTACTCATCTTGTAGCTCAAAGTTTGTACCCTTTTCCAACCTCTCCCTATTTCCCCCATCACCCAGCCCCTTTCAACCACTTTTCTACTCTCTGTTTCTGTGAGTTTGACTTTTTTTTTTCAGATTCCACATAGAAAAGATACCATGAATTATTTGTCTTTCTCCATCTGGCTTATTTCACTTAGCATAATGCTCTCAAGGTCCATCCATGTTGTTGCAAATGGCAGAATTTCTTTCTTTCTCATAGTTGAATAATATTCCATTGTATATATATACCATGTTTTCTTCATCCATTCATCTGTTGATGGACTTTTAGGTTGTTTCCATATCTTGGCTTTTGTGAATAATGCTACAATAAACATGGAAGTGCAGATATCTCTTCAATATTCTGTTTTCATTTCCTTTGAATAAATACCCAGAAGTGGGATTGCTGCATCATATGGTAATTCTATTTTTAATTTCTTGAGGAACCTCCATACTGTTTTCCATAGTGGCTGGACCAATTTACATTCCAAACAGTGTACAATGGTTCCTTTTTCTCCACGTCCTTGCCGACACTTATGTTTTTGTTTTTCAATAATAGCCATCCTAACAGGTGTGAGATGGTAGACACCTTATTGTGGTTTTGATTTGCATTTCTCTAGTGTTGAGTAATGTTGAGCATCTTTTCATGAACATGTTGGCCATTTGTATGTCGTCTTTGGAAAAATGTCTTTTCAGTTCTTCTGCCCAATTTTTGATTGTTATTTTTGCTATTGAGTTGTATGAGTTCTTTATATATTTTGGATATTAACCCCTTATCAGATATATGATGTGCAAATATTTTCTACCATTTCATAGGTTGCCTTTTCATTTTGTTGATGGTTTCCTTTGCTGGGCAGAGCTTTTTGGTTTGCTATAGTCCCACTTGTTGATTTTTGCTTTTGTTGCCTTTGCATTTGGTGTGATATCCAAAAAATCATTGCTAAGACTGATGTCAAGGAGCTTACTGCACATGTTTTCTTCTAGGAGTCTTATGGTTTCAGGTCTTACGTTCAAGTCTTTAATCCATTATGAGTTAATTTTTGTGTATGGTGTAGCATAAAGGTCTAGCTTCATTACTTTATGTGTGGCTTTCCAGTTTCCCCAACACCATTAATTGAAGAGACTATCCTTTCCCCATTATATGTTCTCGGCTTTTTTGTCATAAATTAATTGACCATATATGTGAGGGTTTACTTCTGGGCTCTCTCTTCTGTTCCATTGATGTATGTGTCTGTTTTTATGCCAATACGATGCTGTTTTGATTATTATAGCATTGTAATATAGTTTGAACTAAGGAAGTATGCCTCTAGCTTTCTTCTTCTTTCTCAGGATTGCTTCGGCTATTTGGGGTCTTTTGTGGTCCATACAAATTTTAGGATTGTTTTTTCTATTTCTGTGAAAAATGCCATTGAAATTTTGATAGGGATTGCATTGAATCTGTAGATTGCTTTGGGTAATATGGACATTTTAGCAATCAATTCTTCCAATCCAAGAGCATGGGCTATCTTTCCATTTATCTGTATCTTCCTCAGTTTCTTTCATCAGTGTACTATAGTTTTCAGTGTACAGTGTACCACCTTGGCTAAATTTATTTTAGGTATTTTATTCTTTTTGATGCAACTGTAAATAGTATTGTTTTTGAAATTTCTCTTTCTGATAGTTTGTTGTTAGTATATAGAAATGCAACTGATTTTTGTATATTGATTTTGTTTCCTGCAACTTTATTGAACACAATATCTCCTTAACTAAGGTATGTGGCAAGTAGATGTTTTGAGATTTTAATTTCAAGTGTTTTTATTCTAGTCTAGACTTAATACAATTTAGTTGGGTAAAGAATTCTAGGTTAAAAATAATTTTTCTTCTGTTTTATGATTTTGTAGTGTTGGTTCATTTATCTGGATATTTTTTTAAAAGGCATTGTCCAATGTCTGCTGGTATCTGTTGCTGCTGATGAGAATTCTGATTCCAGTCTCTTTCTATATCTTTTGTAGTGTTCTTTGATTTATCCCTGGAAGTTTTCAGGATCTTGTCTTTATTCTCGGTGTTCTGAAAATTCATGAAATGATAAATGTCTTTTTAAAAAAATGTGTTATGATGAACACCAAATAGCCCTTTCATTTGGAAAAATGTTTGCCCTTCATGCTGGTGTATTCTTTTGTGTAAGTGTTTTCTTAATTCCTTTCCTTGTGTCTTCTCTTTTCTTTATTCCTGTAGGTCTAATTAATCAGAAGCTGGACCTCATGGATTTATGCTCATATCTCTTAATTTTTCTCTATTATTTTATCTTGCTTTTTTGTTCTTTTAAGGAGATGTTCTCAAATTTCTGTTCCTTTTGAAAGTTTTGGCAGTCATTTTAATAGTTTTCCGAGAGCTCTGTTTCTCTTAGTTCCTTTCATAATGTTATGTTTTTGTTTAGAAAATACAATGTCTTCAAAAACCATCCTAAAGATACCCATTAGAATTAGGTGTATTTCTTTAAATTAAGTTATTTTCCCTTAAATCTCAGTTTTCTCTGGCATCATTTTTTCTGTCAACATATCTTGGTTTCTTGTTCTTGTTCTACAATTTCCTTAAATGTCTGGGGAGCCTTGATTGAAAATTTATATTTAAGAATGAGGCAATAAAAAGCCATGTTAGAGCTCTAGATTCAAGGATAGGGCTTATTAACGTCTGTGCTTTAGGTTAGTGGGTTAAAGGACCTGTTCATTACATCAAGGGATCTCCAAATGTCAGAACACAGAAGTCTTTGCACTGGAGTCATTCAGCTTCATCAGTGAGGAAGCCTTCCATCTCTGGCCCTCTTGGGAATGAGAGAATGGGATGAGATGTCTGGCTCCTGGGAGTTCTCTGCCATAGGGATATAGGAGTTTGAAGACATCCTACACAGAATTTAAATAAGTACCCTTGACTTCAGCCCCAAGTCCCAAGTCCCGAGCCTCTCCAGAGTTCTGGAGGAACATGGACTTGCTTTCCACTGTATCTCTGTCTCTGTGTACTCTAGGCTGTCACTTCACCTACTCTGCTTAATCAGATCTACTTCTCTATTTTCTGTTTCCCAAAAACTTTGACAACTTTCAACTGTTTATGATTTTTTCCCATTTCTCGGTCCTTGTAGGATTATTCTGTTCTATTTTTTAAAAATTGCTTTACTGTCATTTACTAGGGTCTCAGAGTGTGAGGATATTAGCATATTGTCACTGTACAGTATGAATCCAGAAGTCTCAAAGGGGCTTCATATTGTGTGCCTATTCCCATCACGTAATAGTGGATATCTAGGGCACTATGTTCAGAAGGATTCTAAGACAATGTTTGGGCTACATGATGGGAGAAAAAGGGAGAGAAGTGATACTTATATAATGCAGTGCTGTCCCTATATATATCACAATATGTACAAAACTAGAGCACGTAGTATACCTTTCTGTAGGGGATGTATGTAAAAAGAAAACTTGGAGCTGGAATAGATTGAGAAAATAATTAAAAAGTTCAAGGTGGACACAAAATCTCTAATTTAAAAATTTTTACCTTTTCATTATAGAGAGATAAAAACTGAGTGAGCCATCAAAAATTTTATGGGTACCCTTGTAGTTTTAAAGAGTTCATTGTAAGTTAAAGTGATTGTCCCTAGAAGTTTTACAAGCTTAAAAAAATAAATAGATTCAAGAAGAGTTTTAAATAAATTTATGGATTGTGGATCTGTAGTAGTGAATAAAGGAAATTGGGGATATTTACTGATTTATTTATTTCTAAGATAAAAGAACTTGTCATTATTGAAAAGATATGTTGTTACCACTGTCATTTTGATAGGAATGGGCATCAGCATGGCATTTATTATGTAATCACTATCCAGAGATATTAAACTTCTCAATGCATTTTATACCCAAGTAGATAACCATGCATGCTTTGCAGTGATCTTGAGAAACCGCGTACAATGATAGAATGAGCACTGCAGTAAGAGTTAGGAGACTTGGATTCCAGTCTGGGATAAGCAGATAACTCCCTGAAAGCCTGAGCTAGTCATTTAGGCTTCCCAACAGGAGTTCGTCTTTAATGAGTGATGGGACTGCTCTATTTCCAAGACTCTGTTAACTCTTACAGGAGAAATTATACCTCTCATCTTTCTTGCTCCACAGGCTGCATACCTTATAGCTAAAAGGCCCACATCATATAGCATAGATCAAAGTACCACTAACATTTGAAAAGTAACAAATGCCCCAGTGTACTTATTATAGTCACTTGTTTATTATCCATATTAACAGACAGAAAAAATAGAGGATCATCTTTTTAAAGCAGATGAGCTTTAAAAATGTACTTGGCTTGGGATAGCATCACACTTAATAACATTTTTATGAGAACTTTCTTTCCAGGTTATGTTTTACTTTGCCTAATATAAAAGTTGGTGGATATTTCCTAAGAACACAACATTTGGAGAAGGCAGCCTTAGAATCAACTCGGTATGAAATGTTTTACATTTGTTGTTAATAATGCCCAGAGAGAATGATTTGCAGCTGGATAAAATTAATAGTAATAATAATACCTCCACTTTATAGCAATCTGTGGTGGTTTTTAAAGATGTCTGCAATTATTTGACACCCGTCTTCTGAAGAGGTGGAGTCTCTGTACCCTCCTACCAACCTGAGGAGGACTTGGTGACTGCCTTGATGAATACAATGCAGCAGAAGTGATGCTGTATAACTTCTGAGTTTAGGTTAGGAATGGCTATGCTTCCTCTGCTAGTTTTTCTTGGGATAATAACTGATGGAGCTTAAGCCACCATGTAGGAAGTCTGGCTATTCCAAGGCTGCCTTGTGGAGAGCCTACATGGAGTGATGACATATGGACAGAGAAACAGCCCCAGCTCTAATTCCCAGATGTTTGAGTCTTTTCAGCCCAGGCACTGTGAATGAGGAAGCTATAGAGATGGTCGAAGCCCTAGTCACTGTCTGACTTCAACTCCATGAGAGACCCTGAGCAAAAACTGTCTAACTGGGCCTTATCAAAACCCAGACTCATTCTAAAATAAGTAATAATTGTTGTTTTAAGTCATTGTTTTTGGTGGGTTGTTATGCAGCAATAGATAACTAGAACACACTTTAAAAATCACTTTTATCTCCCAAATTTCCCTAGGCAGCCAAGCTTATATTCCTGTTTCATAGATGAGGAAATTGAGACTCAGAGAAATTAAATGGATAGGTGCACTAGTCTGGTCCAAGTTTCTCTATCCACCAATGAAGAAAATGAGGATCAGAGAAGAGAGATGACTCACAAACATCGTATAGCCTGTCAGTGGAAGTGCGGAGACTTTTCCAGTCTTCTTTCCACTAATTGGCTATGTGCATGTCCCCTGCTCCATACCAAATAGATTTGCTTTTCATCCAGGGAAAGAGAAGTGGCCAGGATCACTTTTATATTCAGGTCATACTTTTTTGGATCCAAAGAAATAGTGGAAAGAGCATAGATAGGCCTTTTGGTGACCAAAGGATTTAGTTTCAGATCAACTTGCTCACAGTTAAGTTATTTAACTTCTCTGAACCATATCTTCATCATCCGTAAAATGGGGATCAAAGTGCTACCTTTGGAGTATTGTTAGAAAAACAAGATACAATGAATATTAATTGCCTGGCACAATATAAGTACCTGATAGATGCATGTCGTAAAAAGTCTCTTGTAAAGTGACTTTTCATTATCATCATTATCATTTTTTTCCAGAGGGCCTAAAATGATACAAATGATAATATTATAGTATAGTAATAATAGCAACTATAATTTAGCTCATTTAATCCTCATAGTCATCACATAAGGTTGGTAATATTATTCACATTTTTAGATGAGGAAATAAGCATGGAGTGGTTAAGTAATATACCAGTGTTAGCTGGGATTTAAATCTTGGCAGATTGGGAGGGGAGAAAAAATGATCTCTTAGCATGATGGTAAAAAATATATATTGTTACTATTTGACGTCCCCTTAAGGCCCTTTAGGGGAATAGAACTAAGTGTAGTATGCCTGATAACAGCCAAGTCTTCCACCAAGCCAGATCATTTCCTAATCTTGCTGGAAAGTAAATCAGATTCTATGTAATTGCATCTAATGTTAGTGTTGCTTTAGAGAAGGTCCTTCTGCGATGTCTGGGATTCATTGTCTAAGGTCTTCAGTGTAATATTCATGTTCTAGATGAGGGCTCCTAACCTGAAATGTGCATGTTCTAATGATGCCATGATGTGTGTTTGCAAACTGAAGCACAAAATACCACCATTAAGGATGGTTTCAGGCTCAGGGTGAACCTGAAATGTCTGCTCGAATTGCAATATAATTTTCAGATTCATGATTTAAGATTTTTCAGTAACTTGTCTTTATTGTAGTGTTACAATTATCTACTACATGTGGATTATATTACTTTTTTCCCCAATCTTGTGGTTTTTACATTATAGAAAGCTCTGCCATTGGTCACATCATTCTTTAGTACATAATGTAATACAGTTATTACACTATTACAGATTTCTAGTGTGAAAGTATCTTTTAAAGTTGTCACAAAGCAATTCTAATAGTTTTAATGATTTCTCCTGGCAGCTCACTAAGTATTGCTCTCTGGGGAAGAGTCTGGGGAAATGTCTCAGATGTTAAAGCTCAAAGGCACACTGTATCTGCAAGTTCTTGATGTACTCAGAACTCAAACTATTACAACTATACTTTCTCTTCTGCCCTCCACAAACATCTCCAGGCCCTTACTTGTCCTTCCCTGCAGCTCAAATAGTAAATGAGAATGCATTTCTTAACTAATATAGTTCCATGTATGCTTGTGATTCTGGAGAGAAGAGCTGATGATTTAGCATGTTTGTGAATCAACGCCAGCCTTTCACTTTGCTAGAAACAGTTGGTACTTACATGATATCATTTGAGAGTGCTAGGAAGCTAAGTGTCTACTCTAAATTTTTTCCCAGTTTTGGTAGCCATGTCTAAAATTTTACTAATGGAGATGGATTCCTACAGTTTTGACAACAAAAACACATAGAAATGCTGGATAAATAACTTAGATACACAGGCAAGAAAACAAAAAAAGGAACCTACATGTGTTAGAATTAAGAGTGAACAATAGCCATAATGATAATCATGTGAGCTCATGAGGCCATGGACCAGGAGGACATAGCACTAGACAGAGGACCTAAAATCTACTCATGAAAAAAAATGTAGACTGCATAAAGAAGCAGTCTATCAAAAGGAAGAGAAATAACACAACAAAAAGGAGAATTTGTACTCCATGAACCTGAAAAGACAGAACTACCCAAAAGACCCTATAAAATAAATATGTGTAAAGTAATTAAAGAAATAAAATATGAAAATAGGAATTTTTATGAAATTACAAGGTGCTATAAAAAAAGAACAAGAGTATTTGAAAAAGCACATTTTAGAAATTTTTAAAAGTCAATGACCATTCCACAAGGAAAGTGCTATCATCATCCTCTCTGTTTAACATATAAAGAAACTGAGGATCAGAAAGTTAAATAATTTATCCAAGTTCACATAGCTTATAAATGGTAGAGCTGGACTTGAACTCAGGTCTCTCTGGCTCCAAAGTTTGTCTTTTTAACTATTACTCTATACTGCCTAACAAAAGTATGAATCCTATAACTATAATAAGGGTGAAAATGTATCTGTATATGTTTATAAACATGTATGTATCAAACACAGGGATATAGTAATATTAGTAGTGGTAAATTATGGCGATTGATTTATTTGTGATTTTCTCTGTATCCAGAATTTTCTACATTAAACATTATAATAAAGTAATAAATAAACACACCCTAAGTCTTCCTTGGTAAATAGATTAGATGAAGCAAAGAAAAATTGTGAAACAAAACAAACCTCAAGGGTAAAGATAAAAAGCAGATTAGACTCAGCTGAAGAGAGAATGTGTGGCATGAAAAATAGATCTAAGAAATTACCTAGAATGCAGCAGGAAGAAAAGTTAGGCATTCTATTTATAATTTTTAGTGGCTGCTCTTATATTTTTAACATGCATATCTGATTATATATAATCTTAAGTTAATCAATATCTTTCAAACTTTTAACTCTGATCATCTTTTTGTTTCAAATATAATTTTTGCTAGTATTTTATTCCCAACTTCTTTGTATGGACCCATTATTGCTATTATTTATATTTCTTATGCAGTCAATGCTGTTTAATCACTGCTTTTTATATCTCCAGTTTCCGTCTTCTTAAAATGTTGTATTAGTATTCCGTGGCAGTGTAACAAATTATTACAAACTTAGTGGTTTAAAACAGTATACATCTGTTATCTCTATTTCTGTGGATGAGGAGTCCAGATACAGTCCAAATCTTGGACCTCTGCTCAGTTTCTCAAGAGGTTGAAATCAGGTTGTCAGCTGGGCTACATTGCTTTCTGGAGGCTCTAGCAAAGAATCTCCTTCCAAGATCATTCAAGATGTTGGTAGAATTAACTTCTTTGTGTTCTTCGTGGTTATAGTACTTAGATTCCCATTCTATTGTAGATGTTGGCCAGGGGTCCCTCTCAGCTCCTGGAGGCTTCCCACAGTCCCTTGCCATGTGGCCTTCTCTATGTACTCTTACATACTTTGAATCTCTCTGACTTCCTCTATCTCTGACTCCTAGGCCCAGCTTTGAATGACTCATGTGATAATCTCCCTATCTTAAGGTCAACTGATTTGGGGGACTTCAGTACATCAGCAAGATCTCTTCACAGCAGTACCTAGATTAATGTTTGATTGAATAACTAGTAGAAAGTGTGTTTACAACAGGGGTGAGTATCATGGGGCCATCTTAGAATTCTGCCTACCACATAAACTTTTAAAAATCTTTTTTAAAAAGAAATTATTAATAGTAAAATCTATCAGTATTTTCTTGTCTTAAAACATTATATAACTTCATTCTTGACTGGTTGTTTAGCTGAATATAGAGTTCTATGTTGACAGTAATTTTCTTTTGGCTTGAAAATATTATTCCATTGTCTTCCGGCTTCTATTATTGTTGTCTATGAGTCTGCTGTCAGTTGAATTTTCAATCTTTGTAGCAAATCTGTCCTTTTTTTATAGTTTATTCTTCTTTAAATTTCTCTTAATTTTTGATGTCCTGCAATTTCACTAAGGTCTATCTAGTGTGGATTTAGTTTTATTTATCCTGCTTGTTACATTTCCTGAGTCTGAGGATTCATGTCTTTTAACAACTTTGGAAAATTCTCAGCCACTATCTATTTAAAAATTACTTCTCTTTCCTTTTTTCCTTCTGAAATGCCTATTAAACTTGAAACATCTATTAAAAGCATCTATAGCCTTCTTATTCTATCCTCCATTTCTCTTTATTTTGCTTTCCAATTTTCCATCTTTTTATCTCACTGGACTGGATTGTGAATAATTTCATATGTCCATGTACTAGTATATTAATTCTATTTTCAGCTGTGTTTAATATGTGTTTGATTCAATCATTGACTTGTTAATTTCAATGACATTATTTTTCATTGCTAATCATTCTCTTTTGTTCTTTTTCACATCTGCCTGGCTTTTTTTTCTCCATTTTTTAAAAATCTTGCCACTTCTTTATTTTATATCTTAATTTATTAAAAGCATACTAATTTATCTCATTTGGCAACTAATACAGTAAAAATTGTTTCGGGCAAGAATCATCAATGGATCCTAAAACTAGAGAGTGAAAAGTTTGACAAAAAATAGGATATTTACATAGTCTCAAAATATCTCCTCACATAAAATTCATTCATTACAAACGAGAAATAGTAACTTTATGGTGAAGAAACGTGGCATACATTACTTAATGCTCAAAGTTAACCTTCACAGTAGTGGGGAAAATAGATATCATTTGCCTCCTGATATAATGCACTGAGAAGGTAACAATATTACCTCTGTGGCATTCCTGCCAAAAATGCCTAACCTGAATCAAATCATAATGCTTTGTTCCCCATCAATTGTAATTTTCCTTTGGAAAGCTATCAAGTTCTATTAATCTATAATGATGCAATATATATTAGCTACATATCCAGAGTATAGGATTTGGAGTTATATGGACCTGATTTTGAGAACTTGAGCCATCATCCATCTTGAAGATATAAAAAGTTGCAGCTGAAATGGCTGGGAAAGAGGATTACTGTGGAGAAAGCTGTTGCTATGTTTTGCATTTCCACTCCTGTGGGATAGAAGAGGTGCTGCCTCCTTCCCCTTGATCTAAATAAGAAAGAGCACTTCAAGGGAATTACTTGGAGGGGCTGACCTATTATCCTGGAGTCTGGAAGCATAAGGAGGGCAAGAGAACCTGGAGATAGATTGACCCAAGGTAGTAGAGCAGAGAGAAAGAGGACTACCTTGGGAGTAAAAATCTTTTCCACCAACAGCATGGTAGGACAAGGATATATGAGTTTTTCTTGTGGATCAGATATGGGAGAGAGGTATATGGAGCTAAGTTGAATTCCACCTCCCACCTCAAGAAACTGCTTGGATAGAGATGCGACCCCAATGAGACAGTTAACTGCCACATGCTTAGAGACTGAGGGAAGAAGTTTAAGCATCTAGCAAGCAAAAAGTAAGCATTAGGGAAGTTGTGATTGGAAAGATCCAGTGTGATATCATTGAGGAACTCACAAAAGCATCCTACAAGAGGAAGAATTAGCTTTGGAACACTGCCACACTCAGAGGGTTCTGTCACAGATTACTTCCATGCCACTCAAGTAAGATCTTTCCTGTTGCTTACCTGTCCTCCCTCCCTACCCCACCCCTAATTCTGATGGACCCAGAGAAGGCCTAAAAACAGTAAGAGGAGGAGAAGAAGAAAATGGGCAAAAGAGAGAAGCCAAGAGTGCTCTTCCCCTATTCTGGATTCGAGGGCTAAAGCAATACCAAGATGAAGGTGAGATAAGGTGTGGTGGTAGTTGTAAGAATAAGGAGCAGTGATTATGACATTGTTACTCCTATACTGAGACCATGATTATGCATTAAAATGACTGAGTACTTGCATTATCTGAGCATACTGGAAAGATTCTGCCAAAATTTCATTGTAGCAGTGAGTAAGAAATAGCCCATAGAGTAAGTGTGAAGGGACAGCAGTGAACAAGAATAAAGTCATTTTATTTGTTTTTTGGGTTTTTTTCTGCTTGTGTCCTATTGAGTTCAACTTATTCAATATCCAGATCAGATGCACAGCTTGTCCAGGTCATGTGGTGGTTAATTGGCAAACTGAAACTGAAATTCAGGTACTATTTACATTATATGATAATAACTTTTATTTTAAAAAAAGAGAGATTGAGTGAGAGACAGAGAATATTTGATACTTATTTGCACAATTAGAAAGCTTAGTTTCATCTTTGGATAATTTTTGGCCCAACAAGATAAACATATGTAAAGTGCTGGATCCACAAAATCTTCTCTCCAAGGAGGACAAGCCAAGTCTTCACTGGCTTGGGTATGGAATTTCCCCGGATGTGAGGCTGAGATTTTGAGAGGCCAGGATTTCCCTGGGGAGCCAATATTCATGGAGAAAGCAGATGGTTTCCAAAGTAAAACCTAGAGAGAGAGTTCCCCAAAGGGGACCAGATCTTAGGATTTTGGCAGAGAGGAGGTTGTTTCCCTAGTAGAGTGAAAACATCCCACCCCCCAAAATCCACTTCCCTCCATACACACACTTGTAGAACTTTTTCCCCACAATGACAACACACAGCACAGTGTTCACCACTAAAGGATGATCACATCTTTCTGTTGAATGCAGTGGGCCTTTCAAACAGATTACGAGGAGCCTGCATTTTGTCGATAAACCTCTAGTAAGACCGAGAGGGAAACCAGAGCACAGACTTGGGATTTGAAACTGTAGCCTGGCTAGTGACAGGAACCAGGCCTGGGCTGCCCTCTGCTGTGGAGGGGCTGGCAGGGAAGGGGGAAGGGAAACCAGGTGCAGCACGGGAAGGGGATTTTGTGCAGGATCTGCTTTCAGCTCTGCATCAGTTGGAAACGTCACTCTCACTGGAAACCATGTTAATAAATGGCAATCAAAGCACATAGGGGTGTACTGTTTTATAATGCAGTATTTGTTTCCCAAGGCCCCTGGCCTGACTATTTGCATGAAATTTGTGTTTTAATGTAGTATGGCTGCAATGTATTGTGAGGGGCAGGATACCAGGCATAGATTGGATGTGCATTTTCTACAAGAAATTTGCCGTCCAAGCACTTTGCCAGCCCTAAAGCTCTGAAAACCAGCATGTCAGTCCCCTTCAAGCAAGCCATGGGAAGCTGACTGGAGGACTCAGTATTGACAAGAGGCTTAATTTGGGTTTATTGTTCGTGCATCTCTTTTTTTATAAAAGTTACATCTCTGCCTCACTTCTCCAAAAACACCTGCAAGTAATTTTTATTTACTTGTAGATATTAGGAAGGGAAGAAAGTAAAACTGATAATAATAGCCAATGTTCTTTCTGCTTGAAATTTTAAAACATTCTTCAAGAACACATTAGCCCCAGCAATCATTCTCCATTAATGGTAGCCTTAATTATTTGGACATAATTTGTTAGAAGTTCAATGTTTCGCTTAAAAAATTTAGCAACAAAAGTATCAAATTATGACACAGAATGTATTATAATAAACTATAATAATAAATATTTCTCTCTTTGAATAATGACCCAAAATATATAAACTATATAATGTATTTATACACTCCTTCATTTCCTGCATAAAACATAAAGACTCACCTGTAGGAAATATTGATCATATGTTCATCATTTTTTTCCATCCCTGGTTCTGATTTTCTTATTAATGTTGACAGTCAAATGATAATCTTTCAGTTTATATAGGTTTGATGTATTTAAAATAGGAGGCATGATGGAGAGGTAGGTTTAGGAAAATTTCAATGAAATATCCTTCCCTGTCAGACCTGAACTTGGTGTGAATGACACATAAAAATAACCATTTATGTATTTAGGGTCACAAAATGGTAAATGTGAAATCTGTTGCTTTTCTTTCTCTTTTTGTCTCAGTAATTCTCTGAGGGTGTCTACTATTAATGGTCTGGCCTCTCCTAATTCTAGAAGAAATTGGAGTAAGTTGCATGCTGATCTAAGAAAATATCTGATGAGAATATGAAATATTTTAATATATTGGGAGATATAAAAATGCATACTATTATATAATTGAAACACTATTTTTCATTTACATGTTTATACAGTGGATATTTCATTATATTGGTGCCTGACATCTATTTAAAAAAAATATCCCACTCTCAAGTATTTAAGGAAAGAATAATACCAATCCTGCACAAACTCTTTCAGAAAACCAAAGAGGAGGGAATATTTCCCAGCTCATTTCAGGAGACCCACATTACCCTCATTCCAAAAGCAAGCAAACACATTAAAATAAAAGTATAAAGCAATATCCCTTGTTCACAATATCCCTTGTGAACAGAGACTCAAAAATCCTTAACAAAAGATAAGAAAATTAAATACAACAATACACAGAAAGATACTATATCATGACTGGATGGATTTTTATCATAATTATGCAAAGTTGGCTTAACATTTGAAAATCAGTCCATGTAATTCATCATATCAACTGAATTAAAAAAGAAAAAAATTATTATTTTAATAGATATAGAAAAAGCACTTGACAAAATCCAATTTCCATGACTGGTTTAAAAGAAAACAAACTCTCCTCAAACTAGGAGCAGAAAGGAACTTCCTGAATTTGCCAAAGGGTATTTATTGAAAACCAACAGATCATAATATCCTTAAGTGAAAGACTGGGTGCTTTCCTCCAAGATTCTACTCAACATAGTACTGGAGTCCCTAGTCTGTACACTAAGGCAAGTAAAAGAAAGGAAAGGTGTGCAGATTGGAAAGAAAGAAAGAAAACTATCTTATTTGTAGACACCATGATTGGGTGCACAAAAAAATCCTAAGAAAACTACAGAGCAGGCTATTAGAACTTATAAATGAGTTTGGCAAGGTCACAGGATACAAAGTCAAATATACAGAAACCAGTTATATTCCTATATACAAGCATAAAACAAGTGGAAATTAAAACTTGAAAATGAAAAAATTGCCATTTACAATTGCATAAAAATAAGAAATATGTACAGCCCGGGGTTTGCGAGTTCGGATCCCGGGCGCCCGCCGACGCACTGCCTGTCAGCCATGCCGTGGTGGCGTCCCATATAAAGTGGAGGAAGGTGGGCACGGATGTTAGCCCAGGGCCAGTCTTCCTCAGCAAAAAGGGGACGACTGCCAACAGATGTTAGCTCAGGGCTGGTCTTCCCCACAAAAAACAAACAAACAAACAAACAAACAAACAAAAATAAGAAATATGTAGAGACGTATTTAATAAAATAGTAGAAATCCAATAAACTGAAAACTAGCAAACACTTATGAAATTGAAGCCCTAAACCAATTTTAAAAGTATGCCATGTTTATGAATCAGAGAACTCAATATTGTTGTCACTTTTCCCCAAATTCATCTAAGATTCACGCATTCCCAAAGTCCTAGCAAGTCTTTTTTGATAGAAATTGACCAACTTCTTTTTAGATCAATATGGAAATGCAAGTAACCTAGAATATCTAAAATATTTCAGAATAAGAATATAGTTAGGAACACATATTATTTGATCTCAAGACATACTATAAAGCTTCAGCAATCAAAACAGTGTGGTATTGGTCAAAGGATAAAAACATAGATCAATAGAACAGATTGGAAAATCCAGAAATAGATCCCCAGTCAACTAATTTTCTACTTGCTGCCAAAGTAATTCAATAAGGAAAGAAAAGTCCTTTCAACAAATCATGCTAGAGAAGCTCGATATATATATGGAAAGCTAATAGAACCTCGACCCTTACCTCATATCATACATAAAAATAAACTCAAAATGGATCAAAGGCTAAACATAAAAGCTAAAACTATAAACCTTCTCAGGAAAAACAGAAAAAATCTTCGTGAACTTGAATATCACATAGATTTCTCAGATGAGAAAAAATAGCACAAAGCATAAAAAACTTGATAAAATGGATCTCATCAAAATTTAACACTTGTGCTGTTCTAAAGATACCATTAAGTAAATGAAAAGCAAGTAATAGGCTTGAAAAAAATATAAGCAATTCATATCTCTGCTAAGGTACTCATATCCAGATTATAGAAAGAAATCTCACAACTGAATAGTGACAAACTTGTTGCAGTGCAATAAAAACTGGCAGAGAGATTTGAACAGATGACTCAAAAAAAGTTATAAATAACCAATAAACACATGAAAAGAATCAAAATCTTTAGCCATCAGGGAGATATAAAACCACAAAGAGAGAAAATATCAGTAAAGACATAGGAGATTTGAATAATACTATCAAAAACCTTGAACTAATTGACATTTATAGAATATTACATCCAACAACTGCAGAATACACATTCTTTTCAAGTGCATGTGGTAAATTCATTTAGATAAATCATATGTTGGACCATAAACACGTCTCAATAAATTCTCAAGGATCAAAATTATATAGACTGTTAGGGCCAGACCTGTGGCCTTGTGGTTAAGTTTGGCACACTCTGCGTCAGCAGCCTGGGTTCAGTTCCCCAGGCACGGACCTACACCACTTATCAGCGGCCATGCTGAGGCAGTGACCCACGTACAAAATAGAGGAAGATTGGCAACAGATGTTAGCTCAGGGTGAATCTTCCTCAGGAAAAAAAAAAAATTATATAGATGTACTCTCTGACAATAAATCAGTTATTTATAAATAATAAAAACAAGATATCTAAGAAAACCCTAAATATGCTGAAAATAAACAACATGTTTCTAAATGACTCATGATTCAAGGAGAAAATCATAAGGGAAATTACAGTATGTTTTGTACTGAATGACAACAAAAAATACAACATATTAAAATTTATTGGATGCAGCTACAGCAGTAGTTAGAGAAAAACATCATTTTAAATGCTTGTATTAGAAAAGAAGATCTAAAATTGATGAGCTAAAGTTCCCCTATAAGAAGTCAGACAAAGATCAGTAAAGTAAACCAAAAGAGTAGAATGAAAGAGGCAATAAAAGAAAAATAGTCAACAAAATGAAAATAGACAATAGAAAAATTAACAGAGCCAAAAGATGATTCTTTGAAAAGATCAACAAAATTGACAACTCTCTACCCAAAATTATCAGGATAAAACAGAATACAACTTATCAATATCAGGAATGAAAAAGGCATTATTACCATAGATTCTGCAGGCATTAAAAGGATAAGTGAATACTATGAGTAACTTCATGGCAACAAATTTGATCACTTAAATAAAATGTTCTTGAATAATCAACTTACTGACACAAGAAAAAAACAGAAATTTGAATAGACATATTTATTTTAAAAATTGGATTTGTTATCAAAAACTTCCCCAACGGAAAATTCCAGGCCCAAGTTGGTTTCACTGGTGAATTCTATCAAACATTTAAGGAACTAATAACTCTAGTCTCATATAACATTTTTAGAAAATAGAGGATGTATGATCACTGCCTAACTCATTTTATGAGGCCATCATAATACTACAACCTAACAAAGATATTACAAAAAACTGAAAGTTATAGACCAATGTTCCTCAATAATATAAATGTAAAAATCCTTAATAAAATATTAGCAAAACAATCCAGCAATATATAAAAAAGATAATACATTGTGATCAAGTGGGGTTATCCCAGAAGGAACGCAAGGTTGGTTTAACATTTAAAAATTAATCAATGTAATTAATCATTTTAACAAAATAAAGGAGAAAAAAATCACATGATTACTTCAATATTTTCAGAAAAAGTATCAACACTCATTCATGGTAAAAATTCATGGCAAAATAGAAATAGTAGGGAACTTCCTTAAACTAATAAAGGGCATTTTTCTCCTCTGAAATTGAGAACAAACAAGGATGCCCACTTTTAGCAGTTTATTCAACATTGTACTGGAGACATTAGCTTGCAATAAGTCAAGAAAAAGATGGAAAAGACATAAAGATCAGAAAGGAAGATGTAAAACTGTCCTTATTTGCAGTTAATATGTTACTTATGTAGAAAATCTTGGGAAATCTGCAGAACAGTTGCTGACAAAAGAATTTATTAAGTTCAAAGGATATCAGATTAATATACAAAAATAAAATGTATTCTTATATGTTAACAGCAAACAATTTGAAATTAAATTTCTACAATTTTATTTTATAATCATGCCAGAAAACAATATATGTAGGAATAAATCTAATAAAAGTTGTATATGTCCTGTATACTAAAACCCACAAAACATTGCTGTGAGAAATTAAATGGAGAGATATACCATATTTGTGAATTGAAAGACTTGATAACATTGCAGGTCTCCTTAAATTGATCCATAGATTCAATGCAATCTCAATCCAAATTCTACCAGCTTTGTTGCAGAAATTGACTACCTGATTCTAAAATTCGTAGAAAGTTCAAAGAACCTAGAATAACCGAAGCAATTTTTAAAAGTAAGAACAAAGTTCTATCTGAATTGAAGGCTTTCTACAGTACTATTTATAGAATTTTCCGTGATGAGGGACAAGTTCTATAATTATGTACTGTTCTATACGGTAGTCACTTGTTACATGTGGCTGTTAAGCACTTGAAATGTGGCTAGTGCACCCTAACTGAAATTCTAATTTTATTTTATTTTGATTTATTTAAATAGCCAAGTTAGTTATTGGACAGTGCAGACATACTATAAAGCTACATTAATCAGGACAGTTTGGTATTATCAAAAAGAAAGACTTGTAGATCAGTGGAACAGATAGAAGTCTAGAAATCAATCGATGCATATATAGTCAACTGATTTTCCACAAAGGTGCCAAGGCAATTCAGTGGAGGAAACAAAGCCCTTTTCAACAAGTGGTGCTGGATCAACTCAATAACTTTATGGGAAAAAACAAATATTGATCTAAAGCTGTAGAATTTCAAAAAAAAAAACATAGGAGAAAACCTTTGTGCTCTGGCATATGCAAAGGTTTCTTAGATTAAAAAAGAAAGCACAAAACATAAAACAAAAAATTGATAAAGTGGACTTCATCAGAATGTAAAACATTTGCTCTTTGAAAAATGTCATTAAGTAAACAAAAAGGCAAACCACAAACTGGTAGAATGAATAAACATGGGCAAAATATTTGAACAACACTTACCAACAAAGCAGTATAGTAGTACTAATATATAATTAACAAACACTTACGTGCCAGATACTGTTTTAAGTGCTTTACCTTTATTAATTAATACATTTAATGTCATATTTAAGGGTATAGGCTGCTGAGTCGAAATGTTTGGGTTCATTCTAGATCCACTCTTTACTGGCTTTGTGGCCTTGTTCTTAATTACTCAGTTGTACAGATTCCTCATCAATAAATGAGGATACTAATAGTACCTACCTCATAGGGTTCTTGGGAGGATTAATGGCACAATACACATAAAGTGCTTAGACTGATGCTTAGCATATAGTAAGAGCTTAGTAATGTAAGCTGTTACTATTTTCTTTGGAAGGAGGCATTCATTTATTTACTCATTCATTCAAGAAATGTTTACTTAGCACCAGCTATTTGTAAGCACTATGCTAGATAATGAGGATATAATGGTGAAAAAGGTACATGAAGTCCCTGCCTTCATAGCAGATATAGACAACAAATATAAGCGATAAACATGTAAGCAAATAAAGATATGTAGTTTAGGGGTCCCTGAAAAAAATAAAGCAGGGTAAGAACACGGGAAGTGACTGGGAGGAGGTTCTAGAGCAGTTAGAGGAGGCTCCTGTGAGGAGATGGCATTTGAACAGAGATACGAGTGAAGTAAAGGAGTGAACCATACCAGGAACTGGTGTAAATACATTCTAGGCAGAGGGGCACCAGTATAAGGGCCCTGAAATGGGAACAAGCTTGCCGTTTTAGGAACAGAAAGAAGGCCAGTGTGTGTATTCAAAGGAACTGAACTGGCAGGAGATGTCAGAGAGGTGAACAGACGAGATAATACAGAGACTTATAGGATTTTTTCTAAGTGTGGGCGGTTCTGTGTACAGGTGCACTGTTAACTTACTTACAGTACTAAAAAGAATTTCATTGAGTGTAGAATGCAGGGAAACTAGAGTAGAAGCAGGAAGACCTGTTAAGAGGTTTCTGCAGGAATCCAGTTGAGAGATGATGGTGGCTTAGAGTAGGATGTTAGAGGAAATGAAGAGAAGAGATGAAATTGACATATATTTTGAAGATATAGTCAGAACGATGAGAATTGGAGATAGGGTGTGAGAGAAGGTGAGGAGTCTAGAATTATCTGTTCATTTTTCACCTGAGAAGCTGAGTTTACAGTGGTGCCATTTCCCATGAGGAAGATGGGAAAAGAACAGGTTGGAGTGAATAGTTGAGAGTTCTATTTGGATGTCTTAATTTTGAGATGCCTACCAGACATTAGAATAGAAACTTAAATGTCTATTTTAGTAGTCAGGAAAAAATTATAGTAGCTTCGACAGGGATGGTGGTGGTGAACTTGTGAGAAGTAGACTAACTGGAGGTACTTTTTGAAGTTGATAAACATTGGTGATATATTGGATGTGGATGTGAGGGATACTGAAATGTCACAGATGATACTGGTTTCTGGCTTGCACAGCTAGATGGTGCTTTTGAATGGAGAAGGACACGATTTGGAGGAAGATCATGAATTCCACACTGGATATTTAAAGTTTAAATTGCTGTGAGACATTTAAGATATAATGTCAAGCAGGCAGTTATATAGGTGGTTCTGGAGGTATAAATTTGGGTATCACTGGAATGTACAAGGTAACTGAAACCATGGTAAAAAAGAATGATCATCTAGGAAGAGAATATAAAGTTATAAGAGAAAGGGGCCTAGGGCTGAGCCTGGAGGAATTCCAGTATTAAAAGATTAGATAAAGTAGGTTGAACCTGGAAAAGAGGATGCTGAGATGCCCAATGACATAATTTATTTGGAAGGTATTTTACAATTTGTAGAAGTCCAGGCAAATGATAGTTTTGATCCACCCCTCTCAAATGGGGATATGGGTGCCCCTAGATATAAGCTGATTGAATCAAGGAACACTTAAAGCCCCAGAATAAATAATGACATATTTTCCTGGAACATGAATTTTACTCAAGGGTAAGTAATTTTAAGTATTATTTTCATATGGAAACAAACAGATAGCTATTGTGAAGTAAAATGGAGAAGTCAAGTCAATTTAAAGATTACAACATAAGACTTCAAAGAAATGTCATATTGAGATAGGATAGGTCTGGTTATATCGCCAGAAATTCCTTCCGCTGCCCACCTCTTCCTCGTCTCTTGTGTATAGGAGTGTTTGGTGGGGACATTTGAGAAGGATTGCATGCGTTCGAAGCAGAGTCTTCCTGGCAGTGAAGAAATCTTTCCTCACTCTCAACGCTACATAGTAGCAAATAAGTAGGTGCTGTTGAAAAGACACTGGTCCTTTTAACTTATAATTTTAAAAAGTAACTATAAGAACATTCAAGCAATAGATAGAAAAGTGCAAAGAGGAGAGCAAAAAATAAAAATTCTTACCATTCAGCAATCACCAAAGTTGACATTATATAAATATCATTTCTGACAACTCTCTTTGCAAATATTCCAATAGTAGGGTAAATCTTTAAAGGCAATTATTTTAAGAAATGATGCTATAGACTGAATTGTGTCCTGTCAAAATTCATATGTTGAAGGCTTAACCCCCAATGTGATTATATCTGGGGATAGGATCTTTAGGAGGTACTTAAGGTTAAGTGAGGTCTTAAGGGTTGGGCCCTAATTTGATAGGACTATGGCTTTATAAGAAGAGGAAAGATCTCTCTCTCTCTCTGACATATGAAGATAAGTGAGAAGGTGGCCATCTATAAGGCAGAAAGAGAGCTCTCATCCAAGAGCGACCATGCTGGAATCCTCATCTTAACTTCTCAGCCTCCACAACTGTGAGGAAAAAAATCTCTGCTGTTTAAGCCGCCTACTCTATGGTATTTGTTATGGCAGCCTGAGCTGACTAAGACAGATGAGGTAATAATACACTTAGAAAACTTTTCATTAAAAGTATAAATTTAATTTTATCTGAATGTAAGAGGAAAAAAGAAAGCAAAGTGAGACAAAAAGGAATTAGTGAAGGTTCCTATAGGAGGAATTACCTGTTTCTTGATACACAGAGTTAAATTATTTGTACAAGCTTACACTTCCTTCACAAGGAAATGAGAACTCACATTTCACTACATCCTTGCCAAAAATGAATATGGGTTCCTTTTTTTTAATTTTGCAATTTTTTCAGTGAAATATTGTGTTTTGTGATAATTTGCATTTCTTTGATTCTTAGAGAAGTAATCGTGTTTTTTATTTTGCAGATCATTTATATTTTTTTTCAAATACTATCTGTCACTCTATTTTCTCTGTTTTGTTATATTGGGATGTTAGAGATGTGTAAACTAAAGGAATTAGAAAACCTCCTTTCAGCAACCATAGTAATAGTTTCCAACAAGAATCGTTAGTGAATGCTAAAGTTGCCCTCTACTGAAGAGAGCTGTCTTGCCCAAGGTTATCCTGTCCCAGGGGACAGTCCCCATCCAAAGCTGGGAGAGTATGTATGGGATGGGATCCTGAGGGTGCTGAATAAAGGGGGTAGAATCTAAAGTTGGAGAAAAGAGAGTTTATCAGTATGAGAGCACTTTCCCAGGACACAGGATTTAAGGCCCTGGCAAGGACCCCAGCAGACAGCACTAGTATGCTCCTAGAATGACTGTTGAAAGCTTGGAAAAAGTGATAGCCCACAGTAAAATGATGGAGAAATGCCCAGAATTGCCATGGCAGATAGTGGAAGAAAGGATTAAAAGGCTCAAAAAGGTGAGCAGCTAGATAGTCAACTATGTGTAGCTGGAGGATACTCTGTTTGTCAAAGCAATAAGGAATGTGCTGGTGAAGGGGGCATTAGGATCATTGAGAAGATCAATGGTGCTATCTTGTGTAATCTAGGACTGTTCCAGAATTAGGCTACCTAGTAGCAATGGAGGTGAAAGGATTGTGAAATAATAGAGGCAAAATGGTGGCATGTAACCATCAGAAGCAAAATGAGTAGAATTATCATAATGAGTAGCAACTTCAGATAGTTAATAGAACATGGCGTTCCTACAGGTAAGATAATAGGCAGCCAATAAGTGTATGCTTAATTTATTTAACCAAAAGAAATGAAGATGGATAATCAGAAGGCTGAGGGCCCTAGCTCCAATTCATGATTCATGATTCATGATTCATGATTCAGACCTGAACTAGGCAATTTTCAGACTTACCTAAAAGAGAGACTCTGTCCCGGTGAGGCTGGATCCTAGAACAGCATGGCAAATGTTTATGGTAATGATTCCCACTATCCTTCTCAAAAGGGACTTAGGGCCTTTTACTTGGGTGACCATACATTGGAGAAAAGGGAATACCCAGACATTTGGAGGACTATTGGACACAATTGTACAAGCTGACATTGAAGGAAGAGTCATAATAGCCCCTCCCATTAGAGCCAAAGGGGGCCAATTAGTAAATTAAATTCTAATCTTGGTCTTGCTCACAGTGGGTCCCTATGTTTACAAACCCATCCAGTGACTAGCTCCCCAGGCCTTCAGTGTAAAATTGAAATGTACATCCTTGGTAACAGGTAGAACCCTCTCATGGGTTCCTTGGCCTGTGGGATAAGGGATAGCACAGTGACAAACATCACATGGAAGCTTCTGAAACTGCCCCTCCCCTTGGTCAAGTAACCAAAAGTATTATCACATTCTGGGTTGGGTTTTAATGACTTGAAAAAGTATAAAGTAGTTTTGGAAGTAGTGATACTATTGTGATATTCATCCTTCAGTTCCCAGAATGATAAATATGCCTTTCCAATTATTCCAAGTTTCTTTTATGTTTCAGTAAATGTAGTTTCTTACATATAAATATCACACTTTTTGAGAAAGTTATTTCTAAATATTTTACAGATTTAATTGCCGTCACGAGTATAAAAGTTCATTACATTTTCTGAATGTTGCTGGTTTCTGAAGAGCTATCCAGCTGCCATTCTAATTCCTTAATCCAGGATGGGGATTGTGACCTGCAAGATTCTGAAAAATACTCAGTTGAGGAACATACATAAGGACAAAGCAAAGAATTCAATTTTGTTTTGTTTTAGGGAAAGGAACAGCTAATCATTTAGTCAACAAGTATTTATTGAAGGATTGAACTAGGCACTTTGTAGGTATACAAAGATGAATATGTGGGCTCTGTCCTCAAGAAGCTTATTGGTTTGTAGGAGAGATAAATCTTCATATCAATAATAATAATAACAATAACGACAACAAGAAAAGTAGGAATTATTGGGACAGAGGGGGAGAGAGAGAGAGGGAGGAAGGGAGAGAGAAAAAGGGAGGGAGAGAGGATGGAGGATGATGGGAATTGTAGGAGAAGGAGTTGTCTTCTGAATGATGGAATTGCAGATGGCATCAGGGTGCAGGGCACACTGTCAGCCTTGGATAGGCAGTTCTTTTTCCCCTGATTATAAAGAGAAAGGTTGCAAAGATGAATTCAGGAAACAAAAAAAATAGAGAGAGACATTCTTAGTGGTTGTCAAAAGATGGGAACGGAAAAAATTTACCTTAGTTACCTTGTTCTTTGTAAAGTAATATGCAAGGTCATCTGTAAATAGTGGATGTTGGCATTTAAGAAGAAAAGAAGAGGTTTTGAAACTGGTAACATTGGAGGTAGTATTGAGAACAATGCAAGATGAGTGAAAGCAGGATTTCACTAAGTATGATCTTAGAGAACACCCACATCAGAATCACTTGTGGGTATTTGGTAAAAATGGAGAGTCCCCAGTTCCACTCTAAACTGAGTGTTCACATAAGGTTAGGCAACTGGAATTTGTATATGAAACATTCAATTAATCTGAATTTTATATTAAGTCCAAGGAATAAGAAACAAAAGCTGTTGAATACTAATAGCCAATAATAAAAATATACTTAATATTGTGATAAAGGCCAGCTAAGGGCTTGCGGGAAGGTGACAAAAAGATGGGAGGTGGGAGGCGGGACTAAGAAGATAAAGAGTGGGAGAAGGAGAAAAAAAGATGACAAAAGAGAAATGTTTGAGAAAATGAGAGCCATACAAAGTGGAAGGAACTGGAAGCAGAAAGGGAAAAGAGGTACAAAATTACACGGAAGAAATTTTGAAAAATGTGAGAAAGGGCTAAATAGATTTTGGGGTTAGTGTTAGCATAGCCTGCTCTTTAAGTTAGCCTTCAGAATAAATTATCACATTGTTTCCACCTTCTTTGCAATTCTGATTAGCTAATTTGGTACGCTTTTTCACAGTTAAGAATTTCAGTAGCAAAGTGTTGGCTAGAATTTCAGTAGCAAAGTGTTGGCTAAACTGCAGTGTTTCCCAGAGGGAGGATGTTTTTCTGCAGCACTTTTGCCACGGGATGGCAAAATTACACCCAGATCTGGTGCTCTTGGAGAATTCCTAGACCAGCCCCCAGGGCTCAACTAACAGGGGGGAATGGAAAAATCTGAGATGGGGGCTGTAGACGGTTATCATGGTTGGTAACGTAACCTTTGGTCACATACAAATCATCAGGTCAGTGCTTTTCCTGTTGGTAATCACTTGTTACCTAGGTGACTAATCAAATAACTCTAATCTGGATGCTGGATCCCTAAATACATCATCACACACACCTGATTTATATTCCTCTATAGAATAAGTTGAAACTATAACTCTTCACTATTACAAGCCCAGCGCCCCTGTGTTAGCTACAGCCTAACAGTGGTTGATGCCCATCACAAAGAACTTAGTGCTAGTTGACCCATGGTATGGCAGCTTTCTTGGAAACCCCTAAGTGAAGAGCAGAAGCAAAAACAATGAGGGAGAATTGTTCTTCCAGGTACTAAAATTTGGTGTGAAGAAAACTGTGTACTTATGAGATGAGTTGGATGAGAATCAAAGAGGTATCCATGGAGGAGAAAGAGGAATTTCTCTCAGCAAGAGTTAGAGAAGGCGTGGGGCCTCTCTGTACTTCATGGTCTTCTCAACACTCTTCCCCCCACAGTCTCCACAACCAACAAGCCATTCTCCTTCTCTCCTAAGGCTTCAGGGTGTTCTTTCATAACTTTTCTTCCCCACCATTTTTATTGTCACCTGCTTGAGTGAAGATAAAGGTGCTTCCAGTGGAATGGGGCAGCTAATGCAGTTTTCCTTTCCCAGAGATGGCCTCCATAACAGCCCCTGAGCAATGTACTCTGTTAAAAGTTTGTTTTTAAGTAGAAGAAATACTAGGCTGTTGCTATAACTTCACAGAAGATAGCAGTGTTGGACAAAACTAGGTTCATCTTCTAAATGAGTCCTAATTGTATATTATTACAAAGTTTCTGAGGGCAATTTGAAATTGTATCAATATCCCCAGATCACACTGTTTGCAAAAAATAAATCTTGAAAATAATATGAAACCAAGAAAACATGCATATTCTTTGGCCCAGCAATCCTAATTCCAAATAGCTATCCAAAGGAAATTGGGATACCACTAGCAACTGCAGTGTGTTTACCAATCCCATTTCTCTTTCCTTCTGGGCACATAGCTCATATAGCAGTATCCTTTGCAGTTAGGTAGAGTCATGTGACTGAGTTCTGGCTAATGAAATGTTGGAAAAGGTGAGGTACACCACTTCAAGACTTGGGCTATAAAGAAACATTTCATACAACCTTTCAGGCTCCCTCTCTTTTTTTCTCTACCTCTGTAGCTGAATGTTGAGAAGAATGAGGTTCTAGAAGATTACTGAGCCACACAATGGGAGGCACTTGGGTCTGGGACTAACTACATGAAGCAAAGTTCCCCTGCCAACCCACACTGGACAAAATGATTGAGAATCCAGTTTTATTAAGCCACTGAAAGCTTTCATTTGATTATTACAGCATTTAGCCTATTTTCACAAATATGTATACTACCAACACTTTACAACATTGAGAAGGAGTGCATAAGGATTAGAAAGTAGAAAGAAAATGGCTAATTTTTGCTGATGTGGTAGTCTGTATAGAATATCTGAGAGAATTGACAAAGTATTAGAAACAGTAGCAGAGTTAAGTTATATTGCTGGAAACAAGGTCAATATTCAAAATTCATTTGTGTAACATCTATATTCAAGCATCAAACTATATAATGAAATTATAAAAAAGGTACTGTTCATGATACCAACAAAACCTATATGATACTCAATAAAATCTAATAAAAGATGTGAAAGAAAGACTTACATGGAGAAAAATTGGAAAAGATAATCCAAATAATTAGAGAAATGTGCCATGTATATTATAATTAGTATATATTATATTAGTCAGTCTCCAGGTATATTAATCAGTCTCCAGAGAGACTCAGGAGCATTAGTCATGTTCTCCAGAGAAACAGAACCAATAGGCTGTGTATGTCTCTGTGTGTGTGTATATCTATACACATCTATATATCTATATCTATATCTATATTAAGAACCAAGAGAGCTGATGGTGTGTTTCCAGTCCAAAGGTCAGCAGGCTCGAAACCCAGGAAGAACTGATGTATCAGTTCGAGTCTAAAGGCAGGAAAATAATTGATGTCCCAGTTTGAAGACAGTCAGGCAGGAAAGAATTCTCTCTTACTCTGGGGAGGGTCTGACTTTTGTTCTATTCAGGCCTTCAACTGGTTGGATGAGGTCCACCCACACTAGGGGGAGCAATCTGCTTGACTCAGCCTACCAATTTAAATGTTAGTCTCATCCAAAAACACCCTCACAGAAACACTCAGAATAATGTTTGACCAAATATCTGGGCACCCTGTGGCCCAGTCAATTCGACACATAAAATTAACCATCATACCATGTTTATGGAAGGAAGAGTTAATATTATGAAAATAGCAATTCTTACCAAATAGGCTAGAAATTTCATCTAATAATTCTCTCCAAAATCCAAAATTCTGTTTTTCAGAAATTTGATAAATTCTTTCTAAAATTCAAATAGAAGAGTGAAGGGCCAAAAATAACCAAGATAATCTTAAAAAGGAAAAACAGTAGGAGAGAATTGTTCTTATACTCGTATTAGTTTTCTATGGCTGCTATAACAAATAACCATAAAATTAGTGGCTTAACAAAACTCAAATTTATTTTCTTACATTTCTGTAGATTGGAACCAACGCAGGTCTCACCAGGCTACAATCAAGGTGTCAGCAGGGCTGTATTCATTTCTGGATGCTCTAGAGGGGCAGTTTCCTTGCCTTTCCCAGCCTTTTCAAGAGCCAGGCTGCTGGCATTCCTGGCTCTTGGCCTCCTTCCTCCATCTTCAAAGCCAATAATGTTGCATGTGTCTTACTGATCTTCTGTGGTCACATCTCTGTCTCACTCTGATCTCAGCTGGGAAAGCTTCTCCCCTTTTAAGCATTTGTGGATTAGATTGGGCCCACCTGGATAAACCAGGATAATCTCCCCATAACATGGTCCTTAATTCAATCATATCTGTCAAGTTCCTTTTGCCATGCAACATAACATATTCACAGGTTGCAGGCATTAAGATGTGGATATCTTTGGGGAGACATTTTTCTGCCTACCATACTACTTATCAAATTCAAAATTACATTATATAAGATGGTGTGGTATTGGTATAAGTCTATAGGGATAGAGACCTAGAAAGAAAACCATGTATATTTAGAAACTTAGACCTTTAGCTTTTCATAGAAGCTTTAGGCCTTCTATGAGAAAGGAGACTTGTGAAAAATAGGGTGAAGGATAAATTATTTGATACTTGGCACAGGGACAAGCTCAAAACAGATTCACATACTATATTTTATGCAAAAATAAATTTTTAAAATAATAGGAAAAGAGAAATGATAAACCTTTTAAAATGTTAGAGAATAATTAGAAAATACCTTTATGACATTTTTTAAAAGAAACATTTCTTTAACAGGATACAAAAAGCAGAAACTATAAAAGAAAATGTTGATAAGTTTGAATGCTTTAAAATGAAAGCAATTCTCATGAAAAAGACATCATAAATAAAGTGAAAAGACTGATACAGACAGGGAGATATTTTCTAACCTATATCTTAAAAACCAGTAAGAAGAAAAAGACATGTAAAGCAAAAGAGAAATGGGTAAAAGATATGAACAGACAATTCACAGAAGAAGGAGTGTAGAGTGGATAAAAATATTAAAATATTCTCAATATCATTAGTAATCAGAGAAATTAAAGTCAAAACCTCCATAAGATATATTTTCACAACCATTAAACTGATGAAAATTAATTAGTGGGATGACATCAAGGGTTAGTGATGATGTAAGGGAACAGCAATTCTTATTTATTGCTGAGAGTAGTGTACACTGTTACAACCATTTTAGAGAGTAATTTGGCAATACCTAATAAGACTGAAGATGATCATTCCATAGGATCTAGCAATTTGACTCCTAGATTTCTCCTCTAGGAAAACTGTCTTATATGTGCTTAAGGCTACGTATACAAAAATGTTCATTTCAGCATTATTTATAATAGTAAAAAACAAAAGCAATCAAACAAAAAAACCTGCCATCAGGAGCCACATTTTTCTGTCAACTCCCATACATATGTACATTAATAAAAATACTTGATTAAAAAACCAACCTGCCATCCTATTAAATGGGGCCAATCTAGCAGTTACTGTGGACTTGGACTGGTCCCTCAGGAGAGCAATGAGTTAAATACACATACAGGAATGCTGTATTGCTGTTAAATTGAATGAACTAAATCTACATGTATCAATATGAATAAATCTTAAAAATGTGTTAATTAGAAAGTTGCAAAAGGATAAATACATCATAATGACTTGTATGAAAATTGTTAAACAGATAGTACATAGTGTTCAGGAACACATATTTATGTAGTAAAAGTACAAACGTGCAAAAACACAAAACAATTTCAGATAAGTTTTCACCTCTGAGGAGAGGGTAGGGGGAAAAGGATGAGGGGTGAGGATATATCTGTATAACATTTTATGTCTATAAAAGAGATATCAAGCATATGTTGAAAAATGTTAACATCTGCTTAATCATGGTGGTGGAAAACAGAGGTCTGTTATGTTCTGTACTTCTCTCCATGTTTTATATTTCATATGAAATGTTTCATAAATTTTTTTATAAAGGAAAGAAAAGCAGAGATGCTCAAGAGAGGAGAGAAAGACCAAGCAGTGAAAGAAAGCAATTCTTGAACCAAAACATCATTCACTACTTTTTTCAACAGGCCTTTATTACAGATTTACTACATGACTTATTTTTGTGCTAGGAATTTGAACAAAATCCTATTTTTTTTAAGCCATGCCAGTAGTAATTATACCACTGTTATTTAATAGTGGAACACTATGCCTTATGACTTCAACCAGCTGAAGATAAATCCAGTAGGGATGCTTTATTTTGTATAATACAGACCAGTCCACGTCTTTAGTAACTTAGATTGCTCCTGAGTAATTGGACGGCTGCTGAATCTTTTCAGGACATACTGCTGTTCACTCACTCAGCTTCTTCCGCATCATTCAGTGAAAACTAAACCATCTGTTGTAATGAATATGAGGCTTCCTGCTCTCAGTTCTATCTTCTGATTCCCCCACTAAATGCTGGTTGTCACTTTCAATTTAGAGAAACATCATTATACTCTCCAATTCCTCCTTTAGAATTTTCCTGCGAGGATCTCAAAGCACTTGATCTATTTTAGGAAGGCATTGTAGTGTATCAGGGGAATTCAGCTGTGGTGTTAGCTCCATTTCACAGAATGAACAAATGGAGATTTCAGAGTTCCAGGGTTTTGTACCCATCACTTGGAAAGTTAGTGCCAGTCGAAAAGCAAAGTATGAGTTGCTCCTCTTAGACCTAAAATGTCAACACTAGGCAGCACTCTGTGGAAAAATTTCAGAAGAATGTTCACAGCGTTAGAATCTAACATGACGGACTCTGTGTCAGCTGTAGCTGACAGGTTTTCAGCACTTTTCCGCTTGTGGGCTGTGGGTGGTCTCCAGGCTGGAGACCCCGGTAGAGCCGGCTAGTGAATCAGACGGGCCTGGAGAAGGAGAGAGGTGCTTGGGAAAGAGAGACTATGAGTTGGAGTAGGCAGGGCTTTTCCCAATGAAAGCGGACGTTAGAGTGGGAAATCTGGACCTTAGAAGGAAAAGTATAAAACAAGCTATTAACTCATCAAGGCGCTGGCATTTGGAGTTGTAATAGAAAAGGTAGAAAATTCTCGTTTGGGCGTAGGAAACAGAAAATTTCACGTTAGTAATCCTAAAGCAAGGAATTTAAAGGTGAATTAACCAGTTCACCTAATATACTTGTTTCCTTTTCTTCCTTGCTTTCTTCTCCTTTTCTTTTTTCTCCTCTTTTTGCGGAAGCTCTTGATATCCGTTAAAGATGGTCCATGGGATATTGTCATGAGACGCCTCAGCAGTCTGACCTTCTCGGATCCTGAACCACGAGATGTTCTCATTGACTGTTTTCTGGGACTCTAAGTAACACAATTCCTTCCACTCAATTAAGAAATTTAAACTTTCATTTTCTGCCCTCTGTTAAAACAGAAAATCAACTTCTTAGCAATCTGGGACATAGCTGGGTCTTAAGCACCAAATCCAACCCATTGGTTTTTTTTTTTTTTAAATCGAGGTATAATTGACATATAACATTATATTAGTTTCAGATCTACAACATAATTATTCCATATTTATATAGATTGCAAAATGATCACCACAATAATTCTAGCTAACCTCTGTCACCATACATAGTTAAAAAATTTTTTCTTATGACGAGGACTTTTAAGATGCAACCCATTTTTCAAAGAAAAAATATATATCATATTTAGATATTAGCCTAACAAAAATTAATGAGAATATATTAAAGAACAAAACAATTAGTGACTTTACTGTGCAAGCACAAACTTCTGATTCGTCAAGAAAACAAACTTCTCATTCTGAATGACCAAACACCACCCTTCTTGTTTGAAGAATATATTAATCTGGTTTGTACCCTAAATATGGCCACTCAAAAGAAACCTTATGAGGTTCTGGCTTGCCCTTTTTATTGACAGATTCAGATCTCCACTATATCAGGCCTATATCTTAAGTCTCTTTGTTAGAGCCCAGCAATAAATTACCTGAGGTCAAGTTCTGTTTATACAGTGGACTGTTCTGAGAGAATTACCTTCTTGACTTAATAGCTTCCTTTCGGGTGACATTTCTCCCTGAAGGAAGACAAATTGTCTAAGGTCAGCCTGCAGATCAGCTCTGAGTGTAGGAGGAAATTGTAGTGGATCAGCCAAATTGCACTAGCTCTACCCACCAGCATCAGGCAGCACGCCGCCAGTCGAGGCCCGCCCTGAGGGACTGCAGCCACTGAAGCCTGGGGCTGCTCCCTGAAGAGCAGTTTTCAAATCTTGCTCTTTGGGCTGCTCTTGAATTTTATTCTCCCCGTGCCCTTCTCCCTCATCAACAATGAAATGGTTCAGAGCTGAGTTACTTTAAAAGTTCTTTATTTCTCTCCATCTACTAAAGCTAATTTGGGAGTCCGAATGGGAAATGAGGATGTCTCAGACTCAACTTGAGCTTGAATCTGTTGGGTTTCATCCGCCAGAGTGGTGAAGTGAACTCCAAACTGTCATTTCTACTAAAGGGGCAACTTTAGAAGTTAGAAGTGGACTCCATGCAATTAATAGGTTTTGGGGCACTGAAAACAGAGTAGTTTATTCTTAAAGGTGATTGAAGCAATTCAAAAAGACAATTTCCCTATTTCATGTTTACCTACAAAGGAACTGGTGGCTTTGCCCCATAAGTGGGTATTTTACTCCTCCTTTAAAGGAAAAACAGAGAAAGGGAGAGAAATAGAAATACAAGTCTCTTTTTAATTAGGCATTTTATCCTTTGAAGTTATTCTGATTTTTTTCACATTGATGATGTAATTTATGTAAATAATCATCTATCTATGAAAGGAGTGTGTCTGTCAAAAGCTGAAATAAAAAACATCCGTCATTTTGAAGTGATTAACATTCTCCAGATGTTTAAATCATCAGATTTCAGGAGTTTCTCTTTGTTGTGATAATGATATAGTATCCAGAACAAGAATGTTTACTTTTTTGTATGGGTCAAACGCAGATTTTTCACAATCCTATTAAGGCATGCAGTTCATTGTAATTGTATGTGCAGATGAAAGCATATGCAGTTATTATTATTCCCCTTAATTGTAAACTGCTGCTGGTAATTTTACTGTAAAGCTCAAACAAAAGGAGTATACTTGAAAGGACCACCACTGCCCACTTATGTAATCAATTTATATATGTCAAGTTTGTACTGGGATGGTTATCCCCTTCTGTTACCAGACATGTGACATGCTACCACCCTGCAGCTCGGGGCCATGCACGCATGCCACTGGCTCCCTTTGCAGGCTGCTTGAAAATACAGTACATGTCGGTGATAATGTTAAATGACAGTTCCAAACTATTTCCCTTAGGCCTGTTTGACCCTTGGGTTCAGGGTAAAACAAGAATGGTTCCGCTTACCTTCAAGGCCTGAGCATCCTCACCACTGGCAGATTTAACTTGGAGGCTTGGACAAACTCCCTGGAGGCCCAATTACCCTTATTAGGGGACCTATTGAAACATTAATGACATGTAGGCACTTCATTCATAAAGTTGGGCTCAACTCACATCTAGCATTACCCCACACACACCCTTGCTGCTTCAGATCTGAAATGCTTGTAGGGATTTATTAAAACTGCTTGACTAGGATACAAACTGACTACACGCTTACCATGTGCTACCTAAATGCAGACAAGGCTGATGGGGGGTCTCAGATCTCCATATGCCCGGCTCAGTCTTGTAGAACTGCATTAATTAAGAACAAGAGATACAGAATAATTTCTCAAGGACTGTGCATTAGTAATAATGTCTCTGGACTTTTTTGTCTATTGAGTCCTTGATACATATGTTCAGGAACTTAATGCGATATTATTCCATCAATGGCCACACAATTCTTCTCTCTTGAACATCAGAGAGATCTCTTGGCATCAACAGAGGGAGGAAATGTCTTCTTTACTGTTCTTTCAAGAAATCAAAGCATTACAAGAGTTAGATGATGATGAGTAAGACATAGAATACCTTCCTTCTTACTGGACTGAAGCCTTGGTAATAGGCTAATAATTAATAGTTACCATCTGCTATCCTTTGTGCCCAACCTTCAAATCATTCTTCATTTGTATTTGAACACATGCATTCCTTTTAATCATTCCGTGGCCATTTAAATACTTTGATAAGCCTTGGGTCCCTAAAATGTTTGCAAATCATCCCCATCTGACATAGACCCTCAAATTAGAACTTTATTAAAGAGGAAGTATGTATAATAAGTGGCAAAAGGCTGTAGCATTGGGCTGGGATTCTGGTAACTTGGGCTCTCTTCCCTGTTATGTTCAAGCATCAAAGCAAGGGCGCAAGCCAGTCCATTAGCATTCTTGTCCCTACCTTTTCCTAAGGATTTTAATGACTCTTCTGTTTCAACCCCTCTCCCTATATACCACTCATCTTTCCTCCATCTAGAAGAATGATGGGTCTGGGATTATCTTGGAACCTGAACATCATTCTTCCTCTAAATTAGAGGAAAAGATTTCCTTCCAGATTTTTAAGGAACCTTTCAGTTCTGTTTCCTCTGGATAGTTAAAGGGTCCAGATTTTCCTGAGTAAAAGAAAAAATGTCTATTTTCTCACCAGAGAAATCTGGTGACATCACAATATCATTTTCCATTCTTCACCATCGTCACATTAAGTCAATATCACTCTTGACTTAATATTGAGAGAGTGCATTTTCATCTCTTCATATCAAATTAAACTGAGAATATTATTTAGAAATTTAAAACGGATCTAGATGGGGTAAATGACTTACCTGAGGTCTTATATTTGTTCATTCACTTATTGAGCACCTCCTATTGCTGAGCACTGTGCTTGATGCTTGTAATAGAGCAGGAATAAGATAAGATCACCCGTCCTAAAGAAGGGAGTGTAGCCAAGACTAGAAATTTAGGAGCAGGAAAAACCGCTTCTGCTTCTACTTCCAACATTTCTTTCTTACACCTGGACTCATTGTTTTCAAGCATAAAAGGATTTTCTATCATGTTCTGGTTCTGTCTTGACAATTAATCCCATAGTATAGATGGTAGTCATACTTCTCCAGGTGGGATAGGTGATGGCCATAGAGGAGAAGAAAGACCACACAATTTATTTGTTCAAAGTGTTGTCCCTTCACATTATGATAATTATTTTTGCCTGAGATCCACAACTGAAGTTTTTGCTGACACTAAAAAGCAAATCATGTCATTGCCAGAACAAAGTTCTTTTAACAAGCCAAAAATTCCTAGCCCAATTTTTGGGAATTTTGGGAATTCATTGGGAATTTTGTGACAATTTTCAGAATAGCTCTGAAAAGGTTAACAGCAAATTTTTCATCTTGAGCAATTTCTCACCAATAAACTAGTATCATGGACCAGTGATACTAAAGAGCTTCGAAGTTGGAAAAACAATGAAGAAAGTATCAACAAGATGTTCTCAAGACTGGTCAATCCTCCTAGATCCCTAGGAAGTAATGTTTCAAGAGACAGAGACAAACTATTTATTTTTATATCAATACCATATTAAACACATTTCTTACCAAAGCCTGGAGGTGTTCTCTTCTTTGGCTTTTGAGACTTTCAAATTAATGTACTTGAAGTCTTAGGCAAGTCTTTCCTATTTCATCACAAAAATGTGATGTTCAGTTTAAGCTTAAGTATTTTTAAAATTTCAGTGTGAATGGTTACAGCCTGTTGACGGAATAAAGTTTTTGGTGATTTGTTATGCAAATGAATCTAACAAAATCTTTTCTCTCTCTCTGTCTTATTCTCTTTCCCTTCCTCCTCTCCCTCTCCCTCTCTTTTCTCCTCCCACCTTTCGTTTTCCCTGGTATATTGGCTCATACAGACCCACTGGCTCTTCCTCCTTAGTCTGTGTTGGATCTAATTGTTTCTATTACCATACCTAGGCTCTAGCAAACTCTTTTTAGCTCTTAGCTATAAGTTCATTTTTTCATCTCCTGAATCACTGCCAGATTAGTTTTCCTCACATTTCATTTTCATATTAGTAAATACCTACTAGATATTATAAAATCAAAACTCTTTTGCTTGATCTTCACGAAGTTTTCCATCACCTTACCCTCTCAGAACTCATTTCTAGGTAGGTATCATGTAACACGTTACTGTTTGCAATGTATTTCACATTTGATAACCCATGAGAACCTCGTAAAAATCTGAGAGGAAGCTCAGAGAGGTTGAGTGACTTGTCGAAGGTCTCACAGATACTGAAAGAGAGTGCTCAGGCTTGAACCTTGGCCTATTGCATCTAAACTCTCTGTACTTGTACAAAGGTTGGCAAACTATGACCTGAAGGGCTAAACACAGCCTGCTGCCTGCTTCTGTAGATGAAGTCTTATTGGAACATAGCTATGACCGTTGGCTTTTCCTATACGATGGCAGAGTTGAGTAGTTGCAACAGACAGTGTATAGCCTGCAGAACTGAAAATATTTAATATCTGGACCTTTACAGAAAAAGTTTGCTAACCCTTGGTCTAACATATCAGCTCCCTGATCATGAGCTCCCTGATCTTTAAAATAAAAAATACTCCCCAAAAATCACCCCTTCAAAAATTATAAAAGTAATACATGTTTATTGTAAGAACTTTGCAAAATATCAAAAAACTCCAATACTCATCCTATTTTTCCTTCCTTTCTAGCTTTTGTTTCTGTATATATATTTTTAAATATTATTTTAGTGAATCTGACAATGCCATTCTTAATATTTTATAGTTTTCTTTTTTCATTTAACAATAAGCATGGTAATTTTCTCATTTCATTTAATGTTCTTATTACTAAATACTGTAAAATGTCTGCTAGTGTTTCATCATTTGGATTATAACAATTTAATCAATTTCTTATTATAGGACATTTAGGGTTTTTTCAATCCACCTCTGGTTATTTCCTTAGGGAAATTTATAGAAATATAATTGCTGAGTCAACGAATATGGATAATTTTAGAGTTTTTGATACATACTGAAAATTATCTTCCAGAAAAGTTGAACCAAGTTACATTACCATTATCAAATGTTAGTGTCCATTTTTCCACAAGCTCACCATGATGGTTATTATAAATCATTTTATCTTTTAGCAAAGAGTCAAAACAAAATATCATTTTAATTTTCACTTTGATTTTAAATGGATTGTACATTTTTTTATGTATTAGCCATTTGTATTTCTTCTTTTGGAAAATTTCCTTTTCTTTGCTTATTTTCTGTGACAGTATCCTTTTCTATTGAATATATTTATACATTCTCTTTATAACGAATGATATTAACCTTTTTTCTCTCATTTATATTGTAGGTATCTTTTTTCCATTTATATTAACATTATTTCTGTTGTAATTATTCTTAGGAAACAGAAGCATTTTCAATTGTGATTTGTCTTTTATTTTTTTATGTTGACAAATGTATTTATTTTGTTTAGAGTCAAGTTTAGGAAAGCATTTACCACCTGAAGTTACCTATTTATATATATTCATCTATTTATATATTCTATATTTTAAAAGTAACTTAGTCTGGAATTATTTAAGTTTAATATATAGCTTATTTTAATTTAATAATATAGCTCCTCCTATATAATAAATAAATTTAATATTTAGCTTTTTCCCCAAAAATAGTGATTGTGAATATCCATTTTTAGTCACAGAAGACCACAAAACTACAAACAATGAACTCTGCTCACTTCAGTCTGCTCCTGGCCTCTGAGACTCTCTCTCAGCCCAGCAAAATCCTTGTTTATAGGCCTGGTTTCTTGGAGCAGGAGGAGGAGCAGTTGTCAAGCTCCAGAAATAGAGTATGACTATGCAGTTTGGGGGCCAATAGGATGCAACGAGTCTTTCCATCTGATGGTCCCTGTAATTTTTCTGTTTGTAGTTTCTATCTTGAAGAAATAAAAATCTATGCTTTTTACAGTGCAGCAGAACAAATAGAATTGCAATAGTTTACATTTTTAAAAAGAATACATCTATTCAATAAAATATCTGTATTAAGAGGCAGAGATACCCTGGTGTATCTGCCATATGTTGAAAAATCAGTGTTGTTTTCCAATAACTTAAACCCAAATGAAATTTAGAGGAGTCCAATTTCTGAAACAACTTCAGACAGCAGTAATTAAGATTAACCCTTTTTGAGTCTACATGGCACCTTATTTTCTTTCTTAAATTTAGCTTTTATTTTTATCAAAACATGCTTATAGATTAAAGAGTCAAACACTATCACTAACAATAACAAGTGTGGTAGTCTTTTTTCCAGACATTTCTGCTTCTCTCCACTTTTGAGTGCATGATAGGATTATGTGTTTTAGTTCCCTTTTAGGTGGATGGAGCCAGTGCGTTGTAAGCAGAAATGAGGAAAGAAGCAGTGTCACTTCTAGGCTGGAGCATTTCATTACTAAAGTGAGACTCTCCAGAGCTTTTTTTTCACTCTGGCACAGTGCACGGCATCATTCAAGATGGTAGCTGCTCCATCAGCCTGGGTCTATGAGAATACAATGAACAGAGACTGCTGCTGTCAGCAGTGGACATTTAATGCGAGCAAGAAATAAACATTTGCGCTTCAAGTCACTGAGATTTTGAGATTTTTTGTTGCTGCAGCATAACCTCGCCTGTCCTGATTGACAGGATAGTAATGTATTAATTATTATTTTTATTATTCTGTATTATTTATCATAAATATTTTATCGTGTTTACTATCATTTTATTTTATATTGTTAGTTTATATTATTTACTCATATTTATTAGTTTATCATTATAATTATTATAATAGCAAATACATCATTGTTATTATGTGCCAGGCACTATTTCAGCACTTTATATATATCAACTCATTTAGTGTTCATAGTTATCCACTGAGGTAAGTACCATTGTTCTCCCCATTTTATACATGACAAAACTGAGGAAGAAGGAGGTTAAGTAGCTTGTTCAAGTCAGTGGTGGAACTGAATTTTGAACTCAGGCAGTTGTTCCCAGAGTCCAACATCTGAACCACTGAGGCAGTTCTATAAAGCTTCATTACTTTTCTATTGCTGCAGAACAAATTACCAAAACTTGGTGGCTTAAAACAAGACATATTTCTTATCTCACAGTTTCTGTGCATCAGGGGTCTAGGCCAGACTTAGCTGGATTCTCTGCCTTGGGATCTCAGCAGGGTGCAATAAAGGTGTTGGTATGGAGGCTTGCCTGGGGAAGAATTCACTTCTAAGCTCTTTCAGGTTTGTGGCAGAATTTCTTTGCAATTGTATGACTGAGGAATCTGGCTTTTTGCTGGCGATAGGCAGGCGGCCACTCTCAGGTCCAGGAGGTCACCTGCAGTTCCTTGTCATGTCAGCCTTTCCATAGGCAGTACATGACACAGAAGTTTGTTTCTTCAAGGCCAGCAAGAGAGTCTCTCTAGTGTGTGTGTGTGTGTGTGTGTACATATATACATATATATATGGCTTCATCTTGCTAGTTTCTCTCTATATATGAAGTCTTTCTCTATATATGAAGCCATCCATATATAGCTTCATCTTGCTAGTCTCTCTCTGTATATGTATATGTTTATCATAATGTAAACATAGAAGTGACATCTTATTATCTTTACCATATTACTTAACTTACTTATGGAAGTGTCAGCCCATCACCTTTGCCATATTCTGTTGATTAGAAGCAAGTCAACTTCCCACCCACACTCAAAGGGAGGGGATGATACAGGGTGTGAACCACTAGGAGGTGGTCACCCTAGGGTCTGTCCACTACAGGTGGCAAGCATAAAATGGAAGTGGAAGCACAAATAGAAAATATCTACCACATTTTCCAAATAACTCATGTACAGAATTCTATAAAAAGGGAAAAGATATTCAAAGAATAAAAGAGGCCCTTGGGTATTAGAAATATGATTGTTTTTTTTAATTTATGCAATCATATTTTTAATTTCCAAGGGTCCTTTTTATTCTTTGAATGTCCCTTCTCCTTTTTATAGAATTCTGAGCATGTATTATGGATGCATTGTCTCCTTTTATCTCAGAGAATTTTAATAATATTTATATTTTTCAACATTTCTCTTTCCTGTATAAGTTTGCTTCCTCTAAGTTTCTTTTATCTGTTTGTTTATTTGGGTCTCAATATTCCATATTAGGTGCTTGCCTCAAAGGTCTAGTGATTGTTGACTATTGGCTTATATTTAGGATGTAGAATTAAAATGTTGTGTGACAGCTCTGTGATTGTGGGTGAGGTTTACCTACTGGATTCTTCACTGTAAGGTGATCTCATTGGGCCCTTTCATGCACCCTCCATTGTTAGCATTTTTGGGTCTATTCTCTTGCACTGGTCAGTTTCCCCAGAAAAGGCTATTCCAATCATGTGTGTGGAGGGCACCTGCCTCGCTGTCAACATTTGGGGAGCTGAGAGCTGGGAGAAGCCTAGAAACCTCAGGATTAAGTGAGGAAACATGCACTGAATCCCTCAACTACACCTGCTGTCCCCTTTTCAGAGAGTAAAACTCTAGTCTTTCAGCTGAGTGGAGGAGGGAATCTGATGGACCAACTACTTTCAATTAGATCCCCCAATTTCTAGCCCCACCTTTATCTCCACTTCCAGAGATACCTACCTAGTGCTACCAGTTCCTGAGACTCTTCAGGGCTCCTGGATGTAAATCATGTTGCCTCTCAGCTTTTACCACTGACAGTTTAAGATGCTGTTTTTTCAAGTCTGCAAGGTCAGTTACCTCTCATCCACATGTTTTCCAGCTTCTGAAGTTGTGCTGTGGCCTCCTCGCCCATTCTTTTGGTCTTTGTGATTTATGTCTTTTAAAAAAACAAAAACTCAATAGGTTTCAGGGAAGAATTGAATGCAAATGGGTTTGTTCAATCTACCCTTTTTAACTTGAAATGATGGCTTGCAATTTACAAATCAGTTTCATGGAATATCAAATTTCATGTTCTACCATATTCCTGACAATCTCAATTTTTTCATTTGTAGGAATGACAAGCTGTAACACTGGGATATCACTTCCCTCCCTATCTCACCCTCCATCTGAAACAAGTTCTTAACATGCTCAAAAGAGTCATCTTGGTTTTGTATGTCTTTTCCCCTGAGGAACATATTGTCCTCTCCTTGTCCAATAAAGGTTTATGGGGATCTGTACCTGTGTATCAGGTATCTTATTACATTGAAGACAGCTGGTCCTTTAAAGGATGGTTTGGACATGCATACAGTATGGAGAAATAGCAAAAGCAAAAAATCCTCTTGTTTAAGATCAAAAGAACTAACTTTCCTGGATCTGTCCTGAGCCTGATTTTCTCATTCTCAAAAACAAATACTACTACTTATTTCACATGGTTGTTGTGAAGTTTCGAAGGATAACACATACAAAGTGCATAGCAGAGGTAGTTTAAGATGGCAGATAGAAACTCTACCAGACAAATGTGTCCCTTAAGGAAAAAAAAGTGCCACCACAACAATCAAATAAGAGAATGGTCAATAAACTTTAAAATCTAGCAACCATAAATAAGAAGTGCACATTCTGAAAAGCCTTGGCTCCCAAACAACCACCCCCCACCTCCTAGTCTGCTCAAACACCAGTCTGGTCCATCAACTGATAGAAGCCAAAGTCTGAGGGTGTTTCTCACAGAGGAATGACACAATCTCCCCTGCCCCCAATTAGTTCTTTTCTTACAAAAAATCCAGACAAGAGATCATGGTGGCTTGGAGTAGGATGGTGGATGGAAGCAGTGATATGGGAAAGACACGTAAATTCTGGATATAATTTGAAGGTAGAGCCTTCAAGATTGGATGTGGATATGAGAAAAACAGTGGAGTCAAGGATAGTCCCAAGTTCTTTTGGTGTGAAGAACTGAAAGTGTGGAATTGCCATTAATTGAGTTAGGGAAGATTGTAGAGGAGTAGGTTTAGGTAGGTGGATGGGAGAGATAAGGAGCTTAGTTTTGGACACGTTATGTTTGAGACACCTATTCGACATTTAAGTAGAGATGTGAAGTTGAGTAAGCAGTTGGATATATAAATGTGGAGTTCTGAGAAATCTGGGCTAGAGATATAAATTTGAGAAGTATCAGAATATACATATGTATGTATGTATATGTGTATTTGTATATACATGAATGTGTGTGTGTCATGGGACTGAGTGAGATTGTCATTAATTCGAAGAATGAGGGAAAAGAGAGTCACTAAATACCTAAGGAAACAGTTGTAGCAATCATGTAACTTAACTGAATATTATATAAGCCTGTGACATATGAAAGTGAAAGAGCATTATTTTTTCTCTGAAAACCAAGTTGGGGAGATTTCTGGCTAGGATGTGAAAATTTGTAAGAAACCATTGCTGTCTACCTAATTACCAGTACAAGCTGGATAAGATTTAAAATCATTGTAGAGCTCAGAACATGAAGAAACCAAAATTAACCATATTCCAGAAAATGGCATGTCCTTCATAGAAGAGAGGAGACACATGCTGCTCTCATCTCTACTGGAACAGTAGGATGAGGAAGAATTTACCAGAGATAAAGATAAGGAGAAGCCAACCAAACCTTTAAAGAACTTTTAATGGCTACAAGGGGGCAGGTATGACAGATTGGAATTCCATGGAGCCTCAGCCACAGACAGATCTACATCCACCCACCGATGCTTTTCTAAGGACTTCACTGAGCACTTGGGGTAGTGTGCCAAAGTCTGAGGACAGAGCAGGCAAGCTGAGAGAGAAAGTGCAAGACAGGCAGCCACCTGAAGGCAAGACACAGGGCATGAGCATTGAAGAAAACCATTCAAGGCACTCTGGGATTTCGGCTGCCAACACTGGGGGTGGGGCAGGAGAGGTAAGAGAAAGCTTTCCAAGGCATTCTGGACCTTCATAGCAGCTACCCTCTGAAGCTGGCAGCAGAGCAACAGGGAGGAGAGGGATTTCAGTTGCGTAAATCCTGGAGCCAACTGGAGAGCAAAGAGAACTTTCAAGCATCTCCAAAATCTGGCATCCTTGCTGTAAACAAAGAGAGATCTCCCACAGTTCAGAAAGCTACAGGCATTGCTATAAAGTATAGAAATCTCAGGAATCTCAACAGTACTCAGAGGCTAACTCCTAGTGATGGAAAAATCCTGATCCCATCCTCAAAACATTTAAAGCCAGCAGTGAACTGAATCAAACGAATGCTGCCAAAAGGACCGAATCCACCTTGACAGCAAGTTCGAGTCACTCAGCAGCCCCTCCCCACTCAAACAGCCTGTCAGGAAAAGGGGTGTGTACTCTTTTCTGGAGGTAAATATTATTTACTTTATTATCTATTGTTCTTTTTATTAAAAATATCTGGAATACAGTAAAATATTACAAGGTACACACAGAAGCAAGAAAACGTGCTCAAGAGAGGAAGCAGTCAGTAGAAATAGAGATGACCCAGTTGTTGGAATGATCAGACCAGGACTTTAAATAACAATTGTACAGATACTGAAGGATCTAATAGAAAAGGTGACAAACATGCATGAAGAGATGAGAAATTTAAGCACAGACATGCGAACTATAAAGAACCAGCTAAACTGGGATAGAGGACCAAATCTGAATACTGTGTCTGTGGTACTTGGCACTTAGATCTATACCCAGACAATCCCCATGGAGAGAGGGCTAGAAAGAAAGAGGAGGAGGAGGAATAATGATGTTTGATGCACACTCTGGTACCTAATAGAAGCAGCAGTGAAGGTCAATAAATGTGCTAGCACCCCATGGGGACAGTAGAACAGCAAATATCTCAAGATCACTCACTCAGTTTATTCATAAATACGTGCTATCTTCTGGGGCTCCCAAGAACAAGTACTGAGGACTTTGCAGGGCTCTGAGGTCTCACAGAGCATGCGGAGACAAAAAACAATGAAGTCTGGGTGATTACTGTTAGCATTATTCCAGCTATAAAGGAGACTGATGAGACCTGTTTGAACTCAGGTTTTGATAAATTACAACAAATCTAGTTCCTTTCTTCTGGAACTTTCATGATAGGGAAAAGCTTATTTCCTTCTTGTGTATAAAGTTGCTCAGTTGATATAACACCGTCACTTAAGAGATCAAAGAATATTCACCTTGTTTTAGAATCAGTCATTGATCTCAACCACAGGTGTTGTTCTGCTAATGGTTCCATTTTTTCCTGGGAGAAATCAACAGTCTTTCTCTCCTGTTTGGCATTCCTTTCTTTCCAGAGCACATTATTGTGTGGGCCTCTGCCTTTGCTATTTCCATTTTATAAAAGCTACTAGGAACTGTTTTAGTTATGTGATATTTATCTAACAATTTCTTGTTCCCAGTTCACCTGTTTTTATTTCTAGTGAAACTTGACTATGCTCAATGGGCTTTTCTATTTTAATTAATTACTTATTAGCACTGCATTTCAACTTCGCTAGGTTGATTACAATCAACAGCTTTTACTTCACCATCCTTCAGTTCAGGATTCATTGTTAATTTGAACAAATATGCAACTCTGTCAAAAATGGATTAAGCATGTCCTTAAGACTCAGTTATATTCTTAGCAGAGCCTCAACTGAAAGTCGCTTTTTAAAAAAAGTAATCCAGGTGACACATTTGTACACTAAATTAAGTGTACACATAATACAGATAATCAGTTCTTCCTACTTGTGTACAACAGAGTTTGATGGAAGCATTTAGGCTACACAACACTTGCAATTTTTAGCACTATATTTGCAACATTTGCATCTATAAGATAAAAGGTAACAATGGTAGTTACTGAATTCTTAATTATATCCAGAGCTTTGGTTAAAAAAAAAACACTCTGAAGTTTACTGTAAAGTCAAATAAGAGTACTCCTCAGTATTTTGTGCAATTGTATATGCTTTTTGTGTATTATGAGCTAAATTCATAATGGTACATAGGTGGAAAGAAGTGAGAGGCATCTAGGGCGACCAAACTGCATTGTGGGTATATCTTGTTCATGATACACAACGAATGCCAGATGAAAATCTGGATTTGCAAAGTCAACTCATTAACAATTGATCATTTAATTTGCAAAAGGATTCACTGCTGGGTACTTTTAAATTGCAGGCTCTGGAAAGTATCGAAATGGTCACCACATTTGTTGATACAAGCAAGTGCTTGTACACTACACTGGTACACTGTGCTACACTAGAGCTGAGCCATGGGTATTATAAACAAGCTCTAGGTCTGCTTCATAGGGAGATTTCCCCACAAGGAAAAGCAGATGCATTTATTGTTAACAGTTTTATCCGCATCTATATCAATTTGTCTGAAAAACTTGGCATTCAGCAATGGTTGTAAAATTGCTGTTACTAATTGCTTCTGTGGGTGTTCCTAAGAAGAAGGAATTTCACAAATAAGGTAACACAGTGGGCCTTGGGGGGCAATGCTCAGGGTCCCCTGCCTGAGAATAGGCTTCTTTGCATCCTGACTTGTCTTCAGCCATTTACTGTTACTCAGAGGTAGAAGCACAAAGAGTACAGTTCATGGCTTCGGTTTTGTTTATATATGTGCATTGTTCAAAGCCATTTGTGACCTGGGCAAGGCTGAATTTTGAATTTCTGCCACCCTAGTTAAGAAAAGATTCAAATGACCCACATGAAGTTAGCAATGAAGAGTTAAAAAAAAAACACAACTTTTTCACCTAGTGAAAGCTTTCAGATTATTTCAAAGGAAATGGATTAGCAAAATTATTTCGTCCTTTTCTCACACTGACTCAGGTATAGTTATTGATTTTGTTTTTAACCTTTTACTTCTCTTTCTCTCTGATTCTTTAAATAATTATATTTAGAACTGATGGCATATTGTACTCCATTAAGAGTTCAAAAGAGATTTTCTCAAAATTAAAAACTTTTGTGCTTCAAAGACACTATGAAGAAAATGAAAAGTCGACCCATGGACTGGGAGAAAATATTTGCAAATCATATATCCAATAAGGGACTTGTATCCAGAACATATAAAGAACTCGTACAAGTTAAGAAAACAACTCAATTAAAAAATGGGCAAAGGATTTGAATAGACATTTCTCCAGAGAAATATATAAATAGCTAATAAGTACATAAGAAGATTGTCATTAGGAAAATACAAAGCAAAACCACAATGAGATGAGTTTTTCACCCACTAGAATGGTTATAAAGAAAGGACAGTAATAAGTGTTGACAAGAATGTGGCGAAATTGGAACTCTCGTACTTTGCTGGTGGCAATGTAAAATGATGCAGCCATTTTGCAAAACAGTGTGGCAGTTTCTTAAGTTAAACAGATTTAATACATGACTCAGCAATTCTACTCCTAGGTATCTAACCACAAAAACTGAAAACATATATCCATACACAGACTTGTACACAAATGTTTGGAGCAGCATCAATAACAACATCCAAAAAGTCAAAACAACCCAGATATCTATTATCAGATGAATGGATAGACAAAATGTAATGTATCTATACAATGGAGTACTACTCACCAATAGAAAGGGACAACATGCTACAATATGGATGAACTTCCAAATCTCAAAAATATCTCAGTGAAGGATACTGACATTAAAAAAACCATATTATTCCATTTATATGAAATGTCCAAGAAAGGCAAATATGTAGAGACAGAAAGTAGTTTAGTGGTTGCATGGGGCTGGGAGTGGGCATGGTGAGTGATTGTAAGTGGGCACTATGTTTCTTTTTAGGATGATGGAAATGTTCTCAAATTAGATTGTGGTGATTGTTGTACAACTGTATAAATATACTAAAATTCATCGAATTGTACATTAAAATGGGTGAATTTTATGGTTGATAAATTATATCTCAATAAACCTGGTGAAAAGAAAAGAGATTTATTATAAATTCTGACCCAGATCTTGAGAGAACTGCTACTTCCCAGATGATATTCTTAATTTTGGTGAGCCTCACTCTATTATACAGGTTTATTATGATCCCTATGTATTTAGAAAATGTATTTAGAAAAATGCAAATTTGGTATTTATTTCATGGAAGTTATCCGGGCATTTTATTTGGGGGAACAGAAGCAGAATTGGGGAGATAGGCCAGAAGGTCTTATATGTGCATTTTTATTTAATGATGACTGACAGGATCCAGCAAAGTGCCCAAGATGATCAGCTAATTCCAACTTTGAAACTCCAGTTTCTTCTGGGAATTCTCTAAGGGATTTCAAGGAGTAAGATGTGCTGAACTTAACGCCTAACAAAAATATTTCCTTATTGTTGACAACAAGAACAGATCATCTTAAATTAGAGGAGGTATTCAATAATTTTTAAAGCTGACAAAACAGGACTCCAATTTCAAGAGCTTTTAGTATCTTATTCCTATAGACCTTAAATTTGGTGAAAAACTTATGAAATGTCCTCCAAAAGAAAAGCAAAGAAAAAAGCCCGTGTTTCTGTTTCATTTCCCAGAGAACAAAGACTACGCTAAATGTGCCCTCAGATGCCTTAATGTCAGCTTTGTACCCCTATACCTGTTTTTTTTTCTGGTAGGATAAATAAAGAAATGGAAAACATGCTCTAACAAGCTTCAAGTCTCTGTCCAAACTTATTTTTTGAGTGTAGAAGTCCAAGTTCCAACATGATTGTTATTTTGAGTGAAAAAGTTTTCTCTGAAAATGTAAAATAGGCACATTAACAAGGCAAATGTACATTAGTTACCTGCTCCCATCCCCCACCCTTCTTTTTTTTTTTAAGCATATATTCTGCATGATGGAGGCTAAAAGGTGGCAGCTGTGCCAAAGTAGTGGACCCTAAATCGCTGAGCAAAAATGAGAGAGGGGAGGCTCTGATTGCTCACAGTACAGGAGTGAATATGTGCTCTCAACCACAAATCAAGCAAGCTGAAAAAAAAAAAAGGCCCAATCAAGGCAGTAATGGCCTCCACTTCACAATCAGACAAGTGCTTCTTACTTGAAAAATCCTACCATTTATAGCTGATTGCTAACCCTGGCCTCATTTCTAATCTAAAGGGCGAGCAATAATTTGGAAAAGGAATTATAACAACTTCCCAACAATTTAGCAAATTGTTATTATTTCAGGGGGAGGAGAGGAGGGTGGAAAGGAGTTGCTTTTGTAACATGTTTCTCTTGTGGGCTACCATGTTCATGACATCAAATCCCATTGCTGCCATGTTAGAATAGCAACTAATGTACATTGGAAATATGGGGTTTTTTTTTAAATGGTGATATTTTATGCCATGTCACATGTTTCAATGTGGTCAAAGTTATGGGTCTCCAAAGAAAAAGGGAAGAAAAGGTGCCATCAATTCTTTTGTACACATTTACCTACAATATTCCCAAATAAGTTTAGCGAATGTCCTTGAGTATCACTGTTTTCGAAAGGATTTTGACCTTTCAGAGAATTTGACTTCATAAAAAAATAATACTGTTAAATGCTCCACTGAGTTTTTCTTTTAGTGTTGCAATGTTGATGGATTTTGCTCAGGTAACGTTTCTGTTACTAGAAATATAGTAATATATAGTCATCTTCTACACTCTTATTTTTGAACTTCTACATTAAAATGAATATATATATATATGTATATATGTGGTAATCGCTTCATTAATGTGGTACATCCATAAAAGTGAGGTACGTTTTACATAGGTACTATTTTGGAGATTAATGTAATTATTTTCTACTGAGCAAATCACTCACACACATGTGTGTATATAATATTCTCTTCACAAAGCAGCTGAACATACATATCTCAGGTAACGTTGTATGGACAAGGTTAGGACCATGCTGCTCTCTGAGAGAAAACTGGCTGATAACAGTACAGGACAGAGGGATATACTGAATCACAGAGGCAGAAAAGATCGTGGAGACCACCCTATTCAGCCTCTTAATTATTATTGCAAATAGGGAAACAAAGGCTGGGCAAGGGTAGTAAATTCCTAAAGGTCACATGGCTAGTAAGTGACAGAGATTAAATAAAAACTTGGATATCCTTACTCCAACCATTGCACCTTTTGCAGTATAGCCTATTCTTTCAACATCATTCTTCCAAATGGCTTTAAATTATGTGTTTTTAGGGATGTGGCACATCAGCCTCATATGGTACAGACATCAGTGATTTTTGTAATAGGATATGCTTAACATCAACATGCAACTTTAAGCCTATAGTGTGAGCAATAATATTGTTTCTGCATGTTTCACCACTTTCCATTATCCTTGTAATAAAACTTCTCTGTAGTTTAGAATCCTTTTGTCCTTAGATATGAGAAGATTAAAATGTCACCTACTGAAAATATACTTCATTCTCTTTTATTTTCCAAATTAAGACCAGTTACCTAAAACAAAAATAGACAATTAGTAGCAGAATCAAAACACAGCGTTGTTCTTTCATTTCTCTTTTCAGGTAGGCAACCAACAGAAGAATTCTGCCATCTGAATACAGGCCTCTGTAGCTGTAGCTGTGCACGGGCAACTAACGTGCCAGCAAAATCAGGCCGCAATTCTGATTCTAAGCTGGAAAAACTGGAACTCCCTATCATTCGAATTAATGTACACATAATGAACATTTTTTATTTATTCATTTTTCAGTAGAAAAAATAACTTTCTTTTCATATTTTCCACGTCTAGCAAATACCAGCATAGAAAATATATTTAGTTTTTGAATCAAATTCAAAATTGATTTAAATTGAAAATGTTAAACATAATACGCTATGCTTTCTGAAGCACAACAGATTTTAAGCAGATCTAAAAAATTGGATTTAGAAAAACAAATATAACTATCTTTATTTATGTGTGTAACTAGAGTAAGAAGGCTAAAGTTTTCAGATACCCAGAAGTGATTTATAGCTTGCAATTACCCACTCCATTCAATATAAACAGGATCATAATTTATATCACATAATCTATAGTGCATTCTAAAATATATAATGCTACTCTGAAAAAAATATTTTCCTTATATCATCTCTTATATCCAGCACCATGGCCTTAAAGTGGATTTTTAAAAAGAAACAAGGAATTGATATTAAGTCCCAGAGAGGGAAACCAAAGTACTTTTAGGAAGGAGCTTGAATTTTAAAAACTTGAAGAGTAGGAAATCTGAGACATTGTGTTGTAAGGTATTCATTTTGTTATGAGAAGGAAAAGCTCCATTCTAACGGATGCGTTTGCTATACTTCACAGCAGTTTGCAAATTAGAAAAATAAGGACGACTTTCACTGTGGCTCAGGAAGACCAGGATGTAAAGGCTTGAAGTAAAGCATCAAGTAAACCCAAAAGCTTACAAAATACAGAGGAGCGACCACAGGCAAAAATGTGAGATAAAGCAGTAGCTTGAACATTTTAGTAGAATTAACAAAAATGAGCTTTAGATGAGAAACTCAAAGCATACTTTTGTTTTACAGTTTTAAAATTAGACAAAGTAACAGAATCTATTCACAGTCCAACTAGGGGAAAATTAGGGATCTGAGTCCAGCAAAATGTTTTTCAAGCATAGCACTTTTCTAGGAAAGGTCATATGCCTAACCTTCTCTTTTATTAAAACTAAATATCTTAGAATATTACCACAAGCTAAAATGACCCCTAGTGTTAGGAAATAGATTCCTTGGGGTGAATCATAAGCAGCAGATATCGTTTATAAATACAGTAATGTCAGCACACTCATTTAGTCACTGCCTGTAACACAATTAGCTGCGTTAACACAAAAAAACACGAAGTGTATAATAAAGGCAATCTCTTTTCTCTTGCCCATTAAATAAAAGAATATCTAATCCTCAGATCCACTTAAGCAATTTTAGATTTCTGTCATTCAGAAAGGACTTTTCTCTCATTTAAAAAATATGTTTATAAAAGGAGACAAAAAGGCAGGGTTTTTAAATAAAAATTCTGGTAGCATCATCAAGGACAATGTGTGGAACAATTTCAAGGCAGGCTTCTCGAGTAGTAACGTTACCTATATATGGGAAATCCTAGCTTTTATGGACTAAATGGAAAAGTATTCAAGTTGTTTTAGCTGTGTAAATCATTAGACACATTATAAGGAGATTCCAAGGTTTATAAGTATTTAAAAGCAATTGTATTATTAAACCTACACAAATGAATTTCGTAGTAGCCATTTAATGGTTAATTTTTATATCTTAAAGAGCAAATTTTGGAGGGGAAATATAATAGTAAGGAATACAGTTCCCACAAGCTATCAAAGAAGTGCACCATACACATTGTAAATGGATCTTTTTACTAAGGAAAACATTTCTGAAAGAGGGTTGCATTAAGATTCAACAGCGAATAACTAAACCCTATTATGAATTTTTTGTGTTTGTAGCAAATAAAACTACGAAATACCAGTCAGTGTGGTTTAGAGAAGCAAGGGGCGATTAGAACAAAAATTAACAAAAAACCTGCACTCATAATAAATGCAAAATGAAACATTAAAATACAAAATATAGGCCTATATTTAAGCTTTTTAGAAACTATTGATTGTAAATGATAGATAGTTATGTTAAAAATAAGAGGTTTTATTTGCCCTGCATTATTTATCAATTAAAATTAGAAAAAAGTAAAAGGAAGAGCTAATAAAATACAGATTTATGATATAGGTTAAAAAATAAAAATTACTTACCTAACATCCAAGTACAATGTAATTAATTTCAGAAAAAGATTAATACTACATACATATGCATATTAAAAATAAACAAAACCATTTTCAAATACATGTTTTGAATTCTGCTCTGAGCCTTACTTATTTGAAAGCTTTCCTGGAAGAAAAAAACACCGTGCTTCTTCCTATGTGCTTATTGCTACCAGAGTAATTATCTAAGAAGAATATGCCGTGATGATAAACTTCATTACTCAATAACATTAGTAAACATTAAAATATTTAAAGAATATTGTACTGCATTATGGTTTATTCTATTTAAATCTCACAATTATAGCAGCCCTTTCTTCTTGTATTTCTCTATGGGATGAATTGCTAGGATTTGATAATCTGCTGCTAATGCAAACTGATATTACAGTCATATGACCTAATTAAACATCAGGATTCATATTTAAAATATATAATTACCAGAATGTCATTTTTTAAAATGTAATTACTAGTTTCTACTTTAATAGCAGAATTTGATGTTCACGTCAACAGATTATGGAAAGTTTTCTGGAAAATGTTTTTCTTCTCTGATTGTAAAGAAACAATGAAAAATCTCAGTGTTGAAACTCATTATTAATATTATTTTCATGGAATAAATTCCCTTGCCTTTCATCGTGGAAATTTCTGCTTCCAGAAGTATATTACGTGCCATTTCTTATTGTCACTTGGAATCCATACATCTATCTTTTTAGGAACATATTTTCATTTTTGGCTTTTGAGAAATCCATGCACAACACTAGCATGATAGGTAAGTGAAGCAACAAATTTCCATTATTTTAAAACAAAATAGACTCAAAGATTTGGGGCTTGGGGGGGAATTTTTCATTTCTGAATTGCACAAAATCATTCATAATTACCTCTTAGTGATTTCAATATCACAAATCCCTTCTGATTAGCCCTCTTAAAAAAAGAGACAACCCCGCTTCAGAATTGTTTGACCCTGTTGGAAGCCTTGTCTTAGAGAACGAGATTATGTAATTAAATTGAATCGTGTATTTTCCATAGAAACAAGGCGTGATACTGGAACTGATGCAAGCTATATACTCATTTCTATATTTAGACTGCTCAGCATCAGCAGGGCAGCAGTCCACTGACTGGCCCACCAAGAGTTCGGGCATCATATGCAGATTTTGAATTTTAAAAATACAGAAAGACAAAAAAGAAGTGACTATAGAAATGGCTGATGAAACGTAACCCTTTGGAATAACTATCTTTCATTCCTTGAGTGAAAGAATGTCCCCACAAATACTCTATTCCCATTTAGAGGACTGATTTGCTTAGAGTGCAATATAGAGAAGTCTGGGGAAACAGTTAAGTTTAGGATCCAAAAAGGAGATCCAGACAAAAAAGCAAAGACGTCAGTTCACGGAGGAACACATGCCAAGTACCTCCAGAAGTTTGTAAGTGAAAATACAAATGTAATATTTAAGAAAAGTGCTCCTTTGTTTTCCAAATGCAAAATGTAAACTAGAGATTACCAGGATAAACCAGACGTCTCCGTGACTACATCTAACACACAATAGCGGGAGGAGGGAAACTAATGGCTAAAGATTTCTCAGCATTTGATTGTCTTGATCTTTGTATTAAGGACACTACTTCTTACCAGGCTTCACTTCGAGATTTTCTTAATTTGTTTCTACTTTTTACTATCAAACCACAATTGTAGTCCTAAGTAGCCAGCTGTGCTGTATTTTGAAATCCTCAGCACTACACTCTAAACTGAAAGTGTATTATTTACATTTTACCTATACAATCACAAAGAAAATTCAGTGTCACAAAAGTCGCTCAAAATCAAGAGATCAAAAAATCTGTCAACAGTTGTACAAAATCTAGAATATGTTGTCATCAGGAATCAATGAACATTGATCTTAGAACGATTGTTTTAAACCGACAGTAATGGATTATTTATAGACTTGGTGATTGAATGTAGATATTTAAATTTTGTAACCACTTGTCTAAGTATTGAACATTATATTTAACATAAAGAATAAACAGGACTGCACGAGGAATAGTAACACTAAAATTACTAAAGAAAAAAATTTGGCATGAAAATCTATAATCCTGATAAATTTAATTATAATTACCCACTCTTCTTCTAAGATACCTGTAGATTTAATACAGATATACAGACAGAGATAGCAATTTCCTTAGAAGCCTATACACTAATAAATACATAGATTCATCTTTTGAATTTATACAAAGTGATGTTTATTATGAATTCCTTACATGTACACTTCATTTATGTGTGAAAAATATTTAAAAATACGAAGATGATCTTACAATTCTAACTATATGTAGATTTTAGACTCAAGTAGACTAAATATTTGAAGGAAAGCTTTTCCCCGAAATTTCTTTCATTTTTAAGCCTTAGATGTAATAGAATTTTAGTGGCATACTGGAACAACAAAGGTGTGAACTTCTGGATATATAGCTTTCGCTATTAAAATACGAAATGACTAAAATATCATTTGACATTAGATGATTTCAATTTATAGAAAAACAAGTGGCAGAGTTCTTTTTTCCTAACATTACTTTTCTTAAAAATAAAAACATCAAAACATTCTGGAATTGGTTTTGTAAAGAAAAATAAAACAAACCAAAGCCCACAGTCACCACCTCAGTCTTCAATGACGCACCAACTGCTCTGCCATGTCCACTGTGTGTAGTGCTCTGCCACCTGGTGGCTGCTTGTGAAAAATCTAGACAACATATTTGGGCATTCTGTTTCTTTCTTTCTTTACACTCCCCTATACAGAACTGATGAATAAACTTCAATTTGACAATATGCCTGCTGCTGTGGGGAACATTGGCTAGTTCACGTACTTACTAATTTTCTTGTGCTTCATTTCAAAGCATCAGTCAAAATTAGTTACAAGATTAACAGGAGGTTTGAATAAGTTATTGGCAATTGTTAAGTAAAATGAAATTAGCCAGAATTTCTTAATCTCTGCATAGTGCTTTCCTCCAAGAAGCTAAGAACAGTTTATTTAAGTCTTACCATATCCTGCAAAATAGGTAGGGGTAGATATTAAGTCATGAAAAGCTGAGGAACAAAGTAATTTTGTTCCTCAATGCGACAGCATTTCTGTGTATTAATATGAACATTTCTGCAGCTACATCACAGACAAATAAACTTAGTAGACAGTTTTAGATGTCATTTCTGTCAACACATCTCATGGGTGATGTAAACTGCAAGATCCAACCTTTGAATAATGATCACTCACTAAATGATTATTATACACTGAGGAGTCATTCCATAATTATACATACGTATATTAAAAAAAAACTTGCCGTCATGAACACACCTAGTGTTCAGCACATAGTTTCTAAATGCCGAGGAGCCAGGGCTTTTTGGCAGATTCTATGGCTGGGGGCAGTACAAGATGAACCTGGAACATCTTGTGCGAAACCATAAGGAAATGCTCAAAACCTGATGGCAACATGTCAAAAGAGCACAACTTGAAGAGACCCCCACTGCCCAAATCTGGGACATTATAAGCATTAAAATAAAGAGAGATAGCAACAGATTATAACCCATGAATAAAATAAGAATCCATGAATCTGTATTGATCTCACACACACACACACGCACGGTTAAGAGAAAGCTTTCTCTTGAAGTAGATGGTTGACTAGTAAACGTAGAAGGAATAAAGAAATAGTAAATTACCATTTTGCAATCATCATAGTAATAACTGATTCAGACAAGAATTATGCTAAAACTAGTGGGTAAAAATTTGATGATAAACAGGTTATTTACATAGTCTCAAAGTATAGCATCCTACAAATTTCTTATTAAATACAAAAAGGAAAAAATATTACCTTTAGAGTGGAGAAATCTGGCAGACACCGCATTAACCAAATGATCAAAGTTAACATCACCAATAAATGGGATAAACTGAAGTCATGTGCCTCCCAAAGTGACACATTGACAGGAACACATCATTTATGTAGTATTCTTGCCAAAAATGCATAACCTGAATCTAATTATGAAGAAATATGAGAAAAATATAAATTGATAGCTATTAAAAACCCCCTCTTTATGTATTCCTCAAAAATGTCACTGTTATGAAGGACAAAGCCTAACTGATTATTAAAGATTAAACGAGACTAAAGAAACATGAAAGCTAAACGCAATTCACATTCCTAAATTGGATCCTGGACGAGAAAAACAAATTACTAAAAAGGATATCATTGAAACAATTGATGAAACGTGAATAATATTTGTAGATTAGATAATTATGTTGTATAAATCTAAATTCCTGATGTTTATATTTGTGCTGAGATTATATGAGACTATCCTTGTTCTATACAAGTATGTATTGAAGTATTTAAGAGTAAAGAGACATGGTATCTTCAACTCACTCTCAAATGATGCAGAAAAAAATGTTTATATATACATATGTGTATATATATAATACATATACACATATAACATATATACACACACATATATATATATAAAGATGAAGTGGTCAGTCTGGGTAAAGTGTATTCAGAAGTCCTTTATACTATTATAACTTTTCTGTAGATTGGAAATTATTTCAAAATAAAAAGCTTTTACAAAGGCTTACTATAAAAACAGACAGGACCTATCACCTTTAGTTACAAAGTATATCTTGATATCTTGAAATGCTGGGTCTGGAAACTTGGATATTTTGTCAGATATAAAGCACGATATTATGCACATAGTCAGTGTCCTCTAAGCTTATTTTTCTACTCCAGTCCCTTAATTTTATCAGTCATATAATCAAGATTCTTCCAAGAAATGAATTTCTTGTAATGAATGAATTTCGGGTAATAGGATTTGATTAGGAATTTTGTCATTTGTCTGTAAAACAATAAATTAGACAATGCTCTTAAACTTTCATACAATGTGTTTATAAATTGAAATAGTGTAGAAAGTACTTATTAAAAACCAACCATATGCAAGGCATTGCACATACAAAAGTGATGGAAATACAGCTTTCTCCCTCAAGTAGTCAAAGTTTAATAGAGTGGTGGTGATGGATGCATATGTGTGCAATTAATAAATATCAAGCTACTCCTTGATATGGATGATTATAGAGGTGTAAACCAAGTGCTATGCAATGTATAGCGTTACAAAGTATAGCAATGGGAGAGTGCTTTGGAAAGACAGAGATGGAAGAAGTTAATTCTGAAATGGGCTATCAGGAAAGCTTCTCAGAAGAGGCAACATTTGAACTGGGCCTTGGTTGATGAGTAGAATTGTCACTGGACCAAATGTCCATCCCCTCCTTGGCAAGTTAAACCAAACTATGCCAGAAGTAGTTGTCACCCATAGCAGAAATTTCATTTGCAGCAGGCAGCAAAGAAAATGGAGACCATAGGGAATAATTTCACAAAGCTATGGCTCTCCGAGCACAGGGGAGCAGGTGCCTTTTATTTGGGGTAGGGGATGAATATGCATAGAGGTAGCTTTATCTTGGGGCATGCGCAGATCTCCCTTCTTGCCCACAGCACGTTCTGCACGTCTCCTGCACACAGCACACCATCACCATCTTGGATCTTTCTGGTTTGGGCCGGTTCTGTGGTTTGGGCCGGTTCTGTGGTTTGGCCCGGTTCTGTGGTTTGGCCATCTGACAATGTTCTGTCTCAATGTGCTGCCTTAGTTCCTGTAAGCAAGCATGACTTCAAAACGAGGTATGGAAAGTTGTTTTAAGGAGTTCCCAACTATTTTGAGGAGCTACTAACTGCTGATGGGCTTTTCTTTTTTAAGTAACTAAGCAACAAGCAACTCTTTAAGCCTAAGTAACTCTTTAAGCAACTTGGGGCAGGTAGCTGGTGACAGAATTGAAAGAGTAAGAAGATCCTAGGCGGCTGCATGAGTGTCCACAATACAAAGTCTTTAATAATGTTACTAGAAGGAAAGCTCTGTGAGGGTACGGACTTTGTCTTGTCTTTATGTGACTGACACATAGTAGGCACTCAATAAATATTCATTAAGTAATGAATAAATAATAAAACTATTGTGCAATTGTTGTATACATGTAGGAATGGCAAGTAAACAATTTGGTCATTGAGAAAGATTTCACTTTTCTTCTTGGGTGACATATTTAGAGGAGGGACTTTCTTTTCACTTATCCTTGGATTAGCTAAAGAAAGTAGGTCATTTCTATGACATACAGATGTATGAAAAGTTTGTGCTAATAAAATTGACAGAAATATCTGGAAAAGGGTATATAGAAAGGAAAAGAAATTTCTGGAATCTTTAAATAATCTGCCACTGATTTGAAAATGAACCAAACAGAACTGCTGGAAATAAAATATAATCTTTGAAATGTAAAACTCAGTGGGCCAGCTAGATAGTAGATTAGACACAGCTAATCTACTGTTAGATTAGACGAGGGAATGAATTTACTGAAAAATAACTTGAATAAATAACACAGAATGAAGCATATAAAGATAAAGAGATGGAGGGGAGTGGGTGAATGAAAAGGTTAAGAGATATGGAGAATAGATGGATATAGTAGGTCCAATGTATGACTAATACTTCCAGAAGGAGAGACTAGAGATGAGGAGAGGAGTAAATTATGGACTTCAGTTAATACTTATCAATATTGGCTCAACAATTGTAAGAGAAGCACCACACTAATGTTAAGATGTTAATATTAGGGGAAACTGTGTGGTGGGGTGGGTGCGAGGGAGGTATATGAGAACTCTCTGTATTTCTCAATTTTTCTGTAAACCTAAAACTGCTCCAAAAAATAAAATTTATTAAAATAAAAGTAAATGTGCAATGAGTTCAAATTAAAGTTTAAATTGAACCATTTTAAAGGCGAAAAGAAAAAGGGCTGGGAAATAAATCCTTAGCGAGAACTGAATACATAAAAATCCAGGACATTAAACTGTTGAGTTAAAGAACATAAGCATTTATGGGTATTAAAATAATTTTGCATTCAGAGAAGCCTGATGTTGAGAGCAGCACGATAGAACAAAGAAAGAAAAGGCTTAGGGTCCAAAGCCCATTGTTAAAGGCCAAAGATGGTAACCAAAACAATATTTCTCATTATAAACCTTATATGGCAGTGTTAGATTTGATCCCCTCCCCCAACCAGATTAAAGCCACTTCAAGGGCCCACCCATAGAAAGATGCCAGCAGCTGTTCTTCAGGGTTCTTCAACACTTAATCCAGGAGTTTACACAACTCCTGTTGAAATGGGGAAGCCCTTGTTTTCAGAACATGGTGCTCCTCACTGCCTTTGCTCTCATTTGAAGTCAGGTGGCTCTGAAGAAGGCTCCATTCACTTGATCTAAGTTTGGCCACTGAGACCTTTGCTCTAGCTTCCAAAACTCAGGCTCCCAAACAGCCACCCATGAACCTGCCACCTCAGGGGTGCGCGTGTGCGCAGGCACCAAGTCCCAGCACATGGCAGAACCTGCAGCACTTGGCCCCTTTCCTGATGCGGGGAGGAAGGGTGAACACCCATTCCTCTCTTCAGCTCCTAAAGCACCATGCCTCCAACCCAGGGCCAGCCTGATGGGTGTGTAACCGTGCAGCTGCACAGAGCCCTGTCCTTAGAAGTTCCCTGCACTTGACTTAAGGCTCTGTTGTTGCCATTTTGTAATTCTTAAGCATTTTTTAACAGGGGACGCTGCATTTTCATTTTGCACTGTCCTCTGCAAATTATGTAGCCGGTCCCGCTCTAATCTCCTATTTATTGTGTAATATGCTGACATCATAATATAGTTTAATTCTCCCCAAAGTTCTAACCAGGGTTGCCAAGGCTGGTGCACACAAGGACCAAGCATTGAAGTGGGAAGGATTGCAGCAGGTGAGTCAGGGAGCCAGTAGGGGGCGCTGTGCCTGTGGCGAGCAGGAAAGCAAGCTTTGTCCAAAAGGGGCAGCCATTTCTTGGCTCTGCTAAGTGTTGTCGTGTGGGAATGTGGGCCCAGTGTAGCCAGATCTTACAATTTTCAAAGAAAAACTAGAGATGTACTTAAAAAAGTGAAATCATCATATTTTAAAATATTGGCTCAATTAGAAAAAAGATCCTTTCTGTGGGCCAAGCAAAACACATCTGCTTGGCCATACCTCGGCCACTAGTGTATGATCTCTGGCCCAGAATTTAAAAAACAAAAGCATGTTTCTTAGTTTCCCTCCCCGTTTCTCAATAAATCATCTGACAACTTTTTTCCTCCTCTAGTAGTTAACTTGTAGGCGATATGGAGAACCCAGGCCTTAGGAATAAATGCCTGCCTCCATGCTGGGGGAAGGAAAACAATTCCTTTCATTTTGGATGGATCAACAACAATGAAAACAAACCACGAGATAATTCTCAATAAGTGATCTTGTATATTAAATTATTACTAAATTGCCCTGCTGCAGTTATTCATATTGTTGATCAGGCATGTAGGTTGAATACATAAATAAAATAATGTATGAAGGGATGCTAAGGAGTGAGTGGGATTCATTGTCTTCTTAGGTTTATGGCCAGCACATGGTATCTCTTCTCTACCAACCTACGAGGTCCAGGGTAGTTCTGTTACCTTAGAGAAAGGGACTAGGAGGCAGCCCCTCTCTTCCAGGTTCTCATGCGTGTACTCATTTATATAATCTTTGGAATACATAGGTCCCTGGGGGATCACTTTAAACGAGTGAAGGAAAGTCAATGGATTATGAGCGCTTTAGAGAGATTTTTAAACAGCAGAATGCATAGTCATTTCACCACAGGACCCCCTTCCCCAAACACCACCTCCCCCTTTCCTACAGGGGCTTATGTACTTAGGGCTTAGTTTTAGATGGTTTCTCTTCTCTTTCCATCTACCTGCCTGGCAGATATTTCCATATTCTATTCGTTAAATTAGAGAAAAATGGTCCAGACATTCTGACACTGTAAGAATTCTTTCCTGCTCAAATTCCCTTCTGGCAGGACTGCTGTGTATGTTAGTATGTAAGAATGGGCACTGTGCCACTCATATTGTCATGAACAGGAATGTCCCCTCCTGGAGCCATAGAGTCCAATTTATACAGCTGTACGTGTTCCATTCCTCCTGGCAACTGCCTTAGACCTAAGGATAAGGACTCTGACTTAACTAATACATTAGAAGCTCCTGCTTATCCTCCTATAACACATATACACAAAATCTGTGATGCAGGTACATTGCAACATCTGATCATCTCACTTTCTTTCTTCATTAAAAATCTTCAATTCCTCACCAATACCTTCAGGATCAAGTCTGTTACCACTGGATTCTAAAACTGCTGGGCTGATTTTATCAGAATCAATTGAATGAGTTGGTTAAAAAATAAAGGTTTCTAGATTCCAGGTTGAAGAGTCTGGCTTGAGAGATCCAGAGTGGGGCCTGGGAGTCAGTGTTTGAGAAAGTAGCCCCCATGCCCTGTCCTAGCCTGATGCACAGCCATGTTTAGGAAACACTGGCCCACCTCCATGCTGGACTACAAGGCCCTTCACAATTGGGCTTCAACCCAATTGACTCATTTCACACCATATGTTGTATTTCAGCTTTTCTGGAATATTTACAATCACTGAATATATCATGCTGTTTGGTGCCTCAATTACATTACACATTCCCTCTGTCTGCAAGAGCTTTTCTTGGATTTTTCTGTCACGCGAACTTGTTTCTTGTCCTTTAAGTCCAAATGAAATGGTAATTCCTTGAATTGGACTTCTAGTGCTCCCTCACCCAGAATCAATTATTCCCACTTCTAGGTTCTTATAACAGTATGTATTATAGAAGTGATCCTCAAAAAGTGTTGGTTAGATACTCCCCCACAGGAATTTTAAAACTATGTACTTAACATCACAAATTTATTTGCATCGTTTATAAGTTTAAATCACTACCAATGATCTAATTTCTAGCATATTAAAACAGCAACTCTCTACAATAAATGTATGCCATCACTTTCTAAATATATCCAAAGTAATCTCAATACCTGTCTTAGGTCAGGTTCCTGCAGATGAAGACACCATTCTAGTGCAAGTGATTTATTAAGCAGGGGCTCCCAGGAGAAAGGGTAAGGAAGTGGGAAAAACATGATAGGATTCAGGTGAAGTCCCAGCCTCAACCTGATGCTGCTGGGAACTTAAATGGCAATTGTATATCCAAGTGTATTCCATTTCTGGGCAACAGAGTTGTCTTTTGAAGCTCTGCACTTGTCATTATTGGCTGAGACAGTGGGTGTGTATGTGTTGGTGGGGGAAGACAAGAAACAGACTTCCAGACTTTTCCTTCTCTTTTTTAGTGGGGAGAGGCTCCAGTAGCCGGAAGCAAGAGCAGCAAAGTGTACAAGCTGGGAGATGTGGTGCAGCACTAAATTAAAGGATCTGTGGCTATCTGGATGGGTTCCAAGGGTGTCCTCAATACCCCAACAATGTGATATTATCAATAATTTAAAAAATACATTAGAATTCTGATTCTGGGAAGATGGAGTAGATACACTTTTTCCTATTCCTTCTACCAAGTGCAACTAAAGACTCTGAACATTATATATAAAACAAACATAAGAAGACTCTGAAAGGTGAAGAGGGGAATGTGGACCAGCTAGGGATCTCAGGACCTAAACAACAACACAGGGGTGAGCTCCCCTGGGTTTTCTTTTTACCCCACATGTGCCAGACTTGGCACTGGAAAAGCCAGCAACCCAGAAATGCCAATGGGATCAGACAAAAAAAAAACTCCCAACAAAAGACTGCTCTTTCTAGCCAAAGAACCAGGAAATGAACAGTCTAACAAGAGAGAAAACGTTTAGAAAATAACAGCCCTAGTGGAGAGGCCCAGCAGTTAGCCAGAGCATAGGAGACAGGGCAGGGCGGGAGAGTTGGAGTCATTGTCTCAGAGGTTAGGGCTACTGGAATGGATGAGATGGCAAGAGTGAAGAGAAGAATGCAAGATGAGGGCCAAAGACAGAACCTCAGCAAGGCCTACAGCGTTATTACCCTTTGGTTTACAATTAGAGAACTTGGGAGCTTTTAAAAAAACACACATGCCCTGGAGATTCCTGGGTCCTTTCTGCATTTTTTCAAAGTTCTAAAGATGATTCTAAGGTACAATAAATGTTGAAACTGTTAAAGGATTGGATGGAAAAAGAATTGAGAAGGATTCACCGTAAACAGGGAAATAATTTAGAAGAAAGCATTCAGGATGCCAGGAAAGGGCAGATCCGCTGGATGTGAGTGGCCACCGGAGCCAGATGCTGCAGGATGGCGGAGATGGAAGACTCCAAGGAGGTTCTTTCCGAAACAATGAAACAGGACTGTATTAACAGACTTCCTAAATGCTATGGGAATACTGTAAGAAATTAGGAATGTTAATATTAGTATCTTGTTTTAAAGGCCAAAAAGGGAGCAGTTCAGAGTTATGATAGAAAAAAGGAGTAAAGAAAAAAAAATCTCACAGTTAACTTTAGAGCTGTCTGGCCACTCTCTCTTATGATTTTATTTAGAGGACAAGAGATGTCTCTGAAGTTACTCCATTTAAAGAATGAGAGTACAAAATATGTTAGAAGGTAAGCATCTGAGATGCAAATCTAATTTATATAAAGCAAAATTTTAAAATATTAGGAAATGCCAAAATCACAACTCAATCTTTACTACCTTATATAATTTTTGTCTGATGTTCTGGTATTTTTGTCTTATAATTTATTAGTTCTATGATTAATTTCCCTTTAAATATATAATTTTTATGATTTGATACATCCTGAAGATACAGCGTGAAAGCATCTCCATTTTATAATGAAAATAAATGGGAAAGTAAATAGTAACATATATGCAATAGTCTATTAAACCTGCCTTTCCATTTTTATTTAACTTGATCCTATGGTGTAAATACAGTAGGTATGAGAATTACTATTCTGCAGAAGAGGAAACGGAAGCCCTTGGAAATTAAGTGATCTGCTGAAGAACCTCCAGCTTCTGTGCAGCAGTCAGAACTCACAGCGGAGGCTTCTGATTCCTTGCAATTTTCCACAGCACATTCGTTCTCATAAGATTCTTGAGTCTTAAGTTATCATTTCTGATCAGGCTCGGTGAGAAACCATGCCCACCCGTCTCATGGAGACGGTGCAGTGGGGAGCTCTGCTCTGTGAGGAATAATGGGGAAAGACAGTTTAGGTATCCTGTCCTGAAGAAATGTTAATGTTAAAAGAGGAAAAAACTTATCATTGGACTCCATGACAACAAGAAGCAAACTCTGACTCCCCTTTATTCACCCCTTTGGAGATTTCAAAACAATAAGTAAAATATCACTATGATTTTTATTTAAATATTCCTAGTGTTAAGGTTCTCTTGAAAAGGTATTATAGTTCTCCTGTTGTGCAGAAGTAGAAATTGAAACTTTAAAAAAAGAGATATTCAAAATCATAATTTTATTTTTGTAATGCACCTCTATGTGACTAAAAGATGGTATTTAATGAGCAAACATTATACACAGCTATTTTAAAAAGGCATCTATGTTTATAAGATGGGTTTCTCTAAAATATAGAGAAAATTAAATCTTGCTTTTCTGAATGCCTGATACACTCAACAAACTAAAATACTCTTATAAAGAGCAGCTTCATAATATCTATTAGAAACATTATTCTACCAAGACACTTCAGAACCAAATCTTAGTCATCTTCAGGGAAGACAGTAAGACTGATTCCTAGCTCATCGTCATCATCGTTTTCAAGTTCTTTATCATTTTCTTCAGTAATACATTTGCCACGTGTTTTTTCTGGGTTTCTTTTTTTCTTATGAGAATATGATGAGTTCTTTTCCTCTTTGATTTTCTCTCTGGGATATGAGTTAGTAATAGCTTCTCTTTCTAAAGCATGTTGCAGGCAGTTGTAAAACCTGTAAAGAAATAAGTATTCCTGTTATATCTGTGTGTTCTGTAACTGAATGACTGAAATAGACTTAGAACTTACAAATATAAATTTGATGTCTCAAATTAATTTTAAAATATAAAATGAATCAAAGAAATAATATGCTTCTTTCTTTTATAACTGTTTAATTAGGAAAAGAAATGTTTTCAGTTCTTTAAGAACAGTCCTGAAAACTGAGTTGGAATCACCTCTGGACAACCTCTATCCTACCTCAATTTCTATTCCACATGTAGGTCAAACAAAGAAGGTAAAAAAAAATTATGATTTCTTTGTAAAAAATCATAAATGTAATAGAGGCTCATTTTAGACAATTTGGAAAATATATGAAGTTACAATACAGATCACCTCTATATGACTACCTAGAAATAACCACTGTCAATAATTTTATTTCTTTCCAGTTTATTAATGTATTCTAAATTAATATATTTATATATGCACACATATACCTACCATCCTTTACACAATTGTGGTATCACATAGAAAGTTTTACAGTTTTTTCAAATTTAATAGTTATTGAAAATATTTTCCATATCATCAAATTAACCATAAAATAACACTTTTTAATGGTAGTATAATATTATGTCATCTAGATTGGCCTTAATTTATTTTCAAATTCCCTAATACAAACAATGTGACAAACATTTTTGAAAATAATGCGATCTGAGTTTCCAGCTATTTCTTTACAATAGACAACTAGAAATGTAATTGCATAGTTAAAAGGTATAAACATTTTAAGGCTCTTGATAAAGACTGTTTCCAGAATGGATGTTGAAAACACATGCTTCTAATAGCAGTACTGAAGAGACCACTTCACCCATACATTGAATATTTCCATCAAAAAATAGACTCTACTTTGATAGGTGACAATGGTATCTCGTTATTTTAATTTTCATTTCTTGTTTGCAAGTGAAATTGAATGTTTTTAATTTATTTATTAGCTATTTGAAATTTTTAAATGTAAATTTTTCTTTTCCTTTACTTAGTTTTCTATTGGAGTTTTAGTGTTAATTCTGTGATACAATAAACTGTTAGCGCCCTAAAAATGGGGCTCCATTTCTCTTCTACTCCCACAGTTAACACTTAACACGATACTCTGCCTCACACAGGAGCCTTCGGCATATGCTGGAAGGCAGCACGGAGGGTTACATGTGCTTTACACCAGCCTTCTGTTGAGAAAGAGGAGTTGACTAATTCCAGCCTCACTGAATCTTGATTTCCTCATGTATAAAACTGGATATTATCCCGTACTGAGCGGGATTGCCAGAGGCGTACAGGTAATATATGTACTAGCACAGTGTCTGGCACAGAGTAAGTTCTCAATAATGACTACTTTTATAGAATATAAACTCCATGAGATCAAGGACTCCATCTATCTTGTTTTCTGTTATATTCTTAGTATGTAGTACAGTGGAGACACACTTGGTAGAAATATGCCAAATAAGTGAATAAATATCTATTGAACAAAAAAGGTAAATATGGATGTATTATCTAATCCCAAGTTAGAATGATCTGGAAGTTGAGAACTCCCTTGCCATTGTAGGGATCTCATCATGCTTTTATATCCTATTAGAATGGCAGACTATGACAGGAAATTTTTGACATCTATAGAATAGATTGCTATTTGGACCACTTTTCTTCTTTCTTTAATTCAATGAACAGGCTAAGTTCTACCTGCAAAGGCTCTAAAACTGCCCTAAAAAAACCCCAAATTCACCTATTCCCAAATAGTCTACAGAACTCTAGTATGTACCTAACATGATTACCATGTATCCTGTCCATATTTCAAGAACACACGTATTCACCACTGTACACCCTGATATCCTCACCACTGTACACCCTGATATCCGGCACCATGTTGGCATAACAGGCGCCCAATAAACGTTTCTTCAATGAATAAATCAATCTCAGAGAGGGAGGTACAGTAAAGGAAAAACAGTATAGTAAGAGATATAGCAAAAGCTTTGAAAGATATTAACTGAGATATAACGTTTTAGACTCTGTTCCACGGTAACAATCTTTTCATTTAATGCACCTCTATGTCCTTTCTTAACTGAAACCTGGCCTCCCCACAAAGACACCACCTGCCCTGCATTCCTCTCACGTGGAGACTGCTTCTTCTTTCCATATTCCGCCCACCAGAGTTGAGGGATGAGGCCAGAATTTAGGTGGCTCCCCAACACTTTGCCAGACTAAACTCTTTCATCCGCCCCTCATGACAACTACCAATATTCCGTTCAGTCCCTTACATTCACGAAAACTTCTACACTTGGCTTGGTCTTCCTCTCCAGGTCTTGCTGGGTAACTTCAATAACTGGTTTTCTCATCTTCCACACTGCCTATTTAGAACGGCTTAATAAAATGACCCAATAGAATGACTCATTTTATCTAAAACATAAATCCAAGCATGCCACAAAATGGTGTGAATCACCCTTATCTGGTCGTAAGAAGCTATCCATGATATGCAACTTCTATCCTTCTCCACCCAACCCTGTCCTTTAGCCTTAGGTAACCAAGTCTTTTTTCTGGATTATCCTTTATTCCCAGAAAATTAAAGGTAAGATTAAATTGCTCTTTTATGATCACAGAGAATTAACAGCTTGTGTAAAATATTTTATCAATCAAACAAGAAAGGTAACTGAAGAGGAACAGGTGCCTTACTTCAATCTTCCACTAAAGAACATAAGAATTCAAAGCTACATCCTTGGGAAGCAAACAACAACTGGTAAAATGGAACAAACCTTTCATGCTGAAAGCAAAGAATAAAAACTTCAAATACTTTTTCCTTTTCCTTTCTTAAGGGAACTTTTACAAAGTCCTTTGGGAAACTATCTTACTCAATAAGTCAGAAATTTGTTTTCCAATTACATGTTCTCCCTTCGTACTATGACCCTCTAAAGCCCAATTCTCAAAGTGTAATTTTCTCAGCTCTCACGGGTGACAAAAAGAGCACAGAGGATAAAAAGAAATGTATGTTCAAGCAACTGGTTTTTCTCCCCCCTCAGAAGAAAATCAAATTGTCTCCAGTTTTTCTACCTCTGCAGTTGAGATTATCATGCCAGAGGGCAACTTGTACTTAGTTCTCTTTATGAGGGAACTTTCTAGGCCAGCCCTGGGAAAATGAATTCTTGTTTTTCAAATCAGTTAGAGGACCACTTGCAATAAAAGCTGCAATTTCTTTGACTTCTGAAATAGGAATATAAAATTAATGAAATCTAGGCATAATTTCATACCCTTTTAGGGTTCCATTATTCACAAATAATAAAGAAGGCTATTCTCATAGATTATGTATTTGGAGCTTCTCAAGGAGCTCAGAGTTTAACCGGAGAGCTGTAAAACTGGAGAGCTATAAAGACACATTCAATATGCCACGAAAAATATATAGTGGGAGCACACTGCTTCAAGTGAGACCATGAAGTCCTCCATGGAAAAACACCCAATGCCTGGGCTGAATTACAAGGATGAATGGAAGCTGGCTAGGTGATGGGAAAGGAATTATGAGAGGAAAAAAATGACAGAAGGGGATATCCAAGGAGAAACTATCAGAAAATAAAATATGTTTTCACTTTATATTATTTACTTCTTTGATCTTAAATATATAGGGAAGGAAAATGTGAGTTATTAATTTACCTGCTTTTGTTTCTTTTTTTTGTATGGGGAAGATTAGCCCTGAGGTAACATCTGTTGCCAATCCTCCTCTTTTTGCTGAGGAAGACTGGCCCTGGGCTAACATCCGTGCCCATCTTCCTCTACTTTATATGGGACGCCGCCACAGCATGGCTTGACAAGCGGTGCGACGGTCTGCGCCCGGGATCTGAACCTGTGAACCCAGGGGTGCCGAAGAGGAGCGTGTGAACTTAACCGCTATGCCACCAGACTGGCCCCTTTAGTTCCTTTTTAAAAAATAAGACTAGTAACTATGGAGTCTAAGACATCTGTTGTCCTTGACTCCTCCTTCTCTTCGACCCCATTTCTAATCTGTTGCCAGGTTCGGTTTCTATTCTGCAGCATCACTCCCATTCAGCTTGTTACTCAGGGTCCTGTACTTCTTACCTGGACTACGTAGCAAGAGCTACAAGGAGTACCTGCTCACCCCATCTCCAAGCCATCTTACATGTCTTCCAGAATAATCATCCTAAGACTTTGAAGCCTTACAAGTAGCACCATTGAATGAAAAAGTGTCAACTAAATTTAGCAAACATTTATCAACCACTATTTTCCCACCAGATACTCAGAAAATAAAGATGAATAAGAAATTGTCTTTGCCTTTGGGGAGCTCTATAATATAATGTGTTCACTTTTAAGTTCCTGTACTGTTTATGATTAATTTCATAAACATTTATTGGGTTTCTACTATGAGCCAAACACTATGTAAGGTTTTAGGATAAGAGACATTTAAAGTGTGTGTGTGAGTGGTTGGTGGTAGGGAAAAGTCAGTCCCATTGTCAATGTGACCATGTTGCAGTGGAAAAAAAAGATACACATGCAATTATATAATTGTAATTCACTATGGTTCACATTTCTGTTTTGCACTGAGGCGGAAGCTGTATGATACTGGTAAGTGATAATAAGAATCTGAACCAAGGAAATGGCTATAGGGTTGAGACTAGGATAAGAAAAATATTAAGGAAAGGCTGATGGGATACTGTAGTTAGATATGTTCAATAGGTTATCGGGTATGTAGGCCCAGGACTTGGGAGAGATCTGGAAGACCCACCAGTATATGGGGAAGTAGCTGAAGCAATGGGCCAGGGACAGAATTCTGGAGAACAACAATGTTTAACGAATAGGAAGAACAATAAGAGAAATCCGGAAGGAAGCTAAGAAGGAGAACCACAAGCAGGAAGGAAAGCAGCAAAGTGATATAACAGAAATTCTTACCAAGAGTTATATGAAAAAATGCTCAATGTCACTAATCTTCAGGGAAATGCAAATCAAAACCACAATTAGATATCATCTCACACCTGTCAGGATGGCAATTATCGAAAAAACAAGACAACAAGTGTTGGCAAGGTTATGTTGAGAAAAAGGAACCCTTGTGTGTTGCTGGTGGGAATGTAAAATGGTGCGGTCCCTGTGGAAAACAGTATGGCAGTTCTTCAAAAAATTAAACATAGAATTACCATATGATCCAGCAATTCCACTTTGGGTATATACCCAAAAGAATTGAGAGCAGGGATATCTGTACACCTATGTTCATGGAAGAATTATTCACAATAGCTAAAAGGTGGAAAAACCCCGAACGTCCATTGATGGATAAATGGAGAAATAAAATGTGGTGTATAAATACAATGGAATATTATTCAGCTTTAAAAAGAAATGAAATTCGGATACATGCTACAACATGGATGAACCTTAAAAAGAACCTTAAGCTAAGTGAAAGAAGCTAGACACAAAGGGACAAATATTGTATGATTCCACTTATATGAGGTACCTAGAATAGTCAGATTCATAGACAGAAAATAGAATAGTGGTTACCAGGAGCTAGGAGTTTGGGGAATTATTGTTTATCGGGTACAGAGTTCCAGTTTGGGATGATAAACACGCTCTGGAGATGGATGCTGGTGACGGTGGCGGTTGCATAACAATGTGCATGTACTTGAGGCCACTGAACTGCACACTTAAAAATAGTTAAAACTTTTATGTTAAAAGTAAATTTTATGTTATGTATATTTTACCAAAAAAAGAAACAACCAATGATTGGAAGTAGATTCAATTACTTTTTCTCTCCGATTTCCTTTATTTTTGTCAATAATATTATATGCCAATATATTCAGCCCTTTTATTCTACAATTAATTTACATTTATTTTCTTATCATTCAGTTGGTGAAAAGATGAACATGGCTAATTACATTCTACTCATAGCCAAATGTTCGGTTTATCCGACCCAGGTCAGTCCTGATCTCTTATTAACAGATATAAAGAAAGCCTTCCTCATGTGACTGGTAAGTAGATCTCCAAATTTCATATTTTTCACCTGGAAATTATTATATATGAAATTATCTTCCTCTTTCCAGTAAGAGCTGGTCTTGGGAATTGTTTCTCACAAACAAGACCTTTTTTCTATTAAAAATATTTTACCTTTCAACTTTGGTTTTCACATTTCCAGAATATTTCTTGTTGCTGAAATGTTACTCATTAGGATTTTGACTTTTAAAAACTATCTTACTATAGCTATTTGACTTGTGAAACTTTGGTCCTGTGACAAACCAAGTTGAGTTGTCAGTGTCTGACTGCAGAACTCATCACCTCCAGTGTGTATTATCCTTTCTCCTTCAGCATCAGAAGAGTAGCTTCCTCTGCATTTGGTTGCATGTACAGCTGTTCCCAAAGGAGCTCCCTAATTTGCTCACCCTTTCTGAACTCACATGTAATCTTCTAATCAGTCTCTTAAGACACTTTTCACCCTTCTTTAATTTTTCCCTGATTTCGTATGATGAGCATGGCTCTCTTCATAGCAGCATGCACACTATCATCTCAAAACCCATTTGTGAGTCAGTGGATTTAAAGCATAATTTGATTTCACAGTTGGTGAACATGGCTCAATTAACTTCACCAGGTGTATAGTTAGTTGATCTTGGGCTATATTTATAATCTTGTTGAAATTCAAGTAAGGAAACAGAGAAACTGATTTGCTACTTCCTATGTTTTAGCAAACAATCTCACTGGAATACTGTCTAACAAATGTGGTAAACTTTTGGAATGGTACCAGTAAGTACCTACAAATAGTTCAAACTCTGCAGTCTGGTGGAGGGGCTGGATGCTCTTCAGCTGCTTACTTGAAATTATCACTTTATTTAGAATGATTACTCAAAGCACCTTGTGGCCAGGTAACCTCTCAGCTTTTTTCAACAAGGGTTCTGCTAGAAAATTAGCCCCAGGTTGGTCCCACGGCATACTGGTTATGTCCAGCACACTCCGCTTTGGCAGCCCAGGTTCACGGGTTTGGATTCCTGGGCACGGACCTACACCACTCATCAAGCCATGCTGTGGTGGCAATTCACATACAAAATAGAGGAAGATTGGCACAGATGCTACCTCAGAGTGAATCTTCCTTACCAAGAAACAACAACAACAAAAAAGAAAATTAGCCCTAATGCCCTAAGACATCCATTGTATATAATGAATTAACTTTTCCCCAATGTGTCTAGAATGATACAAGTTATATACCATCCTTGGGAGAACAGAGAAAAAGTCATTTGAATAATTTTGTCAATTCTGTGGTTCAGTTGAGAAGCCCTGGTTGAGACAGCCTGGATGGTGGTACTGATGTGATTATAGATTTAATCTCACACGAATTAATGAAGAAAGAGAAGGGCTATCCTATCACCAGAATCCATGACATAACAGGGGCAGGGCCAGTCATTATACATATGCTACCTAATGTATACTAAAATTGTTCTTTAAGATAGGTATTTCCATCAAGCTAGAGATAAGAAAAATGAAGCCAAGAGAATTGAGTCGGTAGTGGTAAAACCTGGATTTAACTCAGTTCAGCCTCTGAAGCTGGGGTCGACCTCTGCCCACCATGCTACATTGCTACCATTGGCACTTCTGGCCATAGCTACTTCAAAAAAGTTCCAGGTATTAAAGAATTTTAAGCAGGCAAGTTAAGCAATAGGATTCCTTTGCACTTTACAGACAGGATTCTGATGGTGATCTGGAGAATGGCTTAGCAGAGACATACTAGAAGCATTCTACTATGAGACCAGCTAATGAGGCGAACACAATGGTCATAAATGAATAAAGTGGAAGTAAGGATAGAGAGAGAAGAATGATTCACGAGTTATTTAGGCAGTGACTGACTGGTTGTGAAGTGGCCAAGGGAGTGGGAAAAGACAAAAAGGAAATTATAAATGACGTCAAGTTGGCCATTATTCCCTGAATAACTAGGAAGTGTACATCTTGCTGATGGCATGTCAGTGGCATTATCTTCATATATGAAAGGCAGCAGCATAATAGTCACTTCTTTAGATCAAAAACTCCATTCTTAGGAAAAATTTGGAAAAGAAAGTAATATAAGAGTTTTACCTGCCAGGATGTGAAGTTTAAGAACAAGAGAAGCAGAAAGATGTGAACTCATATCCATGATCCTTTACACTGGGACAGTTATGGCAATTCTAGATCTAAACCATGGTAAGAGTTGGATATTAAACTAGCTAGAGGAGTAAAATATTTATCAGACTAAAATTAACCAGGCTCTTCTCAAAAGGAGATTCTAGGTAATCTCCAGTAGATCACACCCAGGGACAGTGTGACCTCTTCCCTGGCTGCCTGCAACTTGATCAGTTATGGTCCCTGTGGCTGTTGGGGTCTCTTACCTGAATGATTCCATTTCTCTCCTTAATGCCTGTTGCTGGATTCATGTGTCCCACTGTCCACCATGGAGCCTCCCCCTCTGCTCCATTCAGTGCCCATCACAGTCTGGCCTACTCTCACGATTACTATGTCATCTTTTATTATTGGTGATATGGCTACAAGTAGAAAAGCAGTTGGGAGCATAAACTGAAGATGGTGTGTATTAATATTTTCACAGGTGACCTAGGCATCTAAGAATATTGTGGAAATATCCAATTAATATACCTTTCAATTCTCTTCTTGTTTTCTTCCATTTTTTGATTTGCTATCTTTACTAGGAAGTCGATATATTCCTCTGTCACCATCAGTTTTCCCTTATGGCTTAATGGAACTTCTAAGCCATGTGTGCTCCGGACAGCCTACAAAGAACAAACGATTTAGATGTGAAGAGTTATGTACTACAGACCCTGAAGATAATAAAAGAAAAGTCCCAGTCAGGGCTGTGTTTAAAGATAGTTTAGTCCCATTACAGCATTTAAGTTTGTGCTTTGAAATAATTTAGCTAAACGTTGAATCAAAGGAGATTACATAGATTTTCCCATCACATAAAGTCATTTCTAAAGGAAGTCATTCTATACATTGTCTTTCAGAGAAGCAGGTAATATCAAAGAATCCAAGAACTTGAACAGTTTCAATCTCACTAAAGCTTAGAAGCTTTAATACATTATTTAAAGAAAAGAAATAAATGAAATCTCAACAGAGCTTCAAGGAAAAATCAAATTGGACTGGATGCAAAAGAGCCTCTTAGTGCTACCTGAGCAGAGTGTGGGTACAGGAACATACCATGCCTCTTTATCTCACAAAGTGGGGGTTTTCTTGTTGCTTTAGGGTTGCCAATCTCAGTAACCCTGTCCACAAAACAGTCAACATGTTCCAAGTAAATCCAAACACTGGATACAGGTGCAGAACAACAACAAAAACTATTACAAGGAATAAATATTCATTAACGAAACTTCACTGAGCATCTGCAATGTTCTAGGCCCCACAAGGTATGAAGATACAGGATGAATATAACATGGTCTTAAAAGGTTTAAAAGCTCACACTTTAGAACAGGAAATAAACAAGAGAACAATGAATTACAATACAACACAGGTGCTATGACGGGAGAAACACGTACACGTATGCATGCACACACGCGCGCACACACACACACAGTGCTGAGGAAATGCAGAAGAGGAGCAGCTAACTGAGACTGGGGCCTTGGCTTTATGGGAAAGGTGGCATTTGAGCTGGGATTTTAAAGGATAAGATCAATTTCACCAGACATAAAATTGGGGGAAGAGGGACATTCCAGTCAGAGGAAGAACGTATCTATTGTCAGGAAGACTGAAAAGCAAGATACATTTGGGAAACAACTAATAGTTTTCTATATGGCTGGAGCCTAATTATGCTAGCGAGAGATAAGCATAAATAAGGTAGATGCAAAATAGTTTGCACAAGGCCTTGAATATCAGGGACAATATTTGGTGACCCTGACTTTTTTAAAAGGGGGATTCTGACAGTATTGGTTGGAGGCACTGAAGGAGAAGATGGACAGCAGGAAGACCAGTCAGGAGACCCCTGAAAGACTGAGGTGAGGGACAATGAGGTCTTAAGTAGAGGCAGCGGCAGAGGGCTTGGAGGCAGGGTCAGGTGTGAGAAATTAGGCAGATGTGACAGGACATGTAACTAACTGAATATGGAAGACAAAGGAGAGGAAGGTGAAAGAATGGCTCTGCTCTTGCTCGGCCATCAGATGCAGTGGGGAGTGACATGGGGACATAGACCGGTACTGTGGGCTCAGATTTTCTATGTAGTTAGGTTTTATGGGTGTCTTCTTTTGTAAGTCCCCTCTATTTGGGAAATAGGTTATTCGTTAAAAATAGATAGAAAATAGAAAAGTCTGGGGGGTGCTAGAATGTAAGACAACCTGAAATAGTTTGAAAGCAAGCAATACACGCCATGCCAAATGGCAAACCCAACAGTAAATACTACGGGAGATGAGAACAGGGCAAAATCACTAGGGGTTGGCTTGGCCGGGAAAGGACTGAGCGAGGGTGAGGGATTTAGAAGGGGTCTTAAAGATCATCTAGCCCAGGCCCTGGCAAACCTTTTCTGTAAAAGGAGAGATGGTAAATATTTTCAACTTTGTGGGCCATACAGTATCTATCACAACTACTCAATTTTCCCATTGTAGCACAAAAGCAACCTTAGACAACAGTTAATGAAATGGATGTAGTGAGATCTGGCCCCTTGTGGGCTGGACGTGGCTCTAGGGCAGCAGTTTGCTGACCCCTGATATGGTTGAGAAAATTCAGACCTTGAGAGATCAAGGAGCTTGCCCAAGTCCATATGGCTGGCATAGCTGTGGTCCCGCCAGTAGCCGTGCAGGGGACTTGAGACCCCCTGTTTGTGGTTCTTTCCACCACATCATGGTGCCTATTAAATTGGGCCTGGACTGTTTAGGATGGGGGGGCACAGAGAATCTGGTTATAAGTAAGTGGAGGAGAATACTATAAAATAAGACCTCAAATGCAAAAATCTAACAACTCTGGACTCGACCCTGCAGGAAAGAGTAGGTCCCTGAAGGTTTCTGAGCAGGGGAATGGCAAGAAGATATGAATATGGAGAGACTAAAGGATCTAATAATCTGGATCACTTCATGCTCAAAGAACTGCTTTTTGCCAAAAGGTATCTTACCAACATAGTCTTTCCTCTCTTTCCCACTGTTATGCCAGAGTTCCTGAAACCAGAATCTATTGCCACTGAATGCTGTAAGAAAATAAATTTGTTAAATTCTGATAATCTGGCTAATCAGATAAACTATTTAGCTCTACAAACTGCAGAAACATATATAACCCCAAATCTGTAATTAAATAAAAAACTAGTTGAGTAAACTAACATCACATTAATATTTAGGAGATTTAAAGCTTAAAATTAAATCTACCCACATAGCTATAAATTCAAGTATAATTACAAGTTTTACCAGAATCTGTGCATCCTGCAGCTGTTGACACTGCACATGAAGAACAAATGGTTCAAATTTCAAAATGGCATCACCATTGGCTTTCTTCAGAGCTACAATCTAAACAAATGAACGATGTTAGTATCAGATGCAAATACATGATCCTGATCTCTGATGACTCTTTATCATACATAGTTTTCGTTTTTCCCAGAAACCGGAAATCTGGGCCGTCAAAGTGGAGTGTGCGAACTTAACCACTATGCCACCGGGCCGGCTCCTCTGCTTATTTTTTTAAAAGACTTGATTTCTAATTCTCCCATAAACCTTCTGTGTCATTCTTTCCAACCATACCTTGAAAAAGTAACTACTGCTACTCTATTTAATTCCATAACAGATTTTTTCATTAAGCAATGTGGTTATGTAAAGACTGTTGTAATCTCTGCCTGCCTAGTATCCCTGGGTAGCATCCTCCCTCCTTCACACCATTTGATTCTGGTGGGACTATCGAGCGTGACTGGGCCACTCATCAGTCCTGCCATCGTAATATCAGAGATGCAAGGCCAGGAAGAGAACATCTAACCCAAGCAGGACGACTCAGAGTCCTTCTCTGGGAATGACACACAGATCTTAGGAAGAAGTTTTTCTGCTGGGGTTGCTGGCAGCTACCTTTCCTGACACAAAGATCAGCTGCAGCAGAAGAGAATAAGGGCAAACGTGCAGAAAGCACCAGGACCCAGAGGTGGAGACATGGTGAGTACTCGGAAGATAGCACGTGAGCACCTGAACCAGGAATGCCCGATGCCAGGTCTATTCTTGTCCTTTCCAGTTAAATGAACTATCTTTTTTGCTTAAGACAGTTAGAATTGGACATCTAAATTCACTGGGAATGTAAAGTGCCCAACTACTACAAACTCATGTGAATGCATTTAAACATTTAATTTAGGAAACTAAATAATCCAGCACAGAGAGGAAGATGTTCAAGAAGCAATCCAGGTACATATGTACAATTTATTTACATCAGTGTGCTGCTAACACATAGATGGTGCTAATCCCTTTCTCCTAGCTCCCTTCTTCTATAATTTGTTCCAGGTTACAGAGTTATCAAATGGCAGAAGTGAAATCAAAATTTGGATCCAGTATGTGTCCAGCATCTGTGAACTCTCTGCTATGTCCAAGAGGATGGTCCTGTTGAGCAGCCATAATAAATGCTTATATACATACGTATACTTTTATCTCCTAACTCAAATAAGCCATTATAATGAATGCTCCTTAGGCTTTATAACCTTCAGTCATTTTAATTATGCACGAGTCACCCTGAATTTTCTGTTCTTTTCATATGCATGTAAAGAGACTGCAAATTAAAAAGTTTATTTCTAAATTTATTCATAAAAACTTACCACATCATCTTTTACACAAGGTTTGTGTGTAACCAGTAGCCAGCAACAGTTCTGTTTCTGAACCTCAAAACCATTCATACCCTAAAATAATAAATATAATTTAATTTAATCATATAATATTTACAAAAATAATAAGTACAATGCATAGCAATTTGTAGGCTTTCATAAATTAATAATCCCAAGTGGTGATTTTAGTATTACTGAAAACAATTCAATAGGCTTTTGGGTAAAGTTAATCCCAAGCAAAAATGAAACCAAATTACTTGAGCTAGAAAGAAAATAATTTATTTATTAAAGTAGAGGTACTTAATAAGTATTATCTGAAATATGGGCATGCTTTTGTCAGGAGAAAAGGGACTATTACAAGGGTTGTACACTAGCAACCCCTGAGTTGTAGTCTAGCTGTTTTATTTGGCTAGCAAAATATAAAAAAAAACAAACAAAAAAACAAAGAATTTGAATTCCTGTTGTAAGAAAGCACTGTCCCAATCCCACACAGGAACCACCACTTCTTACTGACACCTGAGCTGTTCACACCTTTGTAATACATCCTAATCTCTATAGGCAGAAATTTGTGACCTCTGTATTGACTTTATATGTAGCCCCAAAGGGCAAAGCTAGAACTGAAAGGGCAAAGTTTAAAGAAGGCAAATATTTTAACATTGAATTTTTTGCTTTATTGGGTATAAACAGATTCTACCCTCAAGGACACTGGAAAGAGCACGCAGGAACACACATGACTTTTAAGTCGGTATACTTCTACAAAGTGACTGTTTATACAGTGAGGCCACAGGAGACTCTGCTCTCTGGACTTGGAGCAGGGAAGAGCTGCGCTTGTCTTAAATAAGTGGCTTGTTTTCACTGAATGACCTCAATGACTTATGTATCTGATCTCACACTGACCGCTCGAAGCCTTAGAGCCAAATGTGTGGCCCACTTCTAGCAAATTTACAAAATCTAGTGGCACGTTTTGAGAACTAATGCCATCACTGGCTTCATCTTATCTATACTCCCTTTATCCAGACTTGCCCATTTTTTATCTTTCTTCTTGTATTGCCTTTTTGTAAGTTGTTCCAAAACCTTCCTAAAATAAGGCAAAGTGAAAATAAATACAAGACAAGACATGAGATAATACATAAAACGAAAAGAGGTTCAGGAAAAGTCCCAAGGCAGTTCAGAAGAAGCACTCATTCTTTCCAGGTGCATGTGTGTGTTTCTGTTCAGATGAGAGAGGGGAATTTGGGGAGTGTTGTCTCAGATATGCAAAGATGGAGAAAACATTTCAGGAAAGATAAACATGAGCAAAGGCAGGTAATGTAAGATGAAAAAGAGAATAGTTCAGTTTCAGTAAATAGATAAAGATGAAGAGAAGTAGCGGAAAATAGGGTTGAAAGATAGACTAGAGTAGGGGTTTGGATTTTCTCATGTCGAAAAATGTGTAATAAAAGATTTCAGCACAGATGAGTGACACGCACAGGGCTGTGGTTTAGAAAGGCGAATCTGTTCACATTGTGTAACACGGTTTGGGGTAGAAAGACTGGTAGTTCAGTGACCTGTTAGGAAAGCGCCACAGAAATCCAGGTAAGAGAGGGCAGCAGAAATGGGGAAGAGAGAGAACCAGCCAAGCAAGAGTGCCAGTGCCCAGGAGGCAACAGAAGCAAAATGAAAATGAACAGGCCCTGCTAAACCTGGGAGATCAGCAGATGATCAGTGAGGGATCTAAAGAATCAGCATATGAGTGTGCTGTCCTTCAGGCTCTGAATTCAGTCCGAATACTGAAATTTACACAAAGCTAACTTTTACAGTGCACTTAATATGGGCCAGGCCCAGGGCTAAATGTTTCAAATAAATCATCCCATTTCCTCTACACAAAATCCCTGTGAAGCAGATACTCTTTATTATCTTCAGTTCATGGAACAGGAAGGGGCTGGGTTTAGATAACTTTCCTAGTCTCACATAGCCAGGAACTCCAATAACTGACTTAGAATCTAAGCAGTATCACTCCAAAGCGTGAAGGCTGGGCCACTATCTCGGACTATATAGTACTATCGTACTTAGTGTAACGTAAAAATGACCAGAGCTGTAATGATGGAGTGGGCCACTAGGAGGCAGTGAACGCCCTAACCGGGGCGACGTTCAATCAAGTACGTAGTTAGGCTGATTTGGTAGAGCCGTTGAAGAGGACACACCAGCCTCGCCAGGCTGGAAAGTCAATTTTAAGTTCCCTTAGTATTCAGAGACTCAAATTCTCTAACCCTTGCAACTCAAGATCATTCCCAGGCCAGCAGTTTCGGCATCACAGGGGGCTTATTAGAAATGCAATATATCAGAATCCACCCTAGATCTACAGAATCAGAATCTGCATTTTAAATGATCCCCAGGTGATCAATAGACACCTTAAAGTTTTAGAATCACTGGTCCAATTCACCCTCTAAGTTTCTAACATAAAGAAACCGAGACCACCCACCAGGACAGACACAGACAGGCTGGACTGGGGCGGGGGGGTGTTGCACTGGGTGGGCACCAGGCCTCCTGGTGTTGCACACTACACTACAAGGCAGGCGCGGGCAGGGTACGGGGGGCCTCACCCCGTCTAGGAGGATGATGCGGCCGGCACAGGAACTGGTGGTGAAAAACTCTTCTCGCCCATTCAGGAGCTGCACAAGCTCTACCACATCCTCGTCCACACTGCCCTTCCGGCTGAGGTCCGCCCTGCCCAGACACTGCGCCTTCCATCTCCGGAACTCCGCGCTACGATCCATGCGATGCGGGACTGAGGGTCTACACCTTCACGTCAGCCCTCGCCTTTCCGTGGGGGCAGCCATATTGACGCGAGTGGTGGCCCAAAAGGCCCAAACTTCCTCGTCGATCCCAGCTCGGGAGGGGGCGGGGCGGGGCGGCCGGGCGGGGCGGGGCCGGCCAATGTTGAGGAGGGCCAGGCCCGCCCCCCTTCTCCGGAGAATCCGAGGGAGCCCTCCCAGATTTCCGTTCCCCGCTCGAGAGCCGGTAAGTGGTTTTAGCAAGTCCCCCTAGTTGCTCTGGCAGCGGCCCTCCCGGCCGCTCGTCCATGTGGAGCCGAGCTTGGCTTGGGCTGCGCTTCTGTCCTGCGCACCGTCCTGCGGGAGAACCGGTGTCAGGGGCTCCTGGCCGAGTCGTGTTCGTCCAGGGGCCGCAGCTTCCTCCGCCATCAGTGTCCAGGGTAGTTCGACCTGCGGCTCCTGAGCGCGCAGCCCTGGGGGATCGGCGTTCGGGCTCCTCACCGTCTCGCGGCCCCGCTTGATTTCCCCGCGGCCGGCCTGGGCCTGGGGGTCCGGGCGGCGGCGCCCCGCGGTGGGCGGATTGTCCTCTTCGGTTCCCGCAGCTGCAGGGCTCCCAGAGCTCTGCGCCCGGCCCTCCTCCTGCTTTGCCGCCAGTGCTGCCTTCTTACTTTTGGAGAGAAATGTGTAGGGTGTTTTTAACTTTTCTCCCCAATTGCCCCCACCTGGAATAATCGTCATAGGAAAAAAATCACAAACTCTGTCAACACATCTTAGATGTTTACATAGTTCCTGGAAGAGACTTATCTCAGTATCTGGGGAAGGTGTATTAATGATTGAACCATTTAAAGGCTAAACTTTGGACTGTTTGTCCGCAGCTAGTGGAAATGGCTTATGTGATTCCCACTGAAGCCACTGGGACGCCCCGCGAGTGTCTGGTCAGCCGCAAATCCCACGGATCCTGTGCCCCCAACACTGGGGAGCAGCCTGCCCAGTTCCATGCAAGCTTTTCATCAGAGAACCCGGGGGTGGGGTGTGGTGGGGGTGTGTAGAATTGCCCGTTCAACTCCTCCTCCTCCACCCCCTCTTATCAGAAGTGGACACTGAGATCCAGATCGGTGAAGCCACCTGACAGGGTCACATAATCAGGAAGAGACTTTTCCTTGGCCAGTTTTAACTTTTTAAACTTTTTCCGGGTTAAGAATAATAAATAATATGCTTACATAAGTCCTCCTTAATGTCATTCTTAATCAACAGCAGCACGTTATATAATAATTGATTCTCCTTCCAAGTTTTAATTTTCTGCCAGAAATTCTTATTTAATTTTACTTCTGCGTTTCACTCTTAATAAGCCTTTGCTCTGGCTTGTGAATTGATCTGTTCATTCTGTGTTAAAATATATTTCTAACATCTTTCCTATTCCTTTAATTTTCATCTGAACCAAGTGGATTCAAGCGTAGCGTGGAAATGATCACTGACGCAGACTTTTAAATTCTGTATTTTCAAGATTTGCAAAGTATGGTTGGCAACCTTTCCTAGGTCAAAAGTAAAACCAAAAATTATACCAAGGTACTGTAAATAATTTTTTAAGGTTTATGTTTGAAAAATAGGAAAACCTGTTTGAAGTACAGTTTAATTAAAAAACACAAGCAAGGGCCGGCCCGGTGGCGCAGCGGTTTAGTCCGCGCTTTGGCAGCCCGGGGTTCGCAGGTTCGGATCCCGGGCGCCCGCCGACGCACTGCCTGTCAGCCATGCCGTGGCGGCGTCCCATATAAAGTGGAGGAAGATGGGCACGGATGTTAGCCCAGGGCCGGTCTTCCTCAGCAAAAAGAGGAGGATTAGCAACGGACGTTAGCTCAGGGCTGGTCTTCCTCACAAAAACAAACACAAGCAATGTGACAGGCCTGCTGGCTACAAATGATTTACTCTGAATAACAGAGCTTACTGCATACCAGGTGTGCTGTGGACCACTCACCATGTGCTGTTGTAGTTAGTCTTCACGAGGATCCTATGCTAGAGAGTTTTGGCCCCATTTTACAGATAAGGAAATTGTTAGTTTCCTAATAGAATTATGTCCTAACTTGTGGGCATTTGAGAAATTTCAAACTCTAAGCAGATGCTTTAATCATAAAATATGTAATCTTCCCTGCAGGTTAGTTGAATTTCATATTTCTGGCTCAGTCTGCCTCACTATCATCAGTATAAAGTATATCTCTAAGAAATTAAGGGTCCTCTACGCCAACCTTTCAAAGGGTGAGATGAAAAGGATTGGACAGTAAGGGAAAAAAAATCACCTAACAACATCTAAGGTTGTTAAAAACAAAATTCAGCCAAGTAAATTTGAAGATCTAATTGGCTTTATTCAACGATTCATGAATTGGGCAGCATCCCATCTAGCAAACAGAAAGGAGCTCCTGGGAGCTGTACAAAATGGAAGGCTTTTATAGGCAGAAGGGGGCAGAAAAAGGAAGTTTCTAACAGAGTGGATTGTTTCAGACAAAGTTACCTTCCTTTGGGGAGAGGGCAAGGGTCTGTTATGCCAATGACCTCTCTAGTGCTGACCAAGTAACTGGTTGAAGGTCACATTCCTGGGAGAGGTTGAAACTGTAGTTAGGTTAGGTATTAAGTCTTGGTTTGCTGTCTTGAGGCAAGTGACTCCATTTTGGGCCTGTTGTTTCTTTTTTTTAAGAGGTGTAGGACTTGGATTCTAGCTCTGCTTCTGTGTGACCCTGGTGAGTCTCTTAACCTGTTGGAATGTTTTCTCTTCCATAAAATAGATGGTGTTTTATTTCCGTTTCTGCATAGTTAAAGGGTGGTTTTAATAACTTGCTTCTCTACATATTGTAAAGATAATTCTATCAATGGACACCAAAGATGTGCTTTTTAGAAGAAATCAGGTACTGCAGGGGTTTAAGAATGATCATAATTACTATTAGTGTGTTATTGTATTCTTTTTATTATTCCTTTGACATAACACCTGGATTATGGAGCAGATGATGATCCTGTGGGTAGTTGAGGGGGTTCAAAGACTGGAGCCTGCTCAATCATAGTGGCAAAGGCTCAGTGGGAGATCCGAGCACCAGACGCAAAGTGGAAGACAGAGCTGTCAAGATCATGCCCCCTCTCCTTACAATCGTGATAGGATGAGGTGGAAGTACTGAGGATGGCAGTAGGGGTCTTCTAAATCCAGTATTAAGGATGAGTCTCCTCCTTCCTTTGTTCTTTTCTCCCAACTCAGCAAATGTCAAAATGTAGGTGCTAAATATTTTTGACAGATCCTATTTCAGGGTAATTTTGCTTTTATTATTGCTACAGTTTTTTGAGGATAATAGTGATGTCTGTTGGTGAAAAGATAGATGCAAGTGCTTGAAAGAAATAAATACGTAGGAAGTAGGTAGATATTGAAAGCGGAAAATGAGCTACGAATCTTACATGGCATGTGTGTTCATGTGTGAGGGAATGAGGACCCAGAATGAGCAGGAGCTGGGGGAGGGGCTGGGTAGCTTCTCTTTGCCCTTTATGTTCTCCAGTTTAGGACAGTGCCTCAATTACAGTTAATGTTCAAAAAATACATGTTGAATGAATAATAACCAATGTTTGGTATTAATGTTTTGTTTAAATGATTCTCTAGACTGTGAACACTTTGAGGCTAAGGACTTGTCTTTACAACCAGAGTCCTGAAATATTGTTATATTCAATCAAAGATGATTATGGAATAATAGAATAGAGAACGTTTTACTGAATAAGAAATTGGAAGGGAGAAAACGGATGGGAAAGAATACTGATATCTACTGTCTATAGGAGGAAACATTTGCCAGGTCTGCGCTTGATCTCGCCGTGTCTCCAGCACAGTAACCCTGAGAGGAGCCCAGTTTGCAGATGAAGAGGCTCCAAAAGTTGACTGTCTTTCCAAGGCCACGTGGCTAGTAAACGACAGTGGAGCTGGGATTCATTGTGAGAGCTGTCAGATTCCAAAGCCCACACTCTTTCCCTAACATCATGCTGAAGACAAAAAGGAAAAAAAAATAGCTGTGTTCTTGTTTCCAGAATGGAAAACTCTGATCCGGGCAAGCTTTTCTTTTTCTTTACTTTTTCACTTTCTTGTCTAAGGAATACCAGCCCAAGTGAACAGAACAGCAGTAGTGAGAGTCTGGGCAGGTGGGGAGTGAGCTGCCCTTCCCAGTGCCAGCACTGATCTCCCCACTCAGGGCCAGCCCAGCTCCTCTATGGGGCGGTTAGGTTTATGCCTTCCGCCTGCTTCTGCCCCTTTTATTCAAGGGCTGTCCCTTGGGATATTTCATTGCTAAACAACCTTTTAGCAATGGAAAATTTACTCTCTTCTCTGCTAGGTACCATATTAAATTATTTTAAATATGGGGTTTTAAAATGACACAACTTTCAATTAATTATATCAAGAACTTTCCAATAATAACACCATCAAAATGCATTTGATTCCCTCATATGTGGAATGACATTGTAGAGGTAGCATGGGCTGTTTTGAGTAGTCCTGTATTGAGCTTCAATACAGGGGAAGTCGGAATTCTTTCATCTCAAGTACTAGTTTGTGCAACTCTTTCTGACATTTCAGCTACTCATGGTTGATGAATATGATTATTCCAGAAGTTAGCAAAGATGTTTTGGGTGGTGGCAGAGTCTAACAATTTTTGATGTGGGTAATTTCAAGAAATTGTGATAACACACAAATAAAATTATGGAGATGCAGTGACAGCCCTTTCATTACATCTCTAAAGGAATGGAAGATTTCCAAAGTTGTCTAATTTTATGTACAAATGGTTTTTAACTTTTCTTTGGGTTTATTTTAACTCTGAGGTTTCCTTTCATTTTAATATTAACAGTGGTAGGACAGAAAGGTTAACTGTAAAATACCCTCGTACTTTACAAAAGATTACTTACAAAGCAGTGTATTTATTTATCTATTTATTTTGATTGAAGTACAGCTGACATAACATATTATGAAAGTGGCATTTTTAGTTTTTAATGTTTTTCCTCCTTTGTTAAAATGAATGAACTTCATAAAGCCAAGTGTTTCAACATTGATAAAACGCCAAAAACTTAATGCTGAGGGGAAAAAGCAAGTTGCAGAATTATTCAGGATGATCCAATCTAAATAAAGATGAAGAACATGCAGAACAATAGCATGTATTGTTTACACTGCGTCCATGTGTAGTGGTGGTGGAGCATCATGACTGGGAGTGGTGAGCGCAGAGTTTATGGTAACGCCACCTCTTAAAAGGGTGGGACAGAAATGGGTTGGGGGATGGGTAGAGGAGAATTCAGTTATATCTGTAACGTGTTCGCTTTTTTAAAATGTTAAGATTTGTTAAAGCTGGGTGGCAGGTAAATGGGTTTATTATATTCTTTATTTTTTTCTACTTATCTATTGTTAATAAAACTTACATCAGCTCCTAAAATTTCCAAGATGTTGCAGCCCAGCTAATACAAAAGGAAACCTGAGATATTGTGTCGTGCTGTGTCTCTCCAGATGTTTCTGTTTGTGTGTTTTATCCCCTTGTTGAAGGCACTGAGTCCCTACAGGAAGTAGTATGAAGTATTTGCTTTGTAGGCTGAAGGATTTGTAAAATGAAAGGTCCTTAAACTTGAAATGAGATCAGTGGGAGCCTCCTGATTTAAATTGTTGTTTGAAAAATTGTTTGATCTGCCCCCTCCAGGGGACAAAACATAGTGATAGCCTAGATACAATAGGACAATACGTTAATTTTTTTTTTTTTTTAGTATCTAGATCACCATGGCAACTGGACAGAAGTTGATGAGAGCTATTAGAGTTTTTGAATTTGGTGGACCAGAAGTGCTGAAAGTCCTGTCAGATGTTGCAGTACCAATTCCAAAAGACCATCAGGTGGGAATAATTATTTAGACACAGGCAATAATTACACTGAGTGTGAGTCTCTAGCACAACAAGCTAATGTTCAAAAGAAGCAGACTCGGTGATTTGTAAAGACTCTGAAGTAGGGCAAAGTTTGCACTGTTTTTATCTATGACCTCTGACAGAGATACCTTAATTCTAATAATTAGTGAAGTAGAGGTATGAAAAGGAATAACATCCTGTTATGAGAAAATTGTTGAAGTTGAGAATCATCTGTGCAGTGCAAAATTGGATTTTTCTGAATGGAGTCATGAGGAGTTTTGAACAAGTTATTCTTTTACAAACTTTCATGATTTTTATTTTGTGCACGGCAGGAAAACTATTTTCTTCTGCGTCCATGCTTTTTTGCATATGATGTAGGAGAATTTAAATGCAGAGTTTAGTCATTTCCAGTGACTTTAACAGTATACTTTTTCAATAAAAATTAGGTATTTTTATTGTTGCACCTTCCATGACTTAGCAAGCCTTATGAGAGTTTTTACAGTTTGGCCGCAACCATCTTTATAGATTTATTTCTCATCATTCCTTCTCAATATACTGTGCTGTAACAGCATCAGGCTTTATCTGGTTTCCCCAAGAGGCCCTTTCATTCCTTCTGTTTTGCACGTACTATTCCTTTTACCTGAAAACTCCTTTTTCTCCCATTCTGAAAGAATTTCTACTCATCCTTTAAGGCCTGGCTCAACTGCCACTTCCTTTGCAAGACCTTCCCTTAGTCTTATAGCAGAAGTAATCATTTTGTATTAATTAAAGTAAAATTAGCTTCTGTAGTAGATGTAACCTCAAAATCTCAGTGGTTCAACAGTAGAAAATTATTTCTCATTCGCTAAATTCCAAAATTCTAAAATGTTGGTGGGTAGCTTTCCTCCAGCAGTGATTTGGGGACTCAGGCGTCTTCTATCACGTGGCCCTGCCACCTTGACACCTGTCTTCTGAGGTCACTGTGAAAGGGTGGGAGCACAGTGTGGATTGCCTAGGAAGGTCTTTATGGGCCAGGCCTGAAAGTGGCTCTCATCACTTTTGCTCACATTCCGTTGGCTAGAACTCAAACATTTGGCTGCTCATAACTGTGAGGGAAGCCAAGAAATAATATTCTTCCTGTGTACCTAAGAGAAGGAGGAAATAGGCTCGATGAGCACATAGGGATCTCTGCCACCCATCCCCTCAAATCTTACCACCACTCTTTTCCCCAAATGTTTTCAATATAGCACATAAACCATTCTGTCTTATCTTTTTATTTATTTGTTGGTTTGTAAAACTGGAATGTGAGCTCACTGAAGGCAAGGACTTTTCCTCCATTTTTGTAGCTCCCATAATCAGTACAGTCCTAGCATAAGGCTGCACGAATACCTGAATGCCGTGTGAACTCAAACACATTGTCATCGCAGGTTCTAATCAAAGTCCACGCGTGTGGTGTCAACCCAGTGGAGACATATATTCGTTCTGGCACTTACAGCAGAAAACCACTCTTACCCTATTCTCCTGGTTCCGATGTGGCTGGGGAAGTAGAAGCTGTTGGAGATCATGTGTCTGCTTTCAAGGTATTACATTTTCAATTATTTCTATTTTGGCTTAAAACTTTTTCTTCAAATATTTTAACATAGCTTGAGAATGTGTCTTTAAAAGGCCCCATTACACAATTTCTACCACTTGGGGGACTCCTCTAGTCAAAAAAGAAATTACCTTTTATCCAGAGGCCTTGCTGGTTTGCATTCTTGGGAGTGAGTGCTAGGTAATTTCTCTCTCTTCACATCCCCACAGAATTGGACTGTGATCCTTTTGATTTAACAGAAATACGTAAGGAAAGAAAACAAGCAAGGAAATTATACTATTTCCTAACTCTTGATAACACACAAGCCAACATAATTTAATTCCTTCTATGAATTTAGCTTCATTGAATAAAGGGAAGGCTAAATCTTTGAAGAAGTAAAAGATGAAAAAATGCAAGGTCACTATACATGTTCAGAGCTGTGACTCAGACCAAGGGGACTGAGTCAATGACAGTGTTATAATCAGGGCTTTTGTTGTTTATATGCCAAAAGACTTAGAAAACACAGATAGCAAATTCGTAGTCTAGCATCTTTCCTCATAATTCCTTAACCTGCTCAACTTTGGCAGCACCAAAATTGGACTGAGACCCAGCAGAGTAACATGACGCACACAGGAGGAATCCCACACTGTCCCCTCGCCCTGTGGCAATCTGGCTTCTGCCCCCACTGCTCCACTGAAAGGACTCCTGCTAATGTCACTAATGGCCTCTATATTGCTGGAGTTAATGGGCCCTTTTATGTCATTATCTCTCTTGACTTCTCTGTGACATTTGACACTCTCAGCCACTTACTTTTTCTTAACAAAAACTTTTTCTTCAGCTTCTGTGACAGCATTTTCTCCTGCTCTCTTCCCTGCTTCCTCTCTAGGCATCCTTTTTCAAGCCTCTTTTTCTCTGGATGTACCTCAAATCTTCGTGTTGCCCAAGGCTCTCAGTCCCTACTTAGACCTCTGCTCTTTGTCTTCTTACCTTCTCCATGATGATCTCCTGCTCTCCCGTGGTTTCCATTATCACGTGTGATGTCCTTAGCTTAGAATTTTCTATGAAGCTCTGGACCTGTGCTGTCCAAAGCGGTAGCCACTAGCCACATATGGCTATTAAAATTCAAATTAACTTAAATTGAAATAAAAAATTCAGTTCCTCAGTCACACTAGCAACATTTCAATTGCCTAATAGCCCCATTTGTCTAGTGGCTACCCTGTTGGACAGAACTGATGTAGAACATTTCTGTCATCACAGAAGTTGTGTTGGAGAGAATGGGACCCACATCGTCATCCTCTAGGAACCTCTTACTCAGTGTATCTAAAACTGAGTTTGTCTTTTCTTGGATCAGATCTGCTCCTCTCTAGTGTGACTGTCTTGGTGACTTCTGGGGTTTGAAACTTACCTCTTCACTGTCTCTCACGCAGCTCTCCCTTACTAGAACCCTTTTCTGTCTCCTCTTTCCATTCCCACTGCCTGTAGTTTTATTCAGGTTATTTTACCAAGTCCTTTACCTGGATTTCTATAATAGACACTTAACTTACCACCCTCCCTCCTTCCCCTTTAATCGGTCCTTGCCCTATAAGGAGTAATTTTCTGAAATGTAATTCTGATTGTTCTACACCTCTATTGTAACTCTTGCATTAATTCCTTCTAGATTTCAGGCTATTGTTGAAACTGCTTATGTTATAAAAGAAGACTGTTTCATGCTCTCTCTCCCACCTATCTTTCCATTCTTCTCTCTCATTCCTTCTTGCCCTGTAGTTTATTCTTTAGTAATGAGCTTGGTTCTTCCCTGCACATCCCATGCTCTTTCATCTCTGTGTCTTTGTTCCTACTGGTTCTTCTGCTTGGCAGAGTTAAACTGAAACTTATAAACATGGGTTCAAAGGATTTTATACTCCAGCTTTAATTTCTTTTCATTTTATCTCTTGAAACGATTACATTCCATACACTGGACCACTTACTCATTGAGAATGACTGCTGGCGATTTCTCAGGATTTATTCCTTTACTTTGTCTCTTTCACCTCTAATGACTCTTTCCAGATCTACTTTTCAAAATCTTCTCCTCTCCTTCAAGACCTACCTCAAATATTAGCTTCTCGGTGAAGCTATTCTTGATTCCCTCAACCTAGAAATAATTCCTTTCTTGTACCTATCTTTGATGGCTCATCATGTTTGCCTTGCTTTGTAACTATTTCTCTTCTTTCTGTTTCTAGAGTTTAAGCTGCTTGAGATTAAGGAGAGTGTCTTGCTATTAACATCCCTCACAGAGCTCAAAGCAATTCTTCCTGTACAGTGGATTCTTAGTGAATGACTGAATTATATGGAAATCAAAACAATATGATTTTAAGCTGAAAAGACAGGGTTAATCTTAACATGGTCATTCTTGACCATTTGCAGGCAAAGCTGTTAAGCACTGATGCTTGTCTTTGTCTCCTAGATGCCTTTGAATCTTGTCTGTGGATCCCCCATCTTATAGTGCTGTTACTTTTTCAGATGCTGGATATGAGCAAGTTACTGAAGTTCTTTTTGCCTTAGTTTCCTTGTCTGTATAGTGGGATTAATCTAAAGTGGAGAAAATAAGGTTACTTTCCTCATAGGCTGTCGTGAAGATCAAATTAGATGACACTCACGAGACCCTTAATGTGGGGCCTGGCCCTGTGAGCTCTCAGTAAAGCTTAGTTATCCGTTCTGGGGTTTCTCTTACCTCTTTCTTTTCCTATTTCTCTTCATTTTTCTTCTCACTGGTTTTCATTAATAAAACATTTAAAAATGGTCAGTATTTTAAAGTTATTTTTATGACACTTTCAGATGTAGGAAACAATATATAAATACTTATTTCTTGTTATATAGGTTGTGTTATACGTACCCATTTTGACATCATTTTTAATCCTGGTGCATTTATGAATTTGTTGCTTTTCCCAGAAAGGTGACAGAGTTTTCACTACCAGCACGATCTCTGGGGGCTATGCAGAGTATGCTGTTGCAGCAGATCACACTGTTTACCCACTGCCAGAAAGACTGAACTTTAAACAAGGAGCCGCCATCGGTATCCCATATTTTACTGCTTATCGAGCTCTGCTCCACAGGTAATTATGTAGCCAACACCAAAGGAGGGCTGTCTTAATTGCCTTTCATCCTACCGTCCGTCCATTCTTCTGTCTCTCATTTTTGGTTACCGTTTAGTTACCATTACTTCTTTGGAGTGGAAGTTGTGCTAATTTGGGAGATTGTTCTAATCACTAGAGATTCAAAGAAGAGCAAAACACTGTCTTTGTCTTCAGGATGCTCATGTCTAGTTAGGGATATAGACATAAGAGTACTATTTACAGACAATGTGAAAAGGACAGTGATAGAGATGTCTGTAGGGATTTATGGGATCACAAGGGATGTGCCTCTGGTGATGAGGTAGAGCTTCCTGCAAGGTGTAAAACTTAGATTATTTTAAACCCGTGGTTTAAAATTCTTGTTGTCCCACCATGGAAGCTAATTGCTGCAATTTGAAAGTGTAGTATAGGGCCCTACCCTAGACCCACTGGTCGGTTTCCATAGCTGGGACGTGAGAATCTATATTTTGATCAAATTCTTTAGATATTTGAAAAGGACCAGAATTAAGAATTAGCCTGGGAGAGGGCTTTCTAGACAATGGGAATAGCCTGGTGTGGGGGGAAAAACATCATGGCGTCTAGGGAAAGCTATGGCAATTTGGGTTTTTTGGATAGAAGATTTCAAGGCAAAGAGTGGCAAAGAATAAGGTTGGAACATAGTAATCTCTCAATACGTTAGCTGTCATCATCACATAGGTAGGTTTCAGAGGGTAAAAAGATCATAGAGCTCACACGTTGTCTGTGAGGGATTGGGGGTCATGAAATGTTTTGTTCAGGAGCATGATATTGTCGTATTTGTTTTTTAATGAGATCACTTATCTGCTGTGTAAAGGATGGATTTGTCAGCAGGAATGGAGAAAGAGATGGGAGAGTCTTCTAGCAGTATCCTCTGGGTCAAATTCTTATGGGCCAAAGCAAGGGTCATGGGAGAAAATGGAAAGGGGAAGGGACAACTATTAGGGGGTAAAATCAGGACTATTGTGTGACTGCATGTGGAGGATGAGGGAGAGTAGAGCTTAAGAATACTTGTAGCTTTCTAGCTTGGCTAATGTTTAACTGTGACAAAGAAAAGGAGAAAAAGTTTCAAAGGGAAGCTGAGTTCAGTTTTGAACTTGAAACTGAGACAGACGTTGTAATGGAGAAGTCCAGCAGCCTATTGGATGAAACAGTCTGAACCTTGAAGGCTAGACATAAATTTGGGGATATCAGCATGTGGGTGAGAGCTGACAAGATAAAAGTGATTGAAATCCCTCAGGGAGTGAGAAAAACAGTGGAGTGCGAATAGAACCTTAGTGAACGGCAACATTTAGGAGTGAAGTCAGAGGTAGGGGACAGAGTCCTGAGAGAACCAAAGGGAGTGTATCCCAAGGCCAAGAGTCTTGAGATCATGGTGTCCGTTAAATGTCTGTTAAGCTCCTGGACTTTGAAGTCAGGAAGACTTGGGCTAGAGTGCTGTCTTCACCTACTACTAGCTAGATGACTTGGTCAGGGTACTTCCCTGTCTCAGCTGCAGTGTACTGATTGAAAAACTAGTAGCGCCTACCTCATAGGGGTGTGGTGAGAATTAAATGAGGTAATGCATGTAAAGCTCATGGTACAGAGCCTGGCACAAGTAAGTGCTCAGCCTGCATCGATAGTGTTGGGGTAGCACCGATATTGCTACCAAGGAAGGAAGCTAGCTGTCAAACGCAGTGGTGAATAAAATAACAGTTGGGCTTCACAATTAGGAGGTCATTGGTGACTTTAGTCAGATCATTTTCAGTAGAGAGGTGGGACAGAACCTTGATTAAGTAGTTTGAGGAAGAAAGAGGAAATGGATTCCTTGCGTGGGACCCTTCTTTTTAAAAATAGGGGAGACAGGAAGGAGAGAGTAGAAGAGAATTTGAGGAGAGTGTGGGGACAGGGGTCTTTTTAAGGATGGACAAGACTCAAACATGTTTATTGCTGAGAAAGGATCTAGCAGAGAGGGAGAGATTGAGGGTTTGGAAGAGAGGGTGGAGTGGAAGATGGAACAAGATCCTGTATAAGGCAAGATGGAAAGGACTTAGGACATAGCTAGAGTGACTGGCTTCAGATATCGAAAGGATAGCTCATCCGTTCAACCTAGAAGAGGTAAAGACGGTATAAATATGGAAAAGTTTGTGGGTAGGGAGGTGGAGTGTTGAAGGAACTCACATGTGATTACTTCACTTTTCATAGTTAAATAGGAGATAAAGTGATCATTTGAGAATCAGAACTGAAGTGGCACCAAAATACATGGTCATGTGATTTTTTTTTTCCATAGAACTTATCCATTGGATAAATTATCAAGGAAGTTAGATTTTAACATTAATCCAGGGCAGGAATATTAGTGGCAAAATGGAATAGGGCAAAGAAAATGAGAGCACTGGAGAGAGAGAGAGAGAGAGAAGTTGGGGTAATCTACCATGGGCTCCAGGCTAGCTCGGGAAGGAATTGAGGCCAGGAGCAGCAGGTGGGCAGAAATAGAGCAGTCAAGAGACAGCAATCTCTGTGAAGGTGAAGAGCAGGTTTTTAGAGAATACAGGCTTACAGAATTAGGACAGGAGATTACTGCGATAATATTGGCTTAAGTTTCTCTTTTTTCTCAGGTAGAATGGTTGGGGGTATTACCAGGTTTAGCCCTGGAAGAGAGTGGCTAAAGTGGGGGAGAATTCAGGAATTCTGATGCAAGGTTTTCCTCTAGGTGAATGTTGAAATCTCCTAGATTGGGGCTGGATTTGTGGTCAAAGAGAGAGCCTATGTGCCAGGTACTAGTCTTCAGAGACTAGGAGGGAGTAGGGGAGAGCAGTGTGGAAGGCCAGACCAAGTGTTGGAGTCCCAGACGGAGATAACTGTATTAGTCTGGCTTGTCAGAGAAACAGAGCCAACAGAATGTAGATGACTCTACATAAGGAGAGAAGGATCATAGCAGTGGGGATCCAGGAAGGGTTTGCCCTTTTTCTCCACCCACCCCAGGCCCAGGGGTTTAGGAGAATGTACTCTTAGCGTCTGAGGGGTTGTTTATAAGATTTAAAACAAAATTCATTGGGAAGTATTTCATATCCCGTAGAATAACATTAGTGATCCTATTCCCTTACATTTGTGTTTTAGTTTTTTTTAAATGTCAAAGTGTTTAGGTGACAGTTATCTCAGTTTCTCATTTCACACCCTCAGGTTAACTCACTGCCTTCAGTCTCCTTATCTCCAACCCGGAGTGTTGGCGAAAGCTCCGTTTACTGCTCACAGTTGCCATTTGTCAGCTGTTGGCACACAGCCTCGAGCAGGCCTCCGGGTGACTGTGTTCTCACCCCAGACTGAACATAGTGTCTGTACAGGGTAGCCACCCCCTATTGTTCTAGGAAGTGAGATCTCCCTGAGAGTCAGATCTGGGTCACACGACAGCTGTTGGCTTGTGACTCTAGCACTTGTCCATCTGGAGTAATAAGCATCCCCTGCCTGTCTTGCTGCGTGTGCCTTGTTTTCAGTGTAATAGAAAAGTAGTGGTATGAACCAGAAGTAAAACGAATATGTCATTTCACCAGAGGATCTGGGCATTTTAGAGGGTGACGCGGGAGCCTTTGTGACAGGATCTATTGTATGTCTTTCTCTCCTACCACTGCTGACTCAGCTTTGCTTTCTGAAATGAGGGCGTCCAGACTGTGCAACATGATGCTCATGGCGCAGAGAGGGAAAAATGTTTCCTTAAATAGTCTAGCCGCTGTGTTTACTTGGGTGTTCCTCTGGAGCACAGACTAAAGACTGGGCTGTCATAAGCCTGTTCTGAGACGCTGTCTGTGCGAACCTTGGGAACAAGCGACTCCAGTTCCTCTAGGTTCCTCAGTTTCCCTTCACACACCTACACGGACTGCAGCCACTTAGAAGGTTCCACCCTGTTGTGATCCCGGCACCCAGCAGAGTGCCTGGCACATAGCAGACTCCCAGGAAACATGTGCTGAATGAATAAATGAATTGAGGGTTTCCTTTTATCTGTGGCTCCGAAGAACCGTTGTTTGATTTCACGGAGGTTGGAAAAAATCTTGGGGTGGGTATCAGGATGAGTTTCCTCTTTGGGTAAATGTTAGCTGAACTGAGGGTAGAATTTCCTTAAGACTAGAGAAAACCACCTGAACTTAATTAGCTTCAAAGGCAGGTGATGAAACTGTGCTTTCTTTTGCAGAGCCCAAGTGAAAGCTGGAGAAAGTGTTCTGGTTCACGGTGCTAGTGGAGGAGTAAGTATTTTAAGTTTATTTTTAAATGAGCTTGTTTGTGGATTTCACAGTATATTTGTCATTTTTAAAAGCTGAATTTATAAAGAGAGTCAAGGGTGTTTTTTTCCCTTAGGTAGTGAAACTTCTTAAGTTCTGTCTTCTGAAGGTGATTCCTTGTCATTACTTTAGCATTTCTTGGTTAATAAAATTCAACAGATTGCCCAGTCAAAAATGTATATATTAGGTTTTCCCCCTGTGTTGGGTGTGGACAAGATAACCTGGCTTTGTTTTTGTCTTCAGGTAGCAAATTTTATCAGAATATTTATTTAGAATTTTAAAGAGTACTTGAAGGTTAATGTAAAATCCATATTCCCTTAGATAAGGAAAGTAAGGCTCATTAAAGCTTTACCTGTGTTGCCCCAGACAGCACTGCAAAGCCACACTGTGAATTCCTAGTCCTTTCTGTCTCCCTTCCACTGCCTGCCTGCCGTGCTCTGATGACATTCATGGAGTGCACAGTATACGCTGTGTCCTTAACACCACAACCCATGGCTTAAAATGCTAATGGGGGACAGGGGAGGGAGGACTCAGAACTTATAAAACAAGCCCTTCAGTGAAATCACCCAATGCGGGGCTGTCAGAAACCTCTTCAAGAAACTGGCTGTCAGTCTGCCTCTAAGGAGCTTAGAGGAAAAGTTAGAGCTGTGGGGTTGGAACTTAACCAGAAATCCACATGACCTCTATCCTTCATGGAGGAGCTTTAGAAATTTTGTAGACAAGATTTCGCATTTTTAAAATAAAGGGCCTGGGGCTGGATGGCTCTCCTTGTGAAGCTGGTTAACCCTCTCAGTGCACTGTGTATTCTGGAGAGTAGACTGAAAGAAGTCACCTATCAAATGGCACGTTGTCCCCAGAATAATGAGTGTCATGTGAATCTACCTCTAAAGGTGACCAGGTAATACAAAGAGAGAATTCAGTCCAATGTGTTTCTCTCTTACTTTCGATAGATGAATCACAGAGTTTCGCATGCGGCTTCCTATGACCTCAATTCTGAAGGATTTTCACAGATCAGTCTATTTCCTAAAAATCACCAAGATTGTCTTTATGGGGCTTGGGAGACTATCACAGATACACCTTGTCAAAAACTCCCATTGCTTAGCTTCACCGAAGAGGCTATTTTGGGGTTAAATTAAATTTAGCCCTAAAGAATGGAAAGGACCTGTCAAACACACGCATTTATTTAAACTGCTTTGGTTTTCAGAGAGCTAACCTTGTGCTCTGTATGGAGGGAGAGATTTCAGTAAGAAGAGGAGAAAAGAGTTTAAAGAAAATCCCTTTTTATTCCCTTTACCCTTTTGTAAAAAGCCTCGTTGCTTCACCATGATTTTTTTTAAAGGCAAAATCCACGCCGTTCTCAGAGCTGGCTGAGTTTGTTAAATCCTCAGCTGGCGGCCTGGTGTGTGAAGCGCTTCTGATCTGCCTGCCCTATCACAGGGAAACAGCGCTGGGCTTTGTCTTGCTTCTGTTTGTACTTTCTGTCCTCGTTTAATTCAAATTCCTTTGGGATTATGCTGTGTATTTAAAATGGTGTGAAATTTATGAACATAGCTATTATCCAGATATGTTGGTGGGGAGTGCTCTATTTTACTGTCAGCAAAATAAACAGAAGCAAAATAGTTGCCACATAATGGTAGATAATCTATTGAAGGATTATTGTTAGTGTAATTGTTGACAAGAATAGAATAAACAGCACCTTTAAAATAGCTATTAAATGCCCCTTTAAGGTAATCAGAGCATAAGTAGATGTATTTGCATTAAATCTTTAGTTTAAAATGTGGTTTTAATAGAGACCTGGTTTTTTTTTTTAATGGAAAGTTAAAGTAGAAAAAAAATCAATCATGCTAACCCCATAGTGATTGTATTTCATGGGATTGACTGTCTCTCTCACTTCTTAGACAGTGAGGTCCCTGTGTGTTTGTTTTGGTTAAATCAGGTCCCTGCTGTCACCCAGGTAAGTTTAGGCTCATTTCTCCCATATGCCATACAGTCTTTCAGGTCTAGTTCAGCCTGACAGTCTGTGATTCTTCACAATTTTAATTAGTTTCCATCATTATTTTTCATTCTAGTTCTCTTCTCTCATGCCAAACCATAATAATTTTATCTTCCTCTAGTGTAGTGGTTATCAATAAGGGTGATTGTACATCATCTTTCCTCCCCCCCCCCCCAGGGATATTTGGCAGTGTCTGGGGACATTTTTGGTTGTCACAGCTGGGTAGAGGGGTTCTGGCATCTAGAGGGTAGAAGCCAGGCCTGCTGCTAACCATCCTTCTAAGCACAGGATAGCCCCACAACAAAGAATTGTCTGGCCCAAAATGTCAGTAGTGCAAGTTTGAGAAATCCTGCTCTAAATGTATGTGACACTTACCTGTACCATTTATTTGGCATGTAATCAAACATATATTTCCTAGTACTGCAATTTAAATAATTGCTTTTATCTATACTCCTAAAATACTTTTATTTCTCCTTTATACGAAGCATATTTATCTGATGATCTAGTGATTTCATCCAATCCCATGGCTTAAATACCATCTATAAACTGATGAATCTCAAATTTATATTTCCAACCCTGGACTTTTTCAGGTCCGCACCCATATTCAGCTGACCACTGAACATCTTCAGCTCGGTGAGCAATATACAGCTCAGCGTGTTGGAAGTGAAGTCCTGATGCTCCCACAAACTTGATCCTCTCTCATCTTCCTCATCCTTGTTAATCTACCCAGCTGATCTGGCCACAGACCTAGGAGACATCCTGGATTTTTCTCTTTTCCTCACCTTCCACATCCAACCTATGAGGAAGGCCCGATCTTCCTACTCCTATTCCCCTGTCACCTTCTTTTTGCCTCTCATGTAATTGGAGAGTTCTTTTGAAAGCCTAAATCAGATCATATGACCCTCCTGCTTAAGCTCTCCAGTAGTTCTGCATAGCTCTTAAATGTAATCCAAAACCTTTACCTCCAAGGCTGTGTGTGCCTGTCCTGTGTCCCTCTGGCGTCACCTTCTACTCTCTCCCATGTGCCCCACTCTCAAGCCACTTTGACCCTCTTTCTGTCCTTTGAACCCCCCAAGCTCATTCGCACTTTGCCAGGTTCGCCATAACATTCTGCCCACAATATTCTCCACAAGGCTTCCCAGATTGTCCTGCAGCTCGTCCTTCGCTTCGTTCAGGTCTCATCTCTTCAGAGTGGCCTTTCCTGATGACCTAACTAGGCCCTCTGTCTCTTTCTAACCTATTAGGCTGTTTTATTTTTTTCAGGGCACTTTTCATTTTCTGAATTTACTTTATTCGTTTATTTGTTCGTGTGTTTATTATCTTCCCCCTTCCTTAGAATGTAAGTTTCTTGCATGAAGTACCATGTCTAGCACATAGTAAACCCTCAGTAAGTGATCATCATATGGATGAATAAATTAATTGCCCACGTACCTGTCTTTTCCACTTAAACGGGAGAGGCCTTACATTTGTTATATAGTATTTTATAAGCGCACTTAAAGTGTGAAGTCTGAGCATATCTGGATCATCTTTAAGCCCTGCCTCTGCACAAAGCAAATGCTCAGTAATCACTTCCACACAGGGGTTACAAGCTCAGGCTCTCCAGTCTGATCTGGTCCAACTCTGGGATTGGTCCTGTTTCTATCTCTGTGCCCTGGACAAGTTACTTAAACGTTTTATAAGCTTCAGTTTTCTCAGCTATGGAATATGGACAATAATAATATCTACTTCACAGGCTCATTGTGAGGATGAAATGAAGCCATGCATAGGAAGTATTTAGTGTGGTACCTGACACATTCATTGTAAACGCTCACTAAAAGTTAGCTAGTGTTCTCATTTCTTCATTTAGACTTGAAGTTCCTTGAGGACAGGGTAGGACCTAGAAGCACCTTAAGTTCACTCTATCTATTTAATAAATGTTTGCAGGGATGCAAAGAATTGAAAACTCCTGGGTTATATTTTGTTTTTCAGGTTGGACTAGCGACATGCCAAATTGCTAGAGCTTATGGCTTAAAGGTTCTGGGCACAGCTGGTACGGAGGAAGGACGAAACATTGTTTTGCAAAATGGAGCCCACGAAGTGTTTAATCACAGAGAAGTTGATTATATTGATAAAATTAAGGTAAAATTGTTCTGTAACTTTATAAAAGTAAAATTTTGTTTCTTGGGAAACTTACACTTTTTTTTTGTAACTTACACATATTTTGGTACGTTCTTTTATCAACTGCTCTCTTGAAGTTATTTACTCCTTTTTTTAATGCCTATGTGTGTTTTAAAGTTTTAATTAATTCAAAAACAAAGATATCTAATTTTCAAATCTTCACTATCATTTCTGTCTTGTTTATATTTATAAAAAATATATAGCCTATCTAGAGTCTTATAGCTATGAAAATTGGTACTCTTAATGCAAATCACATTTTAGGTAAAACCACAGCTTTGTCTTTGCAGCTGTGAAGGGTTTTTTTTCCTGATATTTGTATAAATCACAAAATGATCACCACAATAAGTCTAGTTAGCATCCCTTAGCATACATAGTTATAAAATTTTTTTTTCTTGCGATGAGAATTTTTAAGATCTACTCTCAGCAACTTTCAAATATGCAATACAGTATTGTTAACTGTAGTCTCCATGCTGTACATTACTTCCTCATGGCTTATTTATTTTATAACTGGAAGTTTGTACCTTTTGACCTCCTTCACCCATTTCGCCTCCCACCCCCCCCCCCCCGCCTCTGGCAATCACAAGATGTTCTTAATATAATTTCTGTTGGTGTAAGTTTTCCAGGGAAGGTGAGGTATCCACAGATTACAAACTGGATCTTTCCAGCCTCGGGAATAAAGTTTATTTGTTAACTGGATGCTTTGGAGGAATAATCACTACCTCATCCAAATCCTTTAACATGGCATTCGGGTATTTTCACAATCTGTACCAATTTACAGTCTCCTCCTAGCTCTTCCCCTGCCTGCCCCCCCACCTCCGCAGTGACGTACTCCAGCTCTGCCGGCTGCTTTCCAGTCCCGACTTGTACTCTCAGTCCCTACATCTTTCCTCTTCTGTTTCTTCTGTCCAGACTGACCCTGCTTCCCTTTGCTCCTCTTTCTTCCTTTTTGCTTAAGAGCTCCTATTCATTCCTCGGTGCCCACATCCTCGTCTCTGTGGAGCTTTCTCTGACCTCTACAGGTGATCAGAGCTGTAACTGTTTTTTTCCTACAACCTACGATTTATTTCTGCTAATGTAATATTTAGCCCATTACAGTACAGCTATGACAATTGTATTTTCCATCTTTTCCCTAGCTTTGTTTTGAGCTCCCTATGTCCATCTTTGAATTTCCAGTACCTAGCACAATGCCTGACACAAATATTCATTTTTTTGTTAAAATAAAATGAACATAAGGTAGATATGTATAGCTTATTTAAGAGCCAGTTTTGGATGCTGGGAACCAACATCTGAGAGCCCAAAAGAAAAGAGGTAGGGTGCCAAGCTGAGTGTAAACCACTTAGAACAACAAAAAAAAAATCCTGCAACACCAAACAGCCAATGATTTTTTTTCTTTTGTGTTTTGTTTTTAATGAAAATGGGAGCCCTACTGGGGTTTTGGATTTTTTATTTGTTGTTTTTCTATGAAAATATGTTCTGATGATAGAAAATTTTCAACTAAGGAAAAGGTATTTTATAGTCGAGTCTAAGCACCTAAAAATTCTAGACAAATTTTATTTCATTATAGCAATTTACTTAGTACAAATCTTTATCATTTTTGGTATTGTGGCTGGTACCTTGGAATTACATCATCACTGAATAATTAGGTCATTTTAAAATTTGCATTATTAGTCTTAAAAATGTAGCATTTTATGTCATTTGAAACACTTTTCTATAATATATGGGACTGTGGTAACTATTTCATGTTTTTTTTACTAGTTTTCTTATCTTATTCTGCCTTCTTTTATATTATATAGAAATTGGTTGGTGAAAAAGGAATCGATGTGATTATTGAAATGTTAGCCAATGTAAATCTCAGTAATGATTTGAATCTTCTGTCACGTGGAGGACGAGTAATAGTAAGTATTTCATTTTTTTTTACCACTATTTTACTGTAATTTAACACTATTTTGCAGTAATCTTTAACTATAGACGTGTTGTTTTTCATAACAGATTGTTGGCAGCAGAGGTCCTATTGAAATAAACCCACGGGACACCATGGCAAAGGAATCTAGTATAATGGGAGTTTCTCTGTATTCATCAACCACGGTAGGAAAAGAAGGGATTCTGATTTTGGTAACTTAAACATCGATACAATTTGCCTAGTCAGGCAGACTGAAAGTTTAAGTAGATGTTAAACTTAGTTATCTGACTAGCCAAGTGGCTTAAGGATTAGTCACTAGAAGATAACTAGAGTGACAATGAAATTCATTTTTCAAGTCAGGACACTTTTGAGAGAAGCAGGAGATACTATTAGTAATTACTATAGGACAATAGGTATTTTATAAACTGAGACTGTCTCTGACAAATTGGACTTATGGTTGCCGTATAGAAAACTACTTTTTCTATAGTTCTGGACAAGTTGACAAAATCCACACATTTGTACGAAACTCTATGCTCTAATTCATAGATTCTGAAAATATTTAATGTTTCTGAAAATTAAGTCATATGTTCCTCTATAAAAAATGTTTTTCTTTTACTTAGGAGGAATTTCAGCAATCTGCAGCAGCCCTTCAAGCTGGGATGGAAGGTGGCTGGTTGACACCTGTAATAGGTTCTCAATATCCATTAGAGAAGGTGGTCCAAGCTCATAAAGATATCATTCACAGCAGTGGAACTACTGGAAAAATGATTCTTCTCTTATAAAGGTTAATTCTTTCATGCATTTCCCACGTATAATTAGAAGTTTCTTACCCCACTTTTCCTTATACTATCTTTGCTTTATTTAGCATTCATTTGATTCAGTGAGTTTCTTGTATTAAAAAACAAGATTTATCTTGGGAGATCATGGACTTCGGAATAAAAATTACTTGATAGCTGGTGATATTCTTTAAGCCTTCTAACTCTAATCAAGGAGTCAATGTAGTAGGAGGAAGTAGAGTGTTAGTGGTCATGGCATTGGGGTGCATTATAGAAATTCCTGATACTTGATCATTAATTCCATACCTTTGAGTAAAACATGCTAATTCAAAATAAGACCGCTTGATTTCCAAGCCTACTTCTCCTTATAAAGGGTCTTTAATCTCTGATTAGCCTAGAACTGTATTGGACTGTGAAGATTTTCTGGATTAAACAAGACCCGTTTTCCAATCTAATCTCATCGGGATCTATAAGTCTCTTAGAAGGGAAAGATAAACAATGTCCAGAGAAATTTGTTAGTTTTCCAATATTTCCCAAAATTTTAGTACATTCACCATGTTAGTGGTTGATTACCACTGATCCTTATATTCTGTGAGGAAAGCAGCCTTATCTTTGGTATAATATGATAGTAGGTACACAGTCTCCAAACAGATACTTCCTGATTGATTAACTTTTCAAAGTAGATTTAGAATTATCTGTTTGTGGAATGGGGGTGCATAGGTTTTGATTTATTGACACATTAAGAATGATCTGCTTTTGTTTTTACAACATGGTAACCTGTAGTAAAGTCTACAAGGAATTAAAAACTGTGTGTGTCTGTGTAGTACTTACCTTACATCATTTTTATACAGCTCCTAATGGTTACTTCCTAACAGTGTTCTGTGCTGGAAGTCCTTATCTAAACTACATAAAGGGATGATTACTTAGAAATCTTACTATTAATATTAAGAGGTAATGAGGTTTGATGGTTCTTTTTGTTCTTGTTTTTCTTTATATGAACACAGCGTCCTATCTGTTGTTGCATTATGTGGTTGATTCTCTTGACCTGATTTGTTCTGTTGAATGACAACTTCTGGTTTGAACATGGAATCCTGCTTTAATAGTGAACTGCTAACTTCTGTAATTGAGGGATGTCATTGACTTCTGGCTGTACTTGCCATGGCTGAAGTGTTTTTGCTATTACCATTTTCCTGGTTTATTTACTGTTTCTTTTACAGGTTAGCCATCCCGTGAAATAACATGTTTGGAAAAAAAGTGTTAAAAAAACAATGCCATGAATTTAGAGGCTAGCATTTTATGTACATCCTAAAATGGAGGATTCCTTCCCATACAAAAAGATAAAGGAATAATTATTCTGTAAAAGTCAGTTGAATCTGTTTGCACACTTGCCTCATCTATAGAATGAGGTAAAGCCCACGGCTGACTTAACACTTCATAATCCATTGATACAGTTCAGTTAATTTCAAAGGCAAAACTAGTCAAACTTAACTGCCATATTTATGATTGTGGAGCACTGGACATGTTTCCTGCGTGAATCCCCTTGTAATTTTAGTTCTACTCTTGTCCCAAGCTTCAGCTGACTGTATTCACTGCACGGTTGCTGCCTAGAGCTTAAGGGCTACCACGCCAGTCACCAGCGTCCGTCCCAGATACACAGTAGAGAATAACCTGCAGAATCAACAAGCATCATTTCATGTCTCAGCTGTCTGTTTCTGTTCCTGTTTGCTCTGACCTTAGAACTATATCTGCTGAGAATCATACAATGTGTTAGAGATCAAATAGATCAGCCACCCTGAGCCTAAGAAGGTGAAATGGCATGCCAAAGGTCACATGATGAGTAGATTCAAACTCAGCCAACGTTTTTAAATAGGCTTTTGATATAAAACCTGAATTTTAATTTCCAGGCCTTTGGCTCTCCTGGCGTGCTGTACCTCTGGCTACTTTAGGAGTTGAGCTGCCTGCTTTCCAGCCTCATTTTGCCTGGGAGTCCTGGTTCCTGACCCTATTAGTCATCCTTGCCTCAGTTGTCACTTATCTCCTGATTTGACAGTCTTTTATGAAGGGATTATTCTATTCATCCATTAGTTCAAAATATTTATTGAGCACTTAGTTTAAGAAGGCACTGTGCTGGAATTTGAGGACACAAAGATGTATAAGACACAGTCCACATCCTTGAGCTTACAGTTGAGTAGGGAAAAGAGCCAAGTAAAACGTTTTAGAGTTTTGTGTATACGTATATGCGGTCATGCATTGTTTAACAGGGATATGTTCTCAGAAATGGGTCATTAGGTGATTTCACCATTGTGTGACCATCATAGAGCGTACTTACACAAACCTAGATGGTATAGCTTACTACACACCTAGGCTATATGGTACTAATCTCGTGGGACCACCATTGTATATGCGGTCCATTGTGGACTGAAACGTCATTATGCGGCACATGACTGTGTGTACACACACACACACACACACACACACACATATGTATGCATAAAGAGATTTAAGAAATTTTGTCTTGCAGTTATGGGGGCTGACAAGTCTAAATCTGTAGGGCAGGCCAGCAGGGTTTCTATATTACAGTATTAAGGCAGAATTCTTTGGGAAACCTCTGCTTTTGTTTAAAGACTCAACTGATTGATGAGGCCCACCTGCATGACTGAGGGTCGTCTACTTAAACTCAACTGGTGACTCTTTGTAAACACGTAAAACGTGATGACATTATGTGGACACAGAATGCTGACCATCACAAGAGGGTGACCTGGGGAGAACATGAGGGGCACTTAGTGTTGTGTGGGATTTCCAATTACACATTTAATATTTTTGATGCATTTGTTAGCTCCCTTTATCCATAGTAGTTTTGGCCATAGAAGTACAAAATAACTTGGATGCTTCTGAAACGGGGGAAATAGCGAGTAGCATTTTATAATGTCCTTAGCTCACCTTTATTGAGGCAAGAAATTCTCTGTGTGTCAAGGGGCTTCCACAATTCACAGTATAAAGAGCTTTTTTCTGCACAAGATAACTCTCAAGAACAGCAGAACCAATGAGGTCACTTTGACCTGGCTCCCTCAGTCATGTCTCACAGACAGGAAAGCACCTCAGCTCAACGCTTAATTCTATTTCCAACAGTACTATTTTTTAGTACAGTGATTTTTTTTTTAAATGTCATTTGAAAATGGTTGTAAGACAATTTTACTAATCCATAGGGCTTTAGGGATAGCTCATATTGTGGGAACTTCCTATATCCAAGGCAAGAGCCTAAGAATGTTGCATCGTAGGAATCTAGATTCTCTGGTGTGTCAGTGAGTGCTGGATATTGATGGGGACAGTCAATGTATGTTCTTTACAAGTGAATCTAAACCCCAAACCCGTTGCATGATATAGATGCTCATTAAACATGTGTTAAACATGGCCAGGGATTAGCAGTCTCTGACTGTTCTTTCCCAGCTTCGTGTAAGAATACCCACAGAGGTTGAAATAGTGCTAGAAGCTAAAGATAAATGGAACCCCTCTGCCAAAATCCACTGGGAATGTATACTAACTGCGATGTCAATCATTGGATTCATCGACCTAAATTAGCTGCAGAGTAAGTAGAAAAAAGCCCCCAAACTGCCACTACCTCTAACTCAGGACACAGGAGCTGCACTGCCTGGAAAATCAAGCCCCGTATTGCCCAGCCACCATCTGACCTAGCTAGAGTTAAGGTCTATGCCCACCTCTCAGTATCCCTCAGCTCCATGCTTTCACCTGCATTTTAGAGACGACAGATTTCAATTTTGGGCACAACTACAGAAGCAGGAGAGAGAGGGACTCCATCCCTGGATGTACAGTCAATACAAAGAAAGCCTTGCAAAAGGGTGGAGAGTGGAGCATCCCTGGGTTGCAGCAAATGCTGGGGAGTGTACAACACCCGTACAAATAACATCTGTCTGACTCCAGCAAAGCCAGATGATCTAAGAATTGGAGCAGAAGATGCTAGTGCCTCAGTTCAGCAGCCAGTGGAATTGACACAGGTGCTTATGAGGCAGCTCCCTCCAGGTATAGATCTGAAAGGAACTGAGCTCTCTCATGAGCAGGGAGGAGGTCCAAGGGCACATAAAACCCCTGATAGCGTTGTTAAGAGTGGGTAATGGAGGCAGAAGACCCGGCTTTGAATCCTGACTCCACTACTGGCCAGCTGTGGAGTCCGGGGCAGATTACCTAGTCATTTGGGGTTTCATTTCCTCACATTTAACATGGGAGTGATATCTCCCTCAGAGTTTGTAAGAAGTAAGCAAGATAATGTCTGTGAGGTACTTAGTGCTCTGTCTGGCACAAAGAAGTGTTTAAATAATTAATCTTTCATTTTTATTAGCTGTAAAGAAAAAATAAGTTGAGATAAATGGAAGGAATGAAAAGGGAGCATCCTGAAATATGCAAAAAATAAAAGGAAACCCCAAATGCAAATTCCCATAGAGGGGACAAATCAGCATAACTGACACTATGGAAAACTTCATGGGCAATATGGGTAAATTCGATCACTCTCCAAAACGTAGTGAAAAAGGATGAGAAAAAAATAAGATAGAGCAAACAAATGAGAAATGAAAATGCAACCTTTGAATTATAGGTGTGCCCCCCAAAAAACCAAAAAATGAAAGAAGTAGTAATTAAAGGAAACTTTCCTGAACTAACCAAAAGAGCTAAGTTTATTTCCTGATAGTTTTTATGTCAATGCAAAATTAACGAAAACTACTAGTGATAAGACATATCCTTTAAAATTTTACATAATTAGATATTGGAAGGGAGCACACAGAAGAATCATTGTTTACAGTTATGTTATTCAAAACCTGAGAACGCAAGAGAACAAATGGAAAAAGCTATTAATGAGTTCAGAAAGGTAGCTGATTATATAATAAATATGCAAAAATTAATATAAACCAGTTGATAGCTTAGAAAATACAATGGAAAAATCTCTCATTCACCATAGAAGTACTACTATTACTAATTTAAAATGCAGTGAAATAAAAGTGACCAAATTTACAAGAAATGTACAGAACCCTTAAAAAGAAAACTAAAACTCTCCAGGGGGGGACATAAAGGAACACTCAGAGAAAGAATTCTTGGTCAGATCCATGTAAAAATTTTCCCTTCAAACTCTAGAAATTCAAAGTAATTCATACCAAAATCTCGGTAGGACTTTTTAGGAACTTTAAAAAATGTTTCTAAAGTTTTTTTGTGGAAAAAAAGGCAAAAAGCCAGAAAAATTCAGGGAAAAAATGAGTTGGAAAGAGTCCCAGCAGATATGAAATTTTTTTCCCAAGTTAGAGTTAGTGAAGTGGAGTCATATTAGTCCAACTAGATAAATGGAACAAAATAGAGTCTAGAAATGCTTCTCACTTTGTGGGTGATAAAAATGGCTTTTCAGTAGGGAAAAAGGTTATTCAATTTGGAGGAAAAAAAAACACTAGAATCTGACTTCACATATAAAAAAAAAGACTTTTAGATGGTTCAAAATTTTAAATATAAAAAAATGTATAAAATGACATAGTAGAATATTTTTTATAATCTTAAGAGGTGAAAAGCCTCTTATACCATTAGTCAAAAGCCCAAAGAATAAAAGAAAGCAAAGCAGGGAAAGTAGAAAAAGATCTCTGATAATAAAGATTAATAATCATAAAAAAAAGAATTTTTCAGATTAATTAGCAAATGATGAACACCCACAAGAGAAACGGACATAAGTAGATAATCTAAACAAGAATAGATACATATAGCCAGCAACTTTATGGGAAGAGTTGTTCAACCTCATTAGTAAGCCAAGAAATGGACACTCATGCACTGCTGATGGGAATATAAAATTATTTCTGTTCTGGAGAGCAGATAAGCATTGTCTGTAAGTTTCCAGTGTGGATCCCCTTTGACCCATTAATTTCTCTACAGGAATTTATCCTAAAGAGGTAGACATGTCTGTAGACACATGTCAAGACTGTTGTCATTGCAGCATTGCTTACCATAGTAAAATGTTGGAAACAACCTAACTGTCCATCAGTTGAGTGATTAAAAAGCTACTTCCTTCATACGGTGTAATACAATGTAGCTATTGTAATGATCATGTAGATCTATAGTTACTAACACGGGAAGATGTTCAAGGCATAGTATTAAGAATAAAAGTTTAAAGGGCAGATACAGAATATGTATAATACAATTCCACTTTATATAATTATCTGTGTTTACTTATGCCTTTCAAGAGATACGTGGCCGATATTTATCAAAATGTTTTGTCTTAGTAGTGGAGTTGGTTGTATTTTCCCAACATTCTCAAATATTTTTTAACAAAAAGCTATTTCTGACACATCAGTAGCTAAATTCTATTTAAGAGAAATGCTTTCTTAAATAATAAATACAAGGATCTAAAGAGTTTAATATCAAAAAGCAAAATAACTGACATTAAATTTCAGAGGCATATATCTGACCTTGAATTTTCTGTAGCTGCATATCTGCACATTCAGAATTAGTTCTTACCTGTGCTGATAATTTATGATTTTTTCTTATGACATGCTCTGTAAAAAAAAATGAAGTGTTTTTGTATTAAATTTGCACTAAGTGGATCATAATAATTAATTTTATTCTTGTTTCTGAAATAATAAATTGTCCTCAGAAAATATTCCATTTTGTTTTTAAAAGATAAAGTATGCTTCAGGTGAGGCGAACTATCTGATCTTGGGAATATTTTGTGTTTACATATCTTGTAATGAACTCTCAGATTTAACTCAGGTTAACAAAAAAACCAAGATGAACTTAGGGTTTTCAACTTGTTTGGGATGTTTATTTTGATTGCCGCATCACATTTGAAATCCAGTTGTAAGCGTCACTTCTAATCAAAGCACTTTAGTAGGTGTGACAAATGCATTTTAACAAAATTGTACCCATGTATTATTTTGCTTAGGAATTAATTCTGTTTCACAGTTTATCCATGTAATTTGAGTTTTCACAAGTCTTGCAGTTTCTTTCATCCTAGAGTAGTTTTAAGTTTATTAGCTGGTTATTAGTTTTGTTTATAGACCTGTCGCTATAGCTTCTAAGTGCTTCTCAGATTATGTTCCCTTTTATGTCTATCAAACTACATTTCCACATAAATGAAAACTCATAAGTTGCTGGAATTCTTTGCCTCTTTATTGTCAGCCTGCTGGTTAATCAAATAAGGAACACTGTTTTCCAGTTTTGTTCCACCCAATGGTAGGCAATCTATCTGGAATTTTTTTCCGCAATGAAGAAAATACTAACCCTTTTCACACTTACAAAATTATTTGCACCCTCTTGTCTTTATTTTCTGTTTCATTGGAAGTGATGACTCTCCTACTTATTAAGCATAATTTCTCTGAATCCCATTGCTCTGGCCTCTTCGTGAACTCTGCTCTATCAGGTAACCCCTGAATCCTGTAGCCTCATCTTCTCCCTAAAAATATAAACACTTCAATTTCTTTCCCATCCTGACTTTCAGAACATCTTTCTCCTGATGCCCCTGGTCCTTCTCACCGTCCTCTGCTAACATCTCTTCTTCTTTTCATATCTTACACGTTGGTGTGCTTTAGTTTCTGACTGTTCTCTGGACATCCCCTGTGACTGGCACTGGAACCCGGGCATCAGTATCACCTTTGTGCTCTCAAACCTTTATCTCCAACCTGCTCCAAGGACCACGTATGGACCAGCGACTGGACAGCGCTTGGATATCCTACAAACTTCTCAAAATCAGTATATCCAGAATTGAGTTCTTTCCACTCACAAAGCTGTTGCTTTTGTACGTCCTCTCTCAGTGAATGAAGACATGTGCCTGGTTACCCCGGTCCGGCAGTCATTCTCAGTTCTTCCCTCTCGTGTCCCCAGTCCTGCATCCAGTTGGCCACTAGGTTGCATGGCATCTAATGTCTCTGTTCCTACAGAACCTGACTCACTGCCAGTGCCTTGGTCTGAACCCTCGTTGCTCCCTGCTTGGCTTTCTGTCATGGCGTTCTCACTGGCTGCTCGGCCTTCGTTCTTGCCCTACTTTAGATCCATTGGCCGCGCATTGCCAGAGTGATCTTTGTAGAATGTCCGATAAAAATCCCTTGATGTGTTTTAGGGAAGAACCCCACAAACTCCTTATCTTTGCACATAGGCCCTGTCTCTTTAGCCTCACCCTTCACTATACCCCTATCCTACCAGCCTGCTTGTCCTTCCTTCAGTACATCATACTCTGTTCTGACGTGTTTTGCTTTTCTCCACTTCACCACCTAAATAAATCTTATTCACCCTTCAAAACTCAACTAACACGACTGTTCTGATCACCTCCTGTTCACCCTGTTGAAGGAGGGATCCCCAGCCCTAAATAGTGTGAGATGCCACACACACAACACCCAGCACCAGCCAGATGAGATTGGCAAGAATTACCAGTCACGTACTCACAGCCCAGGGAAGAGAGCAGTGAATGCCATTCAGGGCCACCCTGGAGGGTGGGGGTGGGCGGGGAATTGCACTTGGGAGCAGAATGAACCAGAAGGGGCTGTGGGAGGCAGGGTTGGTAGGAAAAAGAGGGTAGGGTACCCCCGGTTCCCACCGGGGAATGTGATTGGATTGTTTGAAGTTTCACGGCTGGCACAGAGGTAAGATTCATTAGTTGAGGACCAGATGGGTTGCAACCAGTCCAGCTAATATAGGAACCAACTGAGTGGGGAGCCTTTCCCACCAGGTTGGGGGCACATCTGGCTAGAGTGTGTGTGGAGGTATCACAGTGAAGCCTTTAGGGCCCTGTGAGGATCCAAGATGTCAAGGCAGCACATGGAATTTCAGGCCTCACAATATGATAACCTCCTGGAGAAAATCTCCCTTGACCACCACTAGTCAGAGTTAGCTACGCTGCTTCTCTGCTCCTTGAGTAAATCTGAACACATGCCACCCTACCTAGGGTGTTAAATTATTTTTCGAAGAAGATGGGTGTACACGCACGCACACAACACAAACATAGAAACAAAGAAGCACACCTGACACTATTGCAATTTGCTATTTATTTGCCTGCTTCTCTGACTAGAGTGGTGTACATTTCTTGAGTGCAGGGACTCTGTTTTTCATTTCTTAAACCCTTCTGTGCCTCACACATAGAAGGAACTAGCAAGTGTTTATCAAATAAATTAATAGATATTTATTATGCACTGATTTGTGCAATGTACCTTAACTTCTGCGTGAAAATGTATGCACAATGCATTTTAAAAGTAAAAATTCAGAGCACTATGATTTTACCAAGGAATGGGGTGTGTCCTATCACTATGCCCGTTTTCCCCAGGGAAAGATCAGAGGTGGACAGGGGACTGGGGTGCACAGAAGAGCAGCAGGACTCGGTTCTTGGAGCCACAGGAACAGCAAACGGAGCCCTGGGTTTAGACCATCCTGGGTCCCCAGAAATACTGGGGGAGGATTTCTCAGGGAGCTAGAGGCCCTGAACCAGACACTGGACTCACTGAAATAATTGCTGTTATCACTAACACTGCTACCTCATCTTTCTGACTTCCAGCCCCCAGGTGGCGAGGCCTGGGAAAATTTAACACACCTTTCTAAAGTGATTAGAGAGGGGAGAAATCAGCTTCCAGAACAGAGGTAGTTTAAAGTCCTTTTCCCTTATGTCAATTATCCCTGCTCTTTGACTGCATTTAGTCCCTCATTGCTCCTCAGTCCACCAGCCTTACTCAGCCTTCACCTTCCACCAAGCCTAGGTGGTCACTAGAATCTAACCTTCAGCTACCTTGAACTACCATCCTACAAAAGTCACTCAATGAAACCTAACCCTGGATCAAACCCATAATCAACTTCCAATTTCCAGGCTTATTTTCACCACTTCACTTCATCTAGCCAAGCTTGAGCCAATCAAATGGAGCGTGTGCTGCCGAGCCTTCTCCTCTGATTTGCCCTTCAAACCCAGCACTTTCCTGCCTCTACTCCTGTCCATGCCCTTTATTCCCCATTAATTACCCTTTCCCCAGATACATTTCGAAATCAACAATTTGATTAATTGTAAGACGATCTGTCTCTATCCCTGCGTGTGGTATTTAGAATAGGAGCAAGGCATTTCTCTCTGGGAGGGAGGTGGAATGTGGGAGCAGCTAATCATCAGATGTCACTCAAACCACTAGAGGAGCAAATTGCTATAAACCACGCTATAGGAAAGAGGTGGCACGGCTGATGCTTAGTATGATAAGCAGTTGCTAATCAGGAGGAATGAATATTCTCATCTTTCAATTTAACTTTTTTGCACTAGAACTTAAGCTTCTTGAGGTGAGGACTAAGACCCAGCACAGAGCTGGTAGAGGGCAGGCACTCAGTGTTTGAGGAGTGAAGGTTTATAATGGTGTTTAGTTTTCCTATGTGTAAAATTTTCTACTTCAAGTTTCATATATATATACATTTTTATGTATTTACATTTTTAATATATATACAGATTCACTTATAATGCTATTAATATATACACACACATATATAATGTATGTGTATTTAATTTGAAGTTTAAATTGTATCACAGAAGAACACACAGAGCTCTATAAACATGTTTGTACGTTGCATATAAATTGGAAATTTGATTTTGGGTCAAGTATGAAAAGTTGACTTTATGTGCTATCAAAGTTCAGCTCTGGGTACCTGCCATCTTGCTTCCAAAAATACCTCATGGTTAAGAGAAAAAAAATGGAATTCTTAAAAAATTAAAAGTAAAACCAATCCATTAAAACATGTATTTTCCTTTATTATTTTGTTTGGATGAAACAAGCATCTAACCCTCTTAACCTCATTTAATTTTTATCTTGAAAACTTTTAACAGCCTAACTCTTAAACTTGTATTCTAAATACAGAAAGTGCATAACTTGGTCAATATTAATTTTTAAAATGTCAATTCAACTTAGTAGAAAAAAAAGCAATTGATGTGCTTCAGTAATAACTTCCACTTGTTTTTAACTTGTTTTATTAAAGCTTGCAATTCTATTTAATTGGCATGTAATTTAATTGCCACATAAGTTATTTAATTATATGCTATAAATGGAAAATGTTGTTTATAGGCAATCATATCTCTTTTGTTAAAATCTGGAATGCTAGATCATCCTCAATCTTGTCTTTATATGTAATTCCTTCATGCTGATTATTTGCATTGCATAATTGAGTTATATCACATATTAAATTGATTTTGCCATTGTTTATAATGTGGTGTGTGTTTGTATTTTTTATTGTATTTGAGTAACTAATTCAGAGAGCCAAATTTAATCTACTTTATAAATGAAAACAAAGGCCCAGAAGATCCATGTTTCTTTCTTTATAGAAAGTACAATATCACGAGACTTCACATGTGCTATTCATTCTGCCCAACATGCCCACCCTCCATTCTTTGCCTAACTCCAGCAGGTTACTTTTGAAGGTTTACCTTAGGTGTTACTTCTACTTGGAAGGCTGTTCTGACCTCACTAACAGGTTAGATGGCTTTTCTCTATGTTCCTGTAAGCAGAATAACAGTGTAAATCTTATTATGCCTTTGCACGATGCTTGGCACATAGAAATTCTGTGAAAATTTAGCTCTCTTCTATTAAGTGCTCTATAAATATATGTTGAATGAATGAATGGAATATAATTGTCTTTTTTTCCAGCTTTATTGAGGTATAATTGACTACGGTTATCTATTGACTTGTCTGACTCCCACTGCTCTACTTGTTTATCCAGGGATGGGTCAGTGGTCTTTGGTCTCACATGAGGTAAAGAATAGTACCCTCCACATAGTAAGTGGTTGGTAAATTGTGAAAACCTCTACTTGCCCATCTGACAAAGAACTTTAATAAATACTGCAAATAAACATCATTCATTTAACAAATATTTGACAAGCACCTACTCGGAGCTGGGCATTGTTCTACAGGTGGTTATACATCAGTGACAGTCTCTGCTTTCATAGCATTTACCTTTTAGTAGAGAGAGACAGTGATAAGCAGATAGACAGGTAAATACATGGGATGTTGAGTGACGATAAGAGCCATACAGAGAATAGTGCAGAGGAAGGGGCAAGAAAGTGTTGGGAGCAGCTGCTATTCTATGTAGTGTGGTCAGGGAAACCTCCCCTTGAAGGTGATATTTGAACAAGAGACCTGGAGGAAAGGAGGGAGTCAGTCATGCCGACAGATATCTGGACATAGAGCTTTCCAGACAGAGGGAATAGCACGTGCAAAAGCCCTGAGGAAAGAATGTGCAGTGTGTTTCAGAAGATCAGGAACTCTGCCTGGGTGGAATAAGGGAGAGAGAGGGTAATAGAGGATGACGTCAGCAAGGTAACTGGAGCCTTGTAGATCAGTGGAGATATTGAGAGTTTGAATCTGAGATGGATGGAAAAGTATATCCATTAGGGTTTGGATACAGAGATAAAAACACTCTGCTATATAAAGCAGAAGTGGTTTATACAGGGAATAAGTGCTTGAACATCACTGGAAGGGACAGAGGGAAAGGGCCTAGGCTGGACCTCCAGGAATGACCCCTAGAACAGGCCTTCCAAGGGGAGTTGCTATCTCTGCTCCTATCAAGTTGGTGGGGAGTTAGGAGGATCACTTACTGCAATCCAGGGATTAGCAAATCACTAGCACCACCACACCCACTTCTCGACCCCCAAAGAGTTAGTGACACACATCACAGCGCTGACATAGAAAAACCCAAGGTTTCCATGGTACTGCTTAGTAGCACCATGGCCAAGGGGCAGGAGGATGGCCCCGTTCAACTTCTGTTGCTCAAGTCTGACTTGGGTGCCTGTAATCGGGAGAACTTAATTTTATCTCAGAACTTGGCTTTCTAGCATTTGCAATACAAAGACGCAGACTAGGAGGAGGCCCCAGTGGATGCTGAGATCCAAACACTGGCAATTCACTCACCATCCACCGCTGGCAGCCACAGGAAGAAGTCAAGGAAATACATGATCTGAGTTGAGTTTTAATAAGACCACTCTGGCTGCTGTATAGAGAACAGACAATGAAGACCATTTAGGAGGCCATTGCAATAATCCAGCAAGAGACAATGGGGTTTTGGTGTAATCTTGTGTTAGAAGAAATGTTATCTAATCCAATTCTCTCATTGAACTGATGCCATTCATTCATTCAACAGTTTATGTATTTTATGATAAAATAGATTGCATCTCTAAATCTTGAGGAAATATACATGTGTGATCTTATTGAAAACTGACTAAACATTTCTGTAAAACTGATAGTGAAATGTGTATGGCTATATGAATCAAAGCTTAATTTAAAATCACCTTCCCTATAACAGTTACATACATCCAAAGATTTCAGTGGATTTTAAAGTTTTCTTTCATTCATTAACATCAAAAGAGAAGTTAGTTTGTCTCTTGTTTTGAATTCACTTGAGTACATGTAAAGCATGTCAAAGCTTCTGGGAAAGCCAGTTATGGATAATTATTCCCTCACAGGCCTGATTGAGGATCAAAACACCTTGCACATTTGGCAATATTGCTTATTTATCTGACGCCCGGGGAGGCTCATTATTTTATAGATCAGGATGTGGTGAACATTCTAATAAAGAAATCAAGATTACGCAGCCAAAGCTGGTTTTTATAAGAAATTTGGAGTTTTTTTAGTTCTTGAAATTGCTTTTGATGTAAAATTCCAAAATATGAATAAGTGCCATCTGATGACATTTAACTTACCATCCAAAATACTTGTAGATATTAAGCAGATGCTTCAGAAATAGACTTCATAATAAACATAACTTTTATGTCCTGATGAAATATTTTTATAGGTAAAAATGATTCAGCTTGCCAGTTTGGTTACTGTGGGATACACATTCACAGGTAATGGTTGTAACCACATTACCTGGCAACATTAAGTCACTTTATGTTTGAATTTTTATTCTCCTTTGTGCTGATTTTAATATATTCAATACATACTTTGTTTTTGAAAAGAATACAGTAGTTCCCCCTTATCCATGTTTTCACTTTCCACACTTGCAGTTTCCCATAGTCAACCAAGTTCTGAAAATATTAAATAAAAAATTTTCAGAAATAACAATTCATAAGTTTGAAAGCTATTGTGAGTAGAGTGATGAAATCTTGTGCCATCGCAGTCCATCCCACCTAGGACGTGAATCATCCCTTTGTCTAGCATATCCAGGCTGTATACACTAACCACACCCCACCTCTGCCCGTTAGTCACTTAGTAGCTATCTCAGTTATCAGATTCACTATCTTGGTATCACAGTGCTTATGTTCAAGTAACTGTTATTTTACTTAATAATAGCCCCAAAGTGTAAGACGAGCGATGCTGGCAATTCAGATTTGCCAAAGATAAGTTATTGTTGCTAACCTCTTACTGTGCCTAATTTATACATTAAACTGTTTTGTAGGTATGTATGTATAGGAAAAAACATTGTATATATGGGATTCGGTAGTAACCACAGTTTCAGGCATCCCCTGGGGGTCTTGGAACGTATTCCTTGTGGATAAAGGGGGGCTACTGTACTGTCTATAATAATTATTCACATAATGTATTAAGTGAAACAATTTTTAAAATGCATATCTTCTGTATATAGTATGCAAGGAAATACACATATATGTGCGTGTGTCTGTGTATATATATGTGTGTGTGTGTATATATATATATATATATTTATGTATGTATATGCAGTCATGCTCCACATAATGACTTTTTGGTCAACAACAGACTGCATATATGACAGTGATTCTATAAGATTAGTACTATATAGCCTAGGTGTGTAGTAGGCTACACCAACTAGGTTTGTGTAAGTACACTCTATGATGTTCACACAATGACAAAATTGCCTAAAGATGCATTTCTTAGAAAGTATCCCCATCGTTAAGTAATGCATGACTGCATATATATACATACACAATAATTTGAGGTTGTTATTTCAACAGGTGCCTGATTTCTTCTTTTTTTAAGTTTCTATAAATTTAATTTTAATGTACCTGATTAAGGAAAGGATACTATATTTTAGGTGTATGACATAGTTTGTTAAAGGTACAGTATAAGGTTATCCTTTAAAGCTGTAAGTTATTTTATATTAAAAAAGACCTGAGTTAAATAATCTGTTCTCACTGTTCGGCTGTTACAGGTCAAATATGTTTAATAAAAGAGATTTTTAGTTGTTTATTTCTAGAATATTTCCTCACACTTCACTGTCTGAGACTATTGTTTAAATGGATGTAACATATAAGGTTACATGTACACATGCATATACTTATATGTGTGTGTGCATATGTCTACACATGTCTTGTGTATGCATGTATATGTACATACATATTTTTTAATAAACTGAACTATCTATTCATAGAAGGCAAAGGATTTATATTATTTTTCATATTTATATGTTTCATGGTAGCTCATACATACAAACACCCATTAAATATTTGTTGAATAAATAATATAAGTGCCTGCCCTTGTCTGATAATCAATGAACACAATGTATTCCTTAGATTTATTTTGACAGGAAGGGAAATGATGGTTTATTTTGCATTGTATTTAATTTCTGAATTTATAATGATAGGTGTTCATTTAAAATTTTCAAACCTTCCTTTGAAAAACATTACTGTGAGAATGACATCAGCATCATGGCAGAGTGAGATTTCTGCCTTAGACTCCCCCCCCCAAGATACAACAAAAAGGACATTCATATACCAGCTGAGGATATCCACACAACCCAAAAGACGTCTGAGAGACCCACTCAGCTTTACATCTGAAGGTGGAGGTGCTGGAACCCCTGGAGGAAGTGGAAGACTCCTCTCCTTCCCCAACAATAGTGACCCTGGGACAAGGACCACGCAGGTCTCAGAGCGAGAGTGGGGAGGGGCAGCCCTCTGCGGGAAAACCATCACTCTCCAAGTTCTCTCACAGCCTGTGGGAAATTCCCATACGGAAGGGACTGAACTGTTGTGGGAGTGTCTTCATCAAGTTAGCACCCCAGAGAGCAGATACCAAGGGAAGAGCAAGAAGCCCCCTGGATTGGGTAGGTGAAAGAAAGAGACCTTCCCCCAACAAGGTCCACCAGCACAGTCCGTCAGCCAGAGCATCCGCGGATTGCGGCTGGCTCAGAATACACAGCTTTTGACCCCTACCCAGTGGTGGCAGGTGGAAGCTGTGACCAGGCATTTTCAGCATGAGGAAAAATAAGCTCATGCCCTCAAGCAGTATGCAAAAATATATTAAATCTCCAGACCAGAAGGAAAATGACAAGCACCCAGAAATCAATCCTGAAGGCACAGAAATTTATAACCTAAGTGACAGAGAATTCAAAATAGCTATCATAAAAAAGCTCAACGAATTACAATAAAATACACATAGACAATTCGATGAAATCAGGAACTTCTTCACAAAAGATATTGAAACTATAAAGAGAAACCAATTAGAAATGTTGGAGATGAAAAACACAGTGGAGGAGGTAAAGAAAAATCTGGAATCTTTAAAGAACAGAGCTGACAATATGGAGGAAAGAATTAGCGATATTGAGGATAGGAATTTAGAAATGTTCTAGATGGGGGAGGAGAGAGAACTAATACTAAAAAGAAATGAAGAAATTCTCTGAGAAATATACAACTCAAATAGGAAATACAACATAAGAATCATTGGTATTCCAGAGGGAGAAGAGAGGGAAAAAGGAGCAGAGAGCTTGTTCAAAGAAATAATAGCTGAGAACTTCCCAATCCTGGGGAAGGAGCTAGAAATACAAGTGAATGAAGTCAATAGCTCTCCTAAATTTGTCAGCATGAAAAGATCCTCTCCAAGGCATGTAGTAGTAAAGCTGGCAAAAGTCAATGACAAAGAAAAAATATTAAAAGCAGCAAGACAAAAAACATTAATGTACAAAGGAATTCCTAACAGGCTCTCAGCTGATTTCTCGGCGGAAACTTTACAGGCTATTAGAGAGTGGAATGATATATTCAAAATTCTGAGAGACAAAACTTTCAGCCAAGAATACTCTATCCAATGAAAATATCCTTCAGATATGATGGAGAAATAAGAACTATCCCAGATAAACAAAAGCTAAGGGAGTTCATTGCCACAGGACCACCACTATCAGAAATGCTCAAGAAGGGCCTCATGAAAAAGAAAAAAGAGAAAGGGGATACAAAGCTTTGAGCAAGGAGAAAAATAGGTAGACAAAATCAGAAAAATTGCAGCTCTCTATCAGAATAGGTTAGGAAACAATTATAACATCAAAGATTAAGGGCAGGGAAACACCAAAAATAAATATAACTTCATCACTTTAAACACAAACTCACAACACAAGATGAAATAAGTTGTGACAATAATAACTTATAAGGGGAAGAGGACAGGGATGGAATTGACTTAATCTAAGGAAATAAGAGGGTATCAGAAAATGGGCTATCTCTAAGATTTTTTTTAATCATCTACGAGATTTTTTTATACAAACCTCATGGTAACCACTAAACAAATAATCAGAACAGAGACCGATAAGATAAATAAAGAGAAAACCATCATACAGAACTACCAAACTGAATGGGTAGTCTGAAACACATGGGATGAGAAACAAAGGAAATGCAAAAGAACTGGAAAATGAGCACTAAAATAGCAACATTAAGCCCTCATATATCAATAATGACTCTAAATGTAAATGGATTGAATTCTCCAATCAAAAGATACAGAGTGGCAGGATGGATTAGAAAACAAGATCCAACAATATGCTGCCTCCAGGAAACACATCTCAGGTCTAAAGACAAACACAGGCTCAGAGTGAAAGGATGGAAGACAATACTCCAAGCTAATGGCAAACAAAAGAAAGCAGGTGTTGCCATACTTATACTAGACAAAGTAGACTTCAAGGTAAAACAGGTATTGAGAGACAAAGAGGTGCAACATATAATGATAAAAGGGACACTCCGCCAAGAAGACATATCACTTATAAATATATATGCACCCAACACAGGAGCACCAAAGTACATAGGGCAACTATTAACAAACCTAAAAGAGATATGAACAAAACCACAATAATAGTAAGGTATCTTAACACCCCACTTATGTCAAAGGATAGATCATCCAGACAGAAAGTCAATAAGGAAATAGTGGACTTAAAAGAAAAACTAGATGAGATGCACTTAATAGCTATATAGAGAGCACTCCATCCAAACACAGCAGATTACACATTCTTCTCAAGTGCTGATGGAACATTATCATTGATAGACTATATGTTGGGAAACAAGGCAAGCCTCTATAAATTTAAGAAGATTGAAGTCGTAACAAGCATCTTTTCTGACCCTAATGCTATGAAAATAGAAATCAACTACAAGAAGAAAAAAATGGGAAAGTGACAAAGATGCGGAGACTAAACAACATGCTACCAAACAACCAATAGATCATTAAAGAAATTAAAGGAGAAATCAAAAAATATCTGGAGACAAATGAAAATGAAAATACACCATACCAACTCATATGAGATGCAGCAAAAGTGGTCCTGAAGGGAAACTCATAGCAATACAGGCCCACCATAACAAACAAACAAGAAAAATCCCAAATAAGCAACCTTAAATTGCACCTAATAGAATTAGAAAAAGAAGGACAAACAAAGCCCAAAGTCAGCAGAAAGAGGGAAATAGTAAAAATTAGAGCATAAATAAATGAAATCGAAACCAAAAAAAAAAAAAAACAGTAGAAAGGATCAATGAAACAGAGCTGGTTCTTTGAGAAGATAAACAAAATTGACAAACCCTTAGACAGACTGACTAAGGAAAAAAGAGAGAAAGCTGAAATAAATAAAATAAGAAATGAAAGAGGAGAAATTACATCAGATACCATAGAAATACAAAGGATTATAAGAGAATACTATGAAAAATGATATGCCAACAAATTGGACAATCTAGAAGAAATTGATAAATTCTTAGACTCATACAACCTCCCAAAATTGAATCAAGAAGAAATAGAGAATCTGAATAGACCAATCAGAAATAAAGAGATTGAAAGAGTAATCAAAAACTTCCCCCAAAATAAAAGTCCAGGACCAGATGGCTTCTCTAGTGAATTTTACCAAACATTCAAAGAAGATTTAATACCTATCCTTCTCAAACTACTTCAAAGAAGATTTAATACTGATCTTTCTCAAACTATTCCAAAAAACAGAGGAAGAAGGAACACTTCCTAACACATTCTATGAGGCCAATATCACCCTGATACCAAAGTCAGACAAGGACAAATACAAAGAAGGAAAATTACAGGCCAATATCACTGATGAACATAGATGCAAAAATCTTCAACAAAATATTGGCAAACCGAATATAGTAATACATTAAAAAGATCATACACCATGATCAAGTGGGATTTATACCAGGGACACAAGGATGGTTCAACATCTGCAAATCAATCAATGTGATACACCCCATTAACAAAATGAGGAATGAAAACCACATGATCATCTCCATAGATGCAGAGAAAGCATTTGACAAGATCCAACATCCATTTATGATAAAAACTCTCAGCAAAATGGGTATAGAAGGAAGGTACCTCAATGTAATAAAGGCCATATATAACAAACCCACAGCCAACATCATACTCAATGGGGAAAAACTGAAATTCATCCCTCCGAGAACATGAACAAGAGAAGGGTGCGCTCTCTTGCCACTCTTATTCAACATAGCACTGGAGGTTTTGGCCAGAGCATTTAGGCAAAATAAAGGAATAAAAGGAATCTAAATAGGCAATGAAGAAATGAAACTCTTGCTGTTTGCAGATGATATGATTTTATATATAGAAAACCCTAAAGAATCCATTGGAAAACTATTAGAAATAATCAACAACTACAGCAAAGTTGCAGGGTACAAAACCAACTTACAGAAATCAGTTTCATTTCTATACTCTAATAACGAACTAACAGAAAGAGAACTCAAGAAGACAATCCCATTTACAATCACAACAAAAAAATAAAATATCTAGGAATGAATTTAACCAAGGAGGTGAGAGACCTATACGATGAAAACTATAAAACGTCATTGAAAGAAATCAGTGATGACGTAAAGAAATGGAAAGATATCCCATGCACATGGATTGAAAGAATAAACATAGTTAAAATGTCCATACTACCTAAAGCAAACTACTGATTCAATGCAATCCCACTTAGAATCCCAATGACATTCTTCATGGAAATAGAACAATACTAAAATTCATATGGGGGAACAAAAGACTCTGAATAGCTAAAGCGATCCTGAGAAAAAAGAACAAAGCTGGAGGAATCATAATCCCTGACTTCAAAATATATTACAAAGCTATAATAATTAAAACAGCATGGCACTGGTACAAAAACAGACACACAGATCAATGGAACAGAATTGAGAGCCCAGAAATAAAACCACACATCTATGGACAGCTAATCTTCAACAAAGGAGCTAAGGACATACAATGGAGGAAGGAAATTCTCTTCAATAAATGGTCTTGGGAAAACTGGACAGCCACATGCGAAAGAATGAAAGTAGACCATTTTCTTTTGCCATACACAAAAGTTAAATGGGATCAAAGACTTGAAGGTAAGACCTGAAACTATAAGACTCCTAGAAGAAAATATAGGCAGTACACTCTTTGACATAGGTCATAGAGGGATCTTTTCAAATTCCATGTCTACTGGGACAAGGGAAACAAAAAAATAAACAAGTGGGACTTCATCAGACTAAAGAGCTTCTGCAAGGCAAATGAAACCAGGATCAAAATGAAAAGACAACCTACCAGCTGGGAGAAAATATTTGCAAATCATATATCTGATAAGCAGCCAGTCTCCATAATATATAAAGAACACACACAACTGAACAACAAAAAAACAAACAACCCAATCAAAAAATGGGCAGAGGATATGAACAGACATTTTTCCAAGGAAGATATACAGATGGCCAATGGGCACACGAAAAGATGTTCAATACCACTAATCATCAGGGAAATGCAAATCAAAACTACACTAAGATATCACCTTATACCTGTTAGAATGGCTATAATCACCAAGAGAAAAAATAAGAAATGTTGGAGAGGTTGTGGAGAAACAGGAACCCTGATTCATTGCTGGTGGGAATGCAAATTGGTGCGGCCTCTATGGAAAACAGTATAGAGATTCCTCAAAAAATTAAAAATAGAAATACCTTATGATCCAGCAATCCCACTCTTGGGCATCTACCCAATGGACATGAAATCAACCATCTGAAGAAGCTTATGCACCCTTATGTTCATTGCAGCATTATTCACTATAGCCAAGAAGTAGAAGCAAACCAAGTGTCCCTCAACTGATGATTGGATAAAGATGTGGTATATATATATACAATGAACTACTACTCAGCCATAAGAAAGACAAAATGGTCCCATTTGCAACTACATGGATGGACCTGGAGGGTATTATGTTAAGCAAAATAAGCCAGAGAGAGAAAGACAAACGTCGCATGATTTTACTCATATGTGGAAGATAAACTGATACATGGACAGAGAGAACAGTTTGGTGGTTACCAGGAGGAAGGGGGTTGGGGGGTGGGCACAAAGGGTGAAGAGATGCATTTATATGGTGACTGACAAACAGTAATATACAACTAAAACCCCACAATATTATAAACTATTATGACATCAATAAAAACAAAACCACATTATGTTGATCCAAATTTCCCAGGGACCTTTGGTATGTTTTTTACAGGAGTACTTACTAAGTACTCTTGATACAAATTGGTGTATCTGGGCCCTTGTTTCCAAATTGCATTCATTAAAAGTTTTCAGGTGCGATCAATATTTTTTGAAAGTCTCCAAATTTAGTTTGTAAAATTGTATGCTTGGATTGTGGAGCAATTATGCTCTCATATGCTAAGGAATATTTTAACTCTCTCCTAAAACCACATACAAAGAAAGGGAGGATATCTCCATTAAAAGGTGGGGATTTCTCTCTTTGTTTAAAGAAATGTTCCTTTTCTTTGCAAGAATAAGCATAAAGTATCTCCGAAAATCCTTCTTCTTTCTCAGAGTCTGAGAGTTCTTTCTCAGAGCATGCAAACATCCTCTAGCATCAGCTGATGCCCTCTTCCTAAAACACTTTCTACTCTGCACATCTCAACATTTCCTACCCCCATTCAAGCTCTCATCTCTCTAGAGCTCTTTTAACAGCTTCCTGCTTTACCTCCAGGCCTTAACTAGTCTTCCCCTCACTCCACACTGCAGCCAGGGTGATTTTTCTAGTGGGAAAATGTGATCAGATCACTGTCATGCTTACCTCTTCCAATGGGTCCCTGCAGCCTGGATCATAGAACCCACACTTCTGAGCTGAGATTTCAAAGCCCTTTTGGGTTAGGGCCCCCTGCATCTCTTTAGCCTTGTCCTCTTCATGCTCTCTATTCTCCAGGTGGACTGAAAGAACTTCTGGTCAGTAAACATAAGGCCTCTCAACCTTCTGTAGACGATGTTCCTTTAGTTTCCAATGTGTGGCACCTTTTCCTTCTGCACACCCTGCTTCCCACTTTGTTGCCTCAAAAAATTTACTCATCCTTCAGGACTTCAGCAACTCCGTCTGTGTGGAGCCCTTCCTGATCCATGAGAGTAAGTGGCATCTGTAGCATCTTACCTGTACCCAACCCAATGATAGTGCTGACACGCTTGATTGTAATCCCTCTACAGATGGGTGTGTAGATAGAGATATTTCTTCCTCAGGAGGCGGTTAGATTCTTGAATGGAAGGATCATACCTTGGCCCATCAGTAGTTTCAGTGGCTGTCACCAAGCCTGAGACAGACCAGGTATTCACAACACGTAGGTTTGTTGGCATAAAATCGATCCAGGAAGACCATTGTCTGAATTAGTTTTTGCTGCTGTTGACAAAATGCAGCCTGTTCCTCACCAGAAGGTGTCGCCCTCGCTCTACGTTTTCAGCTGGGTTTTGGCTTTTCAGCTTTGCTCTAACGCATTAATTGGGTTGTTATGAGAAGGAGATGATAATTTAGGCACTGTTTACAGAATAAAACTGATTTAACCTTCAGTTTTTCTGTGAACGTTTTTTCAAATGTAGTGTTCCAACTGAAATTGCTAAAGTGAAAAGGAAGACTTCAAATTTAAAAAATGATTAGAGTGAAATAAAAATTCAAGATAGGGCATCAAGTTAAGAACGCAGGGAAAATGTGAGGCACAAAGTCGACACCTCAGAATGGTAATGCACGGTAATAGCCACACGACCATTTCTTTCCACCTCACAAGCAAAATGCAAATTGTGTTTGGCATTTGAGCAAAAGCACTTCAAGGAGAAACAAGGCCCAGAATGAAACGCGCCTTGTTTGTAGGGTTTCTTTAACTTTGCAGAACTCAGGATGCTGCATCAAGAACTTCTAATCACGGACCTATGAACATTATGCATGTAACACTTTTACAAACCAAGAACCAGGGGAAATGGAGAAGCAAGCAGAAGGGGGAACACAAGGATATGATAAATGATCCTTGAAGGTGTGAAGACACAGGGAAGAGGATTTTTTAAATAAGACAAAAAGTGGCTGGGTACGCATTACTGAATACTTTGCAGCTCGGAGCAGTAAAGGAGAGAGAGAGTCTTGGAATCAGAAGATCCAGGTAATGGATTCTAAAATGTACTAGCTGTGTGACCTCAGGTTACATAGATCTGACCTCTCGGAATGTCCGTATTTTCAAACAAAACAAAGCCTATCTCCAAACGGTGTTGTGAGGGTCAAATAAGACAACACATGTAACCAAGATTTGTGTTTTTTAAAACGCTGTATTAACATAAAGTAGTATTAGAGGAGAAAAGCAATCATAATATTTACTGAGCTTTACCCTGTGGCAGGGAAGTGCTGGGCACTTTACATAAAAACGCCTTCGATTTCTTCCAGTGAGCGAGATTCTCTCCTAGTCAATGAACTGCAACACCGCCCTCTCCTTCCTGCATCGCCTTTCTCTCCTGGCCGTCAACATGTTCCGGTAAATCTCTCTCAGATATGGAAATTATAGGTATTACTGCCCATCCCTAAACATTGGGGGATCTTCACGAGGGGTGAGCTTTATCAGAACTGGTAGTTTCCAGCGTCAGCTGCCCGGTGGTAGTGGGAAGAGAGTCAGCGCTTCTAAGGAAGCTCCGGACATGTTAGCCAACAAATTCCTGGTGGAAACTTTCTTTTGACGGAAAAAAGATGTAAAAGAATTTGACATCAGATCATGATCACGTGTACCTCTTAGACCTCATCAGCTGGATAGATGAGAATTTTTTTTTAAATTCAAAGGTTTCTTCTATTACAAGGTAAAACCAGTTTTGGAAGACAACACTTGGGGACAATAGCAATAACCTTGCCCTGGATGTGCTTTCAATAAATGTTTACTAAATAAATTAAGATTAGTCTCTATACCCAACAATATTGGCAATCTATATTTCTAAGGTTATTGATTTCAATACATGAACAGAATCATAAGTTGTTTAGTAGTTTGTGATTTCCATTCCAGAAATAATTGGATTTGGACAGGCAGAATATGTTTTCTTGCATGTACATATTTTCGGATGCATCAGAGTCAAGAATGTTATTATTCTAATGAACTCCACATGGGCTGGGTGAAAAAGAGGTAGCAAAAAATAAAATAGTGGAAGAGAGAAAGGAAATTCCAAGATCTTATTCCACTTGAGGTGCAGAAAGTGGAACCTAGAGCAGTGCCTGTCCTCAAGTCAATCATTTTATTTGTCCTTAGCTTGTATATAGATTATATTTGAGGTATTTGCTGCTAAAGGAGACAAAATAGTGCTGGAAATGAAACTTATCATGAAAAATTTGTAGAAGTTTGGATCAATATTACACAAACATATTAGAATATCAGCAATCTGTGCAGTGGATTATAACTTCCATAGATTTTCTTACACACTTCTGCAAAATTATTATTTCCGTGGCTGTTGAACAGACACTATTGCCAGTTAGTAAAATAGCAGGTCAAATATCATGTCAATTGCTGATTAGTAGCTCTATGCCTTGATGAGTTACCAGTGCTGCCATTTGATGTTTTGCGCAGAGTGGAATTAATGTTATTCCAGGAGGTAACAGTAATGAACTAAATTTCACATCCACAAAGGACACTGGACAGCAGGGCTGTCTTGCACTTCGGTCTTTATCTGTAATCAGATGCTTTATCAACACAAATCCTGTCTGTCAAACTCCCCCAAATAAGCTGGATTTATTAACACGGGCTATTACTTCTTGTTCCGATAATGAGCTGCACTACTGGTGGTTGCTAAAAGAACCACAGAAAAGCAAAGCAGAGGACCTGTCATTAGATAGCAGACTACACAGGCAGTGGGAATTGGATATGGCTTTTAACTCCACGCCATTGATGGTAATTTTTGGTTGCTTGCCTGATTTGCCTGGGGCAACTAAAAACATCACCTTAGTTTTATTCAGGTTAATTGTCAGCCTGTGCAGTGGTGCCAAGTTTGAGAAATGATTGACAACTGGGTATATATCCTCAGGTGTACGACCCTCCAGTTCACAGTCATTAGCACTCAGTCACTAAGGGCTGGCCTGCCCCAAAGACATTAGTGGAGGCCAGCTATCTGATGAGACCAAAGAGCTCTGGGGAGGAGCACAGCACATTCTCACCCAGGTGTTCATGATTCTTGTTGCATCATTGACCATCCCTGCTCTGGAAAAGCTGGATGGCTTAGGGCCTATTGGCGACCTTGTCTGACACCCATTTGTGTGCAGGGGTGGTTCAGGCTAGACGCCATCTGGCCCGACTTGGCTGGCCGTTTCATCATGTGGCTGCCTCTTCATGTTGATGGATTTCTCTGCATAGTTGAGTGCATCGAGCATTAGCTAAGTAAGTAAAAAACAATGTATAAACCCTGATGTTGCTCATTGCATGTCTTCTCAATCTAGGAAATCATAAAGACTGCCTCTCTGTGGTTTGTCTATAATTTTAGGGAACACATATGATAGAAATAGATTATTATAATATCTGAATGTTATATCCATCACCTTCACAATCTAACCATATCTTTACCTCTTTATTTATTCTTTTTTAACACATTCCCCCACACAGTGAAACAGAATTATTCTGTGCCTGTCACTTTTTTGTGCTTCTGGTGTTCTGCTGTTTAACCAAACTTGTATCCAAACTAAAACCCACGTGAACAAGCTGTTGGAGCTGACGTCTAAAAGCAAGGCTGCTGTCAGATGCACCAGGTACTGAAGGGTTATACCTTCGTTGGAGAAAGACACAAAATTGTAAATGTGACTTTTCCCCCAGTCTGAGGAAAAAACATCCAAGGAATGAAATCATTCATGGGGTCTTCTGGTGGTCATTCTCAGTTTCCGTCTTTGCTGAACTTCCTTAGATCTCTGCTCCTTCCTAAGAATGTCTTTCTCTTCAGACTTGGCCTTGAGACTTTTCTTTTACTGTTTGGGAAAAATCTACTCCCTACCTACTGGGGCTGGCACTGCCTGAGGATCCAGTGGCCTTCCCACGTTTATCATTCAGCTGAGAAAGGAACACTCAGAAGCTCCAGCAGGATGGTGCGGGGCAGCCTCTAGCCCTTCAAATCCTGCAAAGCAATCTCAAGTGGGGGAGTCACTTTAATCGAGCCTTCTTTAGATCTTCCCACCAGTAGAGTTTTCATACTTTTCTTTGTCTTCAGTTGCCCAGTAGATTCCTGCTGGCTCACATGGAGACATAACTGCACGCCTGGGCTCCTACCCACCCTTCTATGGAGGACAAGCCTTCCTTTTCAGAGACAGTAGAGTTCTAAAGCCAGTAGGCAGAATTCTAACCACAAATCATTTTTGTTTGGCCTATATAGTGTTCTAAAAGTTAGAAAATTTCACCAAAAACATCTGGCTTTTTAGCTTCTTCGGAAAAATAAGATGTGGCAATTCTGGAAGGCATTTCTAGAAGGCAACAGACAGCTGAGCCCAGAAGCAGCTGCCTTTTAGACAGGTCATGGGTCTCATCTCCTCCAGGCCTGTACTCCCTAAAGTCTTCTGTTTTTCTTCCTCCTTTGGGTTTATTGATTTCCAGTTTAAGACCGTGAGGGGAAGAAAAACACTCTAGATCAGACAGCTCTCTGTCTGTAGAGTTGTCAGAACTCAGCATACAGAGCAGTGTTACATCCTTTGTTTCTATTCTCACTCCCTTTTCAAATTGTGAATCTTGAGTTTCTAAGGAATCAAAAATAAACCAGGTCCTCTACTAAACCACAGACTCTCTGTGGCTGTTTTCTTAGCTACGTAAGATCTGAAAGAAACTCTGTAATTGCCACCCAGAAGGTTTGGATCAAGCACCTTATCTAAGGCCTCATCTTCCTTCCAGGAGAGATGTGAAGGATTTCCTTCTTTCAGGGCCGGTGGAGGTTCAGAGGGGATTGTCACAGTCTCCATACCATCATACAGTCCCAGAGTTAGAGTTTCCTAGAAGAAGCCTGTAATCCATCTAGTTCACTATAACTTCATGTGAGGATCTCCTCTAGAACGTTTATGACTCCCCTTCTTGATCATTTCCAGAGATAGTGAGCTCTCTACCATCAAACATTGCCCATTCCATTTTTGGACACATCCTCTATAACATGGGTGTAAAATTTGCCCTTACTCGTAGGGTTGTTGCAATAGAGTTTCTACTTGTTGTTTAGTTCTGGAAAGTTCTTTCTTTTACTGAGCCAAAAACCATCTTATAACTTCTTCTCGTAATTATCTCCCATGAAACTTCTCACTTCTGCATAAAATCCTTTCAAATACTTGATGACACTGATACTTTCCATAGTCCTATCATGTTTAATTTAGACATTACCAGTTATTTCAATGGTTTCTCCTATGAAGTGGTTTCCAGAGTATTCACTATTTTAAGAAACTTGTACTTGATACTGCATTTTTAAATGCAACTGTTTTATTTTGGAATATTGAATGTAGTGCCCAGAAGTAAGTGAAACAGGCTTTTTCTATCTTAATTTTAGCAGAGGTCTCATAGGCAGAGAATAAAACAATAAGTGTCAACAGGGCTGCCAAGTTGCACAGCTGCAGGGGGAACCATTCGCATCACGGTCTATGTGAACAGTACACCCTGGAGTTGTGCGTGCCGTGCACAGCCTGCGTGATTCATCATGGGAGTCCTCGACACATCCTAGAGACAGGTGCTGGACACACATGTAGGATATGTGTTAGCCCCTCACTCACCTCCAGGGAAGAAGAAGGGAGACAATTCATTGTAAGAAGGAAGAAGCTGGTGGTGAGGATTCCACTGGAGAGAGCCATAAATGTGTTGATTTCTCCCTGTTCCCACAGCTACCCACCATGGATGGGAGGGAATGCTTTTCCTCTTAGCTTAAACCAAATGAGGAGGGCTTTCAGAGCACAGCTCAGAGAGCTTTGGCCTTGCCTCTGAATTTGGAGACTGCAGTGACGGACGTACACCTTCAGATGTAGTTCTATCATGTAAGCACAGTGTTCCAGATGTGATCAGATCAACGCAAAATATAGAACGTGTACATCTGAGAATGTACACCAGTATCACATTGCTCTTTTTAGTTTTAAGATCACACTGATCTCAAATTGCCTTAGATTGAGTTTCCAAGCAACCATCCAGGTATTTCTCAGACAAACTGCAATTCAGTCAGATATCTTGGTATTTTATGGGCAAATCATTTTTTTGAGGCTAAATCAGAATCAACTTGCTATAGAGGCAGCATCATTAGATGTGGATTTGGAAAGTCTCACTTTGTCTACGTAGTCGGCCAATCCATTAATCTCTCTGAGCCTCAACTTCCTCATCTGTGCTGCGAGAATACCTCCCCACGCCCACCCCCTGGAATTGTGAGAATTTAATGAGGTAATGTGTGTGCCTGGTTAGCACTTTGGAAACACTCGATAAATACGGGTTCCCTTCTGCTTCTCGATGACACCCTCGATTTGTGGTGTTGCTCATCCCCTGCATCCCTGCAGGGGACAATGTAACACAGGGGCTGAGAGCCACTGCTAAGACCGTGTCACCACTTACAAGCGTGTGACTCCAGGCAAATTGCTTCAATTCGCTACTTCTCAGAACATTTCTCTATAAAAAGGAAATAATAGCACTTGAGTATAAGATGAGACATGACATTTAAAGCATTTAGCACAGGGCCTGGCACATGCCATGTATTCAGTAAATTTTTTTTAATTGTCATTATTGCTGTGCCTGTAGTGGAGTTTCTTATTTGTTTGATGACAAGGCCTATAACTGTCCTCCAGAAAGCTGAACAAAAAGTTTCTTGGAAACACTCTTAACCACTGTGCTTTCTCTGGGGACGACTGAAGGGCCCTTAATTGAGTCAGTCTGAAAATGAGTAGTCAATTTCCAGCAAGGGAAGGTAAAGGGAGGAATGGTCGCCAGTGCGGTTTGACTGCCTCTCATTCATTTGACACACATTTCCTACAAAAATCTCTTGCCAATTCCTCTGAGATGTATCCTCTCCAAAATTCTAGGTGTCCTGTCCATGTCCCCCAAAGTGACAAGGTTACTTTGATTCTGTCACTCTCATTTCCTCCATCAGCTCTTCCTTTTATCAAATTAACTAAAGAAGAGTTGCTTCCCTCATGGGCTCCTCTGAATTCATCCCCTGCTTGTCCCTCTGTTAGCACCACATTGTTTGCCATCTATGTTTCCTGCCGTGCTGCTTCCCAGTACCTCTCTGGACTGTAGGGGACAACCCAGGTTATTAGGAGCTAAGTTGCAAAGAGAGAGAAAAAGGTGAATTTAAGCTTGTCCTGGCCAAAATTTGAGATTTGGGATATCATAGAGTTTAGCAACATTTATATAACTAAGAGTCCCTTGTATACTTTTAAAAAAATCATCCCAAATGTACCAAAGTATATTGTGCATTGTACTGATGTACAAATGTGTCATAATGAGATGACCCATTATAAATTCTGATAAAAAAGAGAACTGTTATTTTTATTTAGCTTGGGCCATCTTGCCCTCTGTAAATAAATTGTTTCTTCTAGACTTGTGGAAATCCTGAGAAAAGCTTGCAAACTCATATTATTAACTTAATAAACCCTTAGGAATTGGCAACCATAGATTAGGAATTGCTGGGTATGGCTTTAATCATTAAAACCAAATCATTTAGTAGGAAAGATGCTATGCATATTGAAGAAAATGATGCTTTAAAATTCTAAATAATTTATTCCCTTTTTACTTGTTTCTTTAATGTTAAGATGTTTACCTTAATTACTAATATATTGTAACTAAGTTCTCACTTATTTGGAGGTGAATTAGCTACCTTTAGGAGAGGAGGCATTGTGGAAAAAGCAAGAGTTCTAGGGCAGAAAGATCTGGTTCTTCTACTTACAAGCTGGTTGACCTTCATTAAGCTAGTCAATCTCTTTGAGGTTTGGTTTCCTCATCTATGAAGAGATCAACACCACCTAACTTATAAGATTGGTATAAGGATGAGAGATAACGTCTGTAAAGGGAAGATGGTGATTGGCACAGTGTTGGTAGTTAGTAAAGTGTAGTTATTATTATGAAGGTGAGCAAGTTACCATTTGCTTAAATGCTTACTATATGTCAGGCCCTTGTCACTTAAAACTGAGTGTTGGAGACTGTGAGTAGCTACTCCACTCACATAGCTATTATATGGTTGTGTGAATCGCTGTACGCCAGCTTGGCTGTGATGACCAGTAACCCCCAGACCTCAGTGGCTTTAAACAGCAAAAGTTTGCTCCTCATTTGTGTTCCTGTCCATCAGGGGTTTGCGGGGGGCTCTGCTCCGTGTTATCATCACTTAGGAGGACAGGTGGAGGAAAGCTCCACCATCTGGAATACTGCTGATTGCTGGGGCCAGGAAAGAAAGAGGGAGAATCCTGCAGAAGCTTGTAAAAGATTCTACCCAGAAGTGACACATATCGTTTTTCACTCATATTTCATTGGCTAGAAAAAGTGCCATGGCCATGCCTAACTTCAAGGTGATGGAGACAGGCAAGTCTCTCCTATTACCTGAAGTGGAGAAGAACCACACATTGGTGAATGGAGCACCTTCCACAGTGACAGAACCCCAGTTCAAGCCCAGGCCTCTGACTTATATATGGACAAAGCAGGGAGCCCAAACTTCTCAGCTCTTCTTAAACCGGTTCTTTATAACATGGCCTCACCAGTACATCTGAGGAAAATTCTCACAATTTATAGTATCACATCTGTGTAACTACTCAAGTCTAAGTGTGAAGGCATAAGGCCAAGCAGCATGAAGGGGTGTATGGGTTTCCTGCTTTTTGTGATCATGAATAATTGAAACTGAGTTAAGTACCTTCCATTTAAGACTTTGGCTCTTTCTTTGTCATTTATGTGCCTTTTAAGTCAGTAAAGCCGTATTTTCTCCTCTTGACTTCTTTTCCCTGCTCACTAAATGCTTCTCCCCACCACAGCACACTCCAGTGCTAACAACTCTGCTTTTCCCCACTTTGGCTCACAGCTGAGGAAACAGCCTCCGTTGCAGTGTGTGACTGCAGAACACATTGGAGGGGCCAGGCCATGAAATTTCGTGCTTCCGTTTCCAGTGTTGCAGAACTTCGGCTCCTCAGATAGCCTCCCCCTCTTCCCCACCTGACTGGCCGTTAAGCTCAGGGATGAAAGCTCCCTATGGTGACAGCCTGCACAGGTGCAGACAATAAACCCCATAGCCATGATTCTTCCTCCTCAACCAACATGTGGAATATGATGTGGCCTTTGTTAAATGAGAGAAAACATATCAAAAAGAAACTTAGAGGAAGGGAGAAATCCCACAATTCTGATCCTGGGTCAGCTCTGGGGGTCACGTTACAAAACTGTCTGTATCTCAAGGAAGCACCAGAATTTTCTTTCCAAATGCTGTTGTACAGCTCAGGAGCTCATGGTTGTTTTGTTTTAATCCGCTAACTATTGATTTATTTCCACTGCTTTGGGTTTTCCTGTTGTTGGCCGGTGGGTAATCTCTCTCTCTCCAGCTCCCACTCCAGAATGGTGTTTCCCCTTTGTGTGTTCTTTGGTGCTTGGACCACACTTGCATTTCTTTTATCACAATAGGAAAGTCTCATTAATTCAGAATTTGTGATCACTCCAACAATGATGAAAATGTTTTTTAACCTTTGTCTCTTAGGGAGAAAGTGTTGGCTTGAGCAATTATTCATGAAAGCATACTCAAACTCCTTCAGTGGTGCTTATTTACATGAAACTAATATGTTAATCACCAAAAAAAACCTTTATCTAGTCAATATCTATTTCTCAAGGACCCTATCAGGTAGCACTTCCTTAATCTAGTTTGAGTTACAATATGAATTTATAAGTAATAAAGCTATGATTTTAATTTAAAAATAGATTCTGTAGTTCAGATGGTTTATTTTACGAGCTTGACATTCATCTACCTCCCACGTGAACGGTCCCAGTTTTCTGCTCAAAGCCATGACTCTACTTCTAACTTGAGTTTAGGAAATGCAATGTTTTGTCTCTACGATCAGATCCAGGGGCTCACATTTCCCCCTTTCCCTCCAGCTGCAGAGAGGAGAAGAACAAGGTAATTCAGTCAGCAGTGTGTGATGCCAGAATGCTTGAAGACCAGTGCTGTTCTGCTGCATGGAAGAGCCAAGTTCAATGTCATCTAATGAAGCTGTGAAACCTTTTAGAGATGGTTGCTCTTAAAGGCCAGAGGGTGTGGAATAGTCTCTTTACTCTGTCAGAAAACAGATGTGTGGTAATCAATGAAATTCCTGCTCTTCAGTTTCTTTTTACCAGCCATATTATTGAGCCACTGTGTGTGAGGCAAGCTGGGAGGAGAACAGTTGGTACAACTGAGAACAACTTTCCTTTGAGATCTGTGACCTTATAGTTCTTACCCTCCCCATGTGTGGTTATGCTCCCTTACTGCTGGGAGGTAGGAAAGAATAGAACAAAGTATTTAGGAGTGTGGGTTCTGGAATTGTGGAGAATGGGATCTGACCTCAGCCGTGCCACTCACCGCTGGTATTTAACTTCACTGAACCTCAGCTTCCTCATCTGTAAAACAGGGATAAAAATAACACCCACCTTAACAGTCTAAGGATCCAGTGGGTGAAGCACTAAGCATAGTGCCGATAAATAGTAAAGTCAAAGGATGCGCTCTGATATTGGGCCAAGTGGAGGCTAAGTGGAGTTCTGTGTACTCCAGGTATGCTCTCTAGATCTCGTGGCAAACAGCAGTGTCAGTCATCTGCAGCTGCTTAGGGAACAGTGGGTCAAGTAAGCAAATGTCGTCTCCCACTGCATCAGGCCGTTGTCATGGCTCTGCTCAGTTCCTCTCCCCCAATTCAATGCCTATGGTTTAGAATGCATTTTTGGCTAATGCTGGACAATCATAGACGTGGTGAACACCTTAACATCTAACAGATTCAGTCATACATTGGTGGGGCCAGAGCCAGAGAAATAATTATTTATGACTCTTACTATGTCACCTTCTTCACATCCTTTCCTCCAACTGGAATGTCCAGGAAAGTATTGATTACACTTCTTATATCATTTATTCAATAAATACTTATTAAATACTTCCTAAATTCATGGTGATTTGATTGGCACTGAAGGAGAGAGCAGGAACTTAGCTTGGGTTTGGAGGAGTAAGACATGCATGCAAACAACAAAGTATACGAATATGTGGCATGAGCCCCACAGACAACACATGTTAGAAGAGGAGGTGACCCCATAGCAGTGTCTTGACACAGCCGAGCCCTGTTCAAATCCCACTGTCTTGAAGAAGACCATCATCTTCCTACCACTTCTCCTTTTTCTCCTGTTCCTTTTTTCTGTTCCAAATCACAGCCTCCATTAATGTCTAGGCTTCAGAAACCAAGATTTGAGCCACAGACACTGGCTGAGTCCACTGTTGGCTTAAGAGGCCTAAATGGGAGGTCTTGGCTTGGGAAAGACAGACTTCTTCCCCTGAAGCCCCATCTACCTGGCTAACTCCAATGTCTTTTGTGGCTCATCTTAAGCACTGCCTCCTCTGTGACTCCTTCCCTGCCTGCCCTAGACAAACTTCTTTGGGGTAGGGGTGGAGAGTGTATTTATCAGCAATATAATTATTAAAAAAATAAAAATAAATGTTCTTTATTATCCTGCAGATTTCTTAGTGGTTATACCTCCCCAACAGCCTCTGTTGCTCTCTTCCCCCTCTCTTCTTCTCCATCATAGCCGATCTCTTCTCTCTCCTGGTATAGAATCCCTCGGAGAGGATGATGAGGAATGATCAGAGCACCAGGGTAGAGAAAATAATAGCGTGCTTAGTGAAAGTGATTTTCAGCATCACAAACAGTGGATACTGTTTCCAGTGGCTGGAAATGATGGGGGATGGGGACAGGACAGGCACATTACTCAGAACAGACCTGGGTGTCGCACCTTATATGTACTTCCATTGCAGCACTTAGCACTTTACTAAATAAGTTTGTTGACTGCCCCATTCCAACTGATCAGTCTTCAGATTCAATCTAACTCATAAATAGAGATAGAAAGATCTGGAGACACCTTGCCTATCCAGGTACTCAGACCTCTAAATCAGGGATGTCCCTTTGAGTTTGTCACTCTGTCCAAAGTTTTGAAGTTGAATCCTTGTACATGTGCTCTCCATTCTCCAGCTTCTCAATGCTACACTTTCGAGCGACCCAAGCTACTGTTGGGGGATGTGAGGTATTGGGAAGCTCTCCTGGAAACTTAACCATCTACACAATTGAGTGTGTCCTGATGAAATGCTTACATTACCCACCTCCCCCTGGGGTTTGATATGTTGTTGATAAAAGAAGGTAACCCTGGGCTCACATCAGATCATCACGCATGTCTGTTATATCTGAGGAGAAAGTCTTGGTGACTTGACCTTTATCTGTGAGAGAAAGATAAACATGTGGGAAAACTTATTCCTCCCATTTGTTCATTCATACCTTCATCTGTTTATTTATTGAGCACTTACTCCGTGAGAGGCACTGTGACAGGTGCTGGGGATAAAAGGGTGAAAGATGTGGTATCTGGTCTCAAAGTCTGTGAGGGTAAATCGTCTCTCTGTGGTGACAATCTAGGTCAGGGGTCAGTAAACTTTTTCTATAAAGGTCCAGAGAGTAAATATTTTAGACTTTGTGGGCCATAAGGTGACTATTGCAACTACTCAACTCTGCCGTTGCAGCATGAAAACAGCCACAGGTAATTCATAAACAAATGGGTGTGGCCGTGTTCCAGTAAAACTTTATTTATGGATACTGAAATGTAATTTCATGTATCATATAATGTTATTCTTTGAGTTTTTCCAACCATTTACAAATGTAGCAACCATTCTTAGCTTGTGGACTGTATAAAAAGAGGCTGTGGGCTGTATTTGGCTCACAAACCATAGATTGTTCACCTCTGACCTAGAAGGTGGTCACTGACAGTTTAGATCCGCGATTCCTAAGTCTGGCTCCTGTTCAATCAAAGCGGAGATCCCATCAGCATCGTAGGAAGGATCCTTGTCTTTTCTCCCCTCCTCCTTCTATCAGTCTCCTGGCCCCAAACTCCAACTCCACAGGTCTTTCTGCAAAACAGAAATCTTTTTGTGAATTTATGGTACTACTGGGGACACCTGGGGACTTGTTTTCCTGTGAGAAAATGAAAATGACTCCAGCAACTATTTGGTCTCTAAAACAGTTTAATTTAGTTTTTTTCTTTCTTCCCTTTCCCTCTCTCCATACTAAAAATTAACATAAAAATTCCTTCTGGCTAAATTCTCAATGCATTTTCACAGTGAGCATTTTCTGAAGTGAAAATTAGTAACTTCCTTGCAGTTTTCATCAGGCGTGTGAAACTGTGCAGCTCACAGGGGTGGAGAACTCAAATCCCATTTATGAATTAATACATGCTGCTGAGGGCGCCTCGCTGTCTGCTGAGTGCCAGGGATTCTTTTAATAGTGTATTTTAATTTCCTTTCTCATTCCATGAGTGAGAGAATACCACTTTCTATTTGCAAATGAATTAATATGTAACAACTAGTACCTATATAAGATTATATTATTTACACCATTCTTAGGGGTTGGCAGCACTTGAGCAAATTATAATGTCTCTCTCTGGTCCCTCCTCCCTCCCTCCCAATTTTTATCCAAGTGAAATCTAGTTACAATGAGCATTAAGGACACCCTCAAATGGGAACCAGAGTCAGTGGGGGTGGACATAGAAGAGGCAGAACTGGCTCAGGTCCCATTTACTGCTGCAAGATGATTAGGTATCTACAGACTTAAGCATAAGATGCCACTTTCACACATCACATCTTCCTTCTTTGACAACCTCTGCCTCTTCCAGCTTTAGCCATCTGGTCCTCAAAGCAGCTTGACCTCAGTCTCAGGATCTAAGCTACTGAGCTAAAACCCTATCTTTTCCCCCACTGGGATGGCTCTGGTCTTTCAGGTCAGAAAATTCTGATAGTATATAAAATATGACTTCTGCAGCAATTCACAGGAGTTAAGGGAAAAGGAATGTTGTAATTGTTAAAAACACTTGTGGGCTTTGGAATCAGACAGACTCGGATTTGAATCCTGGTTTTTCCACTTAGGAGCTGTTATAGACTTCAGGCAAAATAACAACTTCTCTGGGTGTTTGTTTGGATAGCTATGAAATGGAGGAGAAAACCTACCTCATAGAGGAGAGACAAGGAGTAAATGAGACAATGAACAGTTAGTAAGTGCTCAATAAAGGCTGAGGAGAAGATTTAGTAAGAATTCAATAAAAAGCTACCACCTTTAAAGAGTGTTTTTCTTTTTTCCTTCATTTATACTCAAACATTTGTTGAACTGCTTCTGTTTGTTTTTGAGAAGAGAGAAAAATAAAATAGATGTACAATGTGAGATAGAGGAGCTCGCATTCAAGTAGAAAAGGCAGCCATAGACAGGTAAGTGCAGTCCAGGAGGATGAGTGTAAATTGAAGTACGTCCAGGCAGAGTGGGGCCCCAGAGGTGGGAATCATCAACACACCAGGTCACGTCAGATAAGGTGGTATTCAAGCTAAGCGTTGAAGGATGAATAGAAGTTTGTCAGGTAGTCAAGGGTGGAAGTACGTTCCCATTAGAGGGACAGAATTTAGGGTAGCAGAAATGGAGAAAGTGGTCACCGGTACCACTGACGAAGGTGCTGGGGACAGATGATGAAGGACCTTGAATGTCATGCAAAGGAGACTGGACTCTGACATGCTCAGTGGGCCTTTATGGTGTGTGGGAAAGCAGAATGCCATAAATGAGGTGACGCCCTTCCCACTGTAAGTGTGGCTGAGCTAGAATGGAGATCCACATAGAGCTCAGTCACTGTGGATGTGTCCAACTGATACGTGAAGGACTGGAGGCTAGAGATCAAGTCACTCAGCAAAAACCCTGACAAAGCAAGAACAGGACTAGGAAGAGGTCATCTGCATCCAGTGCTCTAAACTTCATCCATGCCAAGGCCTTCTCATCTAAACCTAGGCTTCTTCATCTAAGCCCTACATTCGACTCACTGGATTCAAACACAAGTACAATTCCAGCACGCTTTACTGAGTAACTGCACCTTTCCCACCTTCCAAGAGTCAGAACTGTCCACCCTGCCTGCTGTGGGTGAGGATGTCAGCTAGGTGCATGGATGGGGATTTTCCAAGGAAGAAATGAACCAATTGCAGTGTCTTGAAGATGGAGAAACAAAATCAAAATCCAAAAGCAGATTGAAAAAGACTTCTTCCTTTCCCTTGAACTTGCAGTCTAAGGTCTGTCTGACAACTGGGAACCAATGCATCACACTGTAGCCGTTCCCTGCTCCTGTTACCATACACTGAGCCACCACCCAGCCCTTCCTTCCCCGGGGCCTAGCAGGAATCACATCAGCCTCAACAGGTGGTGTGTGTGTGTATGTGTGTATGTGTGTTTTCAGATTACAGGTGCCTGGGGAACCCATGCCCCAAGAAACAGAGCAGGGGCTAGGCCTGGGTCTCCTCCCACATCGGAGCTCAGAAAAAGGGCTGGAAGCTGAGCTTCGCTTCCAGCTTCCCCAGGCTCCGTTCCAGGAGCGCCTGGACTTCTCCAGAACCTCTGCGCTTGATTCCCTCCTCTCTTAGCAACCGGGAGGCTGTGGTTACCGCCAGCGGGTGGGGCCCGGAGGCTGCGGGAGCCGGGGAGCTCAGGGGCGGCGGCGGCCCAGCACAGGTGTCTGGCGCGCAGGCGACCGCAGTGCGGAGCCACCCCGCGAGCGCGACTGTCGCGGCGCCAGCGTGCACCGGGCCCCACGCAGCCACCCTCCGCACCTGCCTCGGGGTCCAAAAGGGATCCTGCAAAAATGAGCCATTCTCACCCCGCTGGGTAAGTGACAACTGGAGCTGTTCCACGCCGCGGCAGGTGGCGGCTCCAGCCAGCGGCCCCTCCTCCTCCCTCCTGGCGCGGAGGGAAGGGGCGAGAGGGGGAGCGAGGGGGGCTGGTGAGAGGAGGAAAATAGTACGGATGCTGGGTTGCAGCGAGGATGGCAGAAATCCCAGGCTTCGTATCTCCTCCCTCCCCTTCCTCGCTTCTTTCATGGACGTTCGCCCCTTTTGAAATTTTCACTCTGGAAGGATTAAAAAACGGATGTGAAAAACGCATACATTAAGCAGGGACGTTAGCTGGGATCAAGAAGATCCCGTGGTGTGGAACATACGTGTTTAAATGCAAAAGTGGAGGTCACGAGAATATGCATTCTCTTGGAGATTGGGGACTGAGATAATTTCTCATTGTGGTGATTTGCATACAAAAGAGGTGTGAGCTGATTTAAAGTTGAGGGAGGTTTCACTGTGAGGGGTGCCCCTAATTGCGGGATTGTTAAACCGCCCAATCTCAAAAGGATCATGAGGTCCTTTAAAAATATTTTGCCCAGGGAAGGTGGTGTGACACAGCAAAGGAAGGGGTTGTGTGCCTGTGTGTTTACACATGATCTCCCCGTGGCTTTGGGCAGGGTAACTCTTCAGAAGACATATTTTGGCAATTATTCAATCTACTCTAGACAGTTAACACAGTCATCACTGGCTCTTGCCAAAAAAAAAAAAGGTCTTGGTCCTTTCAATGGAAGGAGAATATCCAATTTCCTTCTGAATTAAACAACGTAATGCATACTAGATAGTTTTTTATTATGATATATCTAGTAAGCAGATAATATCCTAGTTGATCTTGCAACTAATTTGAAGACGCTTTCCTTTTAAATTGAATTTATTGCACATTTTCAAGAACAGCAAATTAGCGGAGGACAACATGTTTAAGATCATTTGGAGTTTGTGATGTCTGAAGTACCACATGCGTCGTGCTTCGGATTTATAGTCAAACTTAAAGGTTTTATTTTTTAATGAATTCTCTGAGCGTAATGACATAAACGAAAATGTTTGAAAAAACTAAAGACATATAAGGTGCCATGTTGGAAGTCAGTTTCAGAACTTTTTGGAAAGTGATGTAGCTATGACTAAACAAGTTTCTTATTTTATCTCAAATTGAATTTAGTTTAGGTACTTCAAGGCTTTGATGCTGAACTCCTGTGCAATTTTAGTTAGCTGGGGGCCATGTGGGATGAAAATGGCACTATTTTTCTACAGCTGCTGTTTGTGGAATGTCCACATGTGGGAAAATGAATGTGTCAGTCATGGTTGTCTTCCTATGTTTTTCAAGTTTTTGGCTAAGTTAGAATCTCATTAGACCATTTAATCATCTATTTTAAAATGTGGAAAAACCTGTAGCTGCTTATTAAATTGTGCATGATTAAGATTTCAGAAACTGAAGTGAAATTTTTCTGAAGATCCATTAGTTCCAAGCTCCTGGAAAAGAAAATTTGTGATCTGGTGAAAGAGGATGCTTCATGGTATTCTTCAAGAGAGATATTAAGATGACAACAGTAATTTTGCACTAAAATTGTAAGCTCCTGGAGAGTAGGTACCACATCACATTCATCTTTGTGCCCCCTTTACCTAGAACAGTGTCTTTCATAAAGTAAAGCTCAACCGATGCTTGTTGAATGAATGGTATGGTTTGATGGTGCATTGAGTCTAGAGGTGAATGTAGAATTCACATATGAAAACCACATTAGAGTTAAACATTTATCAGGTGTCACCATGTCCCAGGTTCTAGTCGAATGTTTTACATGGAATACCTCATTTAATCTTCCCACCCACTTCACGAGGCAGGTTCTAGTCATCCTTGTTTTCACAGATAAGGAAACTGAGGACTGAGAAGTTTCTAAAGGTCTCACATGTAGGAGGGGTCAGGGCTGAAATGCAAAGAGCCTGTGGGCTTAACCTTTATACTACATTGCCTCTCATGGTCAACAGCTGAGGTGTGCGGGAGCCCTAAACATATAGAAATTCTTATCCAGATCAGACCAACATCTGACAGGTGATGGCTGTACATAACAATATACTATTTTTATATATAATTTGAGAATAATTTTGTAATATGTGTATATGTTTTTGTTTTAGTTCATCAAAAATAAGTGAAAACAATAAACTTAAGTATAACAACTCCAAAAGCCTTAAAATTCACTCAAGAACCAAATTATTCAAATTGCTAAAGTTTTCCCTCAATATAAGTAGTGATTATTTTTCTTGCCTATGCTACCATTTGGAAATAATAAAAGTTTCAGTAGCAAATAAAAGGTTTCATTAAAGCTGAGAAAGCTTTTCCATCATTACTGAAGCAGTTTGTACTTATTATGTTTTAAGGATGAAGTGGTAATAAAGTGCAGTTGTACAATCAAACAAATTTTAAATCCCCGAAATTCCACCAGTCGATAAGGAATGCCCTGATGCTTTCTCTTGGTGCTTCCTTTGGAGTTCACTGCTTACCTAATTATAGCATGAAACACTTGATGTAAAAATTGCAAAGGGCCTGTGCTGACTTTGTTCAGCTAGAGTTTGGAGTAAATAAAAATGGTCTTAAAAACCTCTGCCAAAGATTATAATAGAGACTTTGAATCTGAGCTGCATTGTAATTTGGGGGAAGTCAACTATACAATACCCGCCATCTCTAATGAAATTGTTCTGAAGTGGAAAATTTCAATTGATAGTCCCTCTGGTTTGCTCAATCTCACCGTGAGTTGCTATTTGTTTGTGGGTTGTACACTAGTCCGAGAGGAGGAATGGGGATTGTATATCCCTCACTCATGCATGAGGGTAAAATGATCTGGCTCTTCTGGCTCCTTCCAAGGATCGCCACAGGATCCGTGTGAAGTCAGCTCCCTGTGTGACAAATATGCTGGGCTCTAAGGAGAGATAGTCACGCTCCTCTGTAAATTTGCTTTGAGGAATTGGAAGAATGGGAAACATTATAGTTTATGACAAGATAAAAATGCAGAAGATGTATGTTTGGACACATTATTCCATGATTTAAAAGCGTTTTTTTTTTGTTCGCTTGTTTAGACTTAATAATTTACACCTTTTAAATGTAAACGAGTGTTTCTGTGGTGACAGAGTGTACTGCAGTGTGATATAGGGAGAATTAACACATCCTTAGTACTCCCTAATAACTCAGTCCTCCTTCGTCAAAGGCAGAGTAAAAGCTGCTGTCAGTAAACTTGTCAATTTTTAGATAGTGAATATGTGAATCCAAAAGTGACAAAAAATTACAAACGAACCGTGTCATTTATAATTGGAGTGCCCACTGCACTTTGTCTCTACCTCTTTTTTTGATCCAATTTTAAAATTTTTTTCACTTGAGATACTATTAACATATAACATTATATTAGTTTCAGGTATACAATATAGTGTCTTGAATTTGTATATATTGCAAAATGATCACCACCAATATGACCTCACTTATATGTGGAATCTAAACAAACAAACAAAAATCATCAACACAGAGAACGGATTGGCTGTTGCCAGGAGTGGGGGAGTGGGGGGTGAACAAAATGGGGGAAGGTGGTCAAAAGGTACAAACTTCCGGTTATAAAACAAACAGTTTGTAACTCTGTGTGGTGAGAGATGTTAACTAGACTTGCTGTGGTGTCTCTGCCTTCTTGGTTAGCAAACAGTGCAGGGCTTCCTATGGCTGTAGGAGCATTCTAGTCTGTTGCTCACCACTCACTCTCACCTTCAGCATTATCTCTGTCACACAGAATTTCAGACTTGGAGTCATTAAATATTTGAATTCAAATTGGGTAGTTTCTATTCACTCTCCTGTTAAATATTATCAACTTAACTTCAAGGAGTAAATTGTTTCTGGTTAAAAGACGTGAATTGAACACGCTCATTTGTCTTGACTTCGGCTCTGATAATTTTGTTACAGATTCTTCTCCTTTTTTAATAGATGTGATTTCTTCTCTTATCCCTTCGATTAACAGACCTATTCACATAAGTAGATGAAAATGGAAAGAGATTTGTCATATAACATCATTCAATTCTTTGAGTTCCTTTAGAGTAATGTGTCCAAAACCACACAGTGATCTATCACTAAAAAATGTTTTCAATGATCTTTCAAAGCACAACTCAATTCCGTCCTCCTTCAATCGTATTGAAAGCAAAGGGCTGGAAACTACTTGCAGTCACATTTGTTGCAATCACATGTGTTGTATCAACATCTATACAATACTTTAAATTGTCCCTTTGTTTCTCAGAAGTTTTTATAAGTCTAATACACCGTAATAAGACACCAGATGGTGAGAGGTGTGCCTTTCTTTTGTAAAACTAGAAAGATGATTATAAAAGGGAAGGGTGGGGAGATCAGCATGACTGGAAGTGCATTTTCAGGCAGATTGTTTTAGGAGGGTACAGAGGAAACTTGAGTGTCTAGAAATTGGTTCCTCCAAAACCCTCCTTGCCTGGGTTCCCCTGGGAAAGTCTTTGGGTATCTGCAGGGTGTGCATATCCCAGTTTCAAAACTTCTGGTTTAGGGAACAGGGTGCAGCCAGATGCAGTCTACTGTAGCGTTTCACTCCCTTGTTCCCAGTCTCTGCTGAAGAAGGGCATCTTTAACCGAGAGAAGTAGAGACTTCCGCAACTTATTTTGATTATTAAATAAAGACATAAAAGTTTTTCAGGGATATGAGAAAATAAAACTTCTCTAACCCAATTTTCAATTCTAAAATCAGCCTCAAATAGTCTGGACTTGGGGTGTTTGTGTGTTTTTGAGACTTTGAATTTCCAGAGATATCATTTTCAATGAAAACTTCAGATTCTGGAAGATAGTACTAAAATAATCTTTTAAACCTTAGCTACTAATTTTAGTACAGACCAAGAGAAGCAGTATGCAGATTGAATTATTGGATCTTCCCCTCCAATGGCTTACTCACTTCCCCACACAAATAGTTGAAAATTGTGTATGCTTTGGAATGATTCCATAGATGTCTATCACTTTAAAATAAACTGTCAAATTAGGTGGGGGTGAAATTTGTAAAAAAGAAAAAAGATCTGGAATTAAACGTTCCTAGTGTTTTGCAAGTCTCTGTCACTTTTTCCTAAACTTGAAATCCCAGATGATATATTGTGGGTATCACTTATATTAAAAAAAAAAAAAGGATAAGGAGGGGCCGGACCTGTGGCATAGTAGTTAGGTCTGGCACACTCCACTTCAGCGGCCGGGTTCATGGGTTTGGATCTTGGGTGTGGACCTACACCAATTGTCAGCCATGTTGTGGTGGCAACCCACATACAAAATAGAGGAAGATTGGCACAGGTATTGGCTCAGGGAGAATCTTCCTCAAGCAAAAAGGGGAAGATTGGCAACAGATGTTAGCTCAGGGCTAATCTTCCTCACCAAAAAAAAAAAAAAAAAGATAAGGAAAGAGGACAATCAGTTGAGTCACATTCAAAGTAAAACCCTTGGCACTACAAAAAAAATAGTGAACAGACATGTATTTATGCTTTCAGTTAAAATAAACTATTCAAGGTAAATGTATTTATATATAGTTACCTCAATAACTTAGTTTTTTGTTTAAATGATCAACTGCTGGTCCTGATTGCGTTGAATAAGACTTGGGCAGTGCCCTCAAAGGAGAACTATTTGAGTGTGCAGACACTACATTTTGATTTTTCTTTAGTTTTTTGCTTTGGCCTAGTTCCATGGTTCTAAAACTTCAGCATACAAAGAATTACTGAATAGTCTGGTATACACAAAGCCACGTGTACTGTTCTTTATGGATTAAATTCATGATTTTTAAGGATATTTTTGACCATATGGTATATTTGCATGTTGTGGTGACTAAAAAAAGTCAACCCAAATGTAAGATAGGACTCCATTATACCTCTGGTTTCCAGCTGAGCAGAAGCCTTTTGGTTCCTTCACTAGCCAGAAGCTCTAAATCACCCTCTTCCTGCACAAGGCCCAATTAGGGAACACATTCTTCACTGACAACATCATTGCTGCAAACTGTTGTATCAGAAAATATATTTGGACTAAAGTAATCCACCAGAGAGCTTGCCCTTCTGGATTAATGCTTTTCTGGAGAAAAGAGAAAAAGATGTGACAAATTCAGAAAATGCAGCTTGAAAAATCATGCCTTACTGAGGTATTAGGACTAAAAGTTTTTTGAGAATTGTCAGATCATCTTTTTCACGGTGAGCCGCAAGAAATGTACTTTACGAGTGAAGAACATTTCGAGGTGCAGATGTGTGGATCTGGATTCCTTATCAGTCCTTGTTCTCTTGCCAGTCTTCTCTCATGCTCCCTCTTGTTCTGATCTCCCTCTCTCTAGCTCTTTTTCTTTTTCTTTGCTGAGAGAGATTCGCCCTGAGCTAACATCCACTGATAATCTTCATCTTTTTTTTTTGTATGTGGGCTGCCGCCACAGCAGGGCCACTGACAGATGAGTGGTGTAGGTCCTTGCCTGGGAATCAAACCTGGCCCACTGAAGCAGAGTGCACTGAACTTAACCACTAGGCCACTGGGACTGGCCCTTCCCTATCTCTTGTGTGTGGTTAACCCTTTTTTGGTCTGTTGGCAGATTACTGTGAGGTGCAATTTTTTCTTCTACTCTGGGGACTCTCATTGGAGAGCTTCTTTTCCTCTCCTCATCCATCCCAACTACCTACGTGAATGTGGTGGGATCCTGAGGGTATCTGTTCCCCTTTTTGATGGATCACTAATGACCCTTTTCTGTTTCCCAGCACAGAAAATTCAGAATCAAAGTGTCACAATTTGGATTTCTGTGTACCCAGGAAAGATTTCTGTGCAGCCCTGTGTTTCTTCTGTCTGAATCCATGTTACATGCTTAAATTGGTCACCTCTCTGATTATACCTGTGTTATGGACTGAATTGAGTCCCTCCTCTCCCAATTCATATGTTGAAGTCCTAGCTCCCAGGACCTCAGATGTGATTGTATTTGGAAGTAGGGTCTTTAAAGAGGTAATTAAGGTTAGAGGAGGTCAGTGGAGTAGGCCCTAATCCAATGTGACTGATGTTCTTATAAGAAGAGACTAGGACACAGACAAGTACACACAGAGAGAAGACCACGTGAAGATACAGGGAGAAGATAGCCATCTGGAAACCAAAGAGAGAGGCCTGGAACGGTTCCTTCATGACCCTCAGGAGAAACCAACCCTGCTGACACCTTTGTGATAGACTTCTAGCCTCCAGAACTATGAAACAATAAATTTCTGTCATTTAACAGAACCTGGTATGATACTGTTATGGCAGCTCTAGCAAATGAATACAACCTGTCTGCCACTGCTGATGCTCTTCATTACTTGGTCCTGCAAAAGCTGAAGACAGTCTTTATGAGAAATGCAGGGTCATTGCAAAGAAATGATTTAACAATATGAGGGTCATGGGGAGTGGAAGCCAAAATTTCAAAAGGGAAATAAAAATCAAAGCAAACAGAAAATATGATGCAAGGACTAGTGAAGAGAAGTAGTTAAGATAATAAGTCAATGATCTCCACTAGTAAGTATTAAACTTTCTTTTTGTTAAGACTGCTTAGTAATCACATTACTCCCCACCTCTCAGTATCTGACACTAGTTGGGATAGAAGATTGAACATTTTAAGCTGGTGATCTGTTTTTCTGTGGCTGCTATTATTTTCTTATAATAGTAATAAACACTTATAAATTAATGAAAATTCTTCAGGCAAAATATTGAAGCAAGGAAAGAAACAGCAGGGAACTAAACAGACAATATAAATTGCACATAGTAGTTATGAAACAGCATTAAAAACTAAGGATTTTAAATTGAATTGAATCATAGTGTTTTATTGTAGCAGTTAATTTGGCATTCTCTATATGCCACCGATTGTGATATTTCATATTTGTGAGTATTATGTGGCTCTCATATTAAGAAGTTGTTGCTCTTCATAGCTTACTCCAAGATATTTACAATAATATTCTTTCTGTTGTTTAGATTCAAATAAAAATAATCTCCTGTAAATTAGAATAATAGACTTAGAAGTGATCGCAAATCTCTAGGCACCAAGGATACAAGTGGTTTTTCAGTTTCTTCTTTGTACTTATCTGTATTCTGAAAATTTCTACTTTGAGCAGAAAAATACCAAGAGGAAAATAAAACTTGCTTGAAATCCTACCACCCGTAAATAATCATAGTTAGCATTTTTTGTCATCTTCTTTCTTCTCTATTTTCCTGTGGATTATTCCTATTTTTAAGCTATAGTGTTTGAAAAGCTGTTTGTAAGACTACTGTTTTTAAAGTTACACCAGCAAGCACCATGTTTCCTTCACAGCATTCCAGTTGTCTTCATATTTCCCTTATAGACTGCAAACTCTGAGGGTGGAGGCCACACCTCTCTACATATTTTGCTCTTCCGTGTACCCCCAGGACTATACCCTGAACTTAGCTTAATAATTGCTCACATATGTCTCCTATCTTAGTGATCACTTATGGTAAGTCCCAAGAGTACATCTGCTCATTCATTCAAGTAATATTTGCTGAGTGCCTGCTATGTGCTAGTCACTAAGCTACCATATTAAGCATTTACTTTGTTCCAGAAATTCATCTGAGTTCTTGAAAAAATCTGAATGGTGAGTTTTTAAAGAAGGAAGGTTTCAAAAGTCGCTGACCTTCATTGAGCTTTGCTGTCCTTGGGCAGCAGAGTGATTGTATTAGTTAGGACCACGTTCAGCTGCAAGTAACAGAAAACCAAACAAATAGTGGCTTAAGCCATGACAATGTTTATTATTTATTTCACAAGTAGCCTGGAGATGGGTGATTCTATTTTTTTTGTAATATAAGGAGTTGGGTCCTTATCTCTACAATTTTCTTGGTCTTTTTCTTATGGTAGCAAGAGGACTAGCCTAGATTCAGGCATTATATCTTTATAAAATCATCCCAAACAGAAAGGAAGAAGACAGATGAAAAAGGACTTTTTTTCTATCAGGGAGAAAAACATTTCCAGAACTCTCCAGCAGACTTTCCTTTATATCTCATTGAGAAGAACTGCATCAATGGGCATACCTAGCTACAAGGGAGAGTGTGAAAGAATATATTTGACTTTTCCAACTTCTGTGGGAGATAGGCGAGGGAGAATGGTTTGGGAATAGCTTCTGGTAGCCAGTCAGCAGTGTCCAGCATAGTGCTCTAGTGGTTAGCTGTCTGGCTCTGGACTTAGTCTGAGTTCAGATTTGCAACGTAGCTACTGGGTGACCCTAAGCAAATAATGTGTAATCTCTCTGATTCTTGTTTTTTTCATCTTTGTGGAAATATGTCTGCTTTGTAGGTTGTTGAGAGGATTAAATGAGATACTTTAAGACATTGAGTGCAGGGCCTGGCCCATAATGAGTGTTAATATACTAACTTGGTGCCTGGTAGTCTGGGTACTAACAGTACACGAGTAAGCCCAGATTTCTGTAGGAGAAATTCCATACCTAAGTCCTGAGCTGGATTCAGAGTTGGATAAATTGAACAAAGCATCTTGGAGAAATTGATTTTGGGGAAGAGTTTTGAAGGAGAGGAGAAACATAAAATAATGTATCTGGAAACATTTAAAGTAAAAAGTATGCTCTCAAAACAGAGTAGTATAATTACAATCATCATTGCCAGAGCAATGGTGGCCCGTTGTGACTTTGAATAAGTGAGAGGAGACAACATTACTTGTTTATTTAGTCGACATGCTCTTAGGAGCAGACAAGGATGCTATAAAACCAAGAGAAAGTTGGCTTGACCTGAGAATTCAGTACATCAAATTCGGTTTTATCTTTAAGTGGTACTTAGACTCAGATGTCCCTTGCTCATTCTTGGAACCTCGGATACAGAACTAAGTGTACACACTAGGGCTTTTCTCTTTTAACTGAAAGATCTTTGCCTTCAATTCTAAGTCATACATTAATTTCAGATTTATTTCTGTTTATCTTCTGAAGCTTTATAAAAGTGAATTTGAATATTTCTTCCCCTTGAAATCAATAGTTTGGAATCTCTCGAAATGCCAGCAAATGACTATTTCACCACAATTCATAGGGATTTATAAAAGGTTATCACTGTTAAATTCTTCTTTCCTCTCAGTCAAACTTGAGATTGGTGCTTTGTCTCAGGCTGGAATCTTCTAGAACAGGAAGTGGGTTTAGGGAATGAGCGAGGTTGACCTCAGGCTGAAGTCTGTGAAGGGGGTTATTGAGATCCCAGTCCTTGGTGAGGAGATTGGCTCAGGGAAGGAAAATAAAGGAAAGTCTGAAGTTTCAGGGCCAAATGCAAGAGCATGGAGCAGGAACTACATCCCAAAGTCCTATGAGAGGGAGCAAGTGGGCAAGGAAGCTGGGAGACAGGGCCCAAGGAAATTTAGGAACTGTAGTGGGGAGTGTGGACAGAGGTCAGAGCATTTCAAAGGAGGCACGGACATGGATTTGAGGTGTCTGAAGGATTGGAACTGTCTGAAAATTGTCTTTCTTATTCTGTTGTGTTCTTCCAAATGAAAAGGAATGAAATTCCAAAAGGAAAATCAATGTTCCATAAAAAAATTATGAGATAAGTGTGCTGTAGTGGTAAGAGGAATGTTTTTGGAGTTAGCAAGACATAGGTCTGAATCTCAGTTGTGCACTTAGGAAAGCTAATTTCTCTGTGCCTCACTTTCCTCTTTCGAAAAATGGGGCTAATAAATACCTTCTTTGCAGGAATGTTGGCACATATTAGATACTTAATGAATGGCAGCTGTTGTGTACTTATTTTGATCTTTGTGCAAAGCATATGTTGCTTGTCTTTTTAAAATTTTTTCCCTAGTTTTATTTTTCCAGTTTTATTGAGATATAGTTGACAAATAACACTAAGTTTAAGGTGTTCAATGTGATGATTTTATATGTGTATATATTATGAAATTACTACCACAATAAGGTTAGTTAACATATCCTAAGTCCTTAGGATTTAATTCTTAAAGTATATCAATCAAAAATACATAAAACATACAACTCAAAATAAACAGAGGTATCCCAAAGTAATTGGGAGGGAAGACAAGGAATGTGTTTCCAGTCCATAAATCACTTTGTTGTTTAATGAGGCTAATTTATTTTAAATGATAACCTGTTCTTAAGTTCATGAACTTTTACAAAGAAAATTAAACTGATCCATCTATTCATAATCCAAAAAGTAAAGTTGCCCCTCTAAAGAAACTATGATCTGGACAATGGAGAAGTCTACTAAGCATGGAAACTCTGAACCAGAGTGTAGGTACTTCTCCATCATACATCTTTTTCTTCTTCTCCAATTTGAGAGTTCAGGACAAACTCAGGAAGCTGCATCATTACTTTGACATTAACAAATGGTAGAAGGGCTGGTGAAAATATTATAGTACTATTTTTTTAATGATTGATCATATAAAATTTAGTCAACCTCTTTAACTTTTGACCAGATGTCCTTACTATTTTAAATCTCACTCCTGCACATAAGAATTACATTTTACAAGAATGAGAAGACTTTTAAAGAGGTTGATTGTGTTACCCTTCCCCACCCAACACACACGGTAATTTTATTCGTGTTGATCTCTTTGGTGGCTGTGATTTTTTTTTTAATTAAGTGGGCTCTTTGTATCTATAAGAGACTGTATTCCAAGATCAAGTACAAATAAAGAGTGATCAGATTTCTAAGCCAATGCAGCCCACTAAGCCTATTTGACATATAATGGGTAACTGACTTAATTGACAATTTAATAACACTATTAGAATTCAACTCCTTTTTGTTGTACTAATTCTGTGGTAAATAATTAACAAGTTTCAACTGGAGTGCCAGGAATTTGTGATCTCCCTCTCCAGGACATTTTGTGTATGATGTTTCCACTTCTTAGCAGGAATCTGGACAGAACCTCTGCCCCCATCATCACCCATCCACGTTTTACTCCCTCCCTCAACACTTGACTTGTCATTCAGGACCCAGTTCAAATTTCAGTTCTTCCAGGATACCCATCCTGTGTGGGCATAGTTCACTTATTTGTGAAATGGGATGAAAACCTGACATATAGGATGTTTTGAAGATTAAATGAGACCACGTATGCCGGGCACAATAGAGGGCGGCTGTTATGATTGTAGCACATCAGACTGTCCTGCCATTGTTTCCTTATTGTTTCAACGTTTCCTTGTTGGACTGTAAGTACTTTGAGGGCAGGGACTGTGCTTACACAGAGAGCCTGTTACTTGGTACGTACTCTGTATTTGTTGTGTAATAAAATTATGTTAATCTCCTTCATGTTTGGGAGCAGGCGTGCCGATCACCCTCTTCTCAGTTTTATCCTCTGGCCTTTGAAACACAGTGGGTTCCTCCATGCCTCCCATGGGGGCTCTGGAAGTGTGTGTGTGTGTGTGTGTGTGAACGTGTGTGCATTGAATGGGGGTGGAAACAAGAGCTCCACCTGTGGCAGGAGGATAGTCTAGCAGGAGGACAGAGGAAAGATAGGGACCACGATGCTCTCTCATCCCTCGCCTTTGTATATGATAGTCCCTCTTCCTAGAACAACCCTGATGTAAGTTCCCTCACCACTCCCTCGCATGGCTTGGGAGTTATTAAGTTTCCTTCTACTGGCTCAGACTTCACTTCATTCTTGATTTTTTGAATTGTCTACTACCCTACTCTGAAGTCTCCTTGATGTACCTCCTCTATGATCCCAAAGCATGGTGTGTTTACCCTTTTCAGAGCACAAGTAAATGTATGTGTGGCTCATTTAAGATAAAACATTGCTAAACACTGTAACAGCTAATGGTGCAGCACACTGTGCTTTATTGCATTAGCTCATTTGATCCACTGCAGAAGCTCTATGGGTGAGGCACTATTATTTCCCCCCTTTTAGAGAAGAGGAAACAGGATAATCATGATTAAACAACTTGTTGAAACTCAAAGAGTAAAAGTGGCAATAAAAGACTTAAATTAGATCTTTCTGATTCCAGAAGGTGGAGGTAGGTGGACAACCGACTGGTAACATGGTCTCAGAAATGACTAGAAACAGCATGACTTTTTTAGAACTAGCTGTTGTGAAACTAACTTAAATTTTGGTGGACATAAATGACAGACATTTGACAGAAATTATTTAGTATAAATTTAATTTTTTTCCTCATATGATATATTCAATAGTACATTTAGAAAACACAGCACCATTTTTTGCCTAGTGCACAACTGCTGGTAGGACCTATCCATTAGGAGTTTGTTGATTGTTCATTGATGGGTCAGCCTGATGCCTAGAGTTGTCTACATGGTTATCACTGACCCAGCAGAAGGGCTGAATATTAAATGTGAAGATAAAAATAGTTTTGGAAAATATGAGCATCCAGAAGCACATAGAATCAAAGTTCAAATTTCTTTTAGTAAATTTGAATTTTGTTCAGAAGTAATTAGAATGAGAGTTACCACAGACATTTTCAGATTGGATTATGAGAAGGGAAAAAAACGGGCTTCCCAAATGTAAATCGGCTATGACATCAAGGAGTGTCAATACTTGTACTACTTGGTGACATTTTGTGTCCTAACTTGGATTAGTGTGGTTAAAGCAAATAGGATCTTTATGAAATAGAGAAGATGATTGCCTCCATGTTGGATTTCAGAAAGCATTCTCTGCTCTCCAAAGTCACCTCTTTGACTTGAGTTTCTGATTCCTGATTCATAATCAGAGCTTGTGCCCTAAAATTGAGAGTTTGAGCCTGTCCAAACATAAACATCCCTGCAAGAGGGAACGCTTTACTGTGATTGACACAGAGATGCACCACCCAGATCCCCTTTCTAGAAAGGACTTGCTACCCATGTGTGGAGATGTGGTCTGTAGATCCTGCAGCCGTCAGCATCTTCGGGGTCTGCCTTAGCTCTGGAGTACCACCTTGTCCAAGGTCACATCCTTCCTGAACAGCCCTCACTGGTGACTGGGGGGATGTAAAGGCTCAGACATTTCAGACTGGTGCTGGACGACTCTGAGGAGCAATACTTGCTCCAGGGTTCCCTGCTAGGTAGGTCAAGGCTGTGCTTGGTCTGTGTGCAGTTTGACTTCTCTGCTCAGCAATCTTTACCTACTTATTAATTATGCATAAGCCAGCTCTGGATATCAGAATATATAAGTAGAATAACATGGAGGTTTTTCAGATCCTCTCCAAAAGACTGCAATTTTTCTGACTTGTTAACTCAAAATGGATATTGACAACTAGAAAAGAATTTGAGGATCCACAGAAGAAACAATATTTATTTATTTGTACATTCCAAAAATATGTTCTAGGCATTGTTTTGCATAACTGGAATACTAGGCCCTAGTGGACAGGACAAAGCTAATGCTCTCACGGAGTTTATAATATAGAGAAACAATAATTAAGGAACCTGGCTTTCTAACTTCAAAAAGATAGTGCTCACACTTATATGAGCCTGTCCCTAAGAGGATAATGATTAACCACTTTTTGAGGAACAAATATTTTAAGCATAACCTGCTCAAGGAAGGTTTTTCTGCCAATGGGGGAGATAAAATATGAGAAGAAATTACTCATGGTGGAAGTCTGTAAGAAGTAGTTGGTTTTACCGGTATATTATTATTTCAGTTTGGGTTTAAATTGATGATGGGAGGGGAGGTGTATACTCAATGACAACTGCCTTCATTCCTTGAGCACTGACTATGTGCTAGGTAAATTGCTAAGTGCTTTATACATATTGACACGTTTAATGCTCTAAATGACTTTCTGAAGTAGCACTATCACTATTTCTGTTTTCAGAGGAAGATATAAGGCACAGGGACTTTAAGTACCTTGGTCCCTGGTTGCTAATCTACTAAATAATCTAGTTAAGATTCAAACTCAGGAAATCGGACTTGAGAGGTCAAACTCTCAACTACCATACTCTGCCTCCTCAAGACATAGCAGGAGGATTTTGGTGTTAAAAGGAGAGTTAGAATAATCTGGTCATGCCATTTCCCTCCTTAAAACCCTCCACTGCTGTCACAAAACCATCCAGTCCCAGGAGCATTGGGCAGATCATCTCACAGGCCACTCCTTTGATTTTTAAACAATTTTCCTTTTATTGAACCAAAATCTCCTCCCTGTACTTTCACTCATCAAGTGTGATGATCCTGGCTTGTTAGCATTTTAACAGGTCAACCATTCACTTATCTGACCCGCTACATGTCTTTCCTTTTCTGGGCCGAGCTCTACCAGACCACTGACTGTACCTCATAGAACACAGTCCAGTTTAGTGGTTAAAGCAGAACAGTCCCTGATTTGAATCCTGGATCTGCCTTTAACTAGTTGTGAGCTAGTTATCTAACCACTCTACACCTCAGTTTACTCATCTACGAAGAGAGAGGATAATAGTACTTTGTAGGGTTGTTTTGAGAATTAAAATAGATGGTACATGTTATATACAGTGTTTACTGTGTGCACTACGAAAAAATTAAGTGATCAATATGTACTAGTGGTGACAATTATTGGTTTCTAGAACTTTCCCTCCTGTCACCTTTCCTCCAAACAGCCTCATTATCTCCCCTAGTGTGGATACTGTTTTTCTAATAATGCATATTTTTTTAAGTGGCCACGGTCTTTTTTTTCTGTTCAAAGAAGTAAAATTCTTACATCTTTGGAGAAGAGCTTGGAGGCTCAAACTGCGTCTTATAGGGAACTGGTCAACCTTAGTGGGTCCCGAGCCTGCTGACTCCCCAGGCACTGTCTTCCTGTTGCTTCAGCTGTGAACATTGCAAAATCATCTCCCCAGCAGTCAGCACAGTGGGAGACTAGTTTTGTTTTTACTAGTCACTTCAAACCATCATATTAGGGCTATAAATAAAATAATATTATGGTTTTCATCTGTCTGCATCATTAGAATAAGCTGAGAGAAATTGTAAATCAATATTTAGCATAATTGCTGAGATCTGGCAGGTTTGAATGCAAATAAAAAAGTGAAGAATGTAATATAAAATCATTTATATGATATCAGTTCCATCACTCTCTATAAAGTGGCAGGCAGCAGAGCCTCATGGTATAATTTTAGTTGGCAAAGAGATCTCTTATAAAGAGTTGGAAAATAATTGACCTTTATGTCAATTGCTCTTCTGTATTGGTCTTTCTTCAAGTTTCTTCAAAAGGTTTTCTTTTTTCCTGCCTCCCTGGGAACTTTTTCTTCTAATGCAATGTTGTACCACACTGCAAAGGTACTTATTCCACAAAAACAAAACAACAAAACTCACACTGTCAGCATGATCATCCACACTGAGCATTCTGCATTTTAAAAAAAGCCAGAATATGTACAGCACGCTTTTGAATCTATTTTGTTATAGACTGTTTTCGGTTATCCTGAAGCAGAAGAAAGGTTATGATCCCTACACATGGATTTTTAAAAAGAATATGTGTTGAGGAATTGGACTAATGTGCTTTGTTTCCATTAACTGATTTATTCATTCGTTCAAAAAATATTGGCTGGGTGTTTGCTGTGGGAGTGGTGCCATACCACAATTTGTGAGAAGGATATAGGGAGGAATCTTATATGAATCTAAAGGGAGTGATTAAAAATGGATGAAATAAATTCTGGTGGAAGGTAGCAAGACAAGAACCCTAGAAAAGGGATAGGTACAATTCTATGGGAATTCCTGTGACATTCTGGCATCTTCTATTTAAGGCCTTACAATGAACTGTGCCTACTTTTAGAACCTCAGTTTCCTGAATGTAAAATGAGGGAGTTGGCTAGACCTTATTTCCACATATGAATTTCTATAATCCAATGATATAGCAGCTCCAGGTAATAAATTTCTGGACCAGTAAACTTAGATCATCCACTTCAGGGAGCAGTCACAGCATTTTACTTCATGGTGATAATTGTGAAGGGAAGAAGATTGAATTCTCCAGGGTCATGCGTCTTGTAAGGGGTAGAATTAGAATTTGACCTCAAGCCTTCTGGCTCCAAACCCCATCCTTTTTTTACCTCATCAAATTTATTTTGGGCAGGAAGTGTTTGGTATAGATTTATTTGCCTTAAGTAATTACAGGAAAATCTTTGTACCTCTCAAGAGTTAAGATGTCTTGTCACATATCTCCAAAATTTTCTCACTCTTAAATAACAGATATATAATTTTTAGTGATGGAAAGCTAAATAGTTTAATTTTTCTGGTTATTGGTGCTGCTTTCAGATTTTTTGGGGGGGGCAGTTGTTTTAATTCAGATTTTATTGACTTCGTTGCTAAGAATCTTGCTGAGATTGAAAGACTTGGACTTGGTTGGGTGGCTTGAGTGTGATGAGTTTCTTCACAGAACTGGAATTCAGTGGATTCTTGCCAATTTTTTCTGATCTTTTCCTTACTACTACACTGGGAAAGAGGAAAAAGAAGGCATATACAAGAATATGGCAAGGTCCCTACCATTAAGAGCCTCAAAATGAGATTAGAGAGAAGGATTTTATGTGTCAAACAATTAGGAAGCACACAAAAGTATATTTAAAAAGCACTAATAGTGGTGTGTTGGAGCTGGCTCCTACTAGTTCTAATGAAATAATTGTTAAAATTTTCAGGATTTTTGTAAGCCGTTGTTAGCTTGAAATTGGCCATCGTGGGAGTGTTTACACCATAGAAATTGGCAAACACTACAAATCAGGGCATTTGAGAGACATTTGGTCCGGAGACAGCATTCCATTGCTTGTGAATTAAAACATAATGGCAGTCAAGCTGCAATATCCTATGATCTGTTGAACTTGCCTTCTCAATACAAGGACTTGATGTGTATGTTACAGAAACATTTCCTCTGGCTGTCATTGCTGGAAGCCTGCCTTCGCAGTGGAGGTTTGATGTAGGCCCTCCTTGAACACTATCAAACTCTCTACAAACTGCAGATTTAGTGACCTCCGAAATACAAAGTACCTTTCGATTAAGCTTTTCAACATTAGTAATAAAACTGTGCTCATTCAGCTAAGTCTCACTTGATTCTGTTGAACGTAAAATGGTGCAACCAGTTTTTCCAGATTGGTAGGTGAGTTGAACTTCTCCATTTGTGGCAATGTAAAGAGATATCTTGCATAAAATGTTTTGATTGAAATGCTGCTGAAAAATGTCAATGTATTTGCTAGAGTTGTTATGTTCTTTTTGTTAGGAATAGGAAGAAGTTGAACAGGTATATGAGCCCCTTTGGTCAAGTATTGCATAAAAAAGATGAGTTTCTGGATTAAAAGTATGTAAAGCATACCTCTGTATGTTGACTCATAAAATGAATCATTTTATTAATCCCCTGTGATAAACCTTGCTACTTACTTTTTAAATTTAGTCAGTGGTGTGCTGGTAAACTGGCTTTTCAGAAAGAAAAAAGAGCCCTGATTTGTAGTGTTTGCCAATTTCTATGGTGTAAACACTCCCGCGATGGCCAATTTCAAGCTAACAATGGCTTGCAAAAAATCTCCAAAATCATGACAGTTATCTCCTTTCTTAGAGCTAGTATGAGCCAGCTCCAACACACCACTGTTAGTGCTTTTTAAATATACTTTTTGTGTCCTTTCTAATTGTTTTACGCATAAAATCCTTCTCTGTAATCTCATTTTGAGACTCTTAATGGTAGGGACCCTGCTATATTCTTGTATATGCCTTCTTTATCCTCTTTCCCAGTGCAGTAGTAAAAAGCATAGATGGTAACCTATTTCATCAATACTAAGATTTTTTTTTTACATTTTAACATTACTGAAATCATTTGCTGCTTATAATCAATGGCATGTCATAGTGTAATTGGCAAAATTTTCTTCTTTCTTAGTGTTTCATGTAATATTTATTTGAATTTAATGAAATATATTAGGTGCTGAATAAATGGTGTTTGACACGAATACAATTACATCCTGTGGGCTAATCTGTCTTTTCACGTATTAGATTCACTTAAAGCAAGTTACCTCTATATGGTTATTCTTACGGGAAAAATAATGTAAATTGTTTGAAATGCTCCTTAGTGTACCCCTCGTTCTTTTGTCTTAGTGCTCATATTTGGCACGTCAAAATTAGGTCAGCAAGGTAGGCTCCAGCTTGGTATGTACATCCTGTGTGGCACAAAGAACTGCCTTCCTCCATCTGGGAAGTATCCTTTCTGAAAGTGAGGATCGTTGGCATGATTGATCATTGGACGATATATGTTATAACCCAGTCGCCATAATATTCAGCGTCCAATGTTTCTGCTCCCTGACATCTGGCATATAGGAAAAACCTTGTGATAGGCAGAATAATGGTCTCTCAAAGATGTCCATGTCTCAGTCCTCAGAACATGTGAATGTATTACCTGACATGGCAGGGGGAAATTAAGGTTGCAGAAGCAATTAAGGTTGCTGGTCAGCTGACCTTAAAATTAGAAGATCATTCTGGGTTAATATGGGTGGACCCAAAGTAAGTGATCACAAGGGTCCCTTCATGAGGAAGGGGATGCTGAAGAGCCAGAACCAGAGAGACAGCATCATGAGGAAGACGTGATCAGCCATTGCTGACTTTGGCAGTGGAAGGGAGCCAGGAGCCACCATATGTGGGCAGGCTCTAAAAGGTGGAAAAGGAAGGAGAAAGGATTCTCCCTTAGAACCTCCGGAAGGAATGCAGCCCTGCTGACGCTTTGATTTTAGCCCAGTGACACCCATTTTGAACTTCTGACCTCCTGAACTATGAGATAATGAATTTGTGTTGTTTAAAACACTAATGTGTGGTACTTTGGTACAGCAGCAATAGTAAACTAATGTAAACTTCATTAATTCAGCTGGGCTAAGTCACAATTTGAGCTAAATAAAACTGGTTTGTGTCAAAATTATTCCTTATATTCTCTCTGAACAAGTTTGCTAAGAATATTTGTAGTATAAAGCAGAGTGCAAAAATATATATATTTAAGAAAACAAGATGACAAAGATTTCAGTACATTGTTTTTATGCTAATGACTTGGCTAATTATAAATGAAAGTTATATATTCGTTAATTTTTGTCTATAAGAATTTTCATTTAAAATTTTTCTATCTCTGTGCTGGGAAATTGGTGGAATTACATTTCTCTGTGAATCTTTCATGATTCATATTTTTCCATCAATACACTTAGCACCCCAGTCCCCACCTTAGCTAGCCCTGTGAGTAGTGTTTCACTGTGATTTGGTGAATACGATCAGGAACAAGCTTTAGGTTATATGGTCTTTGGCAATTGACTTAAACTAAGGCTTGTTTTCTTCATCCACAAAATGGGGACAATTATGCCTTCTGTTCTGGAGTACATGTTTGTGTCCCCCTCAAATTCATGTGTTGAAGCCAGAGTCCCCAATGTGATGGTATTTGGAGATGGGGTTTTGGGGAAGTAGGTCATGAGGGTGGAGCCCACGATGGGATTAGTGCCCTTATAAGAAGAGAAACAAGAGAGAGCTTGCCTCTCCGTCTGGTGTCTGCCGTGTGAGAACACAGTGAGAAGATGGCTGTCTGTAAAGCAGGAAGAGGGCCCTCACCGAGAACCTGACCATGCTCGCACTCTGATTTTAGACTTCCAGCCTCCAGAACTGTGAGAACTAAATGATTGTTTTTTAAGCCACCCAGTCTATTCTGTTACAGAGCCTGAATAGACTAAGACAGAAATTGGTACCAAGAGTGCAAATGCTGCTATAACAAATACCTACAAATGCGGAAGCAGCTTTGAAGCTGGTAATGGGTAGAGACTGGAAAAGTTTTGAGGTGCAATAAGTTTTTTTTCCAGTTTTATTGAGACATAATTGACATATAACACTGTGTAAGTTTAAGGTGGGCAACGTGATGATTTGATACACATATATATTGCGAAATGATTACCACAGTAAGGTTAGTTAACACATCCATCACTTCATGTAATTCTGCCCCCCTTTTTTTTGCTGTGGTGAGAACATTAAAATCTACTCTCTTAGCAGCTTTCAAGCATATAATACAGTATTGTTAACCCTGGTCACCATGCTGTACATTAGATCACTGGAACTGATTCATCTTATAACTGGAAATTTATACCCTTTGACCAACATCTCTCCATTTCCTCCATTCCCTAACCCCTGGCAACCACCATTCTACTCTCTGTTTCTGTGATTTTGGCTTTTTCAGATTCCACATATAAGTGAGATCATATGGTATTTGTCTTTTTCTGTCTGACTTATTTCATTCAGAATAATGCCCTCAAGATCCATCCATGTTATCACCAATGGCAGGATTTCCTTTTTTGTAGCTAAATAATATTCCATTGTGTATGTATCTATATCTATCTCACATTTTTTTTTTTGTCCATTCATCTATTGATGGACACTTAGGTTGTTTCTATGTTTTGGCTATTGTGAATAATGCTGCAATGAACATGGGGGTGCAGATCTCTCTTTGAGATCATGATTTCACTTCTTTTGGGTATATGCCCAGAAGTGGGATTGCTGGATCATATGGGAGTTCTATTTTAATTTTTTGAGAAATTTTCATACTCTTTTCTATAGTAGTTGTACCAATTTATATCCCCACCAATAGTGCACAAGGGTTCCCTTTTCTCCACATCCTCACCAACACTTATTTCTTGTCTTTTTGATAATAGCCATCTTAACAGGTGTGAGGTGATACCTCATTGTGGTTTTGATTTGCATTTCCCTGATAATTAGTGATGCTGAGCATCTTTTCATATACCTGTTGGCCATTTGTATGTGTTCTTTGGAAAAATGTCTATTCAGGTCCTCTGCCTATTTTTAAATCAGATTATTTGTGGGTTTTTTTTTTTTTGCTATTGAGTTATATCAGTTCCTTGTATATTTTAGATATTAACCCCTTATCAGCTATATGGTTTGCAAATATTTTCTTGTGAAGGGATTTTTAAAGATGATTCTGGTGAGTGTTTGGAAAGAAAAAAGCTGGAGAGAAAGCTTCCTTCTTCTTAGAGAATACATAAATAATAATCACGTACAAAATGTTGGTAGAGACGTGGATGGTAAAAGCCATTTTGATGAAGCCTTAGACGGAAATGAGAAACATGTTGGAAAATAGGAAAGGTGATCCTTGTTATAAAATGGCAAAGAACTTGACTGAATTGCGTTCATGTTCTAGTGTTTTGTGGAAGTCAGAACAATCGAGGCATGGGGAGGTTAAGTCACTTGCTCCCAGTTATGGAGCCAGGGTTGAACTGGAGGAGGAATCTTAACCATTACATTCATTCCCCTCCGCAAGGGTAGACAGTGTGGGGACAGGCAGTACTGGGAGAGGAGACTGGGATTCAAGAGGGCTCCAGACCAGAAGAAATTCCTCTATCAGTGTGATCCATAAAGAAGTCTTATCTTAGTCAGATTTTCCTAGGACTGACTCACATTAAGCAATAATCTTGTTTTGTAGCTTTTCCATTTTAGGAGGATGGAAGAGCTGTAATAGTTAGCTCACATTCCAGGAGCCTAAAAGAAATCAGTGAGACTATGTATGTGGAAGTGCTTTGTAATGTGCAGAATGGAGTAGGGATATGACACTTCTACCCCAGCGTAGGGCCCAGTGTCCAACATAGGGACACTCAGACACTCAGGAACTATTTGTGAGTGGATTAGTCTATGACACAGGAAGAAATGAAGTACACACATGCCCACACACACCCTGCATGTACATGTATACTTCCCCACTAGACTGGGAACTCTGTGATGCAGGGTCTGTGCCATCTCTGTATCGCCAGTGCCTTACAGAATGCCCTGAAATAGTCAGTACTCATAAATGTCTGTGATTAATAATATTATAGTGCTTCTCGTTTTAGTGGGGGTTTTTGTGGGATAGACCCTCTCTCTTTGGGGGCAGATGGAGGGACTGATAGGAATCACTGACTTTATTACTTCAGCCTCACTTTATATATTCTAACTTTATATATTTATATATCACTGACTTTATATATTCTGTACGGTAGGAGGCAGGGGTTTGAGGGTTAGTGTTGAAAGGCCGCAGCTGGGAAGACAGCCCTCCCAGTGACTCAGCAGCCTCTGTCTAGTCCTCAGCACCACAGGGACGGGGGTGTGTATTGAAGCGGGGAAACAGGACCCATCATAGAAACAGGGTTGCTTTGTTTCCTGGGGGACTGTTTTCCCTGGTGCATTGATCCAGAAAGAAGGGTGTTCTCCACCCAGTGACCAGGGGGTGGGTGAGTGGTCTTGTCCATCATGTAAAGAAGCCAGTGAGTTGGGCAGGTCTGGGCAGGCAGCTGTGGGATTTGGTGTGAACAGCACTGCCTATGAGCAATATAGCCACAGTGGCCTGGTGGTTGCTGTGACCAATGCACTTGTTGATCCTATGGGCAGGAGCAGGGGAGGGTCGCAGGACTGAGGTATGTGACCAGGAAGTCCAGCTCTGCCAACACAGGCAGAGAGTGACTTACAAAGGGAGTGGAGTGCTCAAGGGCCACACAATCACCAGGCCTGGGGGAGGTGACCTCATCTAGCCCTCCCAGGGCTGTGCTGAGTGCAAGAAAGAAAAGAAAAGTGTGTGTCTGGGGGAAACAGTGGCAGTGAATGGAATGGAGAAGACAAAGGCAGAAACATCACAAAAGCTCTCCTATTCTAAGTTTGTGGCTGGTTGGGAAAGCTGTTGCGATGAGTAAATGCAAAGGGAGGCTACAAGCCCGTACCAAGCACCCGTGAAGAGGAATAGAACAGAAAGGATCAGACAGACCATATGGATTACCACCATCCCCCTTGTGAAGGAGGCTCAATGATCAGAACGAAGTGACGTTTATATGTATATTGTAAAAACGTTTGCATCGACCCATCTTAGTCCATTTGGACTGCTATATCAGAATACCATAGACTGAGTGGCTTAAACAACAGAAATTTATTTTTCACAATTCTGGAGGCCGGGAAGTCCAGGATCAAGGTGCCAGCAGATTCAGTGTCTCATGAGGGCCACTTCCTGGTTCACAGGTGGCCATTTTCTTGCTGTGTCCTCACATAGTGGAAGGGGCGATGGAGCTCTTTGGGGTCTCTTTTATAAGGACAGTAATCTCATTCCTGAGGGCTCCGCCCTCATGACCTAATCACCTCCCAAAGGCCCCACCTCCTATCACCATCACACTGGGGGTTAGGATGTCAACATGTGAATTTGGGGGGGAAATAAACATTCAGCCCATAATATCTGTTTTACTAAATCTGTATATAATTTACTCTAGTACAATTTCTTGTTATCAAACAATTCATTAATCTAGAGTTTTACTTTAAAAAGTTCAGGCACTGTCTGAAAAAGAAATAACTGAGCCTGGGTGGACTCACTTATCATTCAGCTGTCTTACCAAGGCCAGTTGTATGATGACAGTCATGGAAGGAGTTGTTTTACAAAGGGCATCCCAACCAGGGATTCTCAATCTTTGCCAGACAGGGAAGGTGAGAAAACTAATGTGTGCAAAGGTTTCAGCTCAGCTGGATCTACTCGACCTTTCAGTCAGACTGGAGGGGCATCATGCGCACATGCTCATTTAGTGGGAGCCTGAGAGAGCAGAAATGAGCTGGTTCCAAAGCTGGCTAAGCATTATTATTAGGACCTAAATATTTAAAAAGGTACAGATTCTGAATTAAAAGAGAGGATCTTTCATCAGTCAATAGGGAAGCTGAGGCCCGTGTTAATCCTAACTTTTTGACCCTACTCTACTTCATTTAATCAGGGTTTTAGCACTCACAGCTATTCCAAAACTATCGACTTTTTAAAAACTTGAGCCTGAAAAACAAAGACTATACGTGATATTAGTCTAATGACTTATCTTAAGAATCTGTGAACTGTGGAATCATGATTGTTAGGATGGAGGGACACCTGCTCGCCTTTCTGAAATCAGTTGCTGAAGAGAGATTCTGAGATTCAGAAAGGGTAAGGGATACACTGTCGACCTTTTGGAGACAGGAAACCTTTGATGAACTGTGGGACACCAAGACAGTTCATTTAAAAGATGGTTTCACAGCATTGTCTGGAGCTGGTTTTGTATGTGCATTACTGAAGCCCTCAGCTTGTCTTTTCACATAAACCCAGTGAAATACTGGTTTCCTCAGTCGTTCACAAGTCTGGAAGCTTCATGTGGCACCTTGGCTTCTGGGCTTTGTAACTGCTTTTAAGTGTCTTTTGTGGACAGAATTAAACTTTCCTTACCATTTGACAGCATGGGACTTTCCAGAGATGGGCGTTAAGAAGACGAGAGATAGGAAAAGGTCACTGATACCATCTCCATGTAATTAAGGCAGAGAAAACAGCTAAATAAAATTGTTGCTAATGACATTTACTCGATTCTATAATATGAGTCCCTGCTCTGGTCTTGGAATAAGTTAAGGATCAGCTACTCATGAAATGTACAGATTGTAAATCTTTGTTGCAGGAAATAGGGTATGCTTTTTTTTTAAGACAGCTTTATGTTAGGGCTGTGTTTAGGCTTGTATGTTTTCTTTCTCTGTCTCTGTCTCTATGTCTCTGTCTCTCTCTATATACACTCACATTTATGTGTATGTATATATATGGATGTGCATATATGCATGCATGTATACAGACATGTATATGCATGTGTATGGGCTTTTGTAAGGTAATAATAATTAAGAATAGGTTAAAACTTAGAAAAATAGCTTCAAACTTTGATTTATAGACTTCGATTGACCATCTACCAAGGTACAGCATGTAATCAAGGGATCAATTTGTCCTCTTTTAACTCTTAAAATGAGACTCTAAAAGTCAAAAGTAATCTATGAATTTTTCTTTTGATTCTGGATGTGGAATTAATGAAATTGTCTGAATATATATGAGGAAGTTAAGACTTCTAAACTGCTGAGCTTAAATTTAGTTAGAAATTTATACCAGTAAGAACTGAGTTCCAAACAGTATTGTGTCTTCATTTATTGAACACGTCACTATTTAGGAACACAATAAATAACATCAATAGGGATACCAAGACTAATGCACAATCCTGGCCTTCAAATCCAGCAGAGGAGACTAAGAAATAAACAATAACATATTGTAGGACCTGTAATGTGACTCAAGGTCTTAGGGGAGTGGAGCGGAAGGTGACACAGCACACACAGTTTGTATCAGGGAATGTTTCCTGGGAGAAGAGATGCTTGTGCATCATGGGTATCATTCACTAGCTAACAGGTGAGGGAAAGGCCTTCACAGTAGAGAGACTGTGCATTGTGTCCTGAAGACATGAAAGAATATGTGGAGGGAGTGCAGGTAAGTGTGAGTAACTAGAATGTAGGGTGTGTAATGGGAGGCTAAAGAGCCCTCTGACGGAGCCCCAACTTTTCCATCAGGTTTCCTCTGTGAAGACTTTCCTGACAGCTGGAGCTAGTGATCTCCTTCTCTGTGTCCCCATGACTTGTTGCGTATTTCTATTATTGGATTTTTTACACCCAATTTAATTGTTCATGTCTGATTTCCATATTTGTCTGGGGGATACACAATATCAGGACTGTCTCCCAGTTCTTATAAAACCTAGAAAACCGTAGGTGCTCAAAACCTGTTTATTAAGCACACACATGAATGTCTGGCTGGCTGGATGAGTATGCACAGTTTGGGGATGAGAAAATCAAGAATTGCCTTGGTTATCAAGCAACACTTCATAAAACCTTAATGGTTTCATCTTTCTGTTTCAGATTACTTGCAGCATATAATAGTCTTACCGACAAACACCTGGCTGGATATTTTAACAATACCAGGATAAGGCGGCATCTCTTACGATCAGGGCTGGTAAGATTTGGTTCGCTTTCCTCTACCTGCCCTCTTCTTTCATTAAGTCCAATATTTCCCTCCCTTTTCTGATTTCCTCTTTGAGCTAATGAGTGACATCCTTTCCCTCCTCCTCATTTTAGAAAAATTACTTTCTTTCCAAAGCTCTGATTTATCTTTTTGAGGCTGTGTTTCAAAAGATAGGAAGAGAGGTCACAATAGCTGCTAACACAACTTATAAATTATTGAGGAAAACCCCAATGAGCTTCCAACAGCATATTTCACTTGTTTATTCATTCATTTATTCAACACATATTTATTGAGCACATTGTATGAGCCAGGAACTGTTAGGGATTAAGGATAGAGAAGACTTTACTGTCTTCAGGAAAAAATATTGTTTTTAATAATCACAGAATATGGTGTGGAAGACACGAGCAGTTCAAAATTTCTCCTTGAATTTTTTAAAGCTGTTTTATTGTGGTTTATTGATACATTAGCGTCTTTCGTTAGCTCCCAAACTATCATTTCCACAAAATTTCCACAAAATGTATTCAATGTGAAAATCTTTTAAAAATACTATAGTTTTCCATCAAAAGAAATGGGCGTGGTTATAGAAGGTGTGAGTAACGATTTTAGCTGTTTACCTTCTTGAAACACAGTGGGTTTCCCTAACTATTGTTGCCATGGTGTTGAAAGGATACGCATTGCATTTCTAATTGTTGTTTATGTGCTTGGCACTCTGGCTGGATAGATCTGAGAGAGCTTGCTTTTCGTCTCCTGGGGCTTTGTTATCAGACAGACCTGGCTGAAACCTGGCTCTCCATTTACAAGACAGAATCGTGAGCAAATCACTTACTTTACTTTCTCAGCTTCAACTTCCTCAATTGTAAAATGAAGATAATGATACCCAGTCCTCAGGATTGTTGTAGCAAGTAGAGATGTGTAATAAAGGGGTGTTGTAATTATTGTTGTTACCGTTAACATTACGTCTTTGGATAACAATCTGTGAGCTTCAAGTATAAATGGAAAGGACTTTGTTTCTACTTAATCAACGTCATTAACAAGCACTTACTGAACATTGGCTATGTACATGGCAACTCAAATAAGGAAGATATAGCCCTTTCTCTAGCACAGTCGTTCAAATATAGTCCCTGAATTAGCAGTGTTCAGCATCACCTGGGCACTTGTTAGAAAATGCAAATTTTAGAGCCCCGCCCCAGACCCGCTGAGTGAGAAACTGTGGGGTGAGGCCCATCAATCTGCTTTTCAACTTGCCTTCCAGGTGATTCTGATGCAGGCTCAAGTGTAAGAACTTCTGCCCTGTGGCAGCTTCCAGTCTGGTTGGGGAGCTCAGACAACTCCCAGAGGAGAGAGAACAATGACACACGGTAACTGCAGAGGGAGCGGCAGTGTAGGACGTTCTCAACGCCTTTTCCCAGTTGGACACACACAACACGATAGCCCATGGGCAACACGTGTCAAACGCTGTAACTGAGTTATTCGTAATTCCAAGCACACTTTCTATAACCACAGCCCTCTCTTCCACTGGAAAATGTATTCATAAAAAACGATTATCAATAACCAATCACTGGTAGCACAACTCGTTGATCTCAACACTCCAATATGTTGCAATAACAGGGTTAAAAAACTATAGTTATCAAAATCAAGAAATATGTGGCCTTGGATTAGACCTGAAAAGAAAAGCAGGGCTTAATTAAGTGGAAAGGACGAAGATGAACAACCAGGAAGAATAACACCCTCTGTTTACAGAAGATGGAGAAAAATACAACAAATATGCCCATAGGGAGGATTAAAAGAAAATAAAAACAAGTAAATAAAACCCAGAAACTAACACTCCTGAGACTTGCAATGATGCCAGTTGAAACCAATCTGGAACACCTTCTATCTGTGGTACTGCAGAATCTGAAAAAATCTGAATCACAACAAATTAAATTACATTCTGGGCTGGAGAGTGAAAGAAGAAAAAGCAGTGTGAAAACAAACTAATGAAGCCAATTATTTTTAAAACAAACTGATGAGAGCCTCGGTAGCTTACATGTTTTGCCCTTCAAAGTATTTCCTGTGAGATCATCGGGCCCGTTATCACTGCTCCTATTCACTGTGTCAAGGTAGCACCCCACCCCTTCTTCCCGAATGTGTTCAAAAAAAAGAAGTGAAAAGAACACCTGGGTTCCATCAAGGGAAAATTGTTACTCTAATGAAAACCTTGTTTTCAACGTCAAGTGTACCACCTGTGTGTGTTTTCACAATGATGGGTACATGAGACTGCCTTTCTCATTTTTGCCTTATGAAATATTCATTAAAAGTGAAAGTTTATCAACCATAGTAGAATACTCCTTTAGGCTTAGAAGATACTGCCATTCTCTCTGTCTATCTCTCCCTTTTTGGTAACTAACAATGCATTTTCTGCTTTGTATTTCCATGTGTGTTTTATTTATTCATGACAGATCACAAGAAGTGGAAGAATTCTTTCTGAAAAAGAATATAAACTAAATATCATGAAGAAGGATCACCAAAAATATATCCGGGAATGCTTAGCCCAGGCTATTTTCCACAAGGTTCTTGATATGGAGGTACAAGTGTTTATTATTTTCTTTATAATTGATGTTTTCTAATATGATAATTAATAATACTTCTGTACTCAGAAGGAGGGGAATTTTTCCTGTATTTCATTAAAAAGGAATGGAACAAGGTGACCTGAGAAATACTCTGTATCTCTCTAGGTAACGAGGAGACAAGGGACTAAAGTCAGCTTTTCTCCATTTCAGTTAGGGACAAATATGGACATCATTATGTATTTTGTGATATTTAATTTAACAAATGCAGATTTTTAATCCATAATGGCTACTCTAAAACATACCATCCCTCACCATCTGTACCTCAATTTCCATTTGCTAAAAATAATGTGACATCTGTTTAAATATCAGTAATTCCACTGTCATGAATTATTTCAGATTTGTTCTTCTTTTAAGGCTTTGAAGCTTAGCCATATGCTAAACTTCAAGGAATAGGCATGGAAACATCTGCTGTCCCTCCTCCTTAGGCCACATTGGTCAGCACAGAGGCACAACCCAAGCACCAATGCTTTTTTAAAATATGACATGGCATTTTTAGTAGGATATCTAGCTAACTTGACAAATTATTTTAGCCTTGCTCCATGGAACTTGTAGTTTCAAGCATCAACGCTGTTTTAATATGTGTGAAAAAGCATGTCACTTCTTGGCTTGATCATAAATCAAGAAACTTGGCTTGTAAAACCATTGACCTGTGGGTACAATAAACATTTATGAACAACTGAAGAATCACCAGTAAACCAATACTAAATGTAGTGCCAGTGAAAATATTTATTATTATGCTACCATTATATTGAGCAAGTGTTGTATTCACTTAAGATGTATATGATCTGTTAATTTAGGAATTCATTTTGTGCTTTATATCATGTGCATGAATTACATAAAATCATTGTTCATGGCCCCCAAATTCACTTGCTTATAAAAGTATTAGTTGGAATTCTACAACTAATGTTAATTTAAAAAGTACAGTGCTGGGGCTGGCCCAGTGGCATAATGGTTAAGTTCGTGACACTTTGCTTCAGCAGCGCAGGGTTCTCTGGTTTGAATCCTGGATGTGGACCTACGCATCGCTCATCAAGCCATGCTGTGGTGGCATCCCATATACAAAATAAAGGAAGATGGGCACAGATGTTAGCTCAGGGCCAATTTTCCTCACCTAAAAAAAAAAGTACAGTGTAAAATTAATCTGTATCTAGTTTCAAATTTAATCAATAGGCACCAAGTTCTATATTAGCCTTGATCCTTGAAGTTTGGTTTTCCAAAATTTCATATAACTGACACATCATAACTGTTAAATATGCTATTATTTAAGAGTCTTTGTGTATTTTTAAAGTTTGGAATAAATATCTTACATAAATGTTAATATGTTCGATATAATTTTCTATAACTATAACATATAATATATTAAATATAATTAACAAATAGAATATTTCTAAGTTGTCACATTTGTCTCACATTTACTTTATGCTAATGCTGTTTACTGATGTTGTATTAATATTCATGTATTCCTTCACGCAACAAACATTAATTGCAGGCTTACCATGTATCAGTATGAGGCTATGTGATGTAGCTGCAAGATACGATTAAAAAAAAAATACCGTAGAAAGTGATCAAATGCTGGAAGAGAGGAACAAACAGACTGAGCTCAGAAAAGAAGAGAATGATGACTTTCCTCTGTGAGAGTCAGAGGAAGCTGAACAGAGGTCCTGCTATTTGAACTGGACCTTGAGGACTGAGCAAGACTTGACGTGAAAACATGAGAAAGGCATTCCAGAGAGTGAAGACAGCAGGTGTGAAGTTACAGATGTGTGAAAGGACATTGTGGTTGGAAAGGAAGCTCACTCATGCCACACTGCACAGTGGGTTGGTTCAAAGAGTGGCAGAAAGTGACACTCTGATAAGTTGGGGCCCAATTTCTGAGGGCCTTCAATTCCCAGCTAGGTTTGGAGTGTAGGAGATGAGGTGATGAAACGTTTTTCAGCGGGGGAGTGAAATAAATGAGCAGAGCTGTTTTAGAAAGATGATGTTGCTAAAAATGTGGAAGATGGATTAATGAGCTGGAAAAGATTGGAGGTGGGAGGTCAATTAGGAAGCTGTTGCCAATGGGTGTGGGCTCACAGCAGGAGGGGAAACGCTGGGGAGATGCAGCTGTCCACAGAGATATGGAAGAGGGAGAAAGACCAAAATTGACTGAGTGAAGAGGGATAAAGGAGACGGAGCCCAGAGCAACTCCCAGGTTTCTAGCTTAGTGGGTGGCGCCTACATTGTGGGAGATCAGGAGCGACACGGGCTAGAAAAGAACCTTTAAGTGGTGGGAAAGGTGCCTGATGGAGTGGTGTCCTGGAAGCCAGGAGGCTCTCATAAGCTGCAGAACGGTTAAATAAGATGAGCACTGAGAAAAAAAAGAAATTACGTGTGACCCAGAGGACAAAGACCTTGGTGGTCTTGGTGAAAGTAGTTTCAGTGACGGTGAAGAGGAGGGGTGGTGGGAGTGGGTGACGGCGGTGAGTTGGAAGTACATTGAAGATGGAAAATGGTTGATAGTGTGATAATTTAATAGCGAGTGGGTGAGAGAACAGGAAAGAGGGAGAGAAGAAAGGGAAGTGTCAAGAAGAGGATTGATGATACTTAGGGAGGGAATGAACGAGTCTGCAGGGTCCCCAAGGCAGCGGGAGAGGATCAAGAACATAGACAAAACCCTTTTCAAAGGGGCCGATAAGTAAAACACTCTCAAATGTGTCTAAATGATTTCAAATCAAATTGTAAGCAGATTATTTTCACGTGGGGTTTATTTTTAAATTGTATAATTAATATATTATGCAAAATTTGGAAAACACAAGAAAGCATAAGAAAGGAAAATAACCACATATGGTCCCTCCTCTCAGAGATTACTGCTGTTAACATGCTCATATTTCCTTTTAGTCTCTATTTATACTTTAATAAAAGTGGTCTATGTTGTGAGAGGGATGTGGTTTTGTGAAAAAAATAAAAACCAAACAAACATGAAGTTAGTGTCAGGTAGACCAAGGTTCAAATTACAGTTCCACCATTGACTGGATGCTTGACCTAGGGCAAGCTAATGATCCCCTGCCTCAGTTTCTTCATTTGTAAAGTGAGGCTGCTTAGCAATTAGAGTTGTTCAACAAGAGACGATGCACCTTCCTAGCACAGGGACAGGTGCACAATATTGGCTTGATCAATTAAATTGTATTTCTGGACAATTCTGTGTCCTACTTTTTTCCTGCATTACATGCATTTTCCATTTTTTTAAACAAAATCTTTATGAACCTTATTTTAATGATTATATTCTATTCCATTATATGGACGTACCAAAAATTTAACCATTCACTTTAAGGTTTATATTGCTTCTGAATTTTTGCATTGATGAAAAAGAAGAAAAAACTTTTCAGACAGCATCTTTATGCATAACACATTTTTTAAAAAGTTATTCAGATTTCCCCCTAGGTTTGAAAGTGAAATTTGTTGGTTAAAGGGTAGGGACACTTTTGACTGCCTAATATATGTTAGGTATTGGCTTTCCAAAGAGTTGTACCAATTTATATTCCTACTTGCACACTCATGCAGATGATTTTTCTCCGTGTCAATGACAAGAGGGGTAATTGAGAATATAGTTGCCTGGTGGGATTATTTTCCTCTAAAAAATTCTTTGCTGTAATTGATATGATTCTCTTCTCTATTCTTTCCTATATGCTTAGCGTTACCATCAGCTTGAAATAAAAAGGAAACTGGAGACGTTAGCTAGGAAGGAGCGAATTCAGAGATTTAAGGTAAGGGACTACATAACTGTCTTTTATTTCACAATATTATTTTGTGATTTTGAAAGCCAATGATGCTACTATTGAAGTTCCTTGGGGCACTTTACTTTTGGATAACTCATAGCTGGGGTCAAATGATGGTTCCGCCAAGCCTAAATCTTGGCCACCATTATTACAGATCATAACCAAATAGGAGCTGCCTGTGCAAAGTAAGTTTTATAAGGCACAAACCTTTCAAAGAAAAACTTGAAAACATTCAAGTTTTAACTTTTGCTCTTGCAGTTTCTTGATTGATATGTGATAGAGGCCAAAGGATTTTTGCTTTTTTGTCTTTGAAGGTTAAAATAGATGATGATGTTCTCAATGTGATGGAAAACGGGGCATTCTCAGAATTATCCGATGGCACATTTTCATGTGAATGTGACCCTTGAAAGTATATGGTAGGATAGATCTACTTTAGCAAACAAAAGCATAAGATTTAGACATTTTGTACAAGGCATCTAAAAATTCCTTGCTTGTTTTCTATTTTTGTATTTGATATCCCTTCTTTGAAGTGAACTTATGAAATACATAAATTTGAGTTAAGAGATGAGAGATTCAATTATGTATGTTTGGAAGGTTTCACTTTAGGTGGGCAGTTTTGCTCAATTTGTAGAGCTATTTAAACTCACATGTTCATTTTCTGTGTCGTATTACAAATGTGGGGCTCAAGGCACATGTCACAAACTGATGAATATTTGTAAAGCTTCAGTAGACTAACTTGCCGTATAAGACAGTAATTTTTCCCTCTTGCCTGATAGACTCAAGTCTATTTTATCATGGTCAAAAGATATCTTGTTACAAAAGTGTTAAATACTAGAAGATAGGTCAGTTTTTCAAGATCAGAAAAGTTGGTGTGTAGAGATTTGTGGTTAATTCAACTTTGCCAATAATTGTCCTACATCAAGGACTGAGTTATAGATTCTATAATTTACTGCTGAAATGTTGATGGAGAAAAATGGTTACGGGAAATAAAGAGTGACTGGCACTGCCTGAAGCAGACTGCCAGACGTGCTAACTAGGTACTTGTTACAGCACAGGCAGAAGTTCATAATAGACACGCCAGTTCCTCCTGTATGATTCTTATTTGTAACAGTTTTCACTTTATAGCTGCACTTGGTGGAAGACCTATGTTTTACGTTTCTTTTACGTAATATGCAACCCTTTTGCCGAGGGCGTTATTTAATTATTTTTAAAGGTAGAAAAGTAATACTTCCCGGTAGTCCCTAGTGATCAGTGTAATGAGGAGCACTATGCTTCTTGCAGTGATCTGCTTAATGCAGATTAATAAATATTATTGCAAAATTGAGGATACACTGCTTCCATAGCTATTTCTTTGAGTCCAGCTATTTCCTTGAGTAAAGCAGACTCAATTTCCTACCTTTCACTACCACACCCAACCCTCCAGTACAGCTATGAAAACTTCTGATTATCATGATAGGTCTCACAAAGAATATTTTTGAAAGTAATGAGAAAGGACTTTTCAGGCATATAGTTATCTCTTACCTGACAGACACTAACCTAGTGTCTAATTATGCATCAATTTGTTAAATCACTTTCTTATTCTAGGGAGAAACCACAAGATGGTCCATAGAAAGTAACATGCCAATCCTGTCTCCCCACCCACCAGTTGGCCCAAAGACCAACCGTGGCCATAGCGTTCTGGTTGATGAAGGACATTCCAGTCCAATAGCACTGGTGAGTTGTATTAAACACTCTGTCATGCACTATCCCAACTAATTGGTTTATAATTTCTTACTACTCTTAGAAAGAATGCTCTCTGTGTACATGTCTGTATAATCCTGTGAATACTACTGAATGAAAACATAGCCTTGTATCTGTTCAACTCTGTCTTTACTGAACACCCCACCTCTAGTCAATGTCACCCCTGTCAAATCCAGTTTGCTTGTTACTGCTACATTTGTTTTCTTGAAGTGCAGATTGCTTATGACACATGCCTGAATACATTCACGGGCTTTGTGTCACCTATAGAAAAGCCCAGACTCTTTCACCTGACATTTAAGACCCTAAACCGTATGACCTCAATTTAGCTATCCCCATGATTACCCTTTCACATCCTACAATGCAGCAAAAACGAACCACCAGTTGTTCCACACATGTTCTATATTTTCTGATGTCTAGGTTTCGTTCTTGCTGTTCCCTGTACTCTCACCTTATTTATGCACACAAATTCAGTGGTACTGTGTAGCATTTTGGCCAGATACTGATATTTGTGCTTCTTTTATCAAAAGTATGTGCACATACTCTAAGATAAAAATAATTAAATGTACAGAAATTCCATTTAAAGAAATTGCACACCAATATTTCATTCCAGTTTGATTCATTTATAACCTAGAGGTGGTATTTGCTTGAAGGAAGTTAAGGTAGCTTGAAACAATATAGATACAGGAAAAGACATGGAAAATATTTGCTGGAGGTTGATGGTTTAAGTCGTAAATGAATTCCTTGATTACATTCTTTCTTCTTTCTTTGTGTGGCCTAATATATTTCCTTGTTAGCATCAACATTTTTTGGATTGTACAATATTTATGGAAAAATTGCAATGCTTTCACAGATTGATGAAGTAGGTTTATCACATGTATGTACTGTTAAGCTTTGACATTTTTCAAAAGGTAAATATGTTTTGATATTTCCCGATGAACAGTTAGGAAGAGCAACTATCTTCCCTTTGTTGTTACCATATTTCCAGGCTTCATTTAAATGGATATGTACACAAGTAATTCTTTTATTTGATGGCAGATTCACTAGACCCTCAAAAGCTTAGCCTGGTGAAACAAGAGAAACAATCAGATGCTATTTCTATCTTCCCACCTGTTTCAGGAGGAAAAACCCTCGAAAGGCTTTCTTTTCAATTTTCCAGCTGAACACCCTCAATAAGTAGTTTATGATACATCCAGGAGATCTTAATGTGGCAGGAGTGAGAAGGCAATTTAAAAATTGCAGGAAACACTGACTCCAGCACTTCAGAAGCCTTTCTCTCTAGTAAGCCACGATTCTTCACTTGGTTCTCCCTATGGTGTTTCTGCACTGTGAGGGATACCTAGCGTGATTCTGGAATTATAGTTCCCGTTTTACAGAAATTCACATTCTCCTTTTTGTTTTCCCAACCTGGATACATAGCCTTTAAATTTAGCTGCTGTCCTCCAATGAAGATAATAATCCTTTTGGGATGTTGGGGTCTATTTTTCTCTTTTAACTTTCTTGAATGAATAAGGAAAGCATCCAGTGAATAGTTATTGCACTTGGTCACTAATTGCACCTAAACTTTCAAAATAGCATATAGGCTTTTAGCTGCACTATTCCCATTAAAACTGTGGAAAATCATTCAACTAATTCTGTACATGCTTAGAAAATTCACCCCCAGAGATCTTCTACTAAGAATTAGAAATGCTCAGCTAAGCTGAGTAATCACCAGCTAGTCAATTTCAATTCACATTCTTGTACAGTTTTGAAAATGTTAAGCTACAATGTCATATTTATTCCAAGAAAATATATTACAAGCTATTTAAAATACAGCAAATTTAAGGTGGCCTCTGATGTGAACTACAACAGTTTGTAGCTCACAGCTGGTAGTTGAATGGTACAGGTTTGTTTTTACAGATAAATGTAATCAGTTAAACATTTGACTGCCATATTCATCTAACTGAATGATATCTGTATGCAAATGTGGAGGAGGAAAATTTTGAGCCCAGCAGACAATAGATCATGTTATAGTTTGTAGTAACCTGCTTTCTTGAATTCCTACATTAGATTTTCAATGTTTTTGTGTTCAGCTGGGTTATTTGACAGGAGAGAGTCTTAGACATGTTTGTTTTACAGAGTTCAAAGGAATTCTTTTGGATGATCTAATTCCCTTGTTCAGAAGCCTCTAGTTTGATTTCTCTTTGTGGGTTCAAAGTCATTTCACCTTTTGGCTCATATACGCTTATGTTCTGTTTCTTTTAATCAAATGCTGCTCTAGGTCAATCGACTTGGCTTCCTGTACTGGTCATGACATAGGTGTGTGTGCAGAGACCCCAAATAACAATGACTTAAGCATAAGGATGCCCTCCCCACCCCAAAACGCATATGTGAGTCTCAGCTGGTGTGCCATCTCTACTACATGAAGTCATCAAAAGCTCAGACTCCTATTGTGTCATTGATCTGCCAAACTTAGGGTGCTGTCTTCATCCACATAAGCCAAGATGGTGTATCACCATGTGGATATTTCAGCCAGAGGGACAGGAGTAAAGTGAAAGTGACAGCATACTCCTAAGGGCATGATCTGGAAGTCTCATGTGTTATTTCTGCTCACATCTTATTGGTCCAAACTGAGGCATACATCTATACAGATTCGCAAGAGATGCTGGGAAATATAGTCTTTGTTTGTGAGAGCCATGTTCCCTGATAAAAATTCTGTTACTAGTGAGGAAAGGAAAAGAGACACTGGGGAATATTGTCTTTGCTACTCTTCCCATGTCTGGCTCACAACTGCTCTCTTCTTACTCAGATATTCAAATGTCCCATTTCTCTTCTCTGCTCATCCATTTTCTTCTCTTGCTCATCCATTTGGATAACATAAAACAGCTTCTGTGAAACTTTAATTTTTACTAGTCTCGTTGGCTTATTCTACATAACTTTTAGCTCTAAGTTCTTTTAGTTCTCAGGTATCCTGTTGTTATTGTCTCTTTGGCAGTATTTATGTGGCTCATTCGGCGCTGTCTTATGTCACCACTACATGTTAAAAATTACTTTTTCATCTCCCCATAGTACATATAGGTGGAATCCAATAAATGTTGACTTAATAAAATCAGAGATTTAGCAACATATGACATACTTGTCAAGATGGCACTAAGACTGATTTTTGGTGGTGGGAGCTGCCCCATCATCATTTTTTCTGTGTTTACACAATACTTTTCCAGGGTTGAATATTTGTTGTTCACCATCCTTTATAGTCGATGTATTATGCTTTATTCACGAGTCATTTGTATACTGTTCTTCTCACACCCTCTTACCCAAATACTCATGTATTATTCTTAACAGGTTTTCTACTATTTTATTGTAATAGAATAACTGGGCCAAAAGCTTTGTTCTTCCAACTTTTGAAACATTGCTGATCTTTATGCTAAAGTTATAATGTTCTGCCAGTGCCCCAAAAGGCAATTCTAATGCTCTATACTGGCACTTTTGGTATTCTCTGCAGTACAGTCTTGATTAGAAAATGCATCAGTCAGGGTCTCAGCAGGAAACAGATGGCTCACACAAATAGGGTAATTAGGAAGGGTTTAATAAAGAAACTATTTACAAAGATGCAGGCAGGGTTAAGGAAAACCAACTAGGGATGTTAAACATGCTGAGGTCAGCAAAATGGGAAACAATACCACGTTGGCCTAAGGGGGAAAGGGAGGGATCGGATACCAGAACTGGCAGGCAGGACCTGTAAACTAGAAGAGGACTTCCTGACAGGAGCTGTGGACTTTGGTAGGGGGACCTAGCTGGTCCATCACGACCTTGGTGGGAAGGGTCCAGGAGAATTAAGACCCCAAACTCATTCCCTTCTGTCTTTTGATCTGACAGTGTCTTTGCCAAATCCAACTGGGATCCTGAGGTTAGTTGGTGTAGTCCATAAAGAAATGATTCCCAGTGGCCAGAGCAGGGCAGAGAAGGCAGAGAAGAGAGGCAGATGGAAAATATCCAGCCTGGAAAACGTTCCCATTCTTACACAGTGTTTTCCAATGTTGCCAGTTACTATTTTTCATTTTTGTTTTCCTAATATTTCAGGGAAGAGGTTGAATAAATGGCAATGCATTGCAGTTAAGCAACCGCCTTTCCTCTTTTTGAATCACATTGTCTGCTTTTATTTCAGCACCAATCTTAAGACTTAAAAGACTCACAGTAGAATTTATGTTGAAAACATTTAAACAGAAATGAGTCCATTCCAATCATATCCCTTTGGATCTCTAAAATAGGAACATTATTCAACTTAACATTTAATTGAGCAAAGCTATTTTATGCACAGCATAAATTAGGTGGTGTCAGCGAGTTTACAGTATGAATAAAATACAGGAACCTAACAGAGAACATCTCCTTTGTCTAGAATACTCTATAATTGTGGCATTTAGTTATGTAGAGGACTTCCACGCCATATGTTTTAACAAATACTTTGGGTCATAAGGGTATGTATAATGGAAGGACATAATTAAAGTTTAATCTGTTCAGTAAAAAGGCACCATTAATTACTCTAGGCAATTTGTTGGGTTATTAATTGGTTCTGGAAACATGTCAAGATACTAATTTAAATGGAATTTTTTTCCCTAATTGTCTAGGCAGCCCCTCGACCATACACTGCCCCAGGAAATATGCAGCCTCCAATTCGATTACAGCCTCTTCCCAGTAATCCTGCTGTCAGAACTGTTCCAAAGATAACTTCGGGGTCCAGATCAAAAGCCTCATTGCTGGAAAATGAACCTCCGTTTCCCATTGGGGTAAATGTTATTTCTTCAAGAAATATCTTTTTTTCTTGATTACAATATTAGATTATCACAGTTTTTAAGATGTCAGATTCAATTAATCTACTCAGTGACATTTATATTGTGCACTTATTAAGCGCTTACTGTGTTTTTCTGTTTAATTATATCTTACTCTAACTGGAAAGTCTATAATTTCTGTATTATTGGACAAAAAGAGTAAGGAATAGATTTGTAATAATATAAGGTGATCTCTCATTAGTTTGAAGGGTTGTATGAAAATCAGAGGAACTTTTTAGAGCCAGATATGACTTCTATCAGAATAGACCCAGTGTTGACTACTTCCAAATTTTAAATGCATGAAACCTAGAAAGTGAAACTTTCCAAGAATAGGTTTGCATTTGCATGCCGGCTGATTTTACCATCAGTGTATGAAATTGCTGCAAGTTTGACTCTGGAGAAGGTTGGTTGTAGAAGGAAAAGAGTGTCCATCTCTAAAAAATGCTGAATTAATCACACACAGGAGCTTGACCCTGCTTCCTTTTCAAGGTTATGTCTCAGGTAATTTTTACTTATTTTAATAGAGCACAGGAAGGAGGTATGGTAAACGTAAAATATGAGTTACTTAAATAGGGTGGAATGTTTAGGAGATTCAGTACTTAGGGAGGGTGTTATTTGTATTTCTAACATGAAGATGAAGCTTTTGCTAGCTTAAGAAAGAACCTGTGTCATGAGTGTAATTGTCATTATGTTCAAATGGGTGAATTTAATTCCATTCCTTATTAGGAAACATAAGACATGAAATTAATAAGATATTTTTATCTAAGACTGACAGATAACCTTGACACTAAGAAATTAGTTCAGAAAAATAAATGATTGTGTTTCACAGTAAAAGTATAAATATAACGCTAAAAATGAAAACTAATATTTTAGTCCATTTAATATGTGTTTCAGCTTGTGAAACAATTTTCACAAACCTTATTTTAGTTAATTTAATAGTAGTTTCTCAGAAAGCAGGAGAAATTAAGCCAAAAGTGGTGGTACTTTGCCTAGGGAAGACTGCTTAGAGCTAGGCAGGAACTTGTTGGGTCAAAAGTCAATTAGGTTGACACTATCTAGGATCTGGTGTCTACTTTGAAGGCCCAGAGATTTCCTGTTCCAGCTGGTGTCCAGGAAGGGTCAGGTCCTGAGAGATTGTCTTAGGCTAAATAAAATAACTCACAACAAGCTCATTTTTCTCCCTATAGTAAACCAAAATTAGGAACCAAATCATAATCAGGGGCCATTCATTCACCAGATATTAAGTAATCAAAGCTTATAGAAGCCGTGCATTTTCCCCTGGAGATAGACCTACACGGGAAGCCAGATCACAATAAGAAGGTTGCCTGGTGAGCATGGAATCAGAATGAGGGGATATGGTGGAATGGAATGTTAATGGCATCAGGCTAAAATGGTTTGAGGCATCTGTCTCATCCTAGCAATGGGCTTGCCAAAGGTACCAGAAAACTCAAAGGTCTTTGGCTAAAACCCTTTGTATCCTCCAGGGATATCTTTGCCATTAGGACCGGAAATATTCAAAGTCCAATGGGTGGGATCTCCTCTTCCCTAGATAGTACTTGGATGGGCACTTTCCACGTTTGCCAAGGTGATTATATTCGTTCTTAAACTCCTATAAGTATTAATTCTACTTTGATAGACACATTTTCCTGTTAGCTATGTGAATACTATCAATCAGGTAATAGTCAAGTTCTGCCAGCTAGGGAGGGATTTTTTTCTTTCAGGTGATTTTCCAAATCTGCTCTGAACCACTGGGTGGATTTGCTAATTAAATCTGCACAGGGCCTTTTATTTTCCTGTTTTCAGGTTTTGGGGTGTGAGTGAGTGAGGGATAGGCACTTAATGGTAGCTTACATGGGCTGACAAGATTGGGATCAATTCCACTTTAATTTAAACTAGCTAAACTTACACTTTCCATTCAGTAAATATTTATTGGGCATTTACTATGTATTAGGTACTGCTCTAGGCATTGGTGATAAATCAATTATCAAGGCAGACAAATGTCTCTAACTTATTGGAGCTTATACTCTAATGTACATAGGCAAAATATTCTGCCAGAAAAGATGTAATTATTTCAATGTCATTGATGATGAAAATGATTTAAAATAAAATCAAACAAGAAATTCCTAAAGAATAAGAGTCTGCATGATTGCTGAGTATGTGGTCAGCACCCACTAAATTCTTATTGTTTTCTTTAAAAGTAAAGGATATGCATGTGGGAATTGTTTGAATGTGCAACAGATATAACTAGGTTGAACTTTCTAAATATTGGGAGTGAGGATGTTTGATTTAGGCAAAAGCAATTTGGTCAAAAAACAGGCTGGTTGAGATGCAACTGAGTAAAAATGACGATTGAAAATGATTGTCCTTAGAATGAGAGTTTCTTATCCACTGTTGATAGGAGTAGAGATTGGCACAACTGTTTGTGAAGGCAATATTGGAATGTTTATCATCAACGTTTTAAATGAACATACTCAAACATTTTAGCATATAGGAATTTATCCTCAGAATACACACATATGTGGAAAGAAATAGATTCAAGAATATTTAGCATTATAATATTTGCAATATTGAACAACTGAAAGACACCTAAGAATTTAATGAAGTATTATTTAAAAATGTTATAGTATATTAAGATATGTTAAAAAAATAAGGTAGAATTATTTATACTGGCATGGAAAGATGCCCAAAATACTTTGGGCTGAAAAAGCAAGGTAAGGAATGGCATGTTTTTTAAAAATTTACTAAACCATTCCCAAATGTTGCATGCAATTGATTCATAACTACTTAGCAATTTAAAAAAATCTCCAAGCCCCCAAAGTTCTGGATTCATTGATTTTATTGTTATTATTTTCACTTCTTTAATTTATGTTTGTTATTACAATATCAACACACACCACCACAGAAAAATTGGAATATGTAAGAAAAGAGAAAGGAGAACATAAATAACACCTGCAATATCAACCATTCTAACAATTCTAAACTCCCTGGTGAATATCTATTTAAATCCCTTTCTATTCACATAAATGTTGTTTTCAGTCAAAGGATGGACTACGCATGCCTTTATTTAACTTGCTTTTACGTATTTAGCAATGAGAAATGTTGGGAGAATGACTTCCCTTTCTTAAAAATAGCTTTTCAGTATTTAAGCATCTCAAAATAAATAATAAGTTGGATGAAAATTAATTTAAAATCATACCAAATAAATTTTTAGAAAATGGATAAAAATGATTAAAGATACTTTAAAGTTTGAAAAACTATCTCAGATACATAAAAATTACCAATTTGTGAAAATTCAGAGACTCAAATATACCTGAAAAATGTAGTATAATTATTGATTATACCTTTGGTGCTTTTTGATCATTAAGGTAATACATGTTGATTAAACTTTCAAGTGATATAAAGATATATAAAATGGAAAATGATCTAACCCCAATAATTCAAATCCCCAAAGGCAACCCCATCTTCAAAGTCTTCCAGTCATCCTTGATTTTATCAAAATCCACATATAAATTATTTAAAAGAAATGTATGATTACACCACATGGACCTTTTTATGTCAGGATGAATAGATTCACATTATTCTTTTTAAAGCCTGGTGAGAATCTATTATAAGAACAAAGCAAAATTTAGTTAAGTATTCTCCTATTGATGGTTCAACTAAATTTATTATACATATGGTGTGTGTATGTATCCTTATACACATTTACATCAGTATACTTGTGTAATTATCTGGGTAAGATTTATTTCTGCAAGTTGAATTTCTAGAGGAAAATAAGCTATATAGAGTCTTTGGGTCAGCTTCCGGGTTTTGTTCCTTGATATTATATTATCAAGGAATATTATAATACCTGGATGGGTGAAATCAATGTGAAAAAAGTAGTAACACCCCATTGTTAAGTGGACTATGAAACCCTACTTAAAAGTACAGTACTTCAAACTTCTTGATTTTAAATTGTTTAATTATACTGAGTCCCCATAGATTTAATGGGTTGTTGAGAAAAAATGTCAACAGTACTATAAAAATGCCATCACTGTATGTTTAGTTTAAAAATATACTCAAGTGAAGTTAGAAATTCATGAAAAGATAGTGTGCTATGGATACTACAAAATGCCATTTTCCAACAGACTGGAGTGTTTTGAGTATCCCTGTTGATATCAGTTGTGTTTGCATGCAATGTCAATCATACAATGTTGTCTTTAATTTTGGGTTGTGTTGCGTCACCACTTCTGTTTCACTGGTTCTTGTGTCGTGAAATGTGATTATAGGGCAAGAAGGCAGTGATGAAGTTCAGGAACTCCATGGACAATTCACAGGGAATGAATCGATATCAATTTCCGAACATTAACAATTACATGATGCCTATTCCTCCTCCACCTCCTCCCCACAATGGAAAAATCACAAGAGAAAATAGACCTGAAACATGGAGAAGGAGAAGATTTCGTCCAATCACTGCTGCAAATGACTTAGGACCTCTCTTTACCAAGGTGATTATGGAATCAGGTTTTCTTTTATTAATTTGGCACATATTACATTGCACTATTAGGTTTCTGGATGTGCAGTAAAAGAATTTAGGGAAATCAAATGCAAAATGCCCTGCATAAAGAAGTATATTAATTTTATAAATGTAACTGTGAGCTTGAATGAATCTGAAACCAAATATTTGAGTAGTTCAGTTGTGGAACTTATTTAGCACAGTTGATAAAAAAATCCGCAAATCTTGTGGTCAAATTTAATTTGTACTCTACCCATTTCCAAATCATTTATTTCTGTTAGTTTGCCTATTGAATCACATGTTGTCAGAAGTATTTTAACACTGAATTTGTGAAAATTCAGGGTCTTACATATACCAAAAAATATATATACCATATAAAATAACTTATTAAAGGTTACTTTTAGCGATTTTTGGCAAATTACTGTATAATTTAAGAAAAATTTTTCTTTCAGTGTTCTTTGAAAATATTGAAGTTTGTTGTACTCATTTCCTCAAAATACTAATAAAGAAAATAATCCTAAGGCCAGTTAGACTTTATACACATGCAGGCTAGTACAAAGGCAAAAGATCTCTTAATTTTTATTGTGTAAATAACAACTAATAGTAATTATATGTAACTTTTGTGATTGTTAGCAGATAGCTGGGTCAACATTTCACTCATGGAGAATTCAGGGAGTCAATTACCAACATGCATGTAGGCTACATGCTGGCTTTTCAAAACCAACCTCACTCTTAAGTGCTTTATTTACCCCTTGTCCGCACCTCACTCCCAGCATCTATCCTCATCAATAAACTTCTCAAAAAATTGGGACTATCTTCCCCGTGCTTGCTCAGATTTCCTCCTTTCAATTCTATTTGCACCAATTCTCTTCCTTTGTTACAGTCTTTGGGAGAGGACTGTATCCCTCATCTCTGAAGCCCAACCTCTGCCCTGTGTCCTTGATCTTATCCTTTTCCACTGCCTATGGAATACCAACACTGTCTGTCATTCTTTCTAATTTGGATTTTCATCCTCCCTCTCATATTCATCTCTGTCTTTCAACACACCCAGGTCTTATATAGAGTAACCAAATCCTGTCCTCACATTCTGTAGCCTTAAACTTCTGTTTTGTTCTTTCCTATTGCAGAGTTCTCTGAACCGTGGTTTACTGTACCTTAAGTCTAATAAACAACCCCAGGCAACTCAGCTAACAACAAAGGTTTCTTTCTTGTTCTCATTATTATCTGTTGTCAGTTAGCTGCAATGCTGGGACCAGACTGGAGGAGTGGTCCCTGTTCAGCATATGCTGGCCCATGGAATGCTTTTAAGATTCCACTCAGGAGTGACACTTGTCACTTACACTTACTTGAACCCCATTACCAAAGCCTGACAGCAACGGAATAGGAAGTATCGTCCTCTCACAGAGAGGGGCAGTGAACATTTGGGGCAATAATAGAATCTACCACATCCACTTACTTACTTTTGAACTCTTTGCCTGCTGGCATTGGTCTTCACCAGGCCAACAAACATGCTCTCTTGAAGGATGTGGCCCGCACCTAGCAAAAACAGTGACTTCCTCATCATCTTCACTTGGTGGCAGCATTTGATTTTCTGATGTTCAGATATATTACCGGGGTAAACTCTACCTGGTCACATTTTTAAAAAAAGTTTAAATGTCTCATAAACCTTAAGAATATACAAAATTTATATGTATAAGTTAAACAACAACAATAAAAAAAAAAATCCATGTTCACACTATTACTTCTTAACAAAGTGAAACACTACTGTCATATTATGAGCCCTCCATTTCCTGCCCCATCACATCCCCTAGTGCTTCCCAGAGCAACCACCATATTGACATCTGTGTTAACTGAGTTCCTGCTTTTCTTTGGAGTTCTATCATTTTTTTTCTTTTCTTTTTTTTTGTGAGGAAGACCAGCCCTGAGCTAATCCACTGCCTATCCTCCTCTTTTTGCTGAGGAAGACTGGCCCTGGGCTAACATCTGTGCCCATCTTCCTCGACTTTATATGGGACACCGCCACAGGAGGCCTGACAAGCAGTGCGTCGGGAGGCACCCGGATCCAAACCTGCGAACCCCGGGCTGCCAAAGCGCGAACTTAACCGCTGTGCCACTGAGCGGCCCCTGGAGTTCTATCATTTATATGTATTAAACTTCAGAAATAAGCTCAAACCTAGCATTGTAATGATAGGGCAATATTTCCAGAAGAAAATAAACTGAATAGAGTCTTTGGGTCACAGTCTGGGTTTGGTTTCTTGACGGTTTTAAAAGCTCCTTTTGGGGAAGTCAGAGACGCCAGGTCATGCGTGTGTTCTAGGAAAATGGGGCTCACCAGGTCAGGGCATCTAGTGAGGTCCTAGTGTGGGCCGGCCACTCGGCATGCAGCAGGAATATGGCCAGGGAAATGCACTTCTGTAGCTGGGCACAGAGGAGCGAGCAGCAACTTCTCCGTTCTGTGGTCATGACAAGTGAAGCACAGATAAGCATCTGAGGCAGCTTCCTCTGGGCATTCTGCCTTCATGGTGTCAGCAGGCGTCCCGGCTTTGACAGACCTTAGCGGTCTGTCTCTTGAGTCATAGGCTTCAGTCTGACTTGGTCGATTTTTTTAAACTTCTAGTCTCTCTTTTTGAAATCTCTTTTTTGGGAATGTTGGAACTACTAGACTGATGCTCTGATATTCTTAGCTTTTCTCTCCTATTTTCTACCCCTTTGACTTTTTGTTCTACTTGCTAGGAGATTTCTTCAATTTTATCTTCCACAAATTCTACTGACTTTTTTCTTCTGCTGCCTTATTTTAATTCTAAGTATTCCTTCTGTGGTCACGGAGCGTTACTCTTAAAAAGCATCTTATTCTTGTTCTGTATGATTTTGATTCTTTGGTATTTGTGGTGACTTTGTGGGCTATATATGCTCAGTTTTTGTAAAGAATGTGATTCTCTAAATGCTGGGAGTAGAGTTCTATAAATGTCCAATAGATAAGAAATGTAAATTATGTCATTCATATTTTTACACCCTTAGCATTCCGTGTTGTCTGCTTGATCTCTCAGTTCCTGAGTTCTAATGATTATTCATTCTCTGTCATTGTAGATTTGTCAATTTCTCCTTATAATTATGTCAAGTTCTGTTTTGTAAGTGTTGAGAATACCTTGTTGTATGATTTAGGATTACTCTATCTTACTGGTGAAGTGATTCTTTATCATTAAAAAATGATCTTCCTTTTCACATTACTTTTGGCCTTAAAATCCATTCTAATAGTACTTCTTATTTTCTTTAGATTAGTATTTAACTAGTGTGTATATATATATATGTATATTCCTTTTATTTTCAGCCTTTTGATGTCTTTACATTTAAGTTTAGATTTTAAATGCTTCTATGGAGTGTATGGGTATTCAGTGTTTATTTCAAGCTGAGAATCTCTGTTCCTTTAATAAGCAAATTTAGTACAATTACATTTATTTTATTTAGTAGTATATTTAGACTTGTACCATTTTAGTTTGTATTTTCTACTTGTCATGATTTTTTTGATAGTAGCATTTTATGCTATTATAACCTCTTCCTTGAAACTTTCCTCTCTTGCCTTCCATGGCACTCTACTTTCATGGTTCTTTGCTATCTCCTATTACCTCCTGTCTTGCTCCTTTGGGGCTCTTCTTTGTCTTGACTAGTTATCACCAAAGGCTTAGACCTTGACACTTGTTTTTCTGTTCAAGATGTAGTCATTTTTGCACATGGCTTCAGTAGCTTTCTAGATGTCTCTTGGATTCATCACTAGCTCCTGGGTCCTGGGGTATAGAATAAAATTGGCACAGTGGGGCAAGTTATGCACTTTTGCTTTAGTATTTGGATTTATTTTATTTCAATCTAGAAAAGATTCATTTAAGGAGAGGTGGCTCTCATGACTAACTTACATATTAAATTCACTCTTTCATTTTATGACTCCCACCTCCAAAGCATCCTTAAAATGCTCTTAAAAGGAAATAAAGAGGTAAAAGGCAAAGAAGTATGGCTTGCTGGTAGCCCACCCCCTGTTCCTCATGAATGTGTAGAACATGGTCCCTGGCTTCTGTGATTTTCATCTCTAGGGGATGATTGGTAGAGCCAAATGACAAGGTGTGGTAGATCTCACAGCCCAGCACTTTGCTTCTGTGCCTGTTGCTTTGTTTCATTTTATTCCAAGGCCTAAAGAGCTTTATACAGCTTTTACAGAGTCTATGAGACTAGTTAGATTTTGCTCTGAGGTTTGCCTCACCCATCTGCAGATTTTTGTGTTCTCACTCAGGATTGCTGGTCACCTACTCTACACAGCAGCCTACAGAAAATGTGGATGGTCCCATAAATAGTGTTTATAAATGTGAAAATACAGGCTTTCAAATAAGAACCTACTTAAGCATTATGTTTATTCATTAAAAAAAAAGAACGTTTGTTTTAATTTTTTATATGTTTTGTGAAAGAGAGAGCAAAGAGCTTCTCCATGCATGAATTAATCTGGGGCTTTCTCCGTATCTGGTTGAGGCCCCCACCTACTTCCTAGACCCCAAATGAACATTGTGCAATTACAGATGCCTGATTGGTAGGTTCTACTGCCCCCAAATTTGACATGGTTACAATTTAAGCCAGCTTCTCCATTCAATTGCTTTATTCCTCATAAAGCATGACCTTTTCTCCAGTAATTTGGGCTCAAAATCTAGGATTCCCTCTTCCCCCTTCATCACACATTCAGTTAATTGCTAAGTCCTCTAGATCAGAGATGTCCAACAGAAAAAAATGCAAGTCACATATGCAATTTTAATTTTCTAATAGCTACATTAAAAAAGGTAAAAAGAAACATGAAATTAATTTTACTTGTCCAACATGTGAAATTAATATATTTTATTTAATCAACTATATTCAAAATATTACCATTTCAACATATAACCAATATGAAAAATTTAGTAAGACATTGCACATTTTTTAATACCATGTCTTTAAATTTAGTAAATATTTTCTACTTACTGTATTTTATGCTACACATCTCATTTGAATGAGCCACCCTTCAAGTATCCTACAAACAAATGTGGCAAACGGCTGCCGTCTCAGGTGGCACAGCTCTAGCACCCTAACAAAGGCTCATGAATCTGATAATCCTTTTCCATTCTCACTGCTACATCTCCACTTGAGGGGCTTGCTACCTAACACTTAACCAGGCTACTGCAATCATCTACATATTTACGTCCTGCCTCTAAATCAACAAGTAGCTCAATTCAGCTTTTATTGATAATGACAAGCACTATGCTAGGTGCTGAGGTTACCACGATGAATAAGACCAAATCCTTGTTCTCAGACAGATTGTAGTTGAGCAGGGGAGACAGAAATATCTACAATTATCCATGATACATTGTGATGAGTACTATCGTGCTGGTATAAATAAAGTGCAATGAGAACACAGAGGAAAGAAATATTAGCTCTGACTGAAGGGATTAGAGAATGCTTCAGAGAGAAAGTGTCATTCGGAATTGCCTTGGAAAGATGAGTAGGAAGTTAGCAAGAATCAGGGAGCAGAGGGTAAAAGGCAGTAAGGGGAAAAAAGAGTAAGGAAAGTCCATCTCAGTATTAGTAGATTCTACATAATGATGTTAAATTAAATTTTGTAGAACAGCTCCGAACATGCTCCTCCCTACTTAAAACCTTCACTAGCTCCCCCTTTCCTTATAAAAGCAGGTACATTCTTCTACCTGGTTGCTTTAAAACATAGGTTTTATTATTTTTCAGATATTTTGAGATCTATAGATCAAGAGATGATTGCCATTGAAAAGACAGTTTGTAACTTAGAGTTCCGAAGAGGAGGGGGCATGCCACACATATGAGCCAGGGTTCCATCCAGAATAATGTACGACCACATGTCTGGGCACCATGGCCCAAGTTCATAGATAAAACTAACCATTGCACCACACCACACAGGGCCACACAGGGAAGCACCAGGGTCAGTCAGGAGGCTGAGCGAGTGGGAAGAAAATGTGGGCAGGAACCTTTGTTGTAGTTTCTGAGGGAAGGGATGGGCAAGGCAAGGTAAACAGGTTTAGGATTGGCTAGTATGAGTAATTTTGGCAGGGTCTGGGGTGTAGGGGCTGTCCTGAGTTGTCTGGTACCTGGTCCAGGGGTGATTAGGGCAGAGGGACACTGGCCCAGAGTGTAAGATCCCAATAGAAGAGGTGGGGGAAGGGTGGATGTGGGCTCTGGTTTGGCTAGTTTGCACATGAAAAGCACTCTTCCAAGCAAGTCATTTACCACCTCTAGGAATTGGTTAATCATGGGAAGGGATAGTTTCTCCAGGGTCAGTAAACCCCAGATGTCAAAACATCACCTGCTTAGTACACTGGCATACAAGGGCTTTCAGATTTTGGCCCCTTTCCAGCTTTCTCTCAGCTCCTATCCAAGCCAAACTGAACTACTCCCCTCAGCTGGTTGATCCACCACTTCCCCACCTCTGATCTTTGACCCTTTTTATTACTTTTTGCCAGAAATTCACCCACTTTCAAATCCTCTGTATTCTCTTTTTTCTCATTCAGTTGCATGCTGTGATGTTTTTGCCTTTTGTTAACTTTTAATAAAATCACTCAGTGATGACAACAATGATTATACCTTTTATTTAGAGGACTTTTACCGTGTGCTGGAAGTTTTGCTTGTTGTTTTACATACATTTTTTCCTTTAATACGTACAATTTAATAGACACACAAAGTGATAAAATAATTTCTCCGTTTTAGAGATGAGGAAACTGAGACAAGAAAGGTTAAATAACCTGCCCAAGGTCACATCACTAGTTAGCAGCAGAGACTAAGTATACACACCCAGTCGACTGACACTTGGAGCCTGCATTTGTAATCCTCAAATCCGAATTATATGGAATTCATTTACAAGCCTTTTTCTCTCAAATCTTTGAAGATGTTAATTGTAATTGGTCAGGTCTTTCTTCAACACAGAGACCAGTTAGTCCTCCAACTGATATTTCTATTAGGAAAGCAAATGCTCTTTTTCTATGAATTGCCTGTGAGTGCTGAGGGATAAGAAGGATGTGTTTCCATACCCTCCCTTCCCAGCCCTGCAAAGGCTTTGTGCTCTCCAGTGTATTTCTGTACGTGGTTGTAGGATTCCATCTCTTCCTCTCTTCAAAAGGATTTTGTTACCATTCTTATTTCCCTTACTGTATTCTGTATTCTGTATACTGTATTCTGCTCACGTACCTTTATTATTTCTTATTTCTACTCCCAGACTGGGAAGCTTGTTGAGGGTAGGCATTTGATTTTCTTTACATTTAATCAAGTGTTTAATAGTACTGTGTTCATAAATGGGTATTGTTTCATTATCCTTGCAAGAAATCAAATGCTTAATTTTACTTTTTATCTGCGGCAAATATCATGGAAATCAATATGGCTTTCAGATATAGATCCTTTCCCCCTAACAACAAATAAAGCCTAACAAATATTAGCTTTGCTGGAGAAATTGCAGATTTCTTTTGTTTGACTTAATTTTAAAAATATTTTTTCAATTTTCATTCTAGTCAATGCATTATCTTGGTATTTTGCACTCTTAGTTTTTCTCACCAGTGGACTCAGATTTGAGAATGAAAAAAGAAAACAGTAGCATGATTTTAATATATGGTAATTCAACATATCTCATAGTAGGCTTGATTTATTTCAGATAAACCCTTCCCTTTAATGTTTTTGCTTAAAATTAGATTTGCAGTTTGGTAACTACATAACTAAAAAGGACTTTAAAAACAGTTTATAAATCCAATTCAACAGTCAAAATATCTTAGCAGCTGGTACTGTGGAACAAAATCCTGGAAGAAAGGAAGTAGCAAAGATGCTTCTGGGTGTCTGCAGCAGTTGGATGTTAAGGGCAGACCTCTTTACTAAGAGGATCAGATTTTTGGGCCTTTTCAACAAATACAAAATCCAGTTGGATAATTTCTAGCTCTTAACAGACTTACTGAATTCATTCTGTGGAGGGAGATGAGGAAGGGAAGGCTCATGTGTCACTTCAGCATCCTCCTAATCTGGAGCTCGGATACCTCCAGGACTGACATGTTTGGGGGCATGTCTGGAATAAACATGAGATATGGGTTACACAGTAGTAAGAAAAATGGGCAAGAGGAAAGTGAAAAGTGGAAGCATAGTAAAAGCAAAGGAGGGAGGAGGAGAGAACAGGAAAATCCAGTGAGAAGGAGAAGAACCAAATAAGTATAGTGAGGAGAGGTTTCCATTACAACCAGCTCCTCCTGAACCTTTAGGATGTGGACACTGAGCGCTTGTCCTCTGGCTCTCGTCAGAATTTTCTCTTCCTAAAACCTGAATCAGAGTCAACACAGGGACTGCCTGTCAGTCTTTATGGTCGGGGTTTCTAATCAGTCTTTATCAAGGCTCAATCAGCAAGGGTGGCGTTTTGTTGAACAGGACACTGTGAATCTGTTTTCATGTTCTGGTACCTATTGAGTTTCTGTAAATGTAGAAAGCTTCTGATTTAGGGCAGGGTCAACCCTACTGTAGCTTTCATCTCAGCAAAGGATAGAATGTGGAATGCCTAGTTATTCCATGCCTGTGTCCAGTCAGATCAGTGTTTATGAGGCCCTGACTAGGTGTCAGTACTGGCAAGACACCAAGGGCTTCAAGATCAGTGAGACACTATCCTTATCGACTGAGAAAGAAATGCAAGGAAACAGTTTCAATACCGTGTAACTCATACAGTTATATAGGCCTGGAGATTAAAAACATGTTGATCGTGTTTGGGCCACTACAATTAGCTCAGTTGCTGGAACTTGAAATGTAACTCCAAGAATTGCAATAGTTGAGAGACAGTAGGTTAGAGAAGGTAAGACATTTTACGTTGTCTGAGGGATGTTGAACCTCATCCCATGGATATTGGGAATCATTGGAGGACATTAAGCAGGAGAGTCATATGATCTATTTAGTGACAACAGGTCACTCTGATATCCAGGAGGGGGGAGATTTTGAGGGACAACATGCTAAAAGTGGGGAGACCATTAATAGGGTGACCATACATCCCAGCTTTCCTGGAACAGTCCAAATTTATGCTCTTTTTTCCTAGCATAATTATTAGTATCACCTCTTTTACAAAGTGTCACAGTTTGGATGATAAATTCTGTGTTTACCCTACTAACTAGAAGTTTATTACAGTGGTTGAAGTAAGACTTTATGGTGTCCAGAGTCCATCAGGGCTTGGCCAAGTGGATGGAAAGGAGTTATCAACAAGAGCAGGCACTTTGACACCTAAACAGTCTCTTAAATCCACCCTTCACACAGTCCTGGGCAAGGAGAAAAGAGATCTCAGTGAAAATTTAGTGCATCAATTTAAGGCTGAACATTACAAATATATCATGGCTGACTGGTTAATGACTCAGTGGGCTCACAGTTTATTTGTCAGCTCAGGTTGTACTTGCCTGAGAAATCTGAAAAGAAATGGGAAGGAAAGTCATAAGCAAATGGTGAAGAAAGTAAGAAAGGTGACCTTTAGTTGTGTAGGGGCATGAGGCGCTGTTCTTTTTCTTGAAATGGAACTGAATTTTCATGGAAGGTTTTTATACTTGCTTGAGGACAGCAGAAAGGGCCGTGAAACTTTATTAAAGTTTCATCAGTCTGGGGTCATTATAACGTTGGAAGATGGGACGTTTAGAGGCATCTAGTCACCTGAAAGAAGCAATTGTTCGTTTCTTAGTGCACGTATTTAATCATGAGCTGTCACTTGGGCCTCCCTCAGAACCCAGAAAATGTTACTTGATGGCAATAGTTGGGGAATATTTTAAAAAGAATGAAGTAACTAGACCCAGGAGAAAAGAGATGTTGCTATCAGGAATACACTTCAGCAGGAAAAAAAAAGTGAGTAAGAGTAAATGAAAAGGGTGAAAGCTATCATTTGTTTTATTTTATTTTTAAACACTCTTTCTTCCAGTTTCTCATTTTGTACATGTGAAGCAGGCCTTTCCTCCACTCTAATCCCACCATTACCTTGTATTTGTATAGTGCATATCTCCCAGAAGCTCACAGGGCTACCTCTGAATCCATGCCACTTTAGAGAGTATTGCTTAACAAAAGGGGGATGCTCTTATTTAATCCATCCTATCATTAAATGTTCTGGTGGGAGCTTGGAGCTGGATTTGCCTACGCCTCTGATTGTGTTTTGGGCTGCACACATGCACGTCACAGCGGAAGTGGCCCAGGCAAGAGGAAACATGGGATGATTTTGCAACTAGGAGCCAAGCCTGCCATCATCCCCTTGCTTCAACTGTGACTCAGGGGGATGTTTCCAATCTCTAAAGAATTATCCAGTTTGCTGATTTCCCTTCATGGCTCTTGATGTCCCTGAAATATTTCTGCTGATTATCTCTCTATTTGGGAGCTGTTTGTCCACAGGCAAGACAATTTGCTTAAATTTTAAATCTCAGACGTCCCCCCAGCCCCATGTATAGATTTTGGACTGTCATTTGCAGAATTTCATTTATTTCCTCTGGTTTTTGCTTCAGAGAAATAGAACTGAATGAGAAAAAAAAAAAAAAATCCCCTGTGGTGGAAGGGGGCGGGGTTTGGAGATGGAAATATTTTAGTAGGTCCTTCAGAAATTTTTGTTCGAGGTTGTTATTCTTAAAAAACAAAATGCATGCTTCCGAGGCATCCATAATTCAGTGAAATCAAACTCAAATAATTGCCTTGGGTTCACTGAAAGTTGGTCTCTGCACATTTTTCATTTAGCTAAAAATTGATATTTAGAAGAGTGAAGTGGGTTAACAGTCATGCCTGGCCTCTGTGTAATTCTAGAAGCTGACAATATTCTTGCTAGGCCCTTTTAAAGTCTCTAAACATGCCATTCCTCTTTCTCTGCCTCTTCCTCCTCTTCCTTTTCCTGTTTCTTTTTCCTTAGCTTCCTCTTGGAGGTTAGGCAAACACTATGCTCATTCACTATTGTGAAAGTACTTCAGGATGTAAACTAGGAGCCAAGGCATAGGACATTTCTTTTCATCTCTGGCATTTAAGTTTATTATTTACTTTATAAATAATTTAAATTCATCAACACCATAGAATATCAGATAGGTTTATGAGGTGATTTTTTTTCTTGTTGGGTATATTGTTTGATATTAAAAGTAATATTGTTCATGTTGGTTTTTCATTGAACTGAATGCCTCCTGTGAAACTGGATAATCCCAGGCACATAACATATGTTGTCCCTAGTCCTCAGAGTGACCACAGAAGGAATCAAACGTGTGCCATCTCCCTCTTACATAAAGTAAGCTCAGGGAAGGATAGATTGTCAGTGCTCAAGTGTGAAGATAAAGCACTCAGTTACAAACAATTGCTAAATCACAGTCAACGTCAATTTAAATTAGAACAAAATCATGTCACCAGTACTTAATTAATTTGATTTGAATTTTTTATTTGATAACCAGCTAAAAGAGCCAAGAGCAGTGTCCTCTTAGGGTCACTGATATTTTTATTGTATGTAAAACACACACACATGTAAAATAAAAAGTGACAAAGTTTGTCCAAATCCCTAGCATTTCCATTAAAAACACAAAGCTAAAATGTATGTTTTATAATCCTTAGAGAGATTTATTTTGTAGTGGGCTTGACTTTCTGCACACTGAATAGATTGACATTTTATGAAAGTTTTGTTGCTAGATACGTCAAAATCGTCTTTTCTATTCTTCATGTTACAATGTCATCACACTCTGATTAGAAGGTAATTAGTTAATAAACTCCCTTTTTTGTTTATTCTAGGATTCAAGGATTCATAAAACACCTCTGCATAGTAATGCAGCTATTACAATGATCTATTTGGGGAAAAATGTGCACCTATCCTATGATCACCCAGACTTCCGGGATGAAATAAAAGTTTATCAACAACACTGTGGTGGGGAAAACCTTTGTGTCTACAAAGGCAAACTACTTGAAAAAGGTACATATAAAATGTGATTTTTTTTTTAAATTACTTGGGGTTGATGCTATAGATAAGCTATTGTTGATATAATATCAAAATGACTTCAGTCACTCTATGAAATTATGCATATCCAGGGACTTGTAAACCAGCTGCCTGAAAGTAAATCTAGATTTACTGCTCCATGATTGAAACTGAAGCAGCAATTACCCTTGCAGATTGTGGCAGAGAGAATTTGGAGTGATTTAACCCGGTAACAGATTAATTTGGGGATAGAGATATATGATCATTAAAATGTTGCACGAATAAACTGTCCCCCAAATTACAAGTTAACTATTTGGCCTGACATAGTGAATTATATCATACATTATTCTAAGAGAAAAATACCAGATTGGCAATTTGTTCTTTCTAAGTATGTTGAGATAAAATCACAAATGCAATAAACTTCAGGGTGAATCACACCTAAATAATGTGGTGCAGAATTTGGCTAAATGGCCTTTAGTACATTTCTGCATTTATTTGATCATAAATTCATGTTTGTTAGCATAGGATAATTTTTATATCCAATATAGGGTTTCATATATTGTACTGAAGTGGTTTTCATCAATATTAGTTCTATTGAACAGTAATTAAAAGGTTACAGTATTATATTTGTTATTTCCTTGCTTAGGAAACTCTGTTTAGAAAGTAATAGTGTTGTTACTAGTTAAAAGAAATATTTATAATTGGGTAATGTTGATATAAACTTAGTGGTTAAGAGACGAGTTGGGGGCAAATGTGGAGTTGTTACTTTTGGCTTTTCTGATTTATCAATCAAAAACAGTGACTATAAATCTAAAAGAATTCAAGTACTTAAAGAGAAACTATACCTACTTAGAGGTTAAATATTTAAAACTTTACAACATAAGAAAGAGTAAACACTTAAATGTTAGTTTTAACTTAGAGTAAAATATATAATATTTTACTTTGTAAAAATGTATAAAATTTATTTATAAGAAATACTGCTAGAAACTACTTTTCCCAATTTTATATACTTGGCTGAAATGTAATTTACTTTTGTCTTGTTTTGCTATAGCATTTGAGAGTTCATTCCTTCCATTTTGTAGATGAGGACAATGAGAGGAGTCCAGAGCTCCTCAGGATTACACGTCCAGCCCTGGGCAGGGTCAAGAGCAGAGCCCTGGGCAGGGTCAAGAGCAACCCTTGACTAGTTGCAGGACCCCTGCTCAGCACTATTCAGCCCCAGTTAGTCATTCTCAATAGCAAAGGGTTTCCTGTACTTTCATATTATGAGGGACATGAAACCCCTAATGATAGTGACATAGATACATATACTTATTTTTTAAAAGTATAACTTTTGACTATTAATTTAGTGAAATTGCTGAAATTAATTGTAGTCTAAAACTGGAATTAACACAATGAAACGTTTCCTGTGTCTTAGATCACACTTTATTCAACAAAATGCATATATAATGTCTATTTGACTCCCGGAAAACATGGTACATACAAGTGAAAAAAGAACAAGGCTTAAGGACTCAGCCGAATGATTTTCTGGGAGAGCACGTGCACTCTGAACGGAGTGCAGAACCAGAGGCTGTGGGACAGTGCTACTTGGCTGAGTGCTGTTTTGCATACATAGTGATCCTGGGACTGACTTTCTGTTATGTCATTGGACAGTCTTGAATAATAGGATGGAATGGGGACCTAAATAATTGAATCCTGTCCACACAATAATTTTGTCTCAGCTTGCCCTTGATTGCCAGGAAAGTAATTGTTCAAAATTGAAAAGTTGGGTGGCTCAGAGTTGACTTGTGGTCCAGCAATCTTAGCAATTTAGCTGGGCTGAAAAGAGTCTGCTCTTTTTACAAATCAAAGCTGTGCATGATTCAGTGAAACGTGAATAGGTTTTTAGATTTCTGTTAAAAAACAAAAAGGGCGTTTAACGTTAAGCTTGGAGCAGTAAACTCATTAAAAAATGTGGCATTTGTTAATTTGTCTTGCTTTTGGATGAGAAATAACAATAAAATTAATTATTTAGGAATGTGGCAAGCACACCTTTTATTCCCATGGTAATTCATGGTGTCCTGCGGTTTGATTTTAGACATTAAGCCACATGTTGATTGTTTAAATGCACCTGTGAAGTCTGAATATTTCTGCTATTTGTAAAGAGTACAGTTCTTCACAGGCATTTTTATTTACCATGTTCATCCTTTCAAACAAGGCAAACCTTGGCCTCCTGGGTTCATGTGGATATTGTCCATGCAAATTAACCAATAACTGTTACCATACAAAGGGCATGATCTGCTCGCTGTGAGACAAAAGCCAATCATCAAGAGGCAAGATGGTAGAAAAAAAGAAAAGGTTTATTACAGCTTGCTAGCAAGAGGGAAGATGGCTGGCCAATGTCTCAAAGAACCATCTTCCAGAACAAAGACTACAAGCCAGTTATATTGGGGCTGGTCTCCAGGGGGTGCGGCAGGGGAGGCATCTGGTCTCAGGGTGGGACATCCATTTAATCTTAGTTCCTGGCAGTCTTTTGTTTTACTTGATATGCAGAGACCAGAGCAACACCCTATACCCTGATCTTTTGGTTGTCACTGATGAGGCTATCAGCATAGACTCTCTGCTGAGGGGTCATCACATTCCTCAGGAACTCAAAAGAACAAAGTTAGCAACTTATAGAATCTGGGAGGGGCCATAAAATCTACAGAGCATGTCTGGGCTAGTTAATCAGAGGTCATTCAAAGTTACAATAGGATTTCTTTTCTACAATATGGCTTCCCTTATGTCAACCTTGTCTTGAGCCAGTATCATAACCATTCTATAGATAAGAGAAATAAGGTGAGTTTACTTGAGCCAAAGTGAGGATTGTAACCCAGGAAGGCCTTAGAAAGGGTTCTGGAGAAGCGTGGTTTTCAGTACAGTCTTATAGCTTTTTAGAACAAAGAACATACATTGAACACACCCAGGATACATTTTCATCAAAATTTCAAAGAGGTATTCAGTTGCAAATTAGCAGGTCAACATGACCCTGATGTCGGGAAAGGGACTAATTCCGGCGTTACCAATAAATAGGGTGTCAGAGGGGATGTCTGCACTCTTATCTTAAGAGAGTATATTCTTTACTCTCGTAGTTAAGTAGATGTGCAATGTGTGTTCGATAGGCCATAAATCAGGCTTTTTAGTTCAAACTGAATCGGTTTTGAACCCGAATAGTTACCACATATACCTCAGTATGTGAGAATCTCTTGTCAATACAAAGAACAAAGTAACTTTTTTCTGGCCCTCTTATAATCCCTTCCTTTTCTCCTCACTTTCTTGTGTTTCTATAACCCGATCCTGTTGTACCTATCTGTGCATCCCTCACTACTCCCTCACAAACACAGCTGCTCCACCGGCCCCTGCCCTCCAACGAAGTTATCTTGTCTTCTCTGTGCTATTTCCTTTGTCTGCAATAGGACTAAGGATTTTAAATTCAAATAGGATTTTAAATTCAAGCTTTACCTATCTTTTAAGATTCAGATTAAGGCTGTGAAGCTTTCTCAGCTGACTTGTCATCTGTTTTATCCCTCTCTCTTGATGGGATGCCTCTTAGTCTATACTTAAAACTGAAGCATTTCATTGTACTGTGACATATTGTTTTTTTCTTTTACTCCTTATCATATATTGATTTTTTTAGTCTTTGAAAATAGCTTTATTGTGGTGTAACTCACATTCCACAAAGTTCGTCCATCGTTAGTGTAAAATTCACTGATTTTTAGGAATTGTATAGGGTGGTGCAGCCATTATCACAAACCAGTTTTGGAACATCTCCATCACTTCATGAAGTTCCCTAGTGCCCATTGGTGCTAATCCTGACTCACAGCCAGCCCCAGGCATCCGCTGATCTGCTTTCAGTCTCCACAGATTTGCCTTCTCTCAATGCTTCATATAAATGAAATCATATAATAGGTAGTGTTTTGTGTTCTGCTTCTTTCACTCAGCATAATGTGTTTGAGAGTCATCCATCTGTAGCATCTATCTGTAGTTGCTCTCTTCTTATATCACTGAATATATTCCATGTCATTGATATACAGTGTTTTCTTTGTCCATCCCCAGTTGATGGACTTTTGTGTTGTTTCTAGTTTGGGACTATTATAAATCATGCTTTTATGAACAGACAAATGCAAGTTTTTGTTTAGACATCTGTTGTTGTTTCTCTTGAGTAGATTCCTAGGAGTAGGTCTGATGGCGTTTTCTTCCTGAGTATGGGGCACGCTTTCCTATTTCTTTATACATGTCTTATGATTTTATGTTGAAAACTGGACATTTTAGATCATGTATTAGAGTAACTACGGCTTTTGGTTTCTGACTTTTCTCTCTTGAAGGTTATTATTCTTGCTGTTTTAATTGTTGTTTGTTTGTACACAAACAACAACAAATCTGTGAAATTCCTGCCCCCTCTCCTTAGTATACAGCCAGTGATGTCTCTGCTTAGATTTTTTCTTTTAATTCAATTTTATTTTTTTAGGCTAGTCTCTTAGGGTTGTTTCTGTGGTTTTTTTTGTTTGTTTGTTTGTTTGCTTTTAAGCTTCAGTGCATAGTTGTGTATCCTAGTTGTTAGTTTAGTTCTCTATGTGAGCTGCTGCCACAGTATGACAACTGACAGACAGGTGGTGTGGTTCCATGACCAGGAAACGAACCTGGGCTGCGGTGGTGAGAGAGCCAAATCTTAACCACTAGACCACCAGGGCTGGCTCTGTGTTTTCGTAGTTTGGTGACAATCCAATGATTTGTCAGAGGTTGTATCCAAACACTTTGATCCAGTAAAACCTCCACCTTCTGCCACTGGATCTGTTTGTGGGTGTATTTGTTTCCTGGGCTTGGTGTAACAAATGTCCTAAAAATTGGTGGCTTAAAACAAGAGAAATTTATTCTCTCACGGTTCTGGAGGCCAGAAGTCTAAAATCAAGGTGCTAGCAGGGCCATGCTCCCTCTAAAAACTCTAGGGGAGACTCTTCCCTTGACTCTTCTGACTTCTGGTGATTCCCAGCAATCCTTGGGGTTCCTTGGCATGTAACTCCATCACCCCAATCTATGCTTCTGTCTTCACGTGTCATTCTTCTCTGTGTGTCTCTGTGTGTGTTCTTTCCTCTTCTTATAAGGACATCAGTTACTGGATTTAGGACAAAACAAATCTGGGATGATCTTCTGATCTTTCACTAATTATATCTACAAAGACCCTATTCCCAAATAAGATCACATTTGGAGGTTCTGGGTGATCATGAATTTTTGGAGGGCAATATTCAACCCACTATAGTGAGTTCAGGAATGCATTCAAAGTTCAGGCAGTTTTCAAGTCTGTTCCAACTTTTATTTTCCACCAGGCTCTCTTATGTTTTCTTTGTGTATGGATGCAAGTTCCTGATAGGCCAAGGATGTTTGAATAGGTTGGGCCTACTCCAATCCATGCCCCTTCCAGTTAGCTAGGGATGTGTATAGAGCTTATTGAATGTATCTGTGACTGCCTTGTTGCCTGTATCTCCCTGTTAAATTTCTGGCTAGTCCACTGACCTGTTACTTGCCCTAATTAGAACTACAGTCTCAGGCTAGCAGGACCTCTGATCTTCCCTCTTAGCTTGCCTCCGAGATTGCTACTTAGTACTGGCAATGCCACTGGCTAAGGATTTTATATCTTCTGCTCCAAATGAAGCGAGCCCCCACTGACGGTGAAGCTGCTGTTTATTTATGGCCTGCCCTACCCTATTAGAACCACAGTGATGAAATAATGGCAGGTGAGGGGGATGGGAGCAGCTGGGGAAAGAATGCCACAGATTCCCATTCTTTTTACCAAATGTTCAGTAATTTTTCATGAATAACTGCTGCTTAGTTTAAGTCTTTGATCCTTTTTCAGAGATAAAATTTTAAGGGGAGTGGATTTGGTGACTTCACTCCAAAAATCTGGTACATTAATTTTATCTCTCCTGCTAAATTGTTACTTCTTGAGGGAGGATACAACATTTGATGTGTGTTCAGTATTTTTGTTTTTCTTTAGTGCGTGAAACAGTGCTACCCACTGTCAGTCAAGAATGAATAATGACATTTTACAAATATTATAGAATGCTTTCTAATATTGTACATTATATAGTCTTTAAGACTGCTCTGTGAAGTGAGTAGACTGGGTCTCCCCCACCACTCCACTCACTCATCTACTACCCCTGCTGTCTCATTTTATAGATGAGAATTTTGAAATGTAGCAAAGTTAAATGACTTACCAATACACTGAACTAGTAAGTGAAGAACTAGGACATGGATCGAAATCTTCTTATTTCTGTTCTATATTCTTTCCACTACTCCACACAGAAACTATCAAGTCAGGGTTGGGAAGTGTCACTAAATTTTAAAATATATAATTACAAAATAAATAATGAGGGAATAAAGGCAGAGGGTGACAATTCTTGTTCAATAAGTTTGATAAAAATTGAAAGGAATGGACTAATAACAGGTGGATATGCCCTCCAGCCATGTGGGTACCAATGGAAGGGCAGTCACATCTAGAAGTTGGTCTCCTGTGCCCATTCTCAGCACTTCCTTGGCTATACTCTCTTCCTGGGCTGGGTTCTTAGGGAGTTATGGAGTGTGATGCTGCAGCAGAATGGATCATATTACATGAATGTCCCATTCAAGTTTCTGTTATGAAAGCAATAAAACTAGCTTTCTAGTCACCACTTAAGGAGTCCATATACCATTAAGACAAGTGGATTTTTAAATCCACTATTGTATCTTAGTTTCCCCAGAGAATAATTTTTCAATTTTCTTTTTGCTAGTTTGTTTAATTTAACATCATAAATACTAAGGTATAGGGGCCAGCCCAGTAACGTAGTGATTAAGTTTGTGTGCTCCACTGCAGTGGCCCAGGGTTTGCAGGTTCGGATCGCAGACGCAGACCCACGCACTGCTCATCAAGCCATGCTGTGGCAGGCATCCCACATAATGTAGAGGAAGATGGGCAAAGATGTTAGCTCAGGGCTGGTATTCCTCAGCAAAAAGAGGAGGATTGGCAATGGATGTTAGCTAAGGGCTAATCTTCCTCACAAAAAATAAATAAATACATACTAAGGTATAAATGACAGAATTACCTGTTCAATACATCTATCCTTTAGTACAAATTACGTCTGATTTAGATTTTTTTTAGGGGCATAATGTGGTATAAACATAGTATTTCTAGATGACCATAAAAGAAATAGGTTAAAATAATAATTCACTAATTATTTATTGGGGGCTTCCTATGCCATTGTTTTGGGACCTGGGGAAACAAAGATGAATAAGACCAATTTCAGCTCTCATAGATTTCACAAACATGCAGGACAGCAAACATCTAGATTGGAGTTCTCAAAGTGTGGCCCCTGGACCAGCAGAATAAGTATCACCTGGCAACTTGATAGAAATGCAAATTCCAGGGCCCTACCTAATCAGAAACTCTGGGGTGAGGCCCAGCAGCCTTTGTTTCAATAAGTCTTCTAGGTGATTCTGATGCAAACTAACATTTGAGAACCACTGGTGTAGCCATATTTTAATATATTGGTAACGAGTGCAACAATAGGAAATATGTACATAGCAGAGAGGCAAAAATTATCATCTCTATTCTTGGTAAAAGGGGAAGAGTCCAGGGAGCCTTCTTTTGTGGGAAGTGACATTAGAAGTGTCATGAGGAGCAGGCTTCTGAGTCTCTGTAGACTCTGTAGAATAGGGTTTCTCAGACTTGGGGTTTGGGACCTCGAGGGTGAGACCTCTTCAAAGAGCATTATGAAGGCTTGAAATGATTAAAATCTATTAATTGCAAGAAGTGGTTCTTAATTTATTGGTTGGACTTTTGGGTAAGTGGGGGAACAAGAAGGGGTCTCAAATCCAGGCAGAACTGAGAATGGATTGGAGATGGAATAATTCTGCCTCACCCATGTATGTATTAGGATGTTTCAAGTCACACCTAAAAATACAAATTTATTTAAAAGCATTACTGAGCTCACAGTAGCCTTTTGTCAGGTACTTTATTGGTAGATAATGTAGCAAGGTAGAGACATGGAATCTAGAGAGACGTCTGGATTCAAACACTGACTCTTCCACTTACTGTATGATCTTGGATAAATTACGGAATTCCTCTAAACCTTAATTTCCACACATAGAAACTAGTGATAGTAATATTCCCATATCCTATGGTTGTTGAGAAATGACACACTGAAGTTAATCAGGCATAATGCCTGGCCATAGTAAGTGCTCATATAATGCTAGGTATTATTATTTTATTACAAATCAAAGAGTTTTATAATGTCTTGGGGTATTTTATTATAAATAAAAGTAATCAAATATATTTTTAAGATTAAAATTTTTCTCAAGTTAAAAAGGTGGTCTAGAGAATAATATTGTACTTATGTACAAGATGTGATTTTGAAGTGTTAGTCCAAAGTCTGTTGCTTTCACTAATGCATTTCCTTTTTTAATTGCAGAGACCTTTCAGTTTATTTCCAGAAGGCACCATGGTTTCCCCTTCAGTCTCACCTTTTTCCTGAATGGGATGCAGGTGAACAGGTTAAGCTCCTGCTGTGAATATAAGCATCGAAAAGGTTCCAGACTTGGAGGCAAACGAGGCTACTTTGGGTTTGTGTGTGTCGAGAGATCATCTCCTTGCTACAAGTATGGAAACACATGTCCTCTGGTAGAGGGCAAGTTTTGCTACATTTTTCTTCTTATGCTTTATCTGATGTATTTCCCAGCACAATTTGTTGAGAAAGATGTCAGTGTAGATGAACCTAAAATATTCAAGTTACAGGCTATTTATCTACAACCCAGTGTGTTGTATTTGAAATTATAAGACATAAATTAGATTTCCAAATGTATTATATAATGGGGTTACAAGCTGCTGGTGTTTCAAATTTCTCTTTTTATTTCTCCCTTTTCTCATAATGCTTTAAGTTCTGTTTCTAAGGTGAAGGAGAAAGGGTTTTTTTCTCTTTTTTCCTTCATTCCTCTTAGTAACTGGTTTTGGGTTGAGCCCTAAAGCATGTGCCAAGCATCTGTCTTGGATATTCTCTGCTTGGATATTATAGGTTATGCATATTAGACATGTGCTTGCATTATGATGCAGCCCAATTATCTCATGCCCCTAGTTTTAATCTCGGGCATAATAAAATGTGTGCTAAAAGGTCAGTTTTGACTGTTGGTTATCAGCTTTCATATTGGACATTCTGTTTGAAATCAGGAGACTCGCTTGTAGGCTTTCTTTAATTTTTTTCTGAAAATTTTCTTGGAGAATTAACTATATGCCAAGCTAGGACACAGACTGGACCAACCAAAGTACTTGCCCCATGGAGCCCATTCTAATGGGGAAGGGCAAATAACATACCAGTAAACCAATTAATATATGTCAGGTGGCAATAAACTTGATGAAGACAATACAGAGTAAGGGAGGTATAGGGAATGAGGAGGGACAGGGGTCAGAGGGCAGTGTTATTTTATTTAGGATGGTCAGGAAGGGCCTCTCTGATAAGATGTCTTTTGAGTGGAAACCTGAAAAAAAGTCTCCTCCTTCACATAGTTTTTCAGGTAGAGGAAAAGCATGAACAAAAGGTATGAGGCAGGAACATGCTTGGTGTGCCTAAACTAGTGTGGCCAGAGCAGAAGTAAGGAATTGGACAATGATAGAAGATGAGGTCAGAGAGACAGTGGAACCAAGTCATGTAGAGTTTTAAAGTCATCGTAAGGACTTTGACTTTTATTCTAAGAGAGATGTGAAACCTCTAAGGTAGGTTTTGAGCAATGACCTATCATGATCTGACAGTAGCTCCTATGGGAAAAAATAAATGGGGGGGGCATGTAAGAGCAGAAACTACTTTAATCCAGAGGAGAGAGGATGGTAGAGGGAGCTAGCAGTGATTGGGGTCTAGACATATTTTGAAAGTAGAGTTTATAGGATTTATTGATGGATTGGACACAGAGCACGAGATAAAGAGCAGAGTCAAAGATGATTGAAAAGTTTTTGGCTTGAACAACTGGAAAAATGTCTAGTTAATGTGTATTAAATAGAGAGGACTGTGGAAGAAGGAGGTTTGGGAGTGGAATGAAGGGATTTTGGTTTTGGACATATTAAGTTTGAGACATCTATGAGATATGCAAGTAGCAATGTTGAGTAGGCAGCTGGCAATCTGGGGTCTGGTGAGATGTCCAAGCTGGAGATATAAATTTGAGAATGGTTTGCATGTAGATGACATTTAAAGTCATAGATGGGATGAGGTTCTTTAAGAACTGATTGCAGGTAGAGAACATATCTGAGTAATGAGCTCCAGGTCACTCCAGTCCAAAAATGAGGGCGATAAAGAGGAACCAGCAAAAGGCCTAAGAAGGAAAGCCAGTGATTAGAAAGAGAACCCAGGGAGAGTGATGTCCTGGAAATGAACAAAATGTTTGAAGAAGAGGGCATGATCCACTGGGTTGAATGTGTGGAGAGGTGAAGTAATGAAGACTGGGGATTGAACACGATTTGATAATGTGTTGATTATTGGTGATCTTGGACAAGTTATAGTGGAGTGGTAGGAATACAAGCTTTATTGGAGTGGGTTTAAGAAATAATTGGAGAAGAGCTAAAGCCAGATAATACAAACTCTTTTTAAATAGTTTTGCTATAAAGGATGGAAATTGGGTGGTAGCCAGGAGGAGGGATGTAGGGATCAAAGGGGGCTTTTTATTTTATTTATTTATTTATTATTTTTTTTGTGTGTGGGGAAGACCAGCCCTGAGCTAACATCCGTCGCCAATCCTCCCCTTTTTGCTGAGGAAGACTGGCCCTGGGCTAACATCCGTGCCCATCTTCCTCCACTTTATATGGGATGCCGCCACAGCGTGGCTGACGAGCAGTGCGTCGGCGGGCGCCCGGGATCCGAACTCGCGAACCCCGGGCTGCCAAGCGCGGACTAAACCGCTGCGCCACCGGGCGGCCCCGAGGGGCTTTTTATTTTTTAAGATGGGAGATATTATAATATGGTTATATGCTGATAGATAGGATTTTTACCCTAGAGAAGAAAAGCTTGATCAAGCAAGACAAAGAGGGAGAAATTGCTGGAGCAAAGTGCTTGAGTGAACTAGAGGAGATGGAATCTGGGTCTCAAGTGGAGACATTAGCCTTATAGGAGGAGAAACATTCTTCTATATAACAGGAGGAGAGATGGCATACAGGGTAGAGAGAAAGGGAAGTTGGTGGATATGATGGGACCAACTGGAAGTCCTCTGCTGATTGTTTCTATTTTTTTCAGTCAAACAAGAATTTACCAGCTGAACTTAATGCTGAGGGAGGAGGCTATTGGAGACTTTAGGAGAGAGAAGAGGTATGAAAGTCATCGAGCGAGTGGGAGAGTGAATGGCTTAGAGCAATATAGTAAGAGCACCCAGGTGTACTTAGGACCCACCTAAAGTTGCTTTCCTGTTCCAACTCAAATATGCTTTCTCCATTTTGTGAGCAAGTCATTTAACAAATTTCTATTTAGCTCCTAGGAAAGCTAATGAGCTTATATACAATCATCCACATGCAAACACATTGCATTCCTTAGGAGTTGCTATATAAATCCAAGCTGTAAATGTTTGGTCCTAAACACTTTCTATGGCTGTTTAATAATCAGCTTGAGTACTGATCGATGACATCTACTCTCCTATTTAACACTTACTAGCCTCTCTACAGTTCTTCATGTGATTTCGCTTGGTCCCCTCTAGCTTCTTTCTTTGACCTTTTCAAATAATAATGACAAAATGGTTGTGATGTTAAATAGCAAGGCCCATCACCTTCAACTAAAACACACAGTTCTTACAGCACATTGGTTTTCAATTTTTTGTTAGCTTCATAATCATTTTTCTAAATGGAATCAGCGAATGTCCAAAGTAGAACAGTGTGGTGTCACTGGATGTCTCCCTGCTGCAGACCAGGTAAAAGTCGAGGCAGACTGGTTTCCATGGGGCAGGGATGGGTGGGTGAGTGCTGGAGCCGTGTTTACTTGGTTCTGCCCCCTTGAGACTACTCTCATTAGTCCAGTGAAAGACCGAAGACATCGAACTCCAGCGAAAGATGAGAACTACCCCTACGGAGACTGATATCACTTATAATATTGTATAATCTTATTTTTTTTGGTCACATCCATGATAATACTTTGAGTCATTTTAAGGGATGTACAATTCATTTCTCCAATTTGTTAAAAATGAAATTAATTTTAATTCATCTGAAAAAACTCGTTCCTGGAACTTTTATTATGATAAAATAAAACAATCGGGAGTTCTATTTCTAAAGATGATTACAAATTACCTGTCTAAGGTCCTCAGAAAACAAGAAAACCTCAGCAGTGGTCACTTGCAAAGTGTGGAGGTTCCACAATTGTACTCATCTCTCAATCACTGGGACTGGGTGAAGAGACATGGCTGCTATTTTTAGTTGCTAGAGTGAAACTCAGGAAGAGGAATTGCCTAAGCTAGTAGAACGCAGACTGCTTTGAGCTTTAGTAATCAGAATCAACACCTGAAATTATACTCAGAAGTCAAATAGGTAGTCAGTGACGAGGACACACAGATGTTACTCGCTTTGTCTGTCCAATTCCCTTAAGCAGATGGGCACTAAAAAGTCTGCGCGTGCAGTAGGGAGGCATCAAAGCCTCTACACAGTCAGAACATAAACTAAAAGTAACAGCATATCAGAGGCTCCACGTCGATGGATTTGGTGTTGCCATTGAAAAGGGAAGAACAGCTTGAACAGAAGGCAATGCTAGTCATAATATTCTGGGAGGATTCAGGACACTTTTATTCCAAGGAAAGCAATGTGCTAAGTACATCATCATTACAGTCAAGAAATATTTATCATGCTTAATGTGGGTGAGGTAAGTATATTCTTATTATCTCATTTTTTAGAGCCTGATAGTTACTTTGAATGCAAATCCTTTTAGCTTTATTTTATGGGGAGATAGCGAAAAGATAAGTGATGCAACTAAGTTCTCATATTTGCTTGTTGGGAGAATTAATTAAGATCAGTCTCTATGCTATTTCTAGACTGGGGATGGTTGAAATTCAGCGAAATCTTCAGTTTAAGAAATTGCCATTGAATTTGATTCACGTTGAGGCAACTTTCAGATTTTACATATTATTTCTATTCTTCCTGGACTGATAAGTCTTGACTGCATTCTGATCCCTTTTCACCTACTCAGTCTAACTGATCAGTTCCCCGATAGTCGTGTAACGTGTACAGAAGGGGGCGTGTGTAGTTCTAGAGGAGGAGGCGTGTGGAGACTGATATCTGCCAGGCACCTTCTTCAGGTCATAGATTTTCTCCAGGCCTTGGTGAACACTTCTCCAGTTTGTGTTAGTTTCTGGTGAGAAGAGTGTGAGTACTTTCCCTGGTGGCAAGCCCAGCAGTGTAACATTTTTCTGTGTGACAAGGCTTTACCTGCAATCTAACAGTGTGGTTGTACTTCAGTGTGAGGAGTTGGAATCTAACAGTCCTCGGCTGGAATCTGGCTCCGTCACTAACCTGCTGGGTGAACTTGGGCGAGTCATGGAACCCTTTAAGCCTCAGTTTCCTCACTTGTAAAGTGGTGATGATAGTTCTTAATTTATTGGTCTGTGGGGTAATGAATCCTGTCAGGTAATGTATAAAGTACCTGGCAGCTGGCACAGAGGGAGTGCTTAATAATCTTATTATTATCATAATCATCATTTTTTACTAATGTAACTATTATTATCATTATTGGCATTCTTATTTCAATATTAACGTGAGAGATAGGAAAAAAGCTATAAAGAATTCATTCGCATTACTTTTGTTATAATTGATTTAAAAATATTTTTTAATGTCTTAATACATTCAGATTATCTGCTCAATTCACCAGATTTGTCTTTGAATGACTTTATGACCTCTACAAATTATTGCTGTCTTCAAACAACAAAAGCTTATTGCCAGCAAAAATCACCAAAAGATTGTGGTACAGGCTTCAAAAGGCCATTCTAAAAGCAATAATGACAATTCTATTAAAATAAGCATGCAGGCTGCTGAGGTGTTTATTTAAAGGGCACAAAAATATTTGACTGTATATGTTTCTTAAAAAATCAATTATATTTATTTAGAGTCAACCTTGTATGTAAGTCTTTTGCTGTTGTGTTGGAATAATAAATTGTCAAAGACTGAATGGCATCTTTCTTTTTCTGATTATTTTTCTCTCAACTTCTCTGTATTTATAAACCTGAATGTTCTTTCATCACGTAATTCTCATTTAAGGACCTGAATATATATATAGAGAGAGGTCTCTGTTATAAGACCAAAAATATGCTTTAAGGCACAAATTTTATTTTGAGACTATAGTTCTTAATTGTTGTTTCCTTTCCTTGTTTATTATTGTGGGTAAAATTATTAAGGATTTGTTGTGTTCATTTATAAGATTTTAGTATTAATAAAGAGAAAGTAGTTTCTTTTTAATTAATTATATGTACTATACTAAAACTCATAGCATTTCTTACTGGAATAAGAGATAAGTGATTGAAGAAGCTTTGAGGTTCCACTGTGCTATATATAAAGGTTAATAAACATCTTATGTTGATATTTTTCATAGGTGCATTATTGCCATGGGCCTTGACAAAAAACCAACATCACCAAACCCTAGGAAAGAAAAGAGTGTTGAGAAAGGAGAGGACCTGAAGAAGGGTGAGGGGAGACTGCGGAAGGATAGAGAGTACCTGAAACCACGAAGGAATGAGATGGAGGGGAGCAAAGTCATTTTTTCAGCTCAAGAAGAAAAAACAGGGTTCGGAGAAGTGAGAACTGCTGTAGAAGAAATGGAACTAAATGAGAAACCAGGGCAAGATGTTTGGGAAGATGACCAGGAAAATATAGTTAAATATGGTATGGATAACACCAGTTCTTTTGTTGTTGCTGCTGTTTTTTCTTACATCTTTAAAATGCGATTATTAAAATTTGCAAAAATATCCATTAAATGTTCTCAGTTATGGTCTTTAGGCAACTCTGTTGCTTGTGAGGAATCCCTGACCACCTTCCTCCACTGTTTTGCGTGGAGTCCTGTGTCACCTACCTTAGAGGGGGCAGGTCAAGTCCAGAGGGGTGGAAGGTGCTTGTGGGGGATGAGGGGAAGAGGAGCTTACGTCTGTGTGAGCCAGAGGTCCCGTTCACTTCCGCAGAGAGAGACCATTGTGACCAAACAGAATTTTGCCTATTTCTATTTTAGTATTTGAATATACGTGCTTTGGTGAAGTTGATGCTTTGGCATCAGGTAGGCACAACCTATATGATTATATGGTGATAGAGGATTCCATAACTAAAAACAGTTGACGTCGGCTTGGGGTCCTGGAGCCTGTCTGCCGCTCTTGCTTTCTTATTCTTCTCGCCCCTCCTCTCGCCTCCCCCCGCCCCGTCTCTACTCTCCTTTTTCTCCCTCCTCCTCTTCTTTGTTTTCCTCCCCTTCTTCTTATTCTTCTTCCTCCTCCTCCTCTTTCTTTCTCTCTCCTTGCCTCTCTACCTGTCTCTCCCTTTGTCTCTGTCTCTCTCTTGTCTACACACACACACACACACACACACACACACACTCATATATACAGTGATAATAATAACAATAATAAAAGCATCAGGCCCTGAGTACTAGACTAGGCTCTTTCCACACAGTATTTCATTTCATCCTCACCATTCCATGTGGTAGATATTATTACTCCCTCCATTTTACAGGTTAGGAAACTGAGGCTGAGACATACAGAGAGAAAGTAGCAGAAATAGGATTCATACTGTAGGAGAGGAAAAACTGTTTTCCTGCTACCTATCTTAGGTTCATTGGATGAGTCCTTGTGAATTACACTGACTAAAGAGATTCAAAAGGGAAAAACAAACAGAAGTTTATTAGCATGTGCATCATACACACACGAGAGCACTCAGAGCTGAGTAACTCAAAGAGGTGGTTAGAACTTGGGTTTATATGGCATCTTAACAAATGAAAAATACATTTTTAGAGAAGTGACAAGACAAAGGAAAAGGACTTTGAGTTTCTAGGGGCAGCAAATCGTGGGAAGGCAAGTGTATGGGGAAGCTAGCGGTAGATAAGGGCTAGTTTTAGTAAGGTTTGTAATGCTGATTCCTCTGGTGCCATCTCTGGGCTGCTGAGGGTCCAGAGTTGTCTCCTGTGGTTAACTTCTGTCCTCCTGGTAGAGAGGGGAGGGGAGACACTGCCACAAATTTATGTCCTGCTTTTAGGCAAATAGGGGGAGGGCAGAGAGCTGTTCTTGTATTTACTACTTCTCAATTGCCTTCAGCTCAAAATAATCCTTATGCCAGAGTGGCGTTTGGGGTGGCATACTCTGCTACCCTTCAATCCCTAGGCTTGTCTAATTCCAAAGCCCAGACTTTCCAACACTGTCCGACCTCCTGTTCTGTGCAAGTTATCCCTGATGTTACCTGGTTGTGAGCGAAAAGTCCAAAGAATCAGAAAAGAGGGGCTGCCTGAGTGTCCCTCTTACACCCAGGAGAGAACACCTGGACTGGAGGAGAAGTAGCCATGGGCTGGGATGACCTGTGGAGGGGCTGGCTCCAGGAAAGGGCAGATCCCAGGTCTCTCCTTTCTCACCTCACTTTGTTGCTACCTAAGGGGTTCGGAAATCCAAGAGAATAACTACAGAGCTGTTTTAGCACTGGACTTCATGTTTATTTATTACTGAAAGAGTGTGACTATCTTAGAGAAGATTTCACTCATAACACTATGACCCAGTTTACCTCTCTCAGGATCCCTTCTAGTCTTTATTCTTGTCTTAGACTGAGAATTAAAAATATCCATGGCAACAGCAGTAGCAGAGAGATTAACACATGGGACGTGTTTTTACTTTCAAGACGTGTAGGTTTATTAAAGCCAGGTTCAATAGACGCTTTTCATTTTCTTCATTTTTTTCTTAAACCAACACGGCCAGTGCTATGCGTAGCGTACTTTATGCCTATAATACAGATTTTCCCAAGATCTTTCTTCTATGTTGGCTAGTTAATGGACTTTAAATGCCCATTTTTACTTAAAAAAAAGAAGAAGAAGAAGAAACGGCTGCAGCCAGGCTTGAGCTGTCTGCAGAACAGCCGCTGATGGTCAGGGCAGTAGAAGCTTGAGTGGAGGTCAGCGAGGGAGGGTTGCAGCTGGATTGATGTTGACCTTGTGCTGACTTGCTTCCTCATTAGTGGGGATGGTAAACAACAAGCTAATTAAATTCTCTGGAAGGAAGATGAGATGGAGGAAACAGAAGAAATTATGAAAAGGAATCCAGAAAGCATGCCACCAGTTCATTCCTATTGAAAACATGAGCAGATGACACAGGAGGTGTGCTTTGAGCTACAATGCTAATACAGTGCTCGTGGTTAACAGCAGGTTACTATTTAGATGTGGTAATAGTGGTGGGTGGAAGAAAGCCGGGGCAGCCTTGAATTTCATATTTTGAGAGAAAACACAGAAGCTACTGCAAAATAGGATGCAGGGACTGTTCTTGTGGTTCACTACATGTTCCTTCAATTTTATGCTCTGCTTCCAGAATATAGCTGTAATTGTGTCCTAATTGTGGACACTTGTACTTCTCCAATTTTAATCAGATGTCTCCATTAAAGTGTATTGCTGTCAACAGAGCACATATTGTGTGTGATCCCTCCTGTTCTATGACCAACTCCCTCCACCCCCAACCACAATCACTGTTACTACTAATCTGTAATATTTATTAGGCACCTCCTATCCATGGCACTGGACTAAGAATGTTCCCGGGATTACTGCTTTTAATACTCACCACAGCTTTGTGACGCTGGTACTACCCACGTCACGGACGAAAAAACTGACACTTAAAGATGTTAAGCAAATTGCCTAAGGTCACACAATAGTAAATGTTTTAACTGGGACTTGGGTACCTGACTGCCTGACTCCACGCCCCTCGTATTTCACCACTGTGTAATACTACTGATGGAACTGCAGCACTTCACTCTCATTCTGTCTGCATCCCGCTTATCCTGTGACAGTAGCATATATCGGTAAAGTGGTGTATGTGTGTTTTTCTCTGTGTGTGTGTACTCTGTGGCTAACCTAAACTCCTCCTTTTACAAAGTCTTCCATGATCTCCAAGTGATATTCTGCCCTGCTATGATTCCATTCCACTCGTTTGACACTATTTCACATAATCAGTCATAACTCCTGTATAAAAATCCATAGCGATCAAACCTAGTTGTGTGGAAACTAATAAAACTACTGAGTACAATATCTCTTTTGTACCTACATCTATTTCCTCAGCAAAAATGGAGATTCCTTGATAGCAGGGGTAGTGTTATTACAATATTTTTTAGCTTGCAATGTTATCCTCTTCCACATAGGAGATTCTCAGCAGAAGCTTACTGATTGACAGTTAACTGGAACAAGTCAGGAACTATCCTATTACTTGGCCTGAAATATTTGGATCAAAATATATGTTTTTATTAGTATTTTCTGTTTGTTTCATGCAGTATAAACCAAATTCTTCAACTTCTTTCTTATTTTATAATTTTGTTTTACTGATAATAATTTGCATTTCTTGTTCCCCATATTAAATCTCTTTCATGAAAACACACTTGTGATGAATTCTTTTTGTTTGCCTTTCTTCATTACAGTTTCTGAGTTCACTTTTCCTCTTACATCTCCCTCATACAGTCTCTGCATTTACAGAGCTCTCTCTATATGCACAGGGCATGCATTTCTAAATTCAGGTTCTTTCATTGCAGCAGGGTGGATAGCTCTCAAGTAATTACACGAGAGGCCCCCACCACTGGAAAAAAAGCCAGAATACCTAATAACTAAAACACACAAAATAGGGAAACCTTTATTCTTCCTGTAATTTTTATTTTAAAGATAATTGTTTACTTGCTTAATTGGTTCTGCATGAAATCATTTTGCTATCTATCCTTGGCATGTTGTCACTTTAAGATTTTTAGTTTTTGGTGGAAGCAAAAAGAGGAACAATTAAATATGAAAGGTGAAAAATTATAACCACAAGGGACAGCTGGAATTTATCTGATGTGACAGCTTTCTTTTTCTGCTACAGATTTGTTGCAGCTCTGTAGGGAATGAAGCAAATTAGTGGCTGTGACAAGAATATTCTATTTTATAAGAATTTTTATCCTTGGAATGTAATTATTTTATTGATTGTAGGGACGAATAATGCATATGATTTCAGTTCTGACCTAGGTATAGAATCTTTCACAATGCCTTTTCTTGATGTCCATTTGCTTCTCAAAGAATGTGTTATTCACAGTGTTACTTCTCAGGTCCTTTGGACTTGATTAATTGAATTTTTCCACTTCATTATTCATTAACTTGGTATCCAAATATTTTGAACATTCTTCCTATGAAATATGACTTCACTGGGTTTCCAAATTAACTATCATTATTATAATCCTGTTCTCTTCATTTTTAATTTATTTCTAATGTATTGTTTTCTATCAAGTTCTTCTCTTGTCCATTTTGGTTATTGTAGATGATGATGTCCATTTGTAAATGAACTTTTATTAGGTTTCAGGCTTGTCATTTGGAGCTTCATTTCTTTTGTACTCTTGTGTATGTAACTGATTGCAATCTTTGATCATTTGCTGTTAGTTTTCCATGTTCACTAATTTTGTGAAAAAGAAGTGAAGAAAGGCTGAGAGAAGAGAGGATAATGGAGTCAAAGTTCTCATTAAAGTGAAGTGGGTTAAGTATCAAGGATTCTATTTTCATTCTCATAGTGGAGATTTTCTTTTCTCAGAATATGAAGAAGATTTTGAAGGAGATGAGGAGAAACAAGATGAGAAAGCTAATGAAGAAGGACAGGCTGATGATCAAATGAATGGAATGTCAAAGTCACCCTCAGATGATGAGAAAGATAATTTAGACCCTGAAAAGGAGAGTGAAACCTCGTGGCAGAAGCCACCAGATGCTGATGACAATGTGAAAGATGAAGGTGATGGATGCTCTGAGAGTGAATTGGAAGAAGACAAACAAGGCAAGTTGTTCAGCTTATCATATGACATAGGCTGTTTAGCGAGTGTGCTTACCACTTTTCCTTATATTTAATGAGATAATCCTCTCTTAAGGGAATATTTAGAGCCTAGTTCTGTTCCCTAACTAGGGAATGCTGATCAATCAATCTTCCGTAGATATCCAAATTATGGAGTCACTCTATAATCCTTTCTCTTTCCTTGGTTTGCTGCTGGGATTTTTCAGCAGGTGTCAGGTAAAGCTTGTAGTGACACTGTCTTCTGTTTAATTAGAAAGTTACTACTATTTTTTAAATCCCAAACTATCCCCTGTCACACACACACACACACACACACACACACACACACATACACACACACTCCATTTTGTGGCTTTGGAAAACTGAAAATTACCTCCTATTCAATTAAAGGAAAAGTTGAAGATTCCTGCCTTAGGTTCATTTTTTTTTTTTCTTAACTTATCTCGAACACAGGATGCAGGCATGTTAGTTTTAGAAAGAAAGATTATCTTTCTTGGCAGAGGTGGACCCCTCACAATCTTCAAACCTAAAATGACTCTGAGAAAGAAACCCTCATCATCTGAGGCCTATTTTAAATTTCTAAGCCTTTTTAAAGACTGAATTCACCGAAATGATGTCCAGTCAAAGAAGGAACCCATTTCCTGCTTTATCCCATAAAAAGGTTTGGCCAAGGCTATGTGATTCTTAGTTAATCAAAGATCTCCCCTGGTACATTTGGAGCATTTATCAGTAATAACAATAATCCTTTTTTACATGTAAGTATGTGTATGTCTCTGTAGTTTGCTTTAGACTGGAGAATGAGGTCACATTATGATTACTTTTTGAATTGATGTCCATTTTCCCCATTGTTTTCACCCCACAAATTTTTAACTGTATAAAATCTTAAAATTTTGATTTCAAGAAATTCATATAGACTAATTCAAGGAATTCATATAGAATAATATAAAGTAAGAGTAAATTAAGTAATCAAGTAATCATAAGAGCAAATATTTACTTTGTAGTTCCACTCTCTTCAAGAAGGCATCCAAGCAAACCTGTTCTAAACTTTCATGCATACATTGACAAGGCAATAAAATAGGGAATGGTAATTATTTAGAGCAGAAGAGAAGGTAATTTTACTGGGAACCATAGATAGAAGCATGACTATGCTTGAACTGCAAACTTAATCCTGAACCTCCTGACAGTGAAAGTAAAGAGTGAAGCACAATGTGAAAAATTAGAATGTTAACTTTCAGCAAATTTGAAGACAAGATTTACCGCCACTTTTATTACAGTTGAAAGAACTACTCAGTGGTAATGGTCAGACACTGAAATACTTTTTGTAAAGTCTTAAACTAGGCCTTTTCTATAATTTCTGTTAATACTTACATTTTGTGTTTCCAGACATGCCTAATATATAAGCTCTTTTCTCGATTTGCATTTAAGTTCATCCTGGATTTAAGATTATATTCCCATATGACGTAGAGAAAGTTAAAGACTTCAGTGGAAAAGTGATGCCGCCTGAGTCAGTAATTTTAAAGAAACTATACAACTGACTTGAACCTGGAAGAAGATTGAAAATGTATTTGCATATAACTGGTTCAAAACACAAAGGACTCAATTTTTTATTTCTTCAGTAATGTTGGGGAATTAGCAAGTGTTGATTCATGAAGATTCAGTATATTCTTTCAATATATTGTCATCAGGGGATTATTTTTGTGCTGCATAATCACCTCACTTTCTTGGGATCAAATGGATGTTTTCTAAGGCAGAGTAATTATTTTATGTTCAATCAGAGAAGGATGTAGGCAGTACTTGGATCTTCCTTGGAAGAAAACTTTAATCATTTAGATCTGTAATTCTTGAATAACCAACAGTGATATGTGAGCTTTAACATTGACTACTCCTTGCATATAAATAATTGGACTCCTCTGTTTGGAAAGGCATCCTATAGGTATTGTTTATTAAGACTCTATTTTGTGCTAAGCCATGTGCTAAACATTTTACATGAGTTATCGAATTTACCTCAAACAATCTTAAAAAGCAGGTACTTTTTCTTTTTATCTCCATTTTACCAATAAATAAACTTGGAAATGGTGAGATTAAGTAATTTACATAGCCAGAAAGTGATGGAGCCAAGATGCAAACATTAACCAACTTCAGAGCCTGAATTTTGGAAAAGCAATATAACATTTCCCCAAATCAGAAAATATCCACTTATTTAAAATTAAAGCAAATCCCCCCAATAAAAGAATTTTGCTTCCTTAACAATATGCATTTTAGAGGCATTTGTCTTGAGCTGAAGACCTTAGCCCATTCTCTGAAGCTGAAGGTGAAAACCTTATCCTATTCTCTAGCCTCTGCTTTTTGTTTTGAAACAGAGGACATAAAAATGGATATTTTCTAATTTTACCCAAATTTACCCTTCTCTTCCCTGTATGGACTTCCCTCCCCATTCCCAGGCCTTCTGTTCAGTTCTGGCTCATCCGCCTCCTCTTCCACGGCACTCTCCTATTTCAGCAGCTTCACTGAGCTCTTTATTTTAGAAACTCCATTATGCAGTAGTTCATTTTTCACTTATTGTTCATGTGTGTTAACTTTTGCCCCTCACGTTAATTACACAAGTTCATAACACACAATTAGTTACACTATGAGAGCTAGGACTGTGTGTTGTCTTTGTTATTCCTCACAGAAGTTATTTCCTGAGAGATATTTTGTGAATATTAACCAATTATTCGATTAGTTTAACACCAAGAACACTAAGGTGCTATTGTCATTGCCATGAGATCTAGTTACATTTGTGCCACATGATTTGATTCCAATGATTATCATTGGAATTTTAATGAAAAAAATCATATAGAGTTAGTGGCACTATATAGATATAGACTATATAATATTTTAAATAGGTATATAATGAAAGATGTCAGAACATATAAAACCTAGTCCACAAATGTTGGGAAGTTTTAGAGCCAAAAATTAAATCGGCCAACTATTTTATCTTGTGGTTTCAATAATAACGTTATTGAGATATTCTTTTTAAGAGCTCTTTTGCCTCCCTGGTATTTACATTAAAACTTTGCCATTATTCTGAAATAAAATCTCATTGCTTATTACTGTTTCTTTTTTCCATCTCCCGCCTCTTTTATTTTCCGTCCCTTTATTTTGATAACCTGACCTTGTGTTATTCAAAAACATGCCTTGTGGCATGCGGAGTAACAGAATTAGAGATTTCATCCAGCAAACAAGAAGCGTGTATTAAAAATGATATTGACATGATAGATTCCTTGGAACCCTCTATTGAAAAGCCAGACGGCATTTCATCTTCAAAAGTGTAAGGGGCATATTGTGACCACTGAATCCCAGACGCCAGTACATCCCTTTTATTGACATGATTAAGAATCTTGCTGTTAGTATTTGGATGTGTTTCATTTGAACCTGCCTGCACCTGTTCCCAGAGGGCAAACAATTGCCCGGGCTGTCACTCTTGTGACAAGTCGGCCCTGTTTAAACTGCCGGCTAACAATTGCGCCGGCCACCTTGATGAATACACTGTGCTGAGCAGCCCCCGAGTGATGGAGTGCTGCGGACTGAAAGCTGACTAAGAGGACCCTGCTTTAGGAATGATGTGTGAGACTCACCATCGTTTAAAAAGAACGACAGCTTCCTTTTCTCTGCAATTGTGTTGGCAACCCCAGGCGCTAATTCACTAGTTGAAAAGATATTGTCACAGATGAATGTTATAAAGGTTGAGGGGAAAAGTGTCATGTTGCTGAAGATACACTTTTATGGGCAATTTGGATGATAGTGCCTATGAGTAAGAGGTAAAGACTAAGTAGCTCCTCATGAGAAAGAGCTGAGAGAGAACCTGTTCCCACAATATGAAGAAAATAAGACTTAAAGCAAATAGACTTTTTGCAGGAAGAAAGATATTTCACTTGTGCTATTTTTCAGTCTGTTGAAGAAGTAAACCTTTTGGACTTTTAAAATCCCAGAGTCACAAAACTATTGTTTACTTGACTCACTGACTTAAGAATCTCACTCGTCATTTCTTGGCCTGATCCTGGGCTTGAGGAGAAACCTGAGGGAAGCTGCTTCTTCTGTGGTGGAATTATACATGCTGGGAGACCACACTCTGTGGACTCACTGTAACTTGTCTGCTCCTTGGCCCAGAGAGGATTGGGGGGAGATTGTGTGTGGCCTTCTGGTCAGAGTTCATATGTGTGATTTTTGCATTATTAGTCGAACTTTAATTTTTCTTAATGATAAGAATTCTTCAATCTATAGTCACTTTTCGATTGTTGAAGTAGAAAATCATGGCTTTCAGGTGAATACTTACATGCACCATCATCATTTCATTCACATAAAATATTTTTCTATGAGATATTTCTCTTGAGTTTTGAATCTGCCTTGTACATACAAGGTACTACTGAGACACCCAATAAAACCTTGTGAAATGCACAGTTGATTGACTAGATTAATGGATAAATGTAAAAAGACTCAGGCAGCACCTTGTGACACATGATTTGATTATATTCTCAGTATTTTAGATATGCATTTTAATGTTTAGGAAGTACAATTATAGGTAAATATGGAAGAACTTTTAAGCTTTTTAAATTTTTTCTTCTCCTCCTGCTATATCTGCGTTTACCTTTAGATATTTATCCTTACAGAGTAATTTATATATTTGTGTCATTGATTAATTGAGTGAATGAATTATCAGCCTGAGGACGTATGCTCTCCCTTAAGACAATTAACTAGTCCCTGTTCATAGCTGGGATTTAATGATTTCTACTTCTATTTTCATGAAGCATACACTTATTCTACAATATTAATTGAGTACAAAACACTTGTCTAATTAGGTATTATTGTGCATGAAAATGTTAACTGAACCACAATATCTAATATAAAATATCAACAGATTTTTATGAACTCATGTGTATAATTAAGATAGAACTATTAATACAAGTAATAGTAGCATATATGAAATCATGTGTCATGGATAATTTGAAGAACATAGGAGCAGTATTTATGCTGATTTTGCTGAACACTTGGACTAAGGAAAGGGGAAGACATACACAATTTGTAATAGAGTTCAGAAGGGTGTTTGGTCCACTGGGTTGGTGTACATGGTATGTCATTAGAGTGATCTAAATATTTAACTGAATTTACGTATTTAAATTTGTGCACTTTAATCAAGGTGTCTGTATGGGCTTTAAGCTAGTAAGCCAAAAACAAAGTAGTTAAAATCAGGACACTAATGGAGGAAATGACAAATTGAAACTGTAGTAAAACCGTGCTCCATGTGGTGAGGAAATGATTGAAAACTAAGGTCAGGGCTTGTAATTGGTTCAAAATAGACAGTATGGCTACTGATTGCAATACAAGAATAAAACAGCTTCTAGGAGAGCTATCCACAGTCACTTTAGGAGAATGAACAAATACCATCTTGAACATGTGCAGTTGATCTATTGTGCTCATGTGAAGGGAGGCAGTGTCTGTCTAGAGTGTGTACCCTCTGCGGAAGCAGGAACCCGGCCTGCCTTTTTCTCCATTGTGTCCTCAATACCTTGAACATTGCTTGACACATAGGATGTGCTTGACACATTTAGTGCATTTAGTGAACAAATGAATCTATATACGTGGGTAGGAAGGTGGAGGACAACTCAGAACCTCGGTTATGGGGAGGGAGAGCAGAGTTCATCCTGAATTTGCTGGACTGGTGTTGACTGTGGATGTGTGTGTGGTTGGTGCCCCTGGTCAGGTGTATATCAAGTTGGCTAAGCAGGCAGTATAAACAGTGGAGTTTTAATTCCACTGGTTAAAATCAGTGGAGTTAACTGATACATATATAATTTTTGTGAATGCCCACACAGTGTTCAGTAAATATTTGTTAAGTAATAAGTCACTGGATGACAAGTATTTTCATACTCATGGTATCATGTTCAGTATCATATATAAATCAAGGAAGGTTTTTTTTTTTTGGTGAGCAAGACTAGCCCTGAGCTAACATCTGTTGCCAATCCTCGTCTCTTTTGCTGAGGAAGACTGGCCCTGGGCTAACGTCCGTGCCCATCTTCCTCTACTTTATATGGGATGCCGCCACAGCATGGCTTGACAAGCGGTCCATCTGTCTGCACCCAGGATCCGAACCTGCAAAACCCTGGGCCGCCGAAGTGGAGTGTGCAAACTTAACCACTACGCCACTGGGCCAGCCCCTACCAAGGAAGGTTTTGACAGCTATCTTTTGCTTTGTATTTATATTGTGTGCTTCAGAGTGTTTTAACTGGACTCTGTCTGGGTTCTAGAGTGGCGAACAAAATGAAGAATGACCAATAGAGATATAAAACAGAGGTCAGGCCATGAATTTCATGAGTTCTGATATTTTGGAGAGAACTATTTTCCATTTGTCGTTCTGGGGTAGTAACAGTGGAAAGTTAGCTAAGAGAAGCAATGGTGGGTCCATGACAGTGGGAGTTTTCTGTCTGAAGGCCTTTTGGCAGATAGAGGGGTCTTGGTTTTACTACAGTGGGTCATTACAAAAGAAGTGTTTTACAAAACTTGCTACTTTATAATTAGTGGACATTGAGTGTTACTTAACTTCCCCGGTCCTTAAGTTCTAAATCTAAAAAGAAGATAACTATTTTATGGGATTAAATGAGATGTTTATAAAATGCTCACCTCATTATTTGGTGCATAATAGGTGCATAATCATGATCAGATTTTATCTTTTTTCCCCTCAATAAATGGTAACTGTGATTACTGTTCTCATATAACATACAGGGTGGAATTACAAGAAAGAAATTTATTAGAATATACTATATGTATGATTTTGTAGAGGGAACATGACTGAAAGTCATAAAGAAATGATTAATTGATTTGATTAGGTAAAAATTTTTTTGTCATGCAATTTCTATGGTCACTTGTGGAAAGCAAGTAGAATTATCCCCATTTTATAGCCAAGAAAACAGAGGCTTAGAGAAGTCAGCAGCATAGCCCAAGTCAAAGCCAATAAGTAACTGAGTCATGATTGGAACACCTAGGTTTATCTTACAGAAAAACATATTATTTTCTCTCAATCTCATGTTGCGTGAAATAGTAATGATGCAAAAGAAGGAACAGTTATCAATGACATGAAAAGAGAGACAGTAAAGGATTTGGGGACTGACTGAATGTGGAGAGAGAAAAGTCAGAGATCCCGCGTTGGACATGGAAGTGTGGATCCAAACTTGCTGGCTTTGGCCATGGACTCAGGCAGCAAGTGCAGATGGTCTTTACCATCAAGACCAAGAGCAGATTCTTTCACCATCAGTCCCTGGAGGGAACACTGGAGAGAAAAATGGAATTGGGTAGGAGGTAGAGTTTTTCACCAACTTGCCTCCAAGATAACTTTTTCCCTCCTAATGACAAAAAATTTACATATGTGCCCTCAAAGTTCCTTTGCATAAAAACTTGCTTTGTTTCTAAGACAATAAATAAAATTAGTGTTGACAATCCCATTCCATGGCCCTAAAGCATTTTGAGCTTCTTTGTAGCCAAAGTCTTGCCCCAGTGTCTGTATGGAAATAAGAGTAAGAAATGAGAGTGAAACTAAATCATACAATGAGGTTAAAGAGAGATTTGAAAGCTGAAATGAGTTTATATGGGAGGTCAGGTCCCCTCGCCACTTTGAGGCCATTCATTCTCCTGATCTTTCTTCTCTAAAGGACTGACTCAAAATTGAACCAGGGCGTGTTTCAGCCTTTTGAAATAAAATAATACAATTAATAGAAGCTACTAAGGAAAGATAGAGGAGTGCTCATTTTTTTATTCTGTGAACAACTCAGAGCCAGAAGTGAGAGTCAGCACGTCAATATTCAGATGTAGAGATGAATATTTTTGGACGTGCAAAACAAGTATAACGTTGTGTCCTAGTTAATTGTGCAGTTAATGAAAGCCATTGATCAAACTACTAGCAAACAGAAGTTGTTTTTCTTTTTTAAAAAACAAATGTGAGATGCTTCAGAGAGCAGGAGTTCATAGTCCCTAAAGTTTCTGAACTGGTACAAATAAGATGGAGAACAACTGTCCTTGATCTGCTTTGTTCCCTGCAGAGAGACAGCATATCCAGATTTTATAAAATGGAGATAAAGAATGAGTGGCTGAAGTATGTGATTCCTTTGAGAAACAGTGGTCATCTGGTGCCTGTCAAGAGACAAGAGCAAATGGAATTGTGCTTAAGGGGTTCTGTTGCTTAAAGGCTTTCTAGAATTTGTTTTTTACCGCTGTGTAGCATCTCTTGAATCTTTGTGGAAACTCTGATATGTCTCTGTGACTCCACTTAAAATGCTAAGCCCTGTCATGGAGAGCCATTGGGGCTGGAGGGTCTGAGAGAAGAGGATAAAAGTAAAGACAGGTTTTTCTTTCCTTAAACCCTGCGCCAGCTGCGCCAGCCATCCGTGTAGCTGCCGCGCAGAGATAAAAGAAACAGAAAGAAGAGTAAGTTGCATACAGTGAAAACAAGGAAGTTAGGCAGCATCTAAGTGTAGGGTATTTAATTTGAAAATATATTATATGAAGACAATTATAAACACAGATATATTGGTTAAAAATCAAGAGCAAGTTTGTATTCTCTGGCCTGCAACATGAGCAATGACTTTTAGGCCATGCATCTTCCTTGTAGAGATTCTGTGTGTATGTTACTTTCTTGGAGATTTTTTAGAAGTTTTTTGTGTAGTGTTAAACCATTTTTGGCTACCGTAAGTTTCTAGGCTGCATATCTGTAGCGTCACATCCATGGCCTCCCTAGATCTCCTAGAATCTCTTTCACTGATTCTGTGTGCTCATCTCCCAGCTTCTGCACCCACTGCCGTCTTCAGAGGACAGCACTGGGCTACCAGAGTTGCTTCAGCCTCAGGCACAAAGAGCCTGGAAGTGCCAGGGACTTATGTCCCCCTAGGGTGGCCTGTAGCCATGCCTGACTGGAGCAGAATATGAAAGCCCAACTCTTTCCTCAAGGGAGAAAAATTCTAATATAATTTAGATGTCAGGGCCCCATGGGATCAGGCTGAGGTTGAAATGTTGCTTGAAATAGCTCCCTTGATTGACTTCTTCCCTTCTCTGCCCTGCTCCCCCTACACTCTTAAGAGTTTCTCCTGGAGCATATCCTTAATACATCACTTCCACATGAATCCTTATCTCAGCATCTGCTTCAGAGGAACCTGAAATAAGACAATATTTGTTTCTCCACAGACATACACACACACACAAGCATCATCTTAAAATATTAATAAGTGTCTGGATATCGTGCAAATGCATAGACCTTCTTTCTGTACCCAGCCACCAGGGAATACTGGTATGGTGGGTGTTATAATCGATAAAAATTTAAATTTTATGCACAGAGAATACTGTGGCCATCCAAAGTGATAATTAAATAAGTGCTCTTGCTGAACAAGTAAAAGAGTTTTCAATTTCTTTTATAACAAAATAGGTGCTTACAAAGGTATCCCAATAAAATGGCTTTCAGAAAATAATATGGTTGGTTTTCAGTTAAATGTGACTTCCTGTTGAAAACCTCTATGGACTCAAAGATTACATAGGCTTTCTTTAACATGACAATTGTCTAGAATATATGGAAAAGGGTATCAAATCTACTAAACAATATTAAAAATTTTAGTATGGTTAATTACTAACGTAATTCCCACAATTAAATCAGTTGCTTTACAGAAAAACAATGATGTCATTTTTATTTTTTATAGATATAAAAACTGCTTCATCAACCTCATCCAGAAGTCACCCATATTCTAGTTGCAGTGAAGATGAATCTGCAATGGGGGACAGGGAATCCCACACTGAAAACAGTCCAAACGAAAGTGTCAGAAGTTCATCTTCACAGGAGCTGAGTGAAAATGATGGTCCAGGAAAATCTCACCTTCCAGTTGAGCATTCCCTAGAAACTGAAATTGAAGACCAAGAAATGATAAAAGCAGATGTGGAGACCAAGCCTCTGACAATAGAGGAAAGCTTGGAGAACGTTCTTGAAGAAGAAACGGAGAAAGGAACCCCAGTGATTGCAGAGGGCTTATCTGAGAAATCCATGGAATGTGTTTCCAAGGAAGAAAAGGAAAAGGCTAAGAGTAAGCTTTGGGAAGGAAGCACTGCTAAATTGAAGGACAAAAAGGCAGGTGCCCCTAGGGTGGAGCAGGGTGGTAAGTATGGCCAGTGAGTTGACTGCCATTGTCCCCATGCATGGAAGCTGATTTTGGTCATTGCATTCTGCCAAAGCTTGAGAAATGCTATTGTGATAATGCTGGAGGGAATCGATATTTTTCCTATTTCTCTCTTCGTCACATAATCATACATGTATTTTCAGCTTGCTGTTTTCCTTCTATTGCATTTAAAAAATTACTTGAAATTCTTATATAGCCTGTTTCCTATTTTCTGTAAATTCCTTCCTATGGTAATTCTATCTCAAGAATCAAATAAAACACAATACATGTGTGAAGGCAAGGGTATGTGTGGCTTTTTAGAGGTTATTTAATACTAGCAATGCTGTTTGTTCTAGGTCTGTATGCACCTCTATATACATAGCTAACACTGATAGTGCTTACCATGTGCCAGTTCTAAACACTTGCAGACATTAACTCATCTAATTCTCACAACAGCCCAATATCCCCATGAGTTAGGTTCTATTATCATTTCTCTTTTTTATAGATGACAAAATCATGGCTTGGAGAGGTTAAGTAAATTGTCAAGGATTCTATAGCTAATAAGGAGCATTCCTAGGATTTGAATGCAGGCAGAGTGATTTCAGATTTTCTAAAGACTTCCTATTGTATCTGTGCAATAGAAATTTATATTTAGATAAAAACATAAAAATTTCATAGAAAATTCCAGACTTTACTTTGAGATCCTCTCTGAAACCTGGTCCAGGGGGTTCCTGTGTGTGTAGGACACTTCCACTTGACATGGGAGGAGTGAGAACTGTCCCAGGATAGTGAGGCCCCAGTACCTTAGATACATGGAAGGTCTGATACTTTTCTCAACTTTAGGAGGACAGTTAAAGGACAGAGTTGTATCTTGTGGACAGCTGAATTGTGCCTGCCAGATACTTGGCTCTCACTTAGCTGCCTGTGCCCTGTAACTCGTACCTCAGTCCTTTCCCTGCTCTCTCATCTGTCTCTCTTGCCAACATGGTGAGCACTCTTCTTGATTCCAAGATAAAACTTGTTTTCACATTTTAATAGTGCTAAAACCCAGCTGTGTTTAAAACTTATGAATACTTTAATAAATGTCGATAACATTTCTTCTAGGACCTTAAAAGCTGTTATTAAACCACTGGGGCCTACATCTAGGAATTGAGGATGTTGAATAGTTATCTTTCAATTCAACCATTATTATTAACCTTCTACTATGTGCAGGGCACCACGGCCAATAAGAAATGTGTAAGAGAGGGTTCTTCCCATAAAATGTTAAGAGGAAGCCTTGGCACACCAATAATTGGACAAAGGTCAGTAGTCATACATGAAACCAGGCAAGGTACAAATGCTGTGGAGTTTCTAGGAAAAGTCTCATTTGGTTTCATCTTGAAAGTTTTCATGAAGGAGGTGTTTGCGGGAGACTTTAAAGATTAGATAAGATTTTGAAGGTGGAGTGGAGAAGGATTAAAGCGTTCCAGACAGTGAGGTGTAGCAAGGGATATGACCTTCGAATAAGTTATCAAAGATAACTCTAGAACGAACAGTCTGACTAACTTCAGCCCATGGGCAAAATCTGGCCCACCACATTTTTTTTGTATTGCTGTGAACTAAGAATGTGTTTTTTTTTTAATTTTAAAATTTTTGGAAAAAAATCAAAATAATAATAATATATGTTGATGTGAAAATTATATTAAATTCAAATTTAAGTGTCAAAAAACAAAGTTTAATTGGAACAGAGCCATGCTCATTCATTTACGTGTTATCAATGGCTGCTTTTGCACCACAAGGGCAGAATTAAGTAGTTACAACAGAGAGCCTCTGGTCCACAAAGCCCTAAGAATTTACTCTCTGGCCCTCTACAGAAAACGTTTGCCAACCTCTGCCCTAGAATTATAGTACAAAGACCCCCAACATTTTTGAAAAGATTTTGCCATAGATGAGTTGAGATTCTTGTTAAAATATGTTTGAAACTTTTTAATAAAATAATTTAATTTTTTGATCTTAGTTTTCATTCCCCAATTCTGGTACATGTAATGTATCATCTAGAAAATTTGTACAATTTGGCAAGCTGCTGATCCAAAAAAGTAGAGATGTTAAACTTCAGTAGTGACATTGACATTATTATTATTATTTCTTTTATTTCTACTTCAGAAAACTAGATTGTTTATCTGGATTTATGTAAGTAGACATCTTTTTGTAAAGTAAGATGCACATAATAGGCTGTAGGCTGTAATTAGGCGATGGACAGAGGCAGAGATGTTGGACTAGGATCATGTCACCTGGAAGATAGTGGGATTTTTTTCTAGATTTGTGAAATGAAAACTCTGTTGGTTTATTATTTTTCTCAAATACATGGGAAACCCATGTTCTTGACTTGAAAACATCTATAATTTTAAAACATTTTGTTATTATCTTTTTATTAAGGCAGGTTCAATACTGGATGGCAGGGTTTGTGACTATCTTATGCTCTAATATATGTACCAAGTCTCTTTATCAATGTTTATTTTTAATTAGCAACTTATGAATAACATGAAATAACATTTAGAAAATAGAGGAAAGTAGTTTTAAAAAATTACCCATAGATTTATCACACACACAAAAATCACTTTCAATATTGGGGCAGGTTTTTTATTTATAAACTTAGAATTTGTGAAGTTACGTTGTCATATTTTTATAAAGTGTTGTATTCTGCTTTTTATCCCTAATGTTATACTATAAGCATATTTATGTTATTATATAATCTTTATGAACATTTTTAATGTCTGAGATTTCCTCATTATTTAACCATTTCTTTATTGTTGGATATTTTTATATTTTTCCTACTTTTGCTATTATTAGTAGTATGTTAGTATCTTATTACCTATGGTAATTTCAAATTTATAATTATTTTCTTAGGCTGAGATCCAAGAAGTATAATTTCTGGACCTAAGATTATAGACATTTTAAGGTTTTTGATAGTTTTTTTTCTTACAAAAGATTGATTGAAAAGTTTAAACAACACAGAACAGATAAGAATAAAATGAAAGCTAAAGTCTTCCTTGCCCAGTCTCAACTCTTTTTCCCCAAGAGATAGAGAGATAATTGAAGATAAGAGTTTTTTTGATTCCATAAGTTTTATATATATATATACATATATAAATGTATTCATATATTACATATATTGTTATATACAGATGGACACATATACTACATTTGTTTTGCAACTTGCTTTTTTTCACCTGACACTGTATCTTGAATATCTTTTCATATCAGCACACATAACTGTAATTTATTATTTACTGTACATGGTGTTCCACTGTATTGCCTTAGTATTTTATAACTTTGAAAATTTTCTTAAAAATATGTTGACTTTTGTGCAACTCCTCTTTTGTTCTATATACACTGGAAAATAAGACATTAATAGGTAAAACAAAACAAAGACCATGTAAAATATTCAGAATGATGTAGAAGGATTAATGCTATCAAAACCTAAGGATGAGTAGATTGCAACAGTTGGGTGCTGATGTTTTTTATTTTATTTTTTATTTATTTGTTTTTTAGAGAGAGGTGCCAGGCTGAGCTGACCTTGAGCTTAGATTTATAGAACAGCAGAGCTAGAAGAAAAATTTAAGATCGTTGAATTCAACTTAAACACAGAGAAGGAAAAAAAAATGACTGACAACTGGAAAGTGGAAGCATGGGGATTAGAATTCGCATCTGGTTTATAACTCAGTTTTCTTCCCACCATACCATGCTCCTCGTGGTTCTCAACTTTTCACTGAAGTGTTCACCAGCATAAAGCCAAATCAAATTAGAATGAGAAAATGTATAATTATGAATTTTATATGTGCTGGTTCATTTCAGTTTCTGGGATTGGAGTAGATTTGAGTAGAGGAAATTAAGAAATCAAATCCAACTTTTTTTTTTTCACTTTTTTTGTACTTTATAGTATATACAGTTTGGCTTACTCCTCAAAACCTGTGACCTTTTAAAAAAATACTCAAGGAAATGATGCAATAAATTTGTAAATATTTAAAATAACAGATTAGGGGGCCAGCCCGGTGGCGCAGCGGTTTAGTTCGCGCTTGGCAGCCCGGGGTTCCTGGGCTCGGATCCCCGGCGCCTGCTGACGCACCGCTGTCAGTCACGCTGTGGCGGCGTCCCATATAAAGTGGAGGAAGATGGGCAGGATGTTAGCCCAGGGCCAGTCTTCCTCAGCAAAAAGAGGAGGATTAGCAACGGATGTTAGCTCAGGGCTGGTTTTCCTCACAAAAATAAAATAAAATAACAGATTAAAAGAAGTCATAAACAGTCATAAAACAGACGTCTTTTATATGAATAAACAATTTCTAGGAAAATTTCAGATAAAACCAACCAGGTCTTGACTGCATAGTTCATTACACTGATAGTAATGCCACGCAAAGAGGTTATGGCTAGTTTCTCTTTCTTAATCGGGTCTTCAGTCAGATGGCTCAGGGGAAGAGGGATGGAACCAAAGTTATATGCTTGAAATGAAGGTCATTTAGGTGACTATGCTGCAAAATCAGCTTATATAATTTAGACCAGAAGGCTGGCGAAGATTGAAATGGATATATTTTACTTATAATGGGTCAAAATGAAATGTAGGCTGAGATAATGTATAAAAGATTCTCTCTCATATTTGTGTGGTGCTGAATTAATAATTTTTCAATTAGACTTGGAATAAGAGCTGTGATTATGTTAAAAATAGTTCTATGGGCTAAAAAATTACATACAATTAATGGTGTTTTGTAGTGTCTATACCAGTACAACTTAACATGGATTGTTTTCACTAAGATCATCACAGTGGTTAAATTATTAAAGTACTACATTCAGAGCCTTCATGTCTTTCAGGTTAACATAAAATGATGTTTTTCTTCTAACTGTTTTATAATATGTCTCACTTAATTGGGCTTCGCCCAGTCCACCAACAAACCAGGTGAATTGATAAAAAAGATGTGTTGTCCTCAGTTAAGTGGATGAAGTTAAAGATTATAATTGCTAGCTACAATGAGATAGTGTCCTTGGGAGTTAATTCAGTATTATAGGGCGTAATGTTATTTTAATGTGTTTATTTTTCTTTGTTATTTTTAGTTTAAGCTGTCTTAATGCATTGCCACACAATCTTTGCAATATATTCCAATGGTGGGACAATTCAGGTGCATTAATTTGTGAAGTTAATATAACTTATACGTTATGAATATAACTAAAATAAATGAAGAATAGAGTATTTTGATGTAGAGTATAATATAAAAAGTATATGGAAGTAGGCATTTTATACTTCTACAGGTTTCTCCTGCTATCTGAAAGTAGAGCGTTTCTATAAAACCTTTCGTAAGCCAAAATGGTGTGAAGCGAAGAAGCAATTATACTTAATTTATATGGGAAAAATTGGGGGTCCGTTCCCAGACCCCAAGAATAACCTACCAAAATAAATCGAGATAAAGCACAGGTGCTCACAGACACAGTTCAAGGTTCTGCTAGCTTGATGCTGAGATGCTGAGTGCAGTTTCCGGGCAGGGGGCTTGGGGTGCCACTCGCTCCTTGGGGTGTATGCGGGGCCCGCTGCCTCTATAAGGGCTTGCTGCCAAACAAACGTTGAACACTATTTTGTCTTTTTTCATAAACGTGAATATCCTTTTCAGATTTCTTTTGATTGGCGAAAACAGGTACTAATGTATGTCTTTCGTAAAAGTGACGTAACGTGAAGTGAATGGACTTTTGGATAGTAAGGGAAACATGTATATGGGAATTAGGAGAAGTCATAGTGCTTGGCCAGGTAATACAAACCTAAATAATGTTATGAGTAAAGTGGAATGCAATTTTGTCATCCTGCCGGCAGGAGAGAACGGTCCTGATGAAAGAACAAGAAAATTACGTGTTATGAGTTGCAGTCTAAATACAAGTTCTGACTGAACAGTGAAAGCGTGTCGTTATTTGTTCCAATAGATTTCTTCTGTGTAAATATTTGTTGGGCATCTGCTTTATGCCACACACTGTTCCTGGTGTGAACATAGCAAAGTCCTTGCCTTTATGGAGTTTATATTCTAGGGGGAGATATGCCGAGCGAGTAAAAGATAACCATGTAATGGGCTATTAGGGCTAAATGCTAGGAGAAAAGGGTGAGGCATAGAGTGATGGTTTGGGTAGGGGTGGTATTTTAGGGATGACTTCTCTGATGAGTAGGGACCTGAATGAAGTGCAGGGGCGAGCCACTCTGTCATCTGGAGAAAGGGCACATGAAGCAGAGGGAACAGCAAATGCAAAGACCCTAATTGGGAGCAAAGATGCTGAGTGAGGGATTCAGAAAGGAGGCCGGGGTGACAGGAGCAGAATGGACAAGCCAGAGAGTGGTAGAAGATGAGGCCAGAGGGAGAATTTTATTCTGAGACAGGAAGCCATTGGAAAAATTTGAGCATACAAATGGCATGATCTGAAAGTTTTGAAAAGATTATTCTGGCCGCTGTGTGGAGGATAGACTTCAGCTTTGTGCAACTGTTATCTTTGAACAGCTGTGGTCTTGAGTTTGTGATTAATCCTGAGTGTTCATGGGCCATGTTTCAATGCCAAAGGTAACGCAGGAACATCTTTTCTGTGTAGGTAGGTGATGTTAGTCAGGAATTTTGTCATAGGGAGTTGTTGGGAAGATAATTGATTGGCTACACAAAGAATGATCAAAGCACAGGGCTAGTTTTCAAGGTGACTGGGAACTTGGAATAAACTTACGTATATCTCTATTTTGCTTTTATAGCCTTCTTATGTTCTTAAAATTTAGATGAAAAGTTCTTGGCAAAACTTTCCTCTGGTATTGAATTGCCCAGGATTCTGAGCATATTTTAAGATGGGATCAATTTGTTTTGTTTCGAAACACACAGAGGAGAGGGAACTAATTTAGAAAGCTTGCTTACCAATACTGAAATCTGTATCCTTGCCACCACTTTTTAATTACTAAATTACCAAATATAGAAAGAATTGGTGGAAATTGTGACATTGTTAGCTATATTCCAGGGACATAAGGCCTTTCATCATTACAGGTGAAATTCTTAATTGGTACCTTCTGTTTTGAAGAACATGTAGAAACATATATCAAAAGCTTCTAAAAATATCGTGTTCTTTGACCCAGCAATTCCAATTCTAAGAATTTATGCTAAGGGAATAGTCAGAAATAAGTACAAAAATGATTGTAAGTGGCACTTAAAATAGCTTTATAATCACAAAAAACTGGAAATCACTCAATATGCAACACCACACAATTTGTTAACCAAATTTTAGTAAAACCTTATTAGAACATTCTATGCAGTTATTGAAGAATCTTTTTTATTTAATGATATATGGAAATAGTCACAATATATTGCTCAGTGAATAAAATGCCATACAAAATGCTATCTATAGTAAAAGTAGAGTAAAAAAAATACTTAGAAATCCACCAAAATGCTAACTAGTAGCTCTTTCTGAGTGGTGAAACTAGAATAATTTTTGTTTTCTTCTTTATTTTTTTCAATGACTAGCCCTGAGCTAACATCCGTTGCCAATCCTCCTCTTTTTTTCTGAGGAAGACAGGCCCTGGGCTAACATCCATGCCCATCTTCCTCTACTTTATATGGGACGCTGCCACAGCATGGCTTGATAAGCAGTGGGTCGGTCCACACCTGGGATCCAAACCTGCCAAACCCCAGGCTGCTGAAGCGGAGCGTGCGAATTTAACTGCTATGCCACCGAGCTGTCCCCCATTTTCTTCTTTATATTTTTTTATTTTTTTCAAGTTTTAGGTAATGAATATGTACTATTTTGATATTTAGGGAAAGTACAGTATATATTATTTTAAAATACATTTGTTTTCATAATAAAAAATGCTAACATAATGCAAAAAACATTTGGTCTTTAAAAAATATCTTATAATATCCTACATCATTTGAGTGGAAAAGGTGCTTTTCTAAGAAATTCTCTGTATGAGTCTCTTTGATTGTGCTACTAATACTCTGAGAACTGACAATTACCTTTGCTTTCAATGGTCACCTTTATGGAGAGGTAAAGGAGAGGAGCCTTGGGAGATGAAGGGCTAAATAGACTGAGGAAACAAAGTGATGTGTCACCTTGCTGGCATGGGAGTCCAGCGTGCACAGTCCTCCCTTACTTTATAGTAGTTGAAAACGGTCAAGGTTAGACACTGGCCAAGTTCTTGCTTTTAAGTGTCAGTTTCAGAAGAGCATCTGAGAGAAAAATAACCAAGTGAGGCTTTTTCTGGTCTCACACCAGATGAGTCCTTGATGCTCAGGCCAGGGTCCCACTCTTGCTGAATCTGAAACCGCCACCACCTAACTGTACAGGCTCTCATCTACTTCCAAAGCCTAACCCTCCAGGGGCAAGCAGCAGACGTGGGCAAGTGGTGATCACAGTCCTGAGACAGAGGGACTACAAGCTTCACTGGCAATTCTGAGTGAGTTGTAATTTTCAGATTATACTAGTACTGTTTGGCTTCCTAAAATAGTCTTTTGGTTCAATAGCTGCTAATTGTTTATTTTAATTATTGTGTATTATTATTATTGTAAACCATATTTCTTTATAGCCTGGGGACTACTTGGAAAAAACCTTAGACGAATTGCTGGTTCTAATGAAAGAAAGTCTCATGTGATTGCTACGAAATCAGACTTCCTCCCATCCCTGTCCTATCATCCTCGGGAGTTCTATTGTTCAGTTAGCCAAGCAGATTCAAATGCAAAGCCCTAAAACACTGCTTATTTAAACTCTCTAGTTATACAGTGTCAACATTATTATAGTGGGTAAGATGGTATTTAACTTACATGTACTATGTTTATAAGGTTCCTAAAATAAAGATTGACTTGATAATAAACCCAACTATAATGTAATTGTCATGAGTTTATGTCATCTCTAAACTATGTTATTATAAAACGTTTTTTACTTGGCATATTGGATGACTGAGGAAAACATGTTCAAAAAATTTTTAAGAGAATACATTTGAACTATATCATGTGTCTCTTTTAATTCCCATGTTTGTCCTCTTAAGATTAATATAGCTGTCATTCCATTTTTCTCCCCCAAATCCACGAGGCAGGTATTTCACTGTTTTCAAGCACAGAGAGAGATCAGTAAGGTACTAATTACTCCTTAGCAATTCACCTTCCACTGAGCAAGAGACTATATTCTAGTTGTTTTTCTCTAAGTACAGTCTTTGGATCAGCTGAATCAGAATATCTGAGAGGAAAGGAAGGAAGGAAGGAAGGAAAGAAGAAAGGGAAGGAGGGAGGGAAGGAGAGAAAGAGGGAGAGAGATATAGAGGGAGGGAGGGACGGAGGGAGGAAAGAGTATTTTGGAGATACCATGTTCTCACCTAGGAAGGCGGATCTAGGACTACTGTTTTTTGAGTGAGCTTTTGTTAACCAGAAAGCGGCATAATGGTAGATGTCAGGGATTTAGAGACAGATTATCAGATGATAGGCAAGGGATGTAGACAGGAAGGCGTCAGAAACTAAAGACAAACTTAATTGATGTTATCGTGTTGCCTAGAATCATACCAGATTGGATGATGATACTTATAATAGAAACACTCATCATCATCATCATCATAGCTATTATTTATTAAGAGCTTAGGAACTTGCTAATAAGTGGAAGACAAGCATGCTTTACTAACATTCCCTCATTTAATCCTCCCAATAACCACTAAGTAGATATCTCTTTCTGACAGATGAGTAAACTGAGGCTTAGGCTTAGGCCAAAGAACTTGCCTAAGGTGACTCAGTTAGTATGAAATATGGGCCTTGAACTTAGGTCTTTGTGATCCTGAAGGTGCATGCTAGTAATCAGCTGCAAATGACAGGAATTTCTACAACAGCTTTTACTGTCAAATTTATAGGAGTCATGCAGTAACATTTTTGCTCTGACCACACGGAGTATTGGGGTCAAATCACTAAAATCTACTAATGGATAAAATGCTCGTAGTATAGTCAGCTCTGGTAGTTTTAGCAATTTAAAAGAGCAGTGATGATTAGTGTCATAAAAGCCATGACACACGTTTCTAGAAAGGAAAAGGCAACTAAACCGTTTTTTCAATCATTTCGTTGCATGTGTGTTTGGCAAATCTGTCACTGCTTCTGGCTGTTGTCTTTTTTTAATGCAAGTATTTCTTTGCATGAATTTCTTTACTTCATAATCTGTTGTGTTTTCTTTTTGAAATCATAGCTTGGAAGCTGTTTAACCTTAATAGATTTTTAAAACAAGGTCACATTTTAATGTGAATGGCTTTAAATTAACCCCACTTGCCGAAATGATGTGAAACAGCTCAGCAATGTTCCCATGACCCTTTTTATACTTTTTGATATTTTATATGATCTCCAATCAGTTGGACAGATAATAGCTGAAGCCGTGGGACCCGGCTGCCACTGCCACGATGGCGCTGAGTCTGGTGTCAGCAGCGCAGATGACGGGGAGAAGCCGGAGAGTGACACAGGTGCAGGTAGGGGCACATCATTACCTCGGAAAGACCTACCGAATCCTCTGCAAAAGACAGCCCATTCCCAACTTTCATCTTCCTGTCCTTGTTTCCCCCTCCTGCCACCTTTCCTTTCTTTTCAACTAGTGAATACGATGGCAGGAGGTGGTTGAGATGCCTTAAGGGGAGCTTTAAAGCTGCCATCGGATAGGAAAGTTATTATTCTTTTTTGAATACATTGTGCCTAGAATTTAAAAAGAAAGGACTTCAGATAATAAAAAATATTGGCAGGGATTTGCAGATCAGTCTATTTCACAGCCCACCTCCCAGTTCGTTGACCAGGTAGGTGGATTTGCCTCACAGACCCGTAGGAGACGTGGAGAGCCAAGGCGCGTTTCACAATGATTTATTTGAACTCATTTTTTTAAATTGGGGAAAGATTCATTGCCATCAGTGTATGACCTGGCTCTTGGGGATGAGCATTCCAGCTGCTGGAGTGCCCATTAGAGAGACTTGACAGACCATGACTCGTGCATATCCGGTCAAACGGCTGTGTGCTTGAAATCAGGTTTCCCCGTATTTACTGGGTAACTTTTTAAAAACATCTTGATTTGAATATATGTATGTGTGGGGGTGGGTGTTTTTCATTTTACTCGTCATGTGGTCACATTAATCCACCTCCAATTTTCAGTGATAGTCATCGAGCATTGTGAGATAGGTGAGATTTTACTCTTTTTCAAGCCAAGTTAGCCAGCCACCGTTTCATGGAGGCTAACAGAAGACACGAGACTCCTGGGTCAGAGAAAAAGGACTTCATTACTCACAACAAATAGCAGTAGCCAGAATATTTGCACTTATGTTGGTTCCAGGAGCTCCAATTCCCCTTGAGCAAGGTAGAGAGGGCCAGGTGGCACTTGAACATGCAGTGGGCTGAGTGACATAAGAAGGACCCTGAGCTTAGAGAATCCACATCTTTTAGAGTGGGCATTCAACCAGAGGAGTTCCAGTGCACCTCCCCAAACATTCTGCAATGCAGGCACAGTAGTTGTTATCGATCAACTCCCATTCAAGCAAGAAAATCTAATCTACTGTAAGCAGTAGGGGGGAAAGTATGGCAAGAAGGTTGGTTAGGGCTTTCTGTGTGTCAGGCACTGTGCTGAGCATTTCACCATTTACTATCATGAGGATTCTGTGAGTCAAGCATTACTGTTCCCACTTGATGGCTAAGAGAATGAAGGCTTAGAGAGGTGTTATTTCCCAAGTTCATATAGCTAGTAAGTGGCAGAGCGGACATTCTCACCCTGGTCTGTCTGATTCCCAAGTACACATTCATTCCATTAAGTCAGATGTTTCTGTTTGTGAATATTGCTTGCTCTCATATTCATTATTTTTTTCAAAAGCCCATGAGGTTACCATCAAAAACCCTAAGTCATGTTTTTATACTGATATTTCTTAGGATGGCTTGAATTACTCTTTCTCCCTCGCTTCAGGAATGTCCTGACTGACCTGGAGTGTGTGTGTGTTCATATAATAACTCAGCCGGATGCCATTAGCACTTTCTCTCCTAGAATTTAGGCATAGTATATTATTATATGATGGCGAGGCAAATTTATCCCCCTGTTTTCCTGAGTGTTCTTTAATTAATCTATAAATTTAGAGGCCAGCTTAGCAAAACAGAGGATTTTATTTAAGTGTTTTATCATAACTGATTTTTAAATATACTTTCATGCAGGAATTTGATTAGCAACAGATACACTATTACAGAGACTTGACACACGCTGTTGTTTCTCATCGTTTCAATTTAATTTTGTTTTAAATCCAGTAATAATCTGTAATGAAATAAAATGGACCATATTCTCCCAGGTGAATTGTCTACATGTTCTCTGAGTGAACATTTGGTTCTACATTTCCCTCTGGGAGTTTCTAGGTACAATTTAGGAAATAACTGCTGAGGGCCACCGATGAAATTCAGCACCGAACCTATTGATAGATCTGAAATTTCTATTTTACTCCTTGGAGAGAAGATATCAAAAGTTACCTTCGAAATACATTTTTTAAGGGAAACGTAATATCAGCTATAATTGCCTCACCTCAAAATGGTTTATTGTAATAGCTGGCAAGAGACAAAGGGAATGCAAGAAAGGATAGCCACGTTTTGTATGAGGAGAGGAAATGGAGTGATAAGACAGTCCTGGATGAGGTAGCAGAATAGGAAAGAAGTGAGTAAGAGCAGGGCTTTAGGTTTCTGGTAGACTGTGGCTGATGGGATGGGGTGAAACAGCTCACAAGTAAAAAAGGCAAGTGAGTAAAAAAATGAGGAAGACACCTTTGCCTATGTTATAAGTTTACATAATTTGAAGGTTGACATCTTGGTATGATGACTTATTTTATAGTATCCAGTCCAATATCTTCTACAAATGAAAAAGATTAGATTGATAGAAATTATTAAGATGACCATTTCAGAAGCTCCTATTTCCCTAAGTATTATTCTGCAGTTGGAAAATTTAAATGTTTTGTGTATTTGGCATGCCGTGCCTTATTTATTTTGCATGAATCATTTCAACAGAAATGCATGTATTTGTTAAATAATAAGAAATCCATTTGAAGCTTTTTGAGAAACATATTGAACTTATATTTATAGAAGTATGATAGCTGGTACACCCAAGTTTGCCAGGGAATTATGGATGAGAACTTATGAAATACTTCAAGAAGTTTATTTATGTTGAAAATTGTCCCAGACTACAAAGTCCTGTCTTGCTCTGTGATCCTGTTTTGCCAAAGGCAAACCAGTTTCTGAACATAGATGGGAGGTATCCTGATCTGTAATACAAATTGGCATCTTTAGCAAAAAGTCTTACCCTGAGCTACAGTGTTATTTGATGATGAAATCTAAATATAGTAGCTTCCATATATGAGAGTAACGTATGGGATAATGATCAGCTCACACTGTATTATGATTGTGTTGCTAAATGCCCACATGAGTATGAGAAACATAGGCCAAGGACAGGCATATGAGGGTGCTATAAGGAGCAATGATTGTTCTAAGAAGATAAAAATACTCACTGTTTTTCTTATTGCATAATTTTTCTGCAAGTCCTAGTATTTCAAATGAAAGTAGGTGTGTGTGCATGTGTGTGTGTGTGTGTGTGTGTGTGTGAGAGAGAGAGAGAGAGAGAGAGAGAAAGAGAGAGATTTTACTATTCTAAGACATAGAGTTTTTATTTGTTTTTAACATTTCTGATACTCAATTTCCTTTAATATCAATGTGTCCATTGATTTTGATAGCATTTCTTTTCATCATGGAAAACCCCTTGATATTATATATAAATGTCTCATATTATATAAGATTATATATAATATCTCCTCCCTCGTGCACTTTGATTAAAGTAACATTGTTTTCTAAACTTATTTTTATAGCACCAAATTTAATGATGGAGGAACGTCCAGCACTCAGCTCAAACAAGGAATCCAAGCAAGTTGCATCAGAAACATATACACTGGAGAAGAAAGAAGCAGCGGAGGGAGATGAAGTTCCCCAACGCAGGGATGCCGACACAATAGAGGGGAAAGGGGATGCAGCACTGTGGGAGAAAGCAGGGGTGGATGAGGTTCCCTCGGAACAGCGGAAGCCAACAGCAGAGCAGTCAGCGTCGGTAGAACAGTTTACAGAGGAAAGAGAGATCCCTCAGGGCATAGCAAGTGGGACAGAGGCAGCAGTAGAAGGGGATAGAAGGCTGGAAAAAGAGGGGTTCAATTCTACGGGCGAAGAAGCAGGGAGAGACTCTGGAGGTCTGAACGGAGATGAGGCCCCAGAAGAGCAGGCCTTGGTGCCCACAGTGTTGGAGACAGAGAGGGCAGCTCCTGAAGAGGAACGGGGTCTGGAGAAGGCGCTGCTTGCAAGCGAGGCAGCAGCTGTGAACGTAGAGCACCTTCCGGAGGCAGCAGTCCTGGGAGAAGCAGTGACGCCAGAGAAGGGAGAGGCTGAGAGGGTGGCGGCTATGAGTGAGGCGGGGCCCAAAAAGCCAGCTGTGGAGGAGCGTGAAGAGGAAGCACTCACAGACCTAGCAGACATGGGGGGCGTGGAAGACGCCGCGTCTGAGAGAGAGGATGGGTCAGAAGAGGCAATACTCGGGGGAGAGGAGCCAGCCAAAGAGAGGAAGGCAGTGGAACCCCCTTCGCGCTCCTCAGCTTCTGAGAAGGCCCAGGCAGCCCGGCCCGGGGTTTTGGAGGACAGCCTGGAGGAACTGTGTAAGGAAGATGTGGAAAGGGAGGCGGTTGAGACCGAGGCAGAATCCGACAGGGAAGATGATAGGAAGGAAATGTTACCTGAGGGATTAGATGCAGCGACAGAGAGGAGGAAAGCCGAGAGGCCAAAATCACCCCTGGGGGAAACTGAATCTGAGAGAGAAGAGGTGACAAGGGCAAATGCCCTTCAGGATGAAGACGCTTTAGAAGAGCAAAAGTGTAAAGGGGAAGAGAGGGAAACTGGGAGGGAAGGAAGACCCGAGGAAGAGACGCAAGCCCCCCAAAATGAAATGGAATGTGATGCTGAGGATGAAGCACCGGTGGGGGCATCTGAATTGACGGAAGACGCAGGGCCTCAACGAGAAGGTTCCCTGAGGGAGGGAGGGGTGACCACGCTTGAAGCAGCACCTGGATTTGAAAAGTCACTGGAAGACATAACAGCTCCGGGGAAAGAGCGAGGAGGGGAAGGACCGAGAGAAGCTGGAGACACAGGGCAGGAGGGCGGAGCTGAGCTGCGCGGCGGGGAGAGCGTGGCTCGCTCAGAGCAGGCCCAGGGGCCCCGCCTGGGGGGAGACGGGGTGTCAGGAGCTCCTGGGAGTGAGCTAGCGGGAGAGGCGCAGGCCCCTGAGGCCAGGATCACAGGCGAGGCCGGGCAGCGTGCAGCCAAAGATCAAGGTGGCCTTGCAGGATGGGAGGGGAGGGATAACGGAGAGCACTTACAGGGGTCAGAGGGAGCGGGGGTCAAGATGATGACCCAAGATGTTCCTAAGGGAGATTCCATGATGGCAGGAAAGTTGAGTGAAGAAGCGATGGATGAGGACCCAGAGGAGGAGGTGGATAAAGAGTGCACCCTGGGGACAGGAGTGATGAGGCACGGGGACACAGAGGGGGACAGGAGCTTGGGAGGAGGAAGATCTCCCCCTGAGATGGCCGAGGACGATCTCCACCGAGGAGGAGGAGCCGCAGAGAAGAGGGAGGGGTTGGCAGATTGGAAGACGGCTGAGGGCAGAACACAGGCAGGGAAAGCCGCCTCTTTTTCAGATGTTGCTGCTGAGGAAACTTGGCACCAAGTGGACGCGTTACTGGGAGAAACGGCAGCTGCAGAGGTGGCGGCAGAGGAAGCAGAGCTGAGAGGGGGGGAGGTGCCAGTGACTTGGGCACCGGAGGCTGGGGGCGGGGCTCGAGGAGCACCCTCAGCTCTGGAAGGCGAGGACCCGCAGCCAGGGCAGGATCGAGAGGATGGCGGCGAAGCTGAAGCCACTCAGCGGGCAGAGTCAGCGGGGGAGGAGCCCGGGGTGGGGAGCCCTGCTGGGGGGCAGGAGTGGGGCGCAGCTGAAGAGTTCAGACTAGGCATATCCCAAGACAGAGCGCCAGAGCCGAGGAGAGGGGGTCTAGGGGTCGTGGAAACACTCCCTATAAAGCCCGATTGCACTGGAGCCCAAGAGAAGCAAGAGCGGACAGTGCAAGGAGAAAGTGAGAATGCAGACGTGTCCCCCAACAACGCGAGGGCCTGAGAGACTCGGCGGCAGACGGTGAGTTTAAGCCTGATCTGTCTGCAAGATTAAACAGATACCCCACCTGGGGTCCCCTCCGCTTTGGGATGGCTCCTCCCTTTATCAGTCCCCGCGGACGCGTACACACGGGCTTCCGCTCTGTGCTCCTGAGCCCCAAGCCCATCAGGACACGGGCGATAAGATGGAGGTGCGCCCAGAGCGCACACGGCGGACCACGACCCACGACCCATCTCGATCCCCTTTGCAAATCGAAGTCCCGTTCTCTGTCTTCGCAAGCACAGCTCTCGCGAGTAGTGAGATCCGTACCTCCCCTACGGGGCCCCAGAGATGAAATAACAGGGAGAATGTGCCACAGGGACGCGCCACAGGAGGAAACAATCAAACCCTGCTCCAGAATTCACTTCCTTTACTGTTTAAAAGGATGGCTGAGATTACTTGTCTTTAAATGGGCTCTCTGCCTTCATTTCTGCGATTTTATGAAGTTTAGTATATACATTGGATATATATCATAAATATATGATATATCAAAATATAACAAATATATAAAAATTATAAATATATATATATGGAAAATATTGAAGGTTGTACCTAAAGGCCAAAATTATTTTTAACGTTTCCTTGTTTTCCTGCTATTTCCTTGATGCCCCCATCTCCTTTGCGTCCAGTTTCTACTATCCGGAGTGATTATATTCATAGTTCTACTCTCTTTTTTACTATTTTCCAGGATATTTTAAAGATATCTTTTGGAAGACATAAAGAGTGGAGAAAGATTCACCCGAGCATCTCGCCAGGACTTTAGATTTTATGTTGTTGTTTTTTTAATCACTGTGCTTGTCTGAGCTGGTTCCCAGTCTGTCACTGCTGGTGGGTAGCTCACTGAGCACTGGAGAACGGCCCACTGGATCTGTGGAAGCCCCTGAGGGGCAGCGGGTCCTAAGGGAGGACTGTGAGGCTGTTACTATTCAACATGGCAAACATGTCTGTGTTCAGACCAAACTGATAGTTTTCAAATGTCTGACTTTTACCAAAGATCACCTGAAAGGCCCAGTCCTGATGTCTGGGGTTTGTTTAAGTTACTCTTTGTTTATAAGCAAATATTAGTCCCAGTTTCATACATGAGACTTTTATTTAACATCTGTGGCTTGGGGCTTTAATGACTTGGTCTGTGAAAATCAGCCCTAAGGGCCCCTCTGTATACATTCAATACTATAGATGGTTCCAGACCGGTAAGCCCTTCCAGATTTCATGGCATGAATATTCACTTAAACTTAGAAATATTCATCTTTCTATTTATGCTAGAAAAGTAGCTTAAAGTGGAAATCTTGTTTCAAAATGCCCTTTGTTTTTTTGTGCGTGTTTCTGTAGTTTTGCTTTCTGAAGTTGACTGGTAAAAGCTGGTGTCATTTCGTCCCTGGGGGCCTTATTTACAGGGCGTCTCAAATTTAAATCAAAGTAGTAAATAATTTAGTTGAGTGAAATGAGTAACAATAATTATAGCAGGTAAACGTTGCACATGAGCATAGATACCAACATTCTAGACTCTAGACTCTTTGGTTGATGTCATTCAATGGAAAAGAAATTTGGATTAAATTAGTGTGCTGCTCACTTTCCTGAGTTCTGTTATTTCAAACCTGTGAACTAACCTTGCAGTGCATTGTAAATCAACTGTCACATTGCTTTCTAAGTCACTCCCCGACATTACTGGAGATAGTTGTGCATCAGTGTGCCTCCTGGAGATTTTGATTTCCTTGAAGACATCTTTGTTCATACTGGTACTCCAAAGCGCACATATGTTCAGCCATCTTCTCTTTATGTGAGCAAGTGAAAGAAAATTTCCTAAAGCAGTGATTCTCCAGCCACATTACGCATTGGACTTTCATGGGGCACTTTCATGAATGATTCAACCCCTGGCCCCACCCCAGAGATTCAGATTTAATTAGTTGTAGATGGCTGCAGGCATCAGCATTTTTTTTTTAATTCTTCAATTGATTCTACTATGTAGCCCAAATTGAGAACTGCTGCCCTAAATCATCATACAGTCTATGCTGGCTGCCCTATGTCCCTAGGGACAAGGCATATTCTCTTAATAGGTATGTTTCATTTTAATAAATAAAGGAGTCACTTAATGATCAAAGATATAATGGACTAGTGATTCTCAAAATATGATCCCTTGATCAGGATATCAGCATCACCTGGAACTGTTCCAAATACAAATTCCTGCCCTCATCTCATACCTACTAAATTGGAAACTCTGTGGGTGGGGCCTAGCAATTGATGTTTTAACAAGCCCTCTGAGTAATTCTGATGTACACTGAAGACTGGAAACTGCTGTCATGAACTATTGATTGTATTGAGGATTAGTCTCAGTTGGAAAATGGATTGCAGAAGCATTGCGAACTTTGTCTCTTTCTCTCTTTGTCTGTCTCTGTCTCTCCATTTTTCTTTCTTTCTCTAGGAAATGGTACTCACTATAAAAGTGATGAATTCAACTTTAAACTCATTTTTATTGTGACTATAATGATTTGTATTTGGAGTCCTACAGCCCCACCCGCTATTGAGAATGAGCATCACTCATGTACATCATAGATCTCTAGTCTCTGTCTTATGTTTTATGAGTGGATTTCATCTACATTGTATCCAATTTCATTTATTACTGAGCTGCCTTACCATGGAGCTCTACAGTATTTTTTCACTGATCTCAATCTCAGTGCTACAGAGCACTTTGAATACATAGCACCTTATGGGAAAGATTGTAAACTTGTTAATTCCATTGAAGAATGAGTTTTATACAATGTGCTAAATGGAAATTGCATTGGATTATTTTTATATTTAACACATTCTGTCAAAACATTCTGGAACATAATTCTACAATCTGCATGTGGGTTTAACTGTGAAATTCAGTGTTGTGATATATTGATGAAGTGAATTCTTTCCCTGCAAATACTATGTTGATAAAATTATTTGTGTGTTCAACTGAACTGATTTTTTTCCTAGTTTCATTATTAAAAGCATAAATAAACTGCATGTTTACAGATAAGACATGTGAATGGTTATTTATAAATAAGACTAGACTTTTAACATCTTCTTTGTCCTTTCCTTACAAAATGGAAACTCCATAGAACAGAGCAGAGAGAATTAGTTTCATTGGGCTATATTTTTGAGTATATGTGTTTATATTTACTGTCTGCATTCATACATGTCTTTCACAAACATGGAATAACGTCAGAGAGGAAAATTATCACCACCATTTCATAGGTAAGTAAATAGAAGCTCAATAAAGTTAAGCAGCTTATCTAAAATCATGTTCGATCTCAGGTTTTCTCACTCCAAACTCCTTTTTTTTTAAGCACATACACTTCCTTCTAGGAAGAGGTATATAAAATAGGTACTAAGATACTATGTGTGAATCTCTATGTAGTTCTATTTACTTGTAGAAGGTGAAAAATAAAATCTCATTAATATATCCTGTATCAACAAGAAGGGAGTTATATTTGCAGCCAGTGTCAAAGAATACAGTAGATTATTTAAGTAATTCAAGAGAAAAATAGACAAGCAAAGTAAAGGTAGGCAGAATTAGGCTACTTGAATTTTTTGAGTTAAGCCTTTTCTATGGCTTTACAAACTCTCATGTTGTAAATTTAAAGTATAGTTGAGTTCCTTGACGCTTCTAAGATCAATAATTTTGCCACAGTGATTGCCCTTGGAAAATGATCGTTTGAGAAAAGAAAAGAAAGCCTTCATCTAGTATGTGAAATATTCCAACAGCTTCAAGGACAGCCCAGGACGGGCCACTTCTGACTTTGGGTACTATTTCCTTCCAGTCTTCTGTACTCCCTAATTGTGTCATTTAAAAGAAGTTCTCAGTTACCATGACCAGCAGCAAGACGTACAAGAGCATAGGGAATAAATACAGCTAGAATTCTTTAAAAGTTGCTCTCAAACTCAACCTTCTTTTTTAAATTTATTAAGTTTTTTCCTTCCCTCTAATATCATGCCCCGTGACAGGAAAATTATGCTCTTCAAAATAACGGGAAATATAAACTTGGTATGATAAAATGCTGGATATTTGAGAATGCACATTTCTTTTGCGATTTCTTTCAGAAGTCTCAGACTGTTTAATAATCTATGCAACTTTTGCAATATTTTGGAATGATGCAATACCTCCATTTTTTTATTAGACAAAATGAGGTACACAGAAGATTCCTGGGACAGATAAGCTGGTACCAAAGTCTATTTAAGAATCAGATCTCTGCCTCCTTTGTCAAATGTTTCCTGGTCTTATTAAATATCTACTTATCATTAAAGGTTATATTAAGAACAAAATTATAAGAGAAATCAAGCAGTTGTTCAGGAGCTAGGTACTAATGTGACACAGAGACCTTAAAGCTGGTGTGGGTGTACCCCTGAAGGGAGATGAAGCTTTTCAAGAACTCACTGGCAAGGCTACTTTGCAGGTGGTCAACCTCCTCTGCACTTTTGTCATAAAATGGACTTGGCTGAGAGCTAGCCTTCAGTCAAAGCCTTCCCTTTTGCCACCCCCCACTCTCTCTTCATGCCAGCCCTTCATTCATTACCAATTTTACTGTGTTGTGTCTGGCAAGTTACAAATGACAGAGAAACAATTTGAAATATGGTGTAAGTATCAAAAAAGGGAATGACCTTGATGACTGGTTAACAAATCCTTCTGCAAGCCAAGTGGTTTCTAATTCTTTCTTTTCAAGAAAACTAAATGAAGTCCTACTTGAATTGTCAGCTGATAAGCCATTAAAATAATTTTTGGTATTTCATCAGTCTGTGATTTTTGGTAAGTCACTCAGAAGCAGTTTAAAGAAGAGCATTACTGGACAATACTACACCCAAAATACTTCCATTCCCATTTACTTATTTATGTGACATGCACAAATTCTGTGTTTGCGTATCTATACAAATAAAACAGAAAGTAGAATAGAACTGATGTTGAACACTCTCATTCTAGCAGCAAATAATATTTGTTCACAGATACACAAATTAATTAAAAATAGAAATCGCTATCTTAGAGATTCATTTCTACTTTTTTTATGTGTAATGTTTATCAAAATTTATAATACATGTATGTTGTTTTAATCAAATGTATATTACAAATTATTGCAATGATAGCTCAATCTAGAATAAATTTAACACATGAAACCTTATGTTCATAAGAAAAATTTAAATTAAATTTTAATTTATGTCATAATTTAGTTGCAGAGAAATATGACAGGGTCATCGATAAGACTTCCAAGCATAAAAATGTACTATGGTAGGATGAAAATCTGTGGGCAAAGTGAAATGGAAATGTAAGTTTATTAAGAAAAAAAATAATGTAAGATTTCCTAATGGTAAAGAAGAGTTCATTACATACTTTTGAAAATGGCTATCTTAGATCAGGTTCCCCGGGAAACACTGAAGAATACAGGTTCGTACGCAAAACGTTTGTTGAGGTGTGCTCTTGGGAATAACACGACTGGGGAGTGAGGGAACCAGAAACGGGTCGAGAGAAAACATGGGCTGTGATGTAGTTGCCCCAAAGGCTGCATCCATCCCAGGGGAGCTGTGGAGCTCTGATGGCAGAATGAAGGCGCGGGGGCCAGGTCTCCGAGTGCCCACAAAAGACCAGTCAGTGGATGTTGGCTGCCTCCCCAGGAGGGAGCATAACCTTTGATTAGGTAGCTCCCTTCAGTCAAAAGCACTTCCTGTGGAGAGATGCAGACACGTGCCAACAGCAGACTCCACTAGGGCAGCTGGGAAATGAATGCATCAGCCATTAAGCGGGTATCAGGGTGGTACCCCACAGCATCCATTACATGGATAAAGGTGACATCAAATTGAGATGGCATTTCAATTTCTTAGGATACATTCAGGAAAGAGATGTAACCATTTTATCTTAAAACATCCCATCTTATAACACGCTAGAAATTACATCTGTAACTACTCTTTAAACTTATGAAAATTTGTAGATGTCAATGGAAAAATGTGTGAGAGAGTACTGACAGTTTTTGAAAGCTCTTTTAGTGCTATGTGAGCAAAATTATTTGAAGAATGCTGGTGCAATGGACAAGGTGAACGCATGAAGATCACCTTGTGCAGGCGGCCATCACAACTGAGTTGTAAACGTTTTGATTAACGTGTGAAGTTTGTTGTGTCTACCTACTACTAAAGTGATGTCTGTCAGAAAAATAAATGCATGGGTCGTACAGCTTAGTGTTGCTACAGGAAGAAGTCAGAGTCCTAGCACACGGTCTAGCAGTTTCTAGGGAAGGAAGTGTGCCCCTTGAGTGTGTCTGAGGATAGTGGGAGCAGTCAAGAGGTGTCCTCAAACAGTGAGTCCGTGCTAAAGAGCAGGGGCCAGCAAACTTCTTCTATAATCCTTTTTCTAGTACATATTTTAGGTTTTGCTGAACATACAGTCCAAACTACTCAATTCTGCCATTTGAGGGTGAAAACAGCCATAGACAATACTTGAGAGCAGCTGGAGACAATACTTAAATGAATGCGTGTGGCTGTGTTCCAATAAAACTTTATTTATGAAAAAAGACAGAGTGCTAGATTTGTCCTAAGAACTGTAGTTTGCCAACCTGTGCTAAAAAGCAATCAAGTAAACAGTTCTGTAACTGTGTAGTCTAATCCCACCCGCCTAATATGCCACAGAAATTTTAGTTTTCAAAAATATGCCTGAATCACTGAAGTTTGGAAGCAACTAGTGCAGGAAACTAATCGCCCTTTAACCCCTTGTTGGAATGAATAACTTATTACAATCTTTCTCTCTTATCACAACTATTATTACATTTTAGCCAGGTTTTCAATGCCTCCTTCACCATCTTCTCTGGTACATCTGTTAGAATGCAAATGTGAGATGTCGTGAAGAAGGAAACAGGCACTGCACAGGAAACTACATTTCATGTAACACAGGCTGACTTGTTCTTCAATCGAATGTCAGCTCCACGAGAGGAGAGACATGGTCTGTTCTGGTCCACGTTCAATTGCCTGTGCCAAGAACAGTGTCTGGCACATGACACGTGCTCAATAAATATCTGGTAAATGAACGACAGAATGAACTGAAGTACAGACTGAGGTAACATTGTCATATGTTCTTCTGAAATCTTTAAAGCCCGAATCTGATGGATGTTGAGAGGAGGCAGGGAGTATCTGAATTCGTGGACTGAAGAGAAAATGATAAATATGTTCATAAAAAATTAGAGGTAATTGGGACACTAGAGATCAAAGACTCCCCCAGCCCCTCTTTAGACATCAGAGTGAGAAAGCAGAGACCCAGAGGGTCTGAGGAATGGGCCACACATCAGCAGGGACAGGACTGCAGCTCCTATCTTCAGTCTGGAGCTTATTTCACTTGCCAGTGCTGCTTCTCATTAGTCAGCACATTATTTCTTTTTCGAGATACAGAATCTTAATTTCTAATCAAATTCACTTTCTAAAACTTGTTTTTTTTTTAGAACAGCTAATTTTGTTCTTGCTTTGCAAACACTGAAACACAAATTTTTAAATGCAGTCTAAGTGAAACATGTTGGTTGTATGGATTATAGACGTCCCTGAGGTTTGTCACTGCCCGTTTGTAATCCCCACTGAGAATGCAAAGCTTTATGGTTACGGACAGTAGAAATCCCACATACTAGTTATTTTATGCACACACACACATGCACACGCACACCTGTCATTGATTAATTTAAAGAAAAGATAATCTCTGAGAATGAACCGAAACTCTCTCTCTGAACTAACCATAGTGTTAGTGCTCCCTCCTTGGCACAGAACTCCCCAGTAGAATTCACCAGACTACAAACCTATCTAAGCATACACAAATTGGCTTAACAAACTCAAATCTAAATTATTGGTCCTCAACTTTGGTTGTGTATTGGAATTCTCCCCAGGACATTTTTTAAATCTCTGGGTGTGACAGTCGGGCATAAGGACGTAAAGAAATCTCCCCAGGTGATTACTATGTGTGACCAAGGTTTTGCCTCACAGATGTCAAGTCTGAATAACTACTGAGATTAAAAGGTGGACTGTAAATGTGATTCAGAAGCCTAATTTAAATCTGTATGATATAGCTTAACACTGTATGCTTTTACTATTTTACTCGTTTTATTCTTTTACTCTTTTATTCCCAAGTCTCACAATGCTATGAGGAAGATACTATTAGCCCCATTTTATAGCGGATGAAACTGAGACACAAAAAGATGAAGTAACATATTCAAGTCACAGAGCTAGGAAGTGTCACAGCTGAGATTTAACCCAGAAGAAATGGCTCCATGTGGAGCAGCAGTTCTCAAGTTTAGTTTGCACTGAAATCACCTGGAGGGTTTAATAATTAGAATTTGCTGGGTCCCACTCCTAGAGCTTCTGATTCATTAGGGCTGCAAGGCACCTGAGAATCTGCATTTCTAACAAGTTCCCACAAGATGCTGATGTTGGTGAACCAGGGACCAGACTTTGAGAGCTTAGTGTCCAAACTGTGTTTTAGGAAGCCACCAGGTGATATGGATGCACACAGAAGTGTGGAAACCATTGTTCTCAAAGGTTCTCAGCCAGGGCTGCACTTAGAATCCACTGGGAAGTTAAAAAATTTCCTGATGCCCAGGCTGCTCCTCAGACCATTAGAGTCTCTGGGGAGGAGAACCAGGCACCAGTCTTTTTTAAAGCTCCCGTGCAGCTAGTGTAGAGAACCACTGCTTTAGAGTCACTCTCTTAGCCTCAACATTATACCCTGCCCTCCACGCCATGGAGATGAAGGCTTCCAATGACAGTATCACTACAATTACAAGAATAATTCTGGGATCATTGTTCTGTCTTCTGAGAAGCAGTATTTGGGTCATATCCTGTACGGGAGCAGAATTTGCCACCCCAAAATGGATCTCTTTGGCTTGATTATTTTTAAGAATAAAAGACTCAGGAAGAAACTTTGACCTTCCCTGAACTGCCCAAAAGGATTTAAGATAGAAGGTCTGTTCCAGGAAGGAGCTATCACCATAGATAACTATAGTATAATATGAACCAGGTGTGGTAGACAGGGAGGAACCTAGCAAGGCCCATTTGATCAAAGTCCTCTCCATGTCCCATTGTCTCTGCAAGGCATGGCAAACATTTCTTTACCAAACATTTGCTTTCCATTTCCATGTGAATTGTCTTCCTCCTCTTTGAAGTCACAAACCACTACCCTCAATATCCTTCTTTGTGTCTTGCTGAAGATGGTATTTAAGGTGGTGACTTCAGCTATTTTGGAGAGTTACTCTGTTTTCCTGGGTTTCTCCCATGTGTACATGTTATCAAACTTTCATTTTCTTCTGTTATTCTGTCTCATGTCAATTTAATTCTTAGACCATCCAGAAGAACCTAGAAGGGTAGAGGAAAATTTCTTCCTTCCCCATACTACTTACAAGATGCTTTTAAATATCCTTCCCTTCACCACTGAGGCCTCTTCTAGAGGAGAATGCTTGTCAATAATTAGATTCTGTTGTTTTAATATCTTGATCTCCATTTGTAAACTGTAAGATCTGTGAAGCTGAGTCTTGGTAGATTTGTGACTGATTTAGTCTCTGGAAGGCCATGGAGAGTTAAGTGCTGCTTCTCAGCAGGAGAACCTGTGCTCCTGGCAATTTCCAGCCCATGCGTCTCCTAAGGCTTAGTGTAAAATGGTTGTGTACCCTGAGCCACCCAAGTCAAGGGGTCTCCTCTAACCTGAGCACCTCTAACCAGTATGATAAATAGCTCTGCACTTGTCCAGTCCACACCTGAAAACACGTGCCTCAGTTGCTCCTAAAGGGGTTGGGGGAGGGCCACATCACAGTACATATTCACCTTGCCTCTGAGCAGTGAAGTTCAGGGAAAATCAGATTTGAAGAAAACCAGTGAAGAGAAAAGTAGATAAGGGGATCCTGAGGGAAAGAGATGGAAAGGGACAGAGGTAGTCTTGATTATACCTTGTTGATATATAATACAGGTTTCCGCTTGCAGGTTATTATCATGCATACTTTGCATTGTTCTCATGAAGTAGAATCTAGTAGCAAACAAGAAGATAGGGTGGGTATTCTGATTCCTGTTTTACAGATGAGCAAAAAAGTTCTCAGATTTTTCCACCTTTCTGTTCCTAAATGTTGCACTCTGTATAATTTCAGAGCTATCTGCCAATTCTATTTCTTGTTTATCTGGGTCTAATCTTCTATTTAATGCATCCACTAAACTTGTGCTTTCAACAAGTTTATTTTCATTTCTTAAGGTTGTATTTGGTCTTTAATCCAAATCTACTTGTTCCTTTTTGGTGGTCCCATCCTGCTTGCCAATTTTTTCCTACTTCATGTCATTTCATTTTTTTAAATTTCTTTAAGTATTTTATATGTAGTTATTTTTCTGCTCTGAAACCAGTTCTTCTAACATCTGATGTCCTTGGTGGTCTGGATCTGTAGTTTGTTATTTCTGCTTTCATTCATGGTGGTTTGTTTCTCATTTGTTTGTGAGTATTCAGTAAGTCTTAATTTGTGAACAATCCTTTCAGGGTCCAGTTTAATGTGGCAATCTTTAATGAATCTTCCCCTCATTGTTGGCTCAAGGCTTAATCTCCAATTTCAGTATGAATATTCCACTGCCCTCAGGGCAACTTATTTTTCCCTTATGTTTGTGCAGATCACTGATAGTTTTAGCCCACTGTTTTGTTTTTTTTTTTTTGAAAGGGTTTCCTTATTCCCTGCAAATTTAGCAACAAAATAAAAATTTAAATTTTTTGCAGGGACTACGTGTATTGCAGTGGGAAGGCCCTTCAAAGTATGGAGTCCCTAAGTTACAAAAGGCAGACTTTTGACATAACCTTCAAAATAATTACATCATTTAATTGTAAAGTGGGAGAATACATTTTTTCAAATATTCATAGGTAGAAGTTCCCAAGAATAAAGTTTGAATTAACTATGAAGATACTAGTAATTGAGACTAAATTCTTCCACAACTGAAGCTTCTTAAATGATGGTTTAACACAATTGTCTTAAAATGGTTGTGGAGAGATTTTAAAATCACAATGCTCTTGTTATTGGCATTTAGCATTGTAATGCTCTTTTTAGTGGCATTTAAAATTGTAACACTCTTGTTAGTGGTATTTCTTTCCTTATTTCAACTCCAAGGAAGAATTCATCTATGGGTCATGGGAACAGCTAGGTTGCATGAAACTTTAGAGAAGAAAGAAGTTAAATCTTCTGAGTATCTCATTTTTCAGTTTTTTTCACTCTCTTGTAACTTGTCCACTGCAGCTGGTAAAATAAGATGGGCTCAGGGCCTCTTTCTACTTAGAGGTAAGCAACAGGCCCCTTTAAAAAGGGGAGTGGACCAATGTTAGTTTCCGGGTTTTGATATTGCACTGTAATTATGCAAGATGTTCCACTGGGGGAAACTGGGTGAAGAAAACTCAGGACCTCTCTGTACAGTATTTTGCAAATTCCTGTGAATTGATCATCATCTAAAATAAAAAGTTTAAAAAGAATAGCAGAGTGGAAACTACTGTAAGGCCTAGAGGCAAGGGGGTGTGAAGGAGGATGTTGCGCCTTTCTCTGATCAGGCCTTAAAAGAGTGGGAAAAAGGGACTCTTTGTGGCACACACATGATTTCTCCTAGTTCTCCAAAAGCATTGTGGGTCAAAGCCCTAACTAGTGATAACAGGCATTCACTTGCCTGCTGTGGACTGGGTTCTGAGATCCCTGAGTGACCCGGCCGGGTGACAGGCCGCTGTGTGAGGGTAAAGAAAACAAGTCAACCTCTCCTCGGAGACACAACTAATAGGTCCCCTTAAAAGCATGATGTTTTTCTGATAGTTATTAATACCATGTTTACAAATAAATACCATAAATTAGCACCACAGGAAAAATGAACTCTGTGGAGTCTACAAAAATAAGAGAAGACATGACTTTAAAGGCAGATCATTTAAAATTATAAAGGGATAAAGGAGGATCTGTTTTTTAACCAGGCTAAGAACTAAGAGCATTTGTAAACACTCTTGCTTGTTGTGCAATATGGCTTTGATTAATTGCAATGTATGCTTCTATTATGAATAATCCCTTTCGATACAGTAGTAAGCCATCTGACAGAAAAATTGCAAATAAGGAGGTGTTCTCTGTGATTCTTGAGCTGTTTTAATATTTTAAATCAATTAACAGTTGATATGGTGGGGGTAGGAACAAACTAATTTAGCTTCAGCAAGCAACTTGAACAGTTTCCACTACTCACTATTTTACATTTTGCAGAATTTCCATTTGTATTAATAACTTATTACTTCTATTAAACATGCATTTTCCCTAAAGTCTAATGTTTCTTCAGTGGAGACCAATTAACTGGGACAGTGTTTTCTTAGCTAGCCAATTATTTTAATTACTAGAATTTTAAAAAATGTGCTTGCTTCACATAGATTTGACCAGTTCAACCTGCCTCCAAAATGCATAGACTTTGTATTCCAGGAGACGGAAGGTTTTGGGTGAATATGTGGATGACAAAAAAAACTTTTAGAACCTTGGGATTCTGCAGAGCAGTAGACTAGCAATCCTATGCCATGACTCCCCTGCTTTTCATCGTTGTCTTTACCTTGGTGCCTTTCCAATCCAGCAGTCTGTTGTTTATTTTTTATTCAGCTTCTTTGTTCTCTCTGTGAAGAACCACGGCTTGAAAGGTGGGCGTGCGATTACTGTGACTAAGGAGGAGCTATAATGAGGTAGGTGGGGCTCTCCCATAACAAAACTTGAGCGTTCCCTTCCTTATTCTTTAGGGACTGGGGCTAAGAAATGCGTGAAGTCCATATTTAATGAGCATTGAAGAGTTAAAAGCAAAAGCAATCAAAGAGCATTTCATTCATTAGACCTCCAAGGGGGTGAGGGATGCTAAATCTGAAAGAACAAGAAGCACCATAGAGGCAGAGTTTGTTTGGGGATTAGTACTCTCCTGACAATGCCAGGAAGCCAGTCATTTTCATGCAAATGACAGAACTTCCAGAAGGCATGTCAAAAGTCTTGTCCAACTTGCAGAGAGACACTGGACATGCAACGAGGAAAGAAAACAAATCCAGTAATGATGAGAAGGCTAAATAGGAATATACTAATAAAGTTGGAAAATGAGTAAGCAGATTGGTAGAATGAGAGAAATAACAAGAACCGAAAAGGGAGAGAAAAAAAAAATCCGGTTATAGAAATTTAGAGCAAAGGTAGCAAATTCCTAGTAACACAGGATGAGTTTTGCTGGTGATGGAGGTGCTTCCAAAGGGCATGTGCTGGGTACACCATCCCACACAGCATACTGTGAAACAGTGAAAACAGTGTTAGGTAACAAGGAGGCCATTAGACTTAGGTGGTTCCAACACCTCAGCAGCCTATGGTTATTTCAGCCTAAATCTGAAATGCCTCCAAGTTATGAAATCAAAATCTAAGGACAACCAAATCACAAGCAGCCAACTGGGCTTTCCCAAATAAGGCAATCCCTTAACTACAGCCAATCAAATAATTTCCTTGCTTTGATTCTGCATCTTCTCTATAAAAGTCTTGCCCCTAGCTCCTGTTGGTGGAATGCTCCTACCTACTTCTGGCTTGGTGCTGCCCAATTTGCATAGATTTTTGCTCAAATAAACTACAAAAATTTTAATATGACTCAGTTTATCTTTTAACAACAGAGACAACAGAAGACTCAAAGGGGGCTGAAGGAAACAAGGTTAAAATTATGATAGCAGCCCGCAGCCTCCTGAACCCCTTCATTCATTGATTAACTCATTCTTGTTTAATTATTCAATCACTTATTCCTTCATTCCAGAAATTTCTCCTTACTAAGGAGGAACTAGAGGTCAACATTCAATTTATTTGCATACCGTCTATTTTAGTTTGGTCTCACCAGAAAGCAGAGCTAGAGCAAAAGCTCATATGCTACTACGTCTTTAGGGTGTACAGTCCCTTGGAAGCAGGGAGGAGAAAAGTGGGAGGGAGGAAGGAAAGGAGGGAGGGCCCACCCTACAGTGTGGTGTTGAGCTGGATGCTCTTTGATCTCAAGGGGAACTGATTGTCAGGCTCCCCAGATGGTCTTCTGCAGCTCTAAGAGTGACAGTGCCTCAGGACGATTGGGGTCGTGGTTGAGAGGGGAGAAGAATTTGTTCCCTGGCTCTGGTCTCCTCGTGGTCAAAGGTTTACTCCACAGGTCCACAAGTGTTCACTGCCAGGTTGAGTTGCAAAGGCCTAGGGAACCTGGGACATCTCTCCACACAGCAACAGGGGCGCCCTGTGGCAGTGATCTGGGAGGTGCAGGGCAATAGGGAGCTGGCCTGACATGAGGCAAGGTGTGGTCAGGTTGTGTCCACAGCAAGTTCTGGTTATGGTGATGGTGGGTGACTCAATGGCCAATGGCGTAGGTGAGGCCAAGAAGATCTGAGGTGGCATCTAAGACACGTCTAATACATATTCCTTGGAGACATTGGTAATTAACTGTTTATGTTTAACTTAACTGCACTGCAAATCTGGTTGTAATTTTATCCATGTTGAGCTTTTTGTGTTATTCTCATATTCTTTTCGTTATACAGCCTCGGTTGTAGGACCCTAATTTAGGGCTTGTTTTACAAATACTCAGATTTTTTCAAGCTGTAATCCTTTCATTAGCCTCCAGGAAATAAATGATCAATCCTTGGTGCTTGGTTGATTTCCCTCTCAGTCATGTTATATCCAGCATGGCCATCGATATGGAACATATACCATTTGCCTGGTGCAGTGATATGTGATTTTCATGCATTATTTTACATAATCCTCTCTATGAGGTAAGAATCATTTTCTCCACTTTACAGATGGCTTATCTGAGGATCAGAGAAACTAAGTAACTTGCCCACGGAAGCTCACACAGTGAGGGGGAGAACCAGACCTTCACCCAAGTCTGTCTCTAAAGCTCACGCCTGTAACACTATGCCAGTTCTTCTCAAAGTGTGGTCCCAAGACCAGCAGCATCAGCGCGTCCTAGGAACTTGCTGGAAATGCAAATTCCTGGGCCCCACTCCAAAGCTTCTTATTCTAAAATCTTGGGGCCGGGGTCCAGCCATCTGCATTTTAATAATGCAGGGATTCTGACATGATTCTTCCAGTGATTCTGACATAAACTGAAGTCTAAGAACTGCTCCATGCTATTCTGCCTCCTACAGTTTGACACACATCATCTAGTGACCCATTCATTTTTATTCTGATCACCTCAAATTATCCTCAGCTTTGACATTGATTCTTTTTCCTTAGACTACTTTGAGTTTGGGGAAAGGAAAAAAATTATCCTGAAAGAAGAACCTGATAATTTTCACTGTGGATTAATTTTTGAAGTGGTGTTAAGCAGACCATGGATTATTATGAGTAAAAAACTGAAGGACAAACCAACATTCAAATTATTTTTATTGCGTTTCATGGTGCCGCTGGAATCTTACCCTTTCCTGGTTAGTTGAAATAAAAGAAGAGATAGAGGTTAGTGAACTTAGTGAGCTTCAAAGCCCTCTTTAAAGATGGTGGAGGTACCTTTTTTTTTTTTTTTTGCATATGAGCCCATTGCTTAAAAGACAGATACTTGAGATAATATTCTTTTTATCTCACTAATTAAACATAAAGCTGGACTGAGAGTGCTTTGGAGACATGTCCTCATCAGCAGGGCCTGGCACCCGTGGCAGTGTTTTCATTCAAGAAGCCTAATTTAATTAGCACCCTGCCACTGGGTCGGCTGCTGTGCTGCCTTGGAACTCTGGCCTGGGGAGAAATGTGCATCCCCTGCTCTTTTTATTTCTCGTTAGCCTCATAAAAGGTAGGATGTCCAAGGAGGGAGAGGAACTTTGCTTCTCCATCATGTTTTGCAGACGGTGCTAATTGAGCTGACAGTCTTGGACCACAGTCTGGCCTTGCGGCAGCTGAGCCATCAGCTGATAGCTGGAGAAGGCATTGCAAATGTCAAATGGCTCATCTTTGCCCTCGTGGCTCTTGAAATATGGAAGGGAATTGATCAGGGGGAGCTCTTCAGTCTGCATGCTTGAGTAACTGCAAGCAACACAAAACCAGGAAGGAATAAGTGTTCAAATCCTATGGGTAGTGGTGACCCCATCTCTCCCTGCTTTCCCCACCCAGTGTGCTAATGAGGGGAGCAAAATGTGAAACTTCTTGGCTTCCCTAATTGCTGTGCTTTGCCATCATAACTTTTTTGTTCCTGTTTATCACAGTGAGAGTCTTGCTTCTGTCAATCACTCCTGGTTCTTTCTGCCCAGAAAATAACAATGTATGTTTTTTGAGCCTTGAGATTATTCCAGCCCCTTCTTTTCCATAATTAAAGCAAAGAAAATGATGATGATGATTTTTTTGGTTTTACTTTGCAATCATGAGCCATAACAATCAAGAAAGGTTTGTTTTTCGGTCCCTGAAACATCTCCTAGGATGAGTCCCAAACTATCCTCAGGGCTGCAGAGCTGCAGACTTGTTTGGTTTCACCAAAATTCTAGATTGTGAACGTTTGCTTTTTTTATTCCTTTTCCTCCATCACCGTGGAGGCAGTACTGTGTAGTGAACAAATCATGGATATTAGTGCAAGACAAACCTAGTTTTGAAACCTGTCTCCCTTCTATACTAGTGTGTCTTCATTACTTTACCCACTCGAAAAATAAAGAAAAAAATTCTCCCTTTCCAGAGCTATTCAGAGAACTAAGTGAAATAATATACTCAAAATCATCTAAAAACAATTCCTGCCACATATTAGGTGCTCAATAAATGTGTTTTCTTGCTATTTTTATTTAGCATCCCCCTTGTTTGGGAAATTCTTTTTGGTTCTTGTATTTGATTTAAACAATTTGATTTGTCTTCTGATTTTATTTCACATGTAAATAAGACATTGCTACCGAAGTTTGCTGGATCTTGGCTCAAACTGCCTCAGAAGTGTAAACTTGGCAGCTTGCTGTTTGCAAATGTGGGGTTTTTAAGACTTTGATAATTATTTCCACGAGAGAGAAAAAAATCTCCGCCTCTCTCATGCTCTCCTTTTGTAGTACTGCTGTTTGCTGCATGGTGATATAACAGTAACAATAAACAACGACAACAACATTTACAACAACCTCTGCTATGGTGTGCCAGGAACTATACAATGCACTTTATATTATTTGCAATCCTTACAGCAACTCTACAAGATAAATTTTATTATCACCATCTCATAGATAATAAACTGGAGCTCAGATAGGTTAGGTGACTTGCCTAAGCTCACACACTGTAGAAGGTCTGAGTGACTCCAAAGTCAATATTTATTGTTTGAGGGAGAGAAAGAAGGAAGGAAGGAAGAAAGGAAGGAAGGAAGAAAGGAAATTAAAGAAAGAAAGTCAGAGAGCAAGAGAGAAAGCAATCTGGCCCTTCATTTCAGATGGATTATCTACTAGCACCCATTTTTTTCTCTTTCCCAGGGAAATGCTAGCTTTGGAAATAATTTAACCCAAATCATCACTCTGTTGGAATAACTCTCTCCTGGGCTGCTGTAATTTGGCTTAAATTATAGCTAATTGAACGTCTTCAAAGTGAGCTCAGTGCTGCATGCACGTGGAAAAAAAATTAACGTGCTAAGCATGCAAAAACATGATCAGAGTCATTCATTTTTACCAGCAGAAAAGGAAAGCAATTAGTGAGACATTTTTCAGCACGGAGGAAAGAAAACACAGAAAAACCCTCTGGTCTTAAGACAAGCTCTAAGACGATCCCTGGGTGCCATTAGAGGTGCAGTAATGAAAAGGGTTTGTGAGCTACAGGTTGGCATCTGAGAAAAGGTTCCCCTTCTCAGGAATCAAGACACATTAGTCTCATTATTTGCAGATACTTGACAAGACAAGAGCCAGAGGGAAGCAGCAACATCAGGAAATACAGTGTGGAGAGAGGAGGTGGCTAATTAAAGGAAACAAAGAGAGGGAGCTTGACATATTTGTTCTGGAAAATCCTTCTCTAAAAGAGGGATATTTTAGAAGCAAACAGTCCTTCCTCTGGATATGACCTCCATTCTGTGGGAACCTGGGAGCACACCTGGTTTACCCCAGCACTGTCCTTTATGCACACACCTGGCATTACATCTACTGTGAATCTTTTAGTTAAAACGGGTGTTTATTTATATTTAATTTTTTAACTCTCTAAGGTATTCCTTTCAACTCAACTCATAAAAGGATTAAGCCCCAAAGTGTCCCAGGCTAGTGTCAGTTCGTTCCCTAAAACAGCCAGAGTAGAGGAGTAGAGGGAGATTGTGGAGACAGGTGCTCCTCAACCAGCTCCTTTTTTCCTCTCTTCTGTCTTTGCCAGAGGCTTTATGCCTGTATGGCCACTTCAGGCTCCTCGGTCCTGCTTATTCTAAAGCCCTTGACAATTTCCTTGGTGGGATAGCACCCCTGTGACTCCAGAACAATTGGGTGGGGAATGAAAAGCTTGGGGGCTAAAAAAGGGATAAATCTAGTTGGAAGTACTGTGGTTTTAACTTGTACCCCTGGACTCGCATTGGGCTGTCGCCCAGCTATTCAGAGCACATGGGGACGTTTGACTTTGCAACCACAGGTCATAAGAAAAGGCTCAGAGGGATTTTAGAGGTGGGGTGGTAGTTCTGATAGAAATTGGCCTCAAGAAACATAATTTCTAATTGGTGGAGGGATTGGGGAGGATGCAGGAGCTTGCCGCAGACGTGGAAGGAGCCATCAGCACTTGTCCTCGGTTCCTTTTGTGTATGAGTCCACGTTACTCAGGAGGAGTAGAAGTCAGATTAGCCTAAAGGCAGCCAGTCAGAGTCAGCTCTGTGTTCCATTCACTGCTCCTCAGGGCCCTAGTTCTAAAACTCCTCCAGGATTTAGGGCAGTGCCTCTCAAGCTGGGGCAATTTTGCCCCCGGGGCACATTTAAATGTCCGGAGACAGTTTTGATAGTCCTGACTTAGGGGACCTGTTACTGGCATTTGGGAGGTAGAGACCAGGAAGCTGTTACACCTCCCCCAGTGCATACAACAGCCCCCACAAAGGATCATCCCCCCAAAATGTCAATAGTGCTGAGGTCTAGAACCTTGATTCAGAGGGTGCCCAATCTTCCTTTCTAATTTTACTTCTCTTGCCGAGGTTAAAAGCAGTAATCATCACACTGAATTCTCATGGTTTCCTGCCTGTTTTTTCCAAGTCTGTCTTTCAATGGCAAAACTAGTTTGTTTGGTGGAGGTATGCCTGTCCTCCTGGTTGGAACGAGCATGAAGGGCAGAATTCTCGTTTTTTGAGGGCACCAGGTACCTCAGATTCCTCCCAGTGCACTGGGCTGGACTCTGGCATGGATGGTGGGTTTGCATTCGTGGTCTGGTTTCATAACTGTACGAACAGCAATTATGGCACCTTGGCGCTGACACCAACAGGTTGTCCAAGCAGAGCACAGAGCACTTGATACGATGTAGAAGGGAGGCTAAATAATTAAGTGCTATATTTTTGCAAGCTTCTTTATGTAAAGGTCATGACTTCTTTTTCTTAATATGTCTGAAGGAAGGCATACTCAGTAGAAGGCTTGTTGGAATGAAACACACTTCTGAATCAATTTTGTATGCCACCAAAGAATCTTTAATCACAGAGCTTGACACAAGAAGTAACATAATGAGATAAGAAAATGAACAGTATTCTAAGAAATCAAACCCAAGCCTCTCAAACACAAGTCTACATAATTCAGTCTAGGAAAACATAATAATTGTTAAGTGCCCACCATGGACTTAAGCCCCATCTCCAAGTAACAATATAAATTTATTTTTTCATTTACAAAATTAAAACCAATTCTTCAAATACAAATTCTTCAATACTGTCTTGGTTCTTTTGCATTTCATTACTTAGCCACAAATCCAAAGCCCAGCTTGTGGTAGGGAATTAAGAAGGACCAGTATATACAAGCCAATTTAAGGGGACTTTAGAGGGTAAAATATTATAATTGGAAGCAAGCCTGCCATGCTCAGAATTGTTGCTGTCAGTTTGGGGGAAAACTCTCCTCAGGTGTGTGCGAACGCTGTCAGCTGCCGTCCTCAAAGCTACCGCTACTCCGGCAAGTATGAAAATGCATCGGGCTCATGGGATCAGACACGTAGCCTGCATCAGGAAAGAAGTGCAGCTGTTACTTACTGGCATTCAGTCCATCTCCCCATTTTTCTTACCCAGCCTCACCCAGTGCAATACACAGCTGCCAAGCAGCTTCTCCTGGCTCATGTGAACAGAAAGTCTGGACAAGAGTTTCTGGCAAGCAGTTCTAAAACAAAAGTAAAATGAAAACAGAGAGCTGACACCAGAGGAACATACAAGGCGGGGGGCTGATTTGGACCCAAGCTGGCCAGGCGACATTTTGAGTTTGGAGTAAGGAAGGGTAAAGTGCAAGAAGGTCCTGTATCCTGATGGCGAAAAGCTCGGGCTTTCATGTCAGGAGAATCTGGGTTTAAACCCTGGCTCCACTATGTACTGGTTCTGTGACTTTTGTTAACTTAAGCTGTCTAAGCCTCAGTGTCTTCATCTGTTAATGGGAGAAATAATAGCAGCTACTCATGAGGTTGGTAATACACATAAGACAATTAGTACAGTGTCTGACACGTAGTCGGTGCTAAAAAAATGATGGCCAAAAAAGGAAGGTGGAGACAGTGGTAGAGAAAAAGGAAAGAGCCATTCTCTATAGAAAGTTGTTTTTTTCTCTCTGAGAACCCAATTTTTAAGTGTGCATCAATGCTTATGTGTAAATACCGGTGGCATTTGATGCTCATTGAAGCAATAGCCCTGGGTGCATCTAGAGAACGGAGATAGTGGCTCAGGACTGAGCCACTGTCTTAGAGAACATAGGACATGTGCAGGGAAGCAGTTACCTTCCATTCCAAGTAGGGAAGTCATTCATTGCTTCTGTGAAAATGGGCACATTTGTCAATAGCTATTGCTGGTTTTGCTTCCCTTTGATAGCTGAGTTTTCAGAACCAACTCAGCCATCTGCATTTTCATCAAGACATCTAGCAATAGGCGGTTGGATGGCATATTTATTTTCATTAGAAACGTCTCTGTCCAAATCTCTTAGGCAGCACATAAACTCTCCTGAGAGGAAATGTCAACATTGCTGCTGTCACTGCCACCGTCCACTCTGGCTCACCTCTAGCGGGGCTAGCCCTGGTCAGATACGAGGAAGGTTGTGGTGGGGGGAGGCTAAGATAAGGGGAAGTAGGGTACACATCACCAAATCCTGATACTGGGTGGACTAAAACAAAATTTACATCCTAGAGCAAAATATTTCCTTTTGTCCAGGCTGAAACTGAGACTTCATTCCAGGCATTCAGGATGCTTGAATGAGCTTGTAATCCTTTTATCACTATACTCAACCTTCTATTGTACCATGTGCGATTTTACTGGCCTGTGATGCTCCGTGCCTCTCTCCCCATGGGACTCCAGTAGAAATCTGATGGTGAGCATACATCCCTCTAGTGTGGGCAGGCTCTCCTCAGGGCATTGATGCTGGCCTTTATTATTGATGCCATTATTGCCAGAGTTGAGGGACAGATGTGTTGCATGTGTGTAACCACTCAGCTTAAGAGGGACCCAAGTGAAATACGAGCACAGGCTTTAGGAAAAGTCTGAACCATGTCTGCATGTTTTATTACTTTAGGGTGAAAGGTCTCAAGTGCAGAGAAAACAGCTATGTACATAACTTCATCTTCATTCTCTAGCCCTGCTCTTTGGGGAGAAAAAAAAGAAACAGTTCATAAAGTTGCTGTTATACCACAAGCGGTTTATGAAATGGGAACAGAGGGCAATTAAAGTGTTCTTCCTTATATGCTGTGATGCTCCTGGAGGGAATAATTAAATCTATCTTCTTTGTCTATAGGGGATCTCACTGCCTTCAAATACCCCAATGTTTTCTTCTACCCTTGGTACAGATATACATAGGAAAACCCAATTTTATGTTATCACATCACTTTTGTCTTAACTTCCCCATCTTGAGGAATTCTACTCAAAGTGTTATCCCTTTAAGAAACAGATCGTTAAGTTAAAGAAATGCTTCATCTTGAAATTCCATCATGAAGGAAAAGACTTCTGGTCAAACACATCTCAGAGGGTGCCCTATATTTTGTGGTTGTGCAGTCACAGCTGTAAAAGTTTGAGAAAATGATATTATATCTATTAAAAAAAGTGATGATGTGACACTTAGAGCACATTTTCCCCTGTTACAGGACTGGCCAATTAGGTTGTAAAGCTGATGCTAAAAAAGCAGTTGGCTGCATTCTGGGCACATATCAGGAGTCAGAAGCACAAAGTTTCCTTTCTTTAATGTTCCAAGTAGTTTGTCTGCATCTATCCAGACAAGCTTTTTCTTCCTTTCTTAAAATCTTTCTAATGCTTGAAGTAATGATACCCTGCAGATGAGGGTCACTCGTGAGGAGCCCCAAACCGAGGGTCTCCAGGCTCTCGCCATCTAAATCAGAGAACGTGGAACACATCATCCACTTTATTCTTCTCCAAACCCAGTTCTTGTAATAAATCTGATCTCTTCAGCTGACATCCACTTTTTCAGTCCTCCATATTGTCAAAGGAAGTTGCCATGAAAAAAATGGGCCCATTGTGCTAAACTTCCAATTAAATATAGAGCCTTTCAGCCTTGCAGGTTGGAAAAAGGACATCACAGGTCTAGCACATTAATACAGTGGCTGATGATAAGGGCACTGCCCATCCTTTGGCTTCCTCCAGGGCCCAGCATAGAAATTTGTGAATTATTTCAAAGAGCTTTATTAATACTTTCTAAAGCAGTTCTGTGCAAAATGGATCCCATCAGCAGTACCCTCACCTCCTCTCCAGCTTTTTGAGGGAATGGCCAGGTTTACATTTTCCTCTTGGGTACTTGCTAAAGGGGAAGCGCACCTCCAGCACATGATACAATTGTGGAAACTTATCCCTTGTTTTTCTCCTCCCTCCCTACACAACTGTGATGTGCGCCTTAGAGGCAGTGGACACAGTAAGGTGGCAACAAAGCGTTTGGAATGCCCCAAGATACAGGCGATTATTTTCATAAGAAGGGTTGTACTTTTTTCCTTCTCACACACACTCCCATACACTCGCACACACACACCTATGCACACACACACTCACCCAAATTATTAAACTCAAAGGTAAATGTAGAGTTATATAAGACTTATAAGATCAAAGTTTGCACTTTTATAATATAATATTTTTAAACCCTCCTTCATTTCTAGTTACTGCAGAATACAATCTTTTCTCCCTTGTTGCCAAATAGGTGTCACCTCCTAGGGGTAGTTTCCTTAACTAGTCTCAAGAATCTGTGTACTCACCGTATTTGTCAATGGGTGAGAACTGAAGACTTCTCTTCATCTCCTCCAAAGACAGGCCTCGAGAGGAACATTGCTCAGCACTGGAAAATTCATGAAACACACGGTTTCACACTGTGGGGTTTGCTAATGATATTTTTATAAAACAGAATTTATTCACTCAGCAGAGATCCCAGAGAAACAGCAAAGTGATACAAAGGTGTTTTTATCTTACAAGTGACTAGTTGGGGAAGAGTTCAGAATTATTTGGAGCAAGTCAGATCCAGCTGTGAGTCCTGGCTCTTCCAGGGAGGCTACAATTCCTAGCTGCATAACCAGGGGCATGTCACTCTTTCTGAGCCTCAGTCTATTTATCTGTAAAATGGGGCAAGTCCACAAATAATTTCCAGTTTGTTTTGATATTAAATATAACAAAATCTAAAATTTAGGTTAATATACTTGCAATCCTTACTTAAAAGGAACTATAACAAGAACATTATTATCTTAGTAATGATCAATATAAATGAAATACATCCCGAGGGGTATCGTTATTATTATATTGCTGTTATTATAATGGTGATTATAAGAGACAGTGATAACAATGTTTATTGCACGATTCCTAGGTGGTAAGCATTTGCATATGTCATCTCATTGAATCCTTGTCACTATCTTATCATTACTGTATCATTTTTCTCACTTTACAGATAAGAAAACTGAGGCTGAAACAAGTAACTTGTTGCACAGGTTTGGTAAATGGCTCATCTAGGATTCAGACCCAAGTTGTCAGTTTCCAAAGCCTGTGTGCTTGTCCACCATTCAAATGCGAATTTCTTCCTGATTCCTGGCCTTCATTAATTCTTCTCTTCCCCCAAACTCCTCCTACTCTTTTACCATTTTGGTTAATGGGGTCACTTCCTTTCTACTTCATCAGTCTCAAAACCTAAAGTTATCAAAACCCTCACCCTAATATCTAATCATATGTTAGTTAATTATATATCGATAGTGTCTCTTGTACCCTTCTTCTCATCCATCCTTTAGCTTCCTCAAAAAGGCTGCCTGAGGTACTCCCAGAACTGCCCTCACTATGCCCATAGCATAATTTCTCCTGTCCCCCAGCCAGTTCTCTCCATCGCAATTACTGCCACCACATCATTCAGTTTCTTAAGCCAAAATTCCTGGAGTCGTCCTTGGTATCTTTCTTTCTCCCACATTTCTCACCCAATTCAAATCTTTTTAGCTCTGCCTCCAAAAGGTAACCCTAACCCATCCATCTCTCTTCCTCCAAGGGCTAGGCCATATAATCTCTTTCTTGTCTGGACTTCCACAATTTGCCTCCCAGTTGATTTTCCTGCTTTCCCTCTTGTCCCCATATAATCCATATATAATCTCCGTATATTATTCAGAGTGATCTTTTCAAAATATAAAACAGATTAAACCATTCACCTACTTAAAACCTTCCAAAGGCTTGCCAGTTCATTTAGAAAAAAATGCAAATACTTTACCCTCACCTGTGAGGCTCTGGCCCTGGCTACCTCTCCAACTCACCCCGTGCCCCTCTCCCTATCTTTTGCTTAGCACTTCTTTTTGGCATTATTTCTGTTCTGTGAATGCTCCAAGCTCTTTCCTGATTCAGAGCTTTTGCATTTGTTAACTCTGCTCTGCATGATCTTCTTTTTTTTTTTTTTTTTTTTTTGGTGAGGAAGACCAGCCCTGAGCTAACATCCGTTGCTAATCCTCCTCTTTTTGCTGAGGAAGACTGGCCCTGGGCTAACATCCGTGCCCACCTTCCTCTACTTTATATGGGACGCCGCCACGGCATGGCTGACATGCAGTGCGTCGGCGGGCGCCCGGGATCCGAACCGGCAAACCCCGGGCTGCCAAGCGCAGACGAAACCGCTACGCCACCGGGCGGCCCCTGCATGCTCTTCTTAATGAACCCAAATCCCATTTTGCTGACTCCTTGCCCTGCCTTCACCCATGACTGGTTCCTCTGTCATTCAGGCCTCAGTTAGAATGTCACCTCCTCAGAGGAATCACTGACCACGATTCCAAAGTGGCCATTCCCCTGCCCATAGTCACTCTCTATCACATCATATCACCCTATTTTTTTCTTTCAGAAAGTTGTGTTGCTTATTTATCCATTTACTTATATACTGTCCATATTCTTTCCACACAGCGAGGTTGGGGGCCTTGTCTATCTCGTCCCCTTGATTCACTGCTATATCCACGACACTCAGAACAGTGCCTGACACAAAGGAGAAGCTCAAACAACAGTGTTTGAACGATTAATTAATTCATAGATCCCTCAGTAATGACTTTCCCTTCAGTCTCTCCATCCTCCCCTCCATAATGTCTTCCTGTGACAACAATCTTCCCAGGGCACTCCCGCGCTCCTCAGGCCGATGTTCCAGACCTTCTGCAATCTAATCCAACTAGCATTCTGTATCTTGTATTCTATAATTCCTTAATCCCTTTTTTCCCCAAGTTCAAGCCATACCAATAGACTTGGGACTTTCCAAACATTCCTGAATTTTCCCTTCTCCATGGTGGTGACTGAGCTGCTCCCATTACGTGAATCTGCTTAGTGACATCTCATTTATCCCTGATGGGAAGCAGTATGGTGTATGGTTAAGAATGAGCATTCTGGGGCCAGACTCCCTGAATTTGAATTCTGACTCTATCACTTACTAGCTCTAAGACTTTTGGAAAATTATTTAAGTGCTCAATGCCTCAGTTTACGCAACTCTCAAATGGGAATTATGACAAAACTTAGCTCATAAGGTTCATCACGGGAATTAAAAAAATTAATACGTTTAAAGCACTTTGAACGGTGCTGGCATTTAGTAACATTCATTAATGTTAACCTACTTTTATTATTCTTCAAGGTCCAACTCAAAAACGGCATCTTCCTTAAAGCCCTCTTAGTAACCCCCAGTCAGAATTAATTTCTACTTCTTTCAATCCTCTCTAGTACTTTGTATTCCTACCACAGTGCTTATCAGAGTCTGCCTTGGTGTAGAATTATCTGAATTCGTATGCTAGTGAACCCCATTAAACAGAGTGCTCCTGGAGATAGGGATCCTGTCTAACATCTTTGGATCTCCTACAGGGCTTAGCCTGTACTTTGTAAATAGTTAAAATAATAGAAGTCGCTAAGTGAAATAAAGTTATCACAAAATGTTCATTTAGAGAAATTAAATTTTTCTGAAAGCTGACATCAGTTCACACTGATTCATTCACTGAGCTGCCTTAAAAATGACCATAGGTTTGGCCTCAGTTTCTTAAGCTATAAAGTGGAGATTTTGTTTCTTAGAGAAAAGCAGTGATTAAAAAGAAGAAGAAAAAGTGTTGGCTTAAAAGTGGGACATGGTATGATCTCAGTCAACATTAAATGGCAGATCATACTCAGTTCTGGGCAATAGAATGTCATTCAAGATATTTTTCCAAATAAAATTTGCCTGTAACCTCTTTAGCACTCTAGCTCCTTTTAAGAAATGTGCTATACGCAGTAGTCTTGGTAACAACAAGATAATAGGGAATAAATATTTTATCACCAAAAAGGCTATCTGGTTTCCTAAGAATAAAAGCCCATCTTATTTATTCAGTTGCTGAATGCAATTCATGCCAGGGGACTTAACCTTCCTGCCCAAGAGATACCACATAGGCTGTCTCTGGACGCTGTTCTAGGATGACAGACAGATGGAAGCTAAGCACAAGTCAAACAAAGCAGAAGAAACCAGACCCTGATTAATGGAACTAGTTGTCCTCAACCCACATGAGGCCAGACTTCAGCAGGAGTTTCACAGAAGCCCAGAGTTTAAGAGACACACCAGGACCTCTGTTGGCTGAAGTTGCGGTCAGTGAAAATAGACCTTTCCAGGGATGCAGCTGCCCCACGAATTCACTGAAAGTAAATGTGAACTAATGGCAGGTAAGGAAAGCATTCAGTTTTGCAGTGTTTCAATACTACTGGTCAACCAGCTAGCTTTCTTTATGCTAAAGGATGATATATATCATATAGAGGCATGTATATGAATAACATATAATATTATATGGGTAATTTCATGTATACTTTTATGAGAATGGAATGAAATTTTCTCTTTTAAAGAGAGTAAGTTAGTCTTTAGGTTAGTTTTGGCAACCCACCACATTATACTAAGGTATCTTAGTGCTAAAAATGTTTCAGTCATTTTATGCTAAACAGTTCATATTAGCTCTGTTAATATCTATGTAAAGGTAAATATAATCATCATCATTCTCACTTATAAAGGTACACTAAGAAGTGAATAATTTATCCAGAATGAAGAGCAGAATAAAAATTCAAAAAATATTTCTTGCCTCTCGATCCATGCTTTATGAGTATAGACTACCTCGTAGACTGTCTGCTAATAAGGCCAGAACACACCCAAATCTATCATAGGTAATTTATATTTTTGTGGGTGCATGACATTGAGGCATGGCTTATCAGCACAAACTATCATGTTTGCAAATAGTCACATGGTCTGTGAATGGACTCATGCACCTGAGCAAAGACAGCAAGGGCATTCCAAACTAGAATATGAGGCTATGTTGGCTTAAATGAATGCAGAGATAATGATGCTTATGACCAGCACATTAAGCAAAACATATTATCCAATAGAAGTAAATCAACATGTATGTAAGATTACAGAAGAGCTATGAAGAATGGGAAGAGTGCTAGAAGATAGAACATACCCAAATATAGCTTCAGTTCTCCAAAGCAGGAGTGAGGCAGAGTCTGCAAACTAAACTAGTGGATTAATGTACATTGTAGGCAAAGCTCCAGAAAGGAATATTAACACAGAGTTTTTCTGCATATTTTAAAAAAAGTACTGATTACTAGAAGCTACCATGGGTTCAGTAAGAAAAAAAAATCATGCTAGATTTGCTTTATTTCCTTTTGGTGAGGATAAATTTAAAGGGGAAATCCATAGGCTAGAACACTCATCTGGATTCCTGCAGATACTGGACAGAGTTTCTCCTGGTTGCTTTGTAAGTATGAAAGGGAGATTGGTGCCAGATGACAAATGGTTATATTGGATTGTCACTGGTTGAATACCCAGATCTGATATAGATTGCAGGTAGGTGACATTCTCCACAGGGTCAAGTTGAGCCTTAGATGTTGGGAATAGTTAAAATGCCACATTTCCTAAAGTTAGAATTGTTCAAAAATAGATTGAGTTATTCCAGAAGGAGTCACTGCCCCCTCTCTAAAAGTGTCCAAGCTGTGGGTGGAGCACCTTGCGGCTGGAGCACCTCGTGGTCCTGGGTGCTGTAGATGGATCCAAGTATCACATGATGTGACATCCCAAGTCCTTCCATTTCTTTAGAAGGTGTTTGTGAACCATGTAGACTTTGTGAAACTAGCTTTGACATGTTGGAAAGGCAGAGTGAGATTACACAGTTCCCACTTAAGCAGAAGATTTTTATCTTCCTTATCTGAAGTGTCTGACATTTGGCCAGGGCTGAACGCCTGATTCCCACATACACACCACAGCATCTCTGGCTACACATTACCACTGCTACTCAGGGCGGTATTTGTAGCTTTTTGTCTATATACACTTCACTTGAAACAGTGACTGAACCATGCTATTTGCCTGAAGGAACCATCTCCTTTAGTGCTCTATTTCAAAAGAAGAACCACACTGCCGTCTAAGATGAAGAAAAGGAAAGTGGAGAAAGCACTTGCACGTAAACCCATCATTAAGGATTTGAATGACAGGTTGTATAAGGCTGGTACTGGAAAAATCAGGCGCTGCTTCACAAAGGTTTTCATATAAGATAAATTTGTAGAATATTCATGCTGCAGTGCCTGGCGGGGGGGACCCTAAAATGGTATGTCATCTCTTAATCTAGCAAGGTATGTTGTTAAGCAAGGCCCAAAAGGAAATAAGGAAAATATTGTTTTGAAGAGACTGCAGGGAATTCTGGTGCCATCTCTCCAGAGTGGTGGGAGCAGGCAGTGCCACAATAAGTCCAAATGGCCCCATTTAGAGCCTCAAAAGCAGCCAGTATTGTGGCTTCCAAACTATAGTCTGCCAATGCCTTTGGTACTGGAGCAATGAATCATGATTTTGGCTGTGGGGTTTAGTGAATTCTCAGAATATTTGCTAGTGCCATAACTGCTTCTGACTGAATTACATTCCCAAGACTTCAGATGGACATACAGTCCAAAAGAAACCATTTTAATGACATTCTTCCAAGGGTGGCCTTTGCAGAGCTGGGGATTTTGATTTGGTAAATTACAGCAAATGTAGACCAGTCTATGTGACTTGAAAGCAAGGTTGAAATGAAAACAATCAAATAAAAATAAAGAGACCCGGAACATGAAGTTCTATCATAATGATATGATAATAATTTCTTGTATTTGCAGAGGCTTTATAGCTTGCACATACTTTTCTATTGATTAGTTTAAAGCATTTTTACAAAACCTTCATGAGGTGTCTGGGAAGGAATTAATTTTACCTCCGTTCTATGCAAGTGGAAAGTCAGGCTCAGAAAGTTTGAATAACCTGCATCAACTCACAGAGCCAGCAAGAGGCAGAACCAGAACTTGAACAAAAGGTCTGCAGATGTCCAGTCCACACTCCTTCTTCTAAGCACACCACATTTAATAGCAGCGCATGTCAAACTCTTGGTTTGTTACCATTTGAGGAGCTCACTGAAGTCGTCACGCATTACAGAGCTTCAGACCCTTTGCATGTAAAGATGAATACTACGTTCCTCATAGAGAAATATCCCTCATCCATCTTCAAGAACCCAGAATCAACTTTCTTGTGTCTTGCTTTGTGTAAATTAAAAAACTTTATATTCCCCGGTGCAACAATGGGGTGCCTGTCCCCATGCAGTGACACCAAAACATGAATCACACACACTAACATTTCTAAATGAGATGTGCGTGATTCCCCCCACTCTCTGATTTTGTGTAAGGTTTATTTCTAAGCTGCATGCATGGATTCATCTTCTTAAACGCTGCCTTGGCTGTGCTGAACTGAAAACCATTAGGTTACTAGTGTGATTAAAGACTTCAGGCAAAATTTTCTTCCATTCAAATTGGTCCAATTAGTTTTATGCAGCTAAAAATGCCCTCAGGCTACCTGTAACCTGGAAGATTTAGGCATTTGGACTTTGCATAAAGCTACACCATCCAAGGCCTCACAGCTTTGCAAATATGCTTTGGGTTTGTTGGCTCTTTTTTGCCATCTGTCATAACGATGTTACCTATGTAAGAATATTAGCAGGAGGATCAATGCCATATGCACCCTTATCCCTTTCCTCAAGAGGAATGGATCATTTCTTTCACTCAAAAGGAGACACATACAGGTTACATCTGACCAGAATTTCAGCTCTTTGACACTAATCTAAGGGACTAATACAAACAAAAGGTGGAGAAACAGCCACTGAGATTGCTAATAAAGGTGTTTACACAAGGAAAACAAATGCCTTGCCAGAGAAAAGACTACTAGAGTCATCCTTTTGGCATTTAGCTGAAAACAAATATATCTATTTAAAACATCTGTCAGAAGGGATAAATGCCTTTCTACACTTCAGATATCTTTCTATGCAGCCCACCTTTTCTCTGGCCTAAAGAGAAAGACGACATTTCTATTAGAAATGAGATCACCTTTGGCCTAACTTTGAAATAGTCCCGTCAGACTCTTATGAATAAGTATTTGTTAATTTATCAGCTAAGTTCAACACAGTTGTTTATTCATGATTTCATCCCGGCTGTTTTCAAAACATTATTTTGCCTTCATCCATATTCCCTATTTGATAATATTCTAAATTAAAAGAAATTATTGCTCCCATTACAGCGAACGGGCAACGGCCAAAGTATTTAATGGGGCCAGAGGTCAGTGCAAAATATCTCTTTCAGGAAAATCAAACCCATCAGCTTTCTTTCAATGGCAAATGTCCCCAGGCTCTAAAAGGACTGAAAGCCTTGGCAATGGGTCACGGCTCTGTTTGAGCTATTAGGCAAATATCCAAGGTCTCAGCTCCCTCATTTTTAAAGGAAAAAGCAATTAGGCAAAGAATCATGAATAAGGAAAAATTCAGCAAGAACATAAAGTGTGTGTTAATTCCTTGATGGCTCATAAATTATTCATGTTCTCAACAGTAACCCAACAACACTACCACTTCTCAATTTACCTATACATTGAGCAGGTACAAATGAGTGAACTGTACAGGAGGAGGTGTCTTTCATGCTTTGACAGCTAAAATTGAGGAACATCCTTTAAATATAGCAAAATCTTTCTTCTCTCTCGCCTTCTGTATTCACTATCATCCAAAAAAGGGAGAGCATTTTACATTTTAGAACTATGAGATCTTGGTAGCATGGCAGTCCTAAAGCTCACTCCTCACTCCATTTTCCCACCTCCCATTTTACCGAAAAGGAAACTAAAGCCTTTCAAAGTGAAATAATTTATCCACATTTATATATCAAGGTTATAGTGAAGTCAGGAATATAATCTGGTGTTCTAAACTTCTGGTATTCTTTGATGGTTTTTATTCTTATTTTTAAGGATTAAAGAGGAACTAAAATTTGTTCCATGCCTGCTAAGTGCCAGGAACTCTACCAGATGCTTCCCAAACCTTATTACATTTGCTCCCCCTAACAACCCCTTTTACATGTGAGGAAACCAAGTCCCAGAGAGTCTAGGTCTTGTCCAGGATCATACAACTGTAATTTAAACCAGGGCCAGGCAGTATACAAATATCTGGCTTTCTGCACTTAACCTTGTTGACTCTAGAAATGATTCCCAAATTTATACCTACAACCTTGTCTCTCTCCCTCTCTCCTTGGTTGTTTATTGAGCACCATGCCTGGTGCTGTGCTAAGTTCTAGGGATACAGATTTGAGTATCCCTAGACAGGGACTGTACCCACTGGGGTAAATAGAAATGTAGACATGTACAGGTAAAATTCAACACCCTGGAAGATGGCACATGCTCTACAGGGTACCCTTCCTACACAGAGGAAATGAAGGACAGCAAGTGTTCCCCAGAGACGGGACATCTGGGGATAGGGCTAGGTGGGGTTATGTGCAAAGACCTAGGAAATCAAATGGCCATAGTAAATATATAATATTAAATATTATATTAATATTAAATATACATACTTTAACTCTTCATTTTGAAACAATCTCAAACATAAGTTGCAACAATGGTACATTTTTTTCCCCTGAACCATTTGAGAATAAGTTGCCAATCTGGTGCCCATCATCTCCCCAAATACTTTAGTGCATTCCTAAAATAAAGATCTTCTCCCACATAACCATAATATAACCATTCGATTCTACCATTTACTCTCAGACCTTGCTCAAATTTTGCCAGTATTCCCAATAATGTTCTTTGTAGCAGGAGGATCCAATTCAGAATCACACAACGCATGTCGTTGTCATGTTTCTTTAATCTTCTTCAGTCTGGAACAGTTTTTCAGTCTCTACTTGAATTTCGTGACCTTGACATTTTTGAAGATGACAGGATAGTCATTTTGCAGAATATCTTTCAATTTGGTTTTATCTGAGGTTTCCTAATGATTAGATTCAAATTATGCATCTTTGGCAGTGTCACAGAAGTGATGCTGGGTTGTTTTCATTGTATCCCACACACTTTGATTTGTCCCATTACTGAGTTGTTAATTTTGATCATTTGATTAAGGTGGTACCTGACAGGGTTCTCCACTACAAAATTAGTCATTTTCTCTTTGTAATTAAATATTTTGTGAGGAGATACTTTGAGACTATATAAAAATCCCATCTTTCAACCAAATTTCAATATCTTCATTTATTGATATCTGTGTGAATTTAAAGTTACTACTTTATTCAATGGATTATAACATTACTGTCATTAATTATTTTGATCCTCAAATTATCTCATAGTTGGCAAGTGGGAGCCCCTTCAAGCTGTCCCTTTGACAGATAACCATCTTTCTTTGAGTATCTCTTTGTTTTCTTGCATAAGGCGTTCCAGGCTTATTTTCTATGTTCCTTGTCCCAGCCTTGAAATCTACCATTTCTCCAAAGTCCCCCGTTTCCTTTTAGTGGAGAATAGTATTTAGAAATAGTAAAAACTTATGCTTGGTGTCCTCCTTGCCATTGAAGTGTTGCTGCTCCCAGGCTCTCTCCCTGAGCAGGCAAAGCTGGAGAGCATGCATGTACATACATACACGTGTCAACACAATTAGGCCTCTCCCCCACCCTCAAGTCATAAATTCATCTCCAATTCCAACCCAACATGGCAGGGTCCCTTCTAGTTTTCTCCCTTTCCATATCTACAACACCCTTCTCTGACAGCGAGAAACTGGTTCCCATTATCCTTGATATATTCACTTATTTGGTCAATGCCCCTGAATGCACAAATCTCCCGTTGCTGTCACATGGCGTGTCAACATACACATGGACACCCTCCTTTACCCCACTTGGCCTCCAACATCCCATACCCACTGTTGCTTCCATGTGGACTCCCTCCTTACCCTTTGTGTTCTGACATGCTGCTCTGGGCTATTCCCCACCTGCCTCCCCCAAGTGGGTGCTCTCCTCGCTTACCCTGGGCTTCAGCACTCTGCACTGACCCGTGCCCCATGCCATGCCCTCCTCCCCCCGCTCGAGTTTTAATCACTTGCACTGGGCTGCCTGCCCACACTTACACCTTCTTCGTCACACTAATGCTCCAACTTCTCCACACCAGGCATCTTCCTGTACAGACACCCTTCTCAATCAGCATGGAACCACAATGGCCACCACCTCCCAGCATGAACACCCTTCTCACTGTGCTTGGGCTGCGACACCCCATGTGGGGCCACTGATTCACCACCCCCTCTCATGGATGCCCTCCTTTCCAGGCTTGGACTCTGACTTCCCATGCCAGGTTGCTCTCCCATGTGGACATCATCATACCTAGGCTCTAGCACCTTGGCAGGGCAGCCCCAAGGCCCCATGGAAACCCTTTCCTCCTCCCACTCTGGCTCTGGCATCTCATGCCAGGCAGCTGCCACTCACCACTCTCACCATCCACATGGACATTCTCTGCACCCTACTTGGACTCAAGACATCCTGCTCCATACCCCGTGGGGAAGTCAGCCTTACTCAGTCCTGTCTAATGGCTTCTGGACTAAACCATTCAGGAAAGGAAGAGAGAGAAGAGTAAAAACAATGAACTTTTAAAAATGTTAATCAGATCATGTCATGTCCCTGCTCAAAAACCCCTCAGTGACTGCCCAACATGTGTAAAACAACATCATAATGCCCTGTCCTGGCTGATAAAGCCTTCATGGTCTGGCCTTTACTTACCTACCTGGGACTTCATCCTGTACCACTCTCTCCCTGACTCCTACCCTCTGTCTACCATGGAGACCATCTATTTCTTGTCTTTGTTCCCACCTTATGAACTCTGCACGTGCTTTTTAGCTCTGCTGAATGCTGTTTCCCAGGGTCTTCCTTGTTTTTGCCATTCTAACCATCCCGTCTAAACTAGCTTTCCAGTCACTCTTTTTTATTTGGTTACTAAGATTGGCCCTGAGCTAACATCTGTTGCCAATCTTCCTCTTTTTGCTTGAAGAAGATTGTCCCTGAGCTAACGTCTATGTCAATCTTCCTCTACTTTGTATGTGGGATGCTGCCACAGCATGGCTTGATGAGTGGTGTAGGTCCATGCCTGGGATCTGAATCTGCAAATCCCGGGACGTGGATGTGGAGCATGCAAACTTAACCACTATGCCACTGGGCTGGCCCAGCAGTCACTCTTTATTCCATCAGCTTATTTTGTCTGCAAGGCACTTATTGTGATCTCAGTTTTCTTGTATATTTACTCACTGTTCATCACCTGTAGAGGCAGATATAGTACTCTGCTTATATGTCTTGACCTACTTGGGAAGTGATCTTCAGAAGTTTCCAAACATGCTCATAGTTTCCTGTGTCTCTCTGTCCCTAAAGGAGAGGCAGGGAGCTAATGCTCCTTCCCATCCACCCAAATAACCCTCAATCAATGAGGAACAAGAGTTGGTGGATAAATACTCCAGCTCCCTCGCTGTTCACTGGGAGGATTCTGAGGCATGTTCTATACCCCCAGATGTTACAAGATGAGACTAAGACTCAGTTGCCCACAGCAGCAACTTACTCACTAACATACCCCTTGTTTACTTTCCTTCCTTCCCTTTCCTTCACTGTGCTTCTTGAGATCATGTCCCAGAAAAGCAATTTAGACTCGAATCCTTGTCTCATGGTCTATTTTTGGACAAACCCAAATTAAGATGGCCTCTCCCGACTAGAATGCAAGTTGCCTGACAGCAGGGACTTGTCTGTCTTGTGTACTACTGTGTGCTACCGTACCTTAAACTCATTGTTATATACTAGGCCACAATAAATATGTATTAAATGAATGATCGAATGAATGAATGATAATTCCTCCCTCGCAACTTTATTCATGTTTATCTTTGTTTGTGTACCTCTGATTCGTTGGTCAACCTCCTTCCATTTCTTTAGCCACTGCTCAAGGACAAGCTGTATCCCCTGACTGTTACATGCTTAGTGTAGTGGCCCCTGCAGAAGGTTCCCTGTTCCTATTCCCCATCCAGCCCATTCCACCCTCCACGTCACTGCCGAGAAAGCTGAGAATGAGTCTCCATTGTGGCACTCCTCATCCACTCAGTGGTTCTCAGTGCAGTCTTACAGATGTGAAAGTGAAATGGAGTGCAATGGAGAGTTCTGTTCAAGCTTTGTCTCTTCTGGGATGGAGGTGATGGCCATATGGGAAGGAAGAAGGAACCACAGTGGCCTCAGTGCTGCCCCAGCCATTTGCTCTCATCATTGGCACAGAACCTGTCTCTAATTGCATATTCACCTGATCCACAACTGGACTATGGATTCTTCACCGGAAAGGACCCTGCCTTATGAGTCTTTGTATGCCCTGGGTCCTCACACAGCACCTGGCATTGACTAGTTGAAGTAAATGTGTTGACTTCTTGAAGGCAGTCTTTATATTTTGCCCTGGGGAGAACACGAGTTTCCAATGTATGCAGTTTCAGAATTATGTGACTTGGAAAAATTAGATTTTTGTGTGTTTCTAGAGCAGGGGTCAGAAAATTTTTTCCATAAAGAACCAGAGAGTAAATATTTTAGGCTTTGCAGACCATATGGTCTCTGTTGCAACATTCTATTTTGTGCTGTTGTAGCATAAAAGCAGAGGTAGACAATATGTAAGCAACTGAGTGTGGCTGAGTTCCACTAAAACCTTACAAAAACAGGCAGGGAGCTGGATTTGGCCTGTGGGCCATAGTTTATCAACCTCTCCTTTAGAGCAATAGATAAATTCTATATGTGTTTCTCCCCTAAGCTGTCTTCCACCTTTGGGCCAAACAAAGCAATCTCATGAAAGTAGGATTTCCACTCATCTTTCATTTTGATAGTTTCTCCTAGAAGAGGAATAATAGACTAAAATACATAAGCTAATGGCAAAACAGAAAAGATACATAGTTTAGATTTATTCTGTGTTTACCATATATCAGACATGTACAAATTGTATTCTCACTTACTCCCCATTGCAATGCTAGGAAGAGGGTGATATTCTTATTTTCATCCTGTAGAGGAGACATTTCAGGTTTGGAGAGCTCAACTTGCCCAAGGTCACACAGCTTATAAGTGGTAGAACTTGAATTTGAACTCAGGGCCACCTGAGCCCAAGCTTTTAACCACTACTTTATAATAATGGCCACTGGGTGAGTCTATAAATAAAAATCACAAAACCAATTTTATTGATGGAAGATAAAAGCAACAATGAGATAGGTGCCTGCAGAGCAGTATGTTTTGGTTCGCCTTTCAGATGGAGGAGAGTTCAAAGGCCATCTTTGTTGATTTGACATCTCTGGGCTCCGTTGTGTGAATTCAGATCCCTGCAAGAAATTCCATGTTCCTTTGTTCTTTATGACAGGCCAGTCTGAATGGGAAGATTTTAAAACTCCCTAAACTCTTTGAACATGGGGAACATTGATCTTCACAAACCATTTGAAACACCCTAAGGAGGTTACAAAATTACAAGCAACGTTTTTTTGTTTTGTTTTGTTTTAAGTGAATGTATGCCAAACCTCTGGGACCTTTTGCCTCGTCATACAACAGCAAAGCTTCCCTTCCCTCCTCTGTGTATTCTTTGCTGTCAGACCCTGAATAACAAAATGGTATTAAGTTGCTAGGGTGCCTTGTTCTCATGGAAAAGTTCTGCTCATGCCAGTAATATGGTGACTCTCACCCCAGTCTGTGTGATGTGCTGTGACGCTTCTCTGCATCCTGGGGCAACCCAGGGTTGGAAGCTTCCTGCTGAGCCGACCACTGCTCCTGCCTTCTGTGTTGGCAGGAACATGACTGCGGATTCTGTCAGAAGTGCTCTGTGGCCTTTGGCACAGCTAGACCTCCATGGTCATTTTATGTTGGTATTTATTAAACCTTGATAGATGGCATGCCAGACGGGAGCCTTCAGAACAGAAGCCATGTTTCCTTACTTAGCCCTGGCATTTGGGGCCTGGCAGAGAGTATGCACTCAACACACATTCAAAAAATGAATTTGGGGGAACCGAACTCCTGGTCATTTCTCTAGCCTCCTCTCTCAGCCCCAGTGCTCTGTGCAGGCTGGCCAAGTGGTTGCGAGCAGGTCTGAGTCAGACAGAGTCGGATTTTTGGTCCTGGCACCTCCACTGCCTAGCTGCGGCTCTTGAGCAACTTACTTCACCTTCCTGTGCTTCACTTTTCCCTTCTGTACTGTGGAGGAGGATAAACAGTACCTACCATGGACATAGGATCTTTGTGTGGCTTATATAATGACACACATGTACACTACCTAACAGACATTATTCTCACTCTCATTCCCATTCTGCCTATAGCATTCTTTCCTTCTCTTCTTCCTTGACTAATGCTACTGATCTTGCAGGCCTTGGCTTCTCCTCCCCAACACCTTAGGTTAGCTGCTCTCTTCAGTATGTTCTTTGCCACGTCACTCCCATTGCTTTTTTACTTGCTATCTCCTCCAGTGCCCAGCCCACAGCCCGTGCTACATAAATGTTTATTAAATAACTGAATGAGAGGAAAGTAGGCTTAAAGGAGAAAATTAACTGACCACCATACCTCTCAGTGCCATAAAGTACGTCAGGTAGAGCGATCCTTGTAAAAAGCAGCCCAATCTTGTCACTTCTCTGCTCAGATCCTGCATGGCATGCCTCTCGATCTCGGCAAACACCCAAGTCCTCGCAAGGGCTGCCCCTCCTTCACCATCTGGCCCCCGTCACTCCTCTACTTTGTCTCCTGTCACTCTTCCCTGTGATCATTTTGCTCCTTCTGGCCTCCTGGCAGTTCCCTGAATTCACAGCCATGCTCTCACCTCAGGGGCTTTGCACTTACCATTCCCACAATCTGGAATGTTCTTCCCAGGGGCCTGTGGTTTTCTCGTTCACTCTGTTCACATCTTTGCTCATATGTTACCTTCTGGGTGAGTCTTTCCCTGACCATCCTGTTTAAAGTTGCAAATCACATCTATTTCTGCACTCCCCAACCCCCACCCCTGCCTTAATATACTAGATAATTTACTTTAAAAAATGTCTGTCACTACCCCCCCACTAGAATAAAAGCTCCATGAGGGAAGGGATTATTTTGTTTGTCTTATTTGCTGCCGTATCATAGAACCTAGAAGTGTAAGCCTTGGATAAATATTTGCAAAATGAATGAATGAATTCAATTAAAGAATGCCCACAGGCCCCAGAACTGAGAAAAATGGAAAATCTTTTAAGAGCTTCTTTCTGGAGAGATTTATGTGGCTTTTTGCTAATGCATTTTCCTGTATAATTTTGAACAGAAAGGGGTTTGTGGAAGCCCCGCAGTGAGTCATCAGTTGGCCCTACCCCACATCTGGCCAAGGCCAGTGGGACTAGGCTGCAGCCCAGGAGTCCATATGGCACCAGGGGCAGAGGGCCTGCACTCCCTACGGGAATGGCCAAACCCCTTCGACCCCAGGCAGGCCTCCAGAGACATCCCCTCTGCAGGTCTCCATGACCAGCCGAATGGGGCAGAGATCAGGCTGTTCAAATAGCCAACAGGCTCTTCTGAATGCTTCCGTATAGTATCTGGTACCAGTTACCATCTAGTTACTGTGCGTTTTAAAGACTTTTCACATAGAAGACTTCAATGGAGCTTTTGTGGACACTGCAGCAAAGATTACTCAACTGAGTTTGTGGCAGCCCAGTTGGGCTGCTGCCAAATGTCAAAGTTTTGCAAAAACACTTCTCTAGTGAAAGCAAAAGGTCCACCTTCACCTGTGCCTTTGGAACTGTGGCTTGGGAGGGCTGCCTTGTTCTTTTACATACATGATCTAGAGCATACAGCAAAACACAAGTATCGCACCCACAATTCTATGAAACCTGTTTTTACAAAGCTGCAAGCTTCACAGAAGTATCAACTAGGATAATGTCTATGAAAGCACTTTAAAATCCTAAGTGTTAGAACATTTCACGTATATATTTAATTTCTCATTTAATCTTCCCAGCAACCATATGGGATGAGTATTATTATTATTATCATTACTATTTTATGAAGAAACTGAAGGGCAGAAAGGTCAGGCAATTTGCCTGAGGTGAGTGATCTGGCCAGTAATAGGGAGGAGAGGGATTGGACACACACTGAGGCTCATTGTTTTCCTGCTCTTTGGTGTAGCTCTGTTCCAGAAAGCCTCGTGATCTGCTGGAGTGAGGTGAACACATAGGGTTCTTCCCTCTCATTATTAATTTGGGTTTTCCCATTTCCAGTGGACAAGTGGGCTTGGTGTTAGAAATTCGGGCTTCTAGTCAAGCACCGATTGAAGCTTTGGATCATGCAGTGCTGGGTTTTATGTGCTCATAGTCTAATCTCGAATTGTCTCTACAGGCAAAGTTTCCACTGAAGTCAGGGGCTAAGGAGAAAAGACAATAGATTTCAAACCTGAAAAAACACCAGTTTTAATCCAAGCTTGAATCACACAATCAATATTCCAATCAGAAGATGACTAATACTATTCTGAGATTGCTTCCTTAGATATTTCACACACACACACACTCACACACGCTTTAAGGACTTAGAAAAACAACTGGGCACATTTTTGGAATACATGGAAAAAAGACCGATTCCCTCTTCTTCACGCTACTTTTTAAATGTATACTATCCTCAGGAGTAAGTCTTCTATGCTGTGTTGGGGGAATTAGTCATGCAGCTCCCACAAACGTCCCCCCAGCAACACTCTGGAAGTGTATCCCAGGGTCTACCTTTTAATATGAAACATGGAGCTGAAAGGAAACCGTGTCTGGGGGCTGGTAATCTGAGCTGCCGCAGGTTCCCATGGGAACGCTAGGAATGCGCTTCCTTTATTTATGCGCATTTGCAGCAGCTGCCTCCTTTGGATTTTGGCTCTTAGCAAGTGCGAGCAGCAGCTCCAAGCGCAGACCTGCCCTAAACGTCTCTCTTTGCAGCCCTTGAGTCCACAGCCTTCTATTTGTGTCTGGCCCGATTCGGGATTCATCACGGGCCCGAATGCTTCACCTGCTATGTTAAGTTTCCAGTAGAGCCTGAACCAGATTTTTCAAAAAGAACAATCCCTGGCCAGTGAATCTCAGCAGGAGAGAGTTGGAAAAGTGAGAAGGGTAGAAACCAAGGCAGACCGTCCTTACTTCCGCCCATCTGTCTTTGCAAGGATATTGGTCTTTCTCCCTCCGGGTTGTTTGCTCTACCTGGATCCCAGCTCCCTGTTTAGAAGATTAACACCAGTTGGATGCAGACCCACACTCATGCCGGGCTTTGGAGTAGTTATGATTCAAAGCAGGAATGGCATTATGAGTAGACTGGCAGAGGTTTTAAAGAAATTTTTACTTATTCTCAGGGATCAAAACATTTAATATTTAAGGAGAAATAGCCAGAAACATTGATTCACCCATTTATTTATTCATGATTCACTTATTAGACCCTGTGTGTGCCCCTCTGATCATAGAATTTATCATGCTTTGCTGAAATGACCTGTTCACCAACTCTGTGAGGGCAGAGATTGGGTCCATCTTGCTGATCACTATATCCCCTGTGCCAGGAATACAGCAGTCCTTACCAATTATTTGCTAAACAAAGAAAGGAAGGAAGAAAAGAAATGAAAAAGGCTTTATGGAAATAGTAGCGTTTAGTATAGAACACATATATGTGTGTGTGCATGTGTATGCTAAGGTAGGAATTTATCGTACCAGAATATATATTTCATATAATAGCTTACATATATTGAGCAGTGTCTATGTGCCAGACATTGTTTACGTGACTGACAGAGATTGTTTCACTTAGTCCTCAAAATAATCATGAAGTAAATGCTATTATTTTCCCTGTTTTATAGATGAGGAAGCAAACAGAAAGAGGTTAATGGGCTTGGCGAGCATCACACATAGGAGATGGCATTGCCAGAACGTGAACCCAGCCTGTCTGACTGGGAGGGTCTGCTTTTTGTCACAACTACACGCAGCATCCATATGTACCATAATTTCACCTGTGCTAACTCCTATGGTAATGGAGAGAGGACATCTTGTAAAAATGTTCTGAAGTTGAAGCTGGGGGTTGAGCTGTTCCCCAAAGAGGAAACACCTGTAAGAACACTGTCTACTCAGGGCACCGAGAGCACAGAAAAAGTGGGTCTGTGCTCTCACAGACAGGACCCCGACACTGCCTGAGGGACCGCTGGGACTCAAGCTTCTCTTTACCTCTGCTCCCGTGTCACCACCATTCACAACCAAGCAAATTAAAACCTTGAGAGAACACCCCAAGATGAATCAGCTCCACATGGAACTTCCAGGTCTAAGTTTAGTGAGGGGGTTCCCTGCCTTCTGTTAGCCTGACTTCAAGTCTCCCCAGCCCAGCTGCTTAGACATGTTACAATTCAGAGACCATTCCTTTCTTTCTCACCCCCAAATGGACCAAGACCCACTACCTCTTAATATGTTCCAGGGCCCCCTTCCTTCTCTCTCTTTTGCTATCAGTATATTAAAATTGGAGGTAGAACAATAGATTGTCACATTTCTAAAGTTGCAAGACATAAATTTGGGTGTCAGAGGACAGGAGGGAGAGAGGAAGTTGAAAGAGACAAGCAGGGAGTGAGTGAGAAAGAGCCAGAGGCAGAGGAAGCAATAGGGACATAGGTGGGCCGGCAAGGCCTGGGAGAAAGGGAGGGCTGGCCTCAGAAAGGAGAGGCACTATTTCTCTATCTGAAGGTAAACAGGACATTCATGTTTGAAAGAGGGATTTGGAGGGATTGAAGAAGAAAATTGATGGCAATCATGGGAGATGGTCTTAAATTTTTAAGAAAAGTGGGAGGCAAGGTCATGTGAATTCTGTGCGTGTATTTACATGTCCTGCATTTATATTTTCAAACTAAAGATCCTAGTTGAGTCAATTTTTTGAAAAAATGAATTGTCATTTATAATCAAGGCATAGACAACAAACATTTCATAAGAGAATGTTGAGTATTATAAATGTTAATCTTTGGTTCATCTCAGCCATAATGTATCCTTATTATGGATACCTGTCCTCACTTTAGGAAAATTCCATGAATAAAATTGAATTTTCTTTTAAAGACACATTGTGTGGGATTGTTTTGTAAAACCATTTACTTTACAAAGAGAGTCTCAGAAGTTTTCTTTCCTATAATTCTAGCTCCCCTATTATTTTAATTTGGAAAAATCAATTTAAGGACTTCTAAAAATTGTACGTTTAATGTAAGGTAATTTGTTTTAAATTGAAGACTAAATACTCCCTCAAGGATGCATATTTGTAAATGGTGTTTTAAAAATGCATCCTTTACTTATGGAAAAGAAATTACATCAAAGCAAAACGTAAGACCAAAGAACCAATACAACAATTTTGAACTTAAAAAAAGGATATAATTTTGAACATTGTTTATCATGGATTATGAGGCCTCCATCGCTGCCAGTATGTTCCCCTTATAGGCTTCAGGTGAAACGCAGAAGCCGTAAACTTAGTCATGATTTGTGGAATCCACTAAGATCCTTGAGAGCGTGAGCTACACTGCCACGCTGGAAAGGGGGAGGTGGTGGGGGGAGTGGAAAATCAGAGGTGCCCTGGAGGCAAGAACAGCATCACAGAAGAGAACAAAAGTCTACAGTTGCCCTTTGGAGACAATTGTCCTGTAGGTAAAGGGGGAGAAGGAAAATGCTATGGAAATCTTATCAATAAAAGCAATAAAAGGGAGCAAATGGTCAGAAGCTATGTGGAAATGGAAGATGAAATAGAAGAAGGTAGATGTCCCTCCTGTCCTCTCAGTTTCTATGAATGACTCAACAATTCTTCTAGTTACTCCAACCAAAAAGTAGAGTGTCACCCCTGATGATCCCTTTTTCCACAATCAATCAGCAAATCCTCTCCATCTATTACCATCTCTCTGTTCCTACTTGCCTTAGCTGGGAACCTCCTGGTCTGCCATCTGTCCTCTAGTACCCTATGCACAGCTGCAAGATCACTCTTTTAAAAGCAGAAATCTGGCCAGGTCACCACTTGCTCAAAAACTTTGAACGGCTCCTCGCTGTGTGCTGAACACAGTCAAAGATGATTAGATTAAGTGTGGCTGAGAGCGGTTCTCAAATTGTGGTGTCTGGATCATCAACCTCAGCAACTCCTGAGAACTGGTGAGAAATGCAAATTTTTGACCTTCCATCACACCTACCCAATCAGAAATTCTGGGAGTGGGCCCAGCAATCTGGGCTTTACGAAGCCTTCCAGGTGATCCTGATGTGCACTAAAATTTGAGAACCATTGGCTTCGTGATTGAGACCATGAACTCTGGCTTTAGATAGTCTAGTCTCAAATCCTCTTTCTGCAAACTAGCTGTATTCCTTACACAAGTCCCTCTCTAAGCCTGTTTCCTCATTTTAAAAATGGGGTCTAATTGAGGTTGCCGCTATGAATTATAAACAGCAGATCACGTATAACGCTCAGCACAGGGCCTACACCTACGGAGTCCTCCATAAATATCACTGTTACTAACTATTGTTACTAAGGGCTGTGCCTGCACTGATCCTACACTTTCCACAGGCCGGCTAGTTGACCCACTTGCCATTCCTGGCAAGTCTTGTTCCACTTGCTCGGTGCCTTGCTCATAACTCATGTGGGCTCAACTGTTTAACATATGAATCAGTGAGGAGCTAATGCCAGAAAATTCATGATACTAATTAAGTGCCTTAGGGAAGGAGCTTAGTTTGAAATTGAATGGAGTGAAAATTCTAATGAATTTAATGAGGCATTGATTTACTATCTGACCTGAGAAAATATGATAAACCAGTTGCTTTTATTCCCATCTGTAAAATGGGATTAATGTTATTAACCTCCTTTAAAAGAATTACCCCTACAGATGCATTCCACATAGAAAGTGCCCACAGGTGTTGAGAATGGTTCCTGTGATACATAATAATGAATCGCGTCTGACAAAATGGGGACAAGCTATGAATAATCTCCATCAACAGAGCTGGGGATGATGATGTTTCTGTTTTGTTTTGAATTGTTATCAGTGTTTCCTCCTAATTCTGCTCATGGGAACATGCACTGTAAATATTTCTTTCAGACTTCTGTCACATTTGGAGAGAGGCTGCTAGAGAAAATAGTCTATCGTGTGGTTAACAATTAATGAGATCATTTGTGTGAACTGTCAATAAGGACATATTGTCCATGTAGAATATTCTAACACTGGCAAATCCCAGAAATAAACTGCCTTGACCTGTCATAATAAGGGTTAGGGGAAGTGTGGAGGGTACATCCATTATTCCTACTGGAGAAATGAAATGTTTGAATTAGTGATGGGGAATATGTAATGCCACCTTCATCTATGAAGTAGATACCATGTTATTTGTAATCTGAATTACCACTCCCCCACCCCAAGACTTGCCATTCCTCTTTTAAATCTAGCAAAATTAACTAAAGCCTGATTCTGACAATACGATAACTGATTTCCTCTGCACTAGGCAGCCCCTTTCCCTCTGCAGGCCACAGCAAAGCTGTAGAAACGATCTTCCTATAAAATAAGGCTGACCATGCCACCTACCCCTGAGACCCCCTTGGCCCACAGGAGTGTGGCCCCATGGCCCAGGTCCATAGTAGCCGACCAGGGTCTGCTTCTCCAACCTGATGCTCTCTGCCTCATATAGGTAGGCCCCACCCCAGCAAACTCCCTTCTCACAGTTTCCCTCACATACTAAACCCCACAGTGGAAGGACTTGCTCTTGATTATAGGCACTTACTGTATTGTATTGTATGGATTTGATAATGCCTTTCTGACTGGACTGTTATCACCTTAAGTCAGGAACCATGTCTTATTTTTGCCTTTATTTTCAGCATTTAGCAAAATATCTGGAAGTTAGGAACCCCTCCCCATTTCAGTAAATAGTGTTTGAACAAACAAGTGGATGAGTGAGTAGAGAGCAGCACTTGTTGACCAGTCTGAACGTTAGCTAGTCTTTTTTTGGCTAATGGGAAATTTCAGAACAAAAAGAAATGGCCAGATTCTTAAAAATCTTGAAATACCAAAGTTATCATCAATAAATTGTATAGATATGGATGATTTGCACTTCAGATTCACATTATCAGCCCAGTTCCAGCTCAAAGAACCCCAGAGGATGACTTCGTCAGTAAGTAGATAATTTTTCCCTCCTTTCCACTGAGGCTCCTAAAGATATCAGTACTATTCTCCAGCCACATTCTCTGCCAAGGGCAAGTTCCTCCTTCTCAACTGAGTCAGATACCAACATCTTGAGGGAATAAGGGAGGTAAGCTGGCTCCACTGGGCATTAGGCTGGTGTGGGTAAGCATAGTCCTTTAAACAACTGAAGATCTCCAGTCCAAAGAAAAGGCCAATTGAGGAAGACTCGGTTTCTGAATACGAAAACCTCAGACTTACCTTAGATTCCATGAAACTTATTTTTTGACCTAGCTTGAATGTCCTTGTCAGATCCAGCTTTTAATTATTTCCATCACTGTTCAGTCTCCAGCCCTCACCTGTTGTCTCTGCCCACCTCAAATCTTGATCTCCTTGGTCTGCCTACATCAGATGTCAGTCACTTGCCCGACCTCAGCTGTGTTTGACCTCAATTACCTGCAATCTCTTCCTGACTCCTGCCCTAATTAGGCCTTCACTTGTGCCTCTTGTAGGACTGGTTGCCAACAGCAACCATCAGAGAGACACCAGTGAAACCTCAGCTAAAGAGCACGTCCTCTCCCAGTGTCCTTGTGACATCTATGGGCATTATAAAATGTTAGAATTGAACCATAACTTTGGTTTGTCATATATATATTTTTTCTGAGGAGGCACCAAAAAAATGTCTTTCCAGTCTCTTAGTGGGTTAGGTGTGGGTTTTCTGTGCAACCACGAATGATGAACAAAAAATAACAAGTGACTGTTACCCTTATGCAGGGCACCTGCCTAACATCGAGTCTTGGGCTTATTTTCTTCCTGGGGTCGATAAAGCGCTGTTATGCCCTGCGTCCATTTCCTAGGGCTGCTGTACCCAAATTCCACAAATGGGGAGGCTTAACATAACAGAAATTTATTCTCTCACAATTCTGGAGGCTAGAAGTCCAAAATCAAGGTGTCGGCAGGGTTGGTTCCTTCTGAGGGCTCTGAGGGAGAATCTGTTCCATGCTGGACTCCAGCTTCTGGTGACAGCAGGCAGTTCTTGATGCTCCTGACTTGTAGATGCATCACCTCTGCCTCCGTTGTCACCACATGGCATTCTGCTGTCTGTCTTTCTCCTCTTTTTATAAGAACACAAGTCATATTGGATTAAGGACACACCCTACTCTGGTATGACCTCATCTTAATTTATATCTGCAACAATCCTATTTCCAAATAAGGTCACATTTGGAGGTACTGGGGGTTAGGACTTCAACATATCTTTTTTGGGGACACATTTCACCCATGACATCCCCTAACATTTTTAACCAGAGCCTTGACCTTGTTTTTATCACGAGTTCCAAACAGAATTTCTTACTCTGTCCTGGAAAGAACATACATGGGTTTGAGGTTAGTCAGACTGGGGTCAACCCCAGCCTCCCTATTTGCTATCTCAGGGCATATTTCCTGTTTTAACATCTTCAAAATGGAGATAGTGTTGACCTTGCAGATAGCTAGGAATATTAAATTAGATAATACATGACAGTATATAGTAAGTTCTCAATAAATCCTTTGGAGAATTTCCCTCTTTAATGAATGATAATCAAATAGCAGAGATAAAGAAAGCAATTTCTATTAAAATGAACCTTCACATCAATGTTTCTCTTGGACTTAATAATGAACATTTCAGTACAAGAACATATTTAGTCACAACAATTGCTGAAAACATCATAAACCCTTTCAGTTTGGCAGCTTGTGAACCTCAAACAGAAACAGAATTGTGGGTAAATGCCTTAAAACAATCGCTCCTGACATTTCGGTAAGAATGTATTTATTAGACCGTATCTCAGACTTGATTATGAAAATAAACAAGAGCCTAAATGATCTGGCTTTAAACGCTCTATAAAATCTGCTTTTCAGTAGTACTCTGTTCTATGATTCATAAAGAAAGCTGCTCTTTTGGAGTGCCTGGGTAAATCTGGCTACATAAACTTTGAAACACCTTTGAATTAGAAGACGTGGTTATGGTTTACTGCTTGACAATCTTTTCAAGGGAAAAGAGGCAGTCACTGCTTCACCTAGATAACTTTATTTAGACTTAATTAGTTGGAAGATTATTTACTCCCCTTAGTCTGTAAAAAAACAAAGGTCTATCAGCACCAGATGCATCTGATTTTTGTAGACGTAGTTGTGGCTTCTGAAATCTTGAAAGATTCATCTTAAATATGCCTTCAGGTCTCCCTTTTGTGAAACTTTGACAGAATAATAGAATTAGATTCGCTGAATTTCACTAAACTGTAAAGTAACGTGTCATCAGCTTCACTTACTTCTCAAAAAATATTTCTCTCTGGTAATGCTCATCAATCTAGCTCTTCAACCCCTAAACACAAAACTCTGAAACAAAAAGGATGACTCCATCAGTTTCCCAAGTGACAAGACTTTAAACATTTAACACTCTCACATTGCAGCACCAGCTGCCTCTGGATAATGCAGACTTGCTTAGGTTTGGTTTAGAGAAAAAAGGAGGAGGAGAAGAAGAAAGAAGGAAGGACAGAAAAGGGATCAGTCTTGCAGTGAGAATGCAAAATTCTCTGCCCATGTGGAGGATTCTGAAGAGGAATGTGCCGACTGAACAAACTTTTCTCCTGAGAGGACATTGCAAGAGAGTCACCTTCATGTTGTCAACGCCTGGCTGTGTGCTGAGTCTCCACCTTCCCACAGACTCAGTCTGATAAGAGCACTTAATGCTTTGGATTAAAATTAGTGTTTGTTCAGAGAAGGGGTGGGGCCTCCGTCAAGCACTTTCCCAAACCCCATTATAACTGCTCAATAAATGTCAGCTGAGTAAATGAGCTGGAAGAGCACCCTCATTTACTCTGTGGCCCTCTGGGTCATGCCAACTCTTTCTCTACAACCAATTCCTCATCTCAGTCACCTGTGCTGTGATCTCAGGCCAGTCGCACAGTATTGACTGAGTAACCTGTGTGCTCCGTTGGTCTAAACAAAATCCTTTGACAAAGCCTTTGTTAACAATCCAAAACTAGCATCAACTTTAAAGAGCCAAAGAGCGTTTTCTTCTTCAAGTGTCTTGTTAAGAGTAGTGCTCGTGAGTTGCTAAAGTTATCTGTGGTTTTCCACGGTGAGCCATTTTCCTGGGTGGGAGGCAGAAAAGGCTAACTTTGGGTGCTTGCGTAGCCTGCCCAGTCATAAGGCTTGTTAAGAGGGAAGTTTTCCATGAGGAGTGCCACAGCGGAGTGCCCATTTTGAAGAACATACTATGAAGCTCCCAACTGGGAAGACAGAACAGTATAAATAGCACTCTGTCAGTGGTAGGTGTTGGTTCTTTTACTCAACGAACTTTTGATGAGGAACTACCACGTGCCTGGTGCTATTCCAGGCACCAAAGGATGAAGGCAGATGGGAGTGGTGTGGGAGTGGAGATGCATTTAAAGAAGAATAAGGCATATGGCTGAGACACTGGGCAGTTAACTCAGTAGGTCTCAGTTTCATCATCCATCATTCAGTGTAGAGATTAGCAAACTACAAGCTGTGAAACATTTGAGTAAGTTAATTTCTCTCTTTTTTTTCAGTCATGATGCCTGGATCCTTGCATCTTTATTTCGCTTTCCTCAGCATTTAAAGACATTGCCTCACAAGCAGATGATCATGTGCATGGTGGCATCAATACAGGATTAGCACCCCTGTAGTGCTGCCTGGTTTGCACAGTTCTGGGGGCCATTCTTGGGTTCAAGGTGGAGCTTTACTGTGTCTGTGTCACTCATGTCTCATCTGTATCACCACATTTTCGCTACCCACCTGATCTTTCCCATGACCCATTCTAAACACAGCTGCAGAAATCATGCTCATTCAGAGTCACTCGAAATTTAGGGTCATGCCCCAGTGCAATTTCAACAGATGACTGATTGCTGTATTCAGTTCCATTCAGACCCTTACACGCCCACTGTCTGGATGAAGAGTCTGAGGTCTTAGTGACTGGAAAAAAAGTTGCAGAGAGGAAAGCTGTTCTCTTCCTTCCAATATTCCTTGGATGCTGAACTCACTTGTCTCCATGTTGTTCTCTTATTTCTACATTTGCCCACTTTAAATCTCCATGCATCTCTCCTGCTCTATTCATACCCAACTCTTTGCTGTTCCACAAATGTATCACATAGGTTCCCATCTGCCTGCTTTTGCCCCTGCTGCTTCCTTTCCTTAGCACACTTCTCCTTCCCTTCTCTGTGTGGTTCATTCTCCCAGATTCAGGTTAAATAGCATTGGCTTCAGGAAGCCTCTTCTGACCCTCCCCAGACTCCCAGGGCATTCTACGCCTGGCTCTGTACTTATCTTCCTGTTTACTTCTCTGACCACCTCAATAGACTGAATTCTCTCAGGGCTAGGGAGATATATTATCCATCTTGTATTCCCAATATCCACTACAGGATCTGGCACGTAGTAGGTGCTTAGTGAATGTTAGATAAATGCATCTCCAGTAAAACAACCTAAAGAAAGAGCAATAGAATCGGGTAAATGAAGGGGCGAGAGTAACAAAGGAATATGGCTCACACACTGGGTTTCCTCACCCGTACGTAAAATTGTGCTAATCCTTTAAATGAAGACAAAAAGGGAAAGACAAAGAGGGAGGAAAGAATGAAAGATAAACTATTCAGCTTGCCAAGAGTGTTTATGCAAGACTAGCTATCAAAATATTGGGGACTCTCTGGATAAGGCTAGACACAGTTCTGTGTACCTAGTAGGAACTCACCACATATTATGAGGTAATTGATTAATTCCACGAACTTTCCAATTCTAGCCATATTAAAATTCAATTAAACTTTGTGTACTGTTCAAGTTCCTATATATGTTTCCCTAAGATAAAGAGGAGTTTATTTAAACCAATATAACACATAGATCTTTGTACTTTAGGACAAATTATAGTGCAAGGTGCTGGCCTAATTCAACGAGCACTAATTGAAAAAAAAATACAAGAAATTTGATAATATTTCAATTATCTCCTTTTTCTTCTTCCATCCAGATATAAGAAAAAGAATGGGAATTTATTGCCCTTTGTGCTAAAGATCTCAGTAAGTAAAAATCTGGAGGTGAATAATGCAGTTCAACTTTTCTAAGTAGTCTTTAAACTCAGAATTGTTCACACTTTAAAAGAAAAGAAAAATAGCCAAAGAATACACAAGAAGTAGAAAATCTGTTTAAAAAAATGAAATTCAGATCACTCAATACCAGAAAGTAGTTCACAGTTACCTTTCATGGTCAAAGGTCAAATTCCTTAACATGCCACATGTCAGAAACAATAGCCCATGTCTTAACATTGTGTTTTGTCATCAATTTTTATTTTTCTTATTTTATGATTCCATAATTTGTTTCTCTATGCTGATTTGGTAAAATATTATTGAACAAAAAAAGTATAAGCCTCATCTTGCCCTGAACCATAAAGAATTTTTTAATAGAATGAAAAATGTTCATTTGAGTAAAAACAGTATATTTAGATTTGTCATTTCTCAAGCATTTTAAGTCTTTTCCATTTTTAGGTAGTACTCTAGCATTTAGCAGGCCTGTTCACAATTAACTATAGTTTTATTTTCAGGGATTACAAAGAAAGAAAAATTGAAATCCTCGAAAGCCATTTTCTCTGATTTCTGTCATTTTCATGTAAATAGCTGCTGGATAGAAAACATCCAGAAACACTGACTTTAATCCAAATGGTATCTTGACTGGGGAATGATCAACACTGTTGAATTGGACAAACAAGTAGAGTAGATAGGTGAGGAAAAACGATGAGAAATTTATGGGCAAAGCTGCTATTTAATGAGAAGAAGGAGTGTCCTCCGATCTCAAAGAGAATAAGTGATAAAAAGGAGAAGAGAGCGCTTGAACTAGGATTCTGAATTCCAGGCAGACAGCGGCTTTCTTTTCTCAGCCTCAGAAAGCTGTTTATGCATCTCTGGGTAGAACTATGAAACACTGGACAATTATCTCTAGCTTAAAACAAAACAACACATTTCCCAGGGATGATACTGTTTATATGTATTTTCTCCAATTTTTGCAAAAACTAAGCAAGATAATATCATGACAGCTATTTCAGTAAACCCAGGCCCACATTCACACTGTTTTTAGGAGGCAGAACTGGGGTTTGAACACAGATATCTCTAGCTCCAGGATGCATATGCCTTTCTGGGGCAGTAAACCAACTCCCACTTCTGTTATCAGCAAATTATCCGCTTCCTCCTGAGCCTCTCTTCACCAGACCCCGGCCCTGTGCCAGGTTCTGATGATTAAGTCACTGTCAGTATTCTCAGAAGGCTTTTGATTTCCCGCTAAAAGGACATAGGACAGAAAAACATGCTGGAACACAGTAGCCCCCATGCCTGCTTTAAATGAAGACATGATGCCTGGAGCTGTTGTAGTCATCTTGTGACCAGTAGCTACAAACATGAGAAAGACAGACCAACATGCTGAAGGTGATGAAGGGGAAAAAATGAGTCTGGGTCTTCCTAGGGCTGCCAAACAGCAGAACCATTACCCATGACTATCTCCTTCCAGGCTTGTTGTGTGAAAAACAAGCTCCTCTTTTATCAAGCAACTATTATTGAGTTTTCTGTTACTTTCAGCTGAAAGGTTTCCTACCTGATACATTAGTGTTAGCTGAAAGCTAACTAATTAGGTATTAGGTAACTAATGATATATTGAGTAGGCAAGGAAGAACATAATCTCTCTCGCTGCCTACTTCCTATTCCTTATCCTGACACCATCTGGAGGAGAGACAAACCTGATATGCCCTGAAGGCTCTTCTCTTCCTCCTTTCAGAAGCATAGGAAAGGGCTGCCTCCCCAGGTCCAAGATACAGGAGGTCCCCTCCAGAGACTGCCCCTTTCTAACAAAGCCATTTCTCAGCCTAGAGGAGAAGTTTCATCATTAGTCATCCAGCTATTCCCTGTTCCATTTTCCTTTTACATGTACAGAGTAAAAACATAGGATCCTTCTAAAGAGGAGACCATTCTGAGGGATAATATGAGCTCTGGGGATTGTGTACACTTGGATACTTCTCTGTTTATAACTTCCTCCCATAAACTCTGTTTAAATTTACACCCTGTGCTTCTAATGAGTCTGTGCCCCACAGCTTTCTCTTGTGTGTGTGTGTGTGTGTGAGGAAGACTAGCCCTGAGCTAACATCCATGGCCAATCCTCTTCTTTTTTTTAAATTTTTGCTGAGGAAGACTGGCCCTGTGCTAACATCTGTGCCCATCTTCCTCTACTTTATATGGGACGCCGCCACAGCATGGCTTGACAAGTGGTGCATCTGTCTGCACCCGGGATCCGAACCTGTGAACCCCAGGCTGCCGAAGCAGAGTGCGTGAACTTAACCACTACACCACCAGGCCAGCACCCCCAGAGCTTTCTTTATTTTCCATTCTGTGTTTACAGTATCTCTCCTCTTCAGTAGGGATTCATTGCCTGGCAATCCATAGCTAGTGTTCTTCCTTTCCAAATTCACTGTTCTTTCCAGAGACGGACAAATGGGCGACCTGCTGGACACACCTCAAGGCCAGTGGCCTGTCTCTCCCCACTCTCAGTAATAGCTCCTTCTGTGTTTACACAATGCAAGAGTCGTGTGCCCATTACTGCATGTATCACATTGCATTATAAATACATTTGTGGTCTATTTCCCATCCTAGACTATTTAAAAGGAGGAAAGACTATGTGTTCTTCTTGACATCTCCAATCCTTAGCAAACTCCTGGCACAATGTAGGCACTCTGTAAATGTTTGCTGAATGGATGGATGACTGACTGACTGAGAGAGGAAAAAAACAAACACTGCTTCAAGTTTTAACCTTGGGTGTCCCAAAGGTACTCGAGTTCCTAAGCCTCAGCGTCCTGTGCCTGGATGACTAACTCATGTGACACTAAATTAAAGTGCCATATTGGTAGAGAATGCCAACATGGCTGAAACAAGTACTTCTTAAATCTCACCACAGAACTGTGCTTCTCCATGTTCTTGGTGTCAATGAACCCTAGTGTGGAGCAAAAAGGAGACTTTGGAGTCAAAAGATTTGCATTGGTTGAGCCATTCATTCATTCATTCATTCAAGATACATATACCCACCACTTACTACGTGCCAAGCATTGTGATACATATTAGGAATGCAAAGATGAAAGGCACAATTTCTGACCTCAAGGAGTATACAATGTGTGTGTGTCTGAGTGCAGTTGATATAATTATAATGATTATAATATGGTTTCCATGCTCTGATGGAATATGTACAGGATAAGATGGCAATAAACATGACAGGTATTTAACCAGTTGAGGGTATCCACTTGAGGGTATCCAGGGAGACTTCCTGAAAGAGGAGATTTTGGAGTTGAGTTTAGTCTTAATTGAATCTTTCATGTATTCATGTGCTAAAAAGGTGGAGTGAGAAAGTTTGCAAAGTGTTCTTATGGATGCTATTTGTAAGCTTCTTTGGACCCATATTTAAAGAACTCTTGGAGTGTGCTTGCCTTGAAATATTCATAATCGATAATACGGAGATCTTGCAATCGGAGCACTATATGATACTGTAACTAAATTAAGATAATGATTTATTCAACATTTCTCTCAACATATTTTGTTTAGAGTAACATATTATGCCAGTTGGTATCTCAGGTATAAAATTATTTCACATGGATGGGTCTCCCTCTCACGGAACTTATACAACACAGGCATGATCTAAATATAAAGTGGTAAGTGAATTAAGGTAAATGAAACTTTTCTTAGATGAGAGAAAAATCTTTCCATCTAGAGGGTAGGATTAGGAATGTGTGTGTGAAGAGGTGATGCAACCTTGGAGGATAAATAGGATCTAGAAATATAGAGATAAGGGGGACAGCATTCTAAATACACTAGAGCTAGAAGAGTTCACAGAGATTGGCAAGTCCTGCGTTTCTTAAATTTTAATGTATGTTCAAAAGTCAGTTGTTAAAATCTTGCTAAAATGCAGATTGTGATTCAGTCGGTCCGTGTGGGGTCTGGGTGTCTGAATTTCTAACAAGCTCCTAGGTGATGCCAAGCTGCTAGTCCATGGACCACACCCTGAGTAACAAGGGTCTAGTTCACATGCCTCAGAATAGACAAGAATCCTGAAACCCAGGGCTGGAAGGGACTTGCCCATGCCACACAGCTGATTAGTACAAGAGCAGCTCTCTGTCTCACGCTGCAGCAGCTCAGCAAGTAGTGCAGAGATCATGGGCTTTGGAGGCAGGCTGACCTAGGCTCAGTCTTGGCCCTGTTGCTTACTAGCTGCAAAGACTTGGGCAGGTCATTCATCCTTTCTGTACTCCAGTTCTCTGACTTGTAGCATACTGATGCATAACTCCTACCTTGTGGAAGAGTTGTAGTAAGTCAGTGACACGACTGTCATACCAAACGTGCACCATTGTATCTGGAACATAGAAGTGATCAAAATCCATAATGTGTCTTCTCTTTTCCTTTTTTGGCCAGGTGAATATGGCCATCAGTGTGCACGGCCTTATCTCAATCATATCTCCCCTAGGGCCTAGGCTGTGTTAGCACCCAGTGACATGTAGGGGGGCAGTTAACAGTGTCTGGCAAATAGGTGCCTGATTAAGGCCAAGAAAGGAGGATTTCATTTCCTTTGCTGTCTCTTTGGAAGAGGATTCAGGAAGTTGAACACATGTCCACTAGTGATTTTTTGTACTTCTTTGGAATAGAGGCCTTTAAAATGTCTATTCAGCAATAGAAAATGCTAGGCTAATATCACAAATATGGTGGATGTCTTTCATTCCACTTTGGTTAATATCGGAATTATGTTTTTTCCTGGGTCCACAATTTTTTTCAGGTTGTCTTCGCTGCTTACCTAAATACCAAGAAAAACACAATCTCATAGTTTCCAAGGAGATAATAGGAAACAATGACTTGTAAAATGTCTTCTTGAACAAGAAACTTCCTGTTTCAAATACTAGCAAGCTAAAGGAAGGATGTTGCCATTTTTTGCGTTATATGAGGGTTAGATTTAGTCTCAATCGGATTAAATTGGAAGATGCTAAAGGTGAAAAGAAGGAAAAAAAGTCTATGAGGAATTAAACCTGTTAAACCGTGCAGCGCCATTGTAAGAGCTGCTTCAGAAATCCATTTAGAAATCATCGCTCTGGTATCTGAATCATTACAGAGACGCCGGCATCACCCACTTCTTATTACTGCAAACATAGCAACAGTTGCCATGCGAGCGAGATTCGCAGCACAAGCACCGGAGTCAGGAGAGAGCAGGGCGGGGCCGAGCCGGAGTCGCGGCGTGGAACGCGCACCGTGCTGCCTGTACAGATTTAATTAGGCCAGTTGTTCTCTTTGGTCCCTGTGCTGCGTCCTGTCAGACATTTCAGCAGAGCAAAAGCAGTCTCAAAAGCAGCATTTGAGGACCAAGTCTGACTTCCACTAGTCCACAAACGTCACCGCCAAAGGCAGGTCTGTGTGCTTTGATGTACCTAAAGCGTGGGTCTGGGCCCTCGTTTTGGTTATGAATGGAGAGAGGGCCAGGGCTTCTCTTCATTTCCAGGAATGAAAAACTCATAAAACTCTCATCATTAGAAAGTCAGGCTATTCGTTGTCCCAATATGTCATTTCATCTAATTGAAAACTAGGAAATCTGTCACCATTTATTTAGCAGTTTGCCTCCAGCAAATCTTTGCAGGTTCCCTTCATGTGGCTGGGAATTAGTTAATTAGAATTACAAAACGCTTGAAGAGGGAAACGCACTCTGGCTCGCCCTTTGGGTTACGAGGGAGCCCATATTAGATTGCTAACAAGCATGCTGAAGGAGAGAGAAGAACAAGAAATTCCAGCCTCAGAATGGCCATGGCCAGAGCTGCATCTCATTCTCTCAAGTGCGTAGGTTGTAACCTAAATATGTCACTCGCTCACTCTTTTCATGCAAATCTTTAATGCTTGACAATAAATTCAGGTCCTTACAGCTTATAAAGAAGGTGCCAATTTTACACACACAGGGCTTTTTTCATATCTCCACTTTTATTAATTTCCCATTTTTCATCACTTCCTCTTCCGAACAGAATATTTTGTTTGATGTTCTTTCTTTTACATTTTTCATGGAGAAAGCCTGTTTCAAACTAAGAGTGGTTTTAAAAGTCAAGGAACTGAAGGAAAAGACTGACATTTTTCATATGCTCCTAACTCTAAGGCTGACTGCTTTTGTTCCCTGTGAAATCTCTAAACCTCTCTCCTTGGTACAGCAGTCAGAAAGGCTGGAGGCCCCACCCGTGGTTTGTCAGCTGATTGCTAGGTGGCGCTACAGAGCAAGGCTACTAGAAAAGAGGCACTAACGATTGCTCCAGGTCCACATGAACTGAAAGGGAGTTCTTACACAGAGCCTGATCGCATTTCAGCACAGACTAGGTCCAAGTCTGATGATTTGTAGGATACCAGTAGCATGAAATGCAGAGGGCACTAGCAATCAATTTATAGTCTACCGTTCACTTTTTGTGTGTGAGTGCATAGGGAATTGTTTGCTTATTTCACTACAGTGCTTCCTGGGTATGGCACCTAGGGTTGTGGTGAAGAGGTTTTATGTAAATATAAGTAGATAGCTATGCCTATTTTTTGGACCTTCATAGAAATAGTGTGAAATTCCTGCAAGACCCCTCTCTACTTCCTTTAATTTTCCTTCCTTATTAGATGACATTCAGGGACAGAATGAGGAGGTACACCAAGTTCTTTAACACCTTCACATCCACATGAATAGCTACATATTTTCTCTCTCAACTCCATACTCCATGATATTAAGAAATTTTCTGCTTTTGTTAATTAGAACAATTTATGGGCACCTCAAGAAGATTTGAGCTTAAAAAGAAAGAGATAAAAGGCAACTGACAGGCGTCCTGGCACTTGCTTAGATTCCAGCTGCTCTCCCTTGGCTTTTATATTTTTCCGGTGCAGACCCTTAATGAGCTTGATAACTGACCTTCAGCAAGTGAGTGTCACAAAAATTATACATCCCAGAGGTGATAAGTATCCCGAGAAAAGAAGTTGTCTAGTCCCTAGATTAGGCAAGCAACGTCTTACTCTCCTCATTATACGAACGATGTGAGCAAGGCCCACAGAACTTAAGTCAAGTGAGTTAGTCAGGCCACTGTTTCTACAAGCTCAGAAGACATGACTGAAGTGAGAGTTAGATACCAATGTGAGGCTCTGAAATGCACTGAGCTCTTTTGTAAATGCTATAGATGTCGTATTTTAAATCAACAGTATTTCTTTTTTTAATGTGTCCAGTGGCTTTCTATTTATTTATTTATTTTTATTGATGTCTTAATACTTTATAATATTGTGAGGTTTTGGTTGTACATTATTATTTGTCCGTCACCATGTGGATGCATCCCTTCACCCCTTGTGCCTATCCTCCACCTCCCTCCCCCATGGTAACCACCAACCAGTTCTCTCTGTCTCTGTGTTAGTTTATATTCCACATATGAGTGAAATCCTGTGGTATTTGTCCTTCCCTCTCTGGCTTATTTCACTTAACATAATACCCTCTAGGTCCATCCATGTTGTTGCAAATGGGACAATTCTGTCTTTTTTATGGCTGAGTAGTAGTCCATTGTATATATATATACCACATCTTCTTTATCCAATCATCAGTCGAGGGACACTTGGGTTGCTTCCACTTCTTGGCTATAGTGAATAACGCTGCAATGAACATAAGCCTCTTGGGATGGTTGATTTTGTGTCCGTTGGATAGATGCCCAACAGTGGGATTTCTGGATCATAAGGTATTTCTATTTTTAATTTTTTTGATGAATCTCTCAACAGTCTTTAATAAGTAAAGAAACAGTTCAGAAATCCAAGGATGCTGTCTTTTTATTGTTTCTTTAAATGTATAAATCTTAAAATTATTTCTATGTAGAATCAGCTAAGAGATTCTAGGCCTTCATTGTGTTTATGAGTGAGAAAGGACAATATTTCTCTTTGTTTCCAGAATTGAAAAACTCATGAGACCCTCATCATTAGATTGCCAGGCTATTTGTTGCCCCAAAATGTCAGCAAAAAGATTCTCTTAAAAAAATACAGTGAATGCAATTGACTACTCTAATCGAGAATATATTTAATGAGGAAATTTTAAAAAAGGCCTAGTTTTACAATGTACTTAATTTAATAAAGAAATCATACTAAAGTAGAGTTATCCTCAAAACTGGTCCCCAAGTGTCTGGAAGGAAAGAGTTTGTCATTTTATATGTTCTGATTGTTTTTTTCTGCATTAGAAATGTGACGAGGGAGTCAGGCTGGTTTCCAGAGACATGATTAAAGAAGATAAGGTGGCAGGATTAGGCCATAGCAGGCTGGTGGATGAAGCAACAGATATGGAGTTTGCTGTGTTCAGGTTACGTCTACACTAGTGCAGGCAGCTGATTATAAAGATCTGTTATGAAGAGGCATAAGCTGAGGTAAAGTGGCTAATATCAGAGGTAGTCAGAGTGAGAAGGGAAAATTTCCCTGCAATCAAAGGATGTATTGGTCATAGACTTAGAGTGCACTATGTTCCACAGGATCTGGCAGAGCTTCAGAGGGAAGTACTTCAGCACTATGGATAGCTCCCTGCTGATTATCATCAAAGCCCAAACCAGAGGTTAGAAGTTTCTGCTTCTTAAAGATGGTTTAAACATGTCGGTCAATCTTAGTCTGCAGAGGGAGCATGTATAATGGAAACGCTACCACACAGGCCTAGATTCAACTGTTAACTACCATTTTCCCACTATATAGTTCCCTACAAATTACTTAAATCTTTTGTGTTTCAGTTTGTTTTACTTGAAAAATGGAAATCATAAGGCCTACTTTACAAGATTGTTATGAGGATTAAATGGCATAATGTTTGTGAGGACCTATCATGATCATTCATGCATTCCACAAATAGGTATTTAGCACTTACTATGTGCCAGACACTGTTCTAAGTATTGGAGATACAGAATCAAAAAGGAGAGACGTTCACGCCCTCATGTTGTTTACAATTTAGTGGAGATACTAATAAAAAAAGTAAATGATTGGCTACAACTACAATTCCAGGTGGATGTAAGTGCTATGAACAAGCTCTCATACTGATTCTTGTTGGTCTAAAGCTTGAACTTTATTGGGCCGCATGGGGAAAACACAGCATGGGCCCAAGCAAGGTGGGAGGTTGGATAAGAAATACTGGTGTAAGGTCAAAATCTCAAAGGACAACCCCAGGGTGAACCAGGAAAAATAAAGTCCACTCTACATAGGGAGATGCAGAGGATAAGTGCCCTATTCTATCCTGGCTCCAGGTAAAGTGAGAAAAATGAGAAAATGAAATTTTTACCCTGAGAAGTCCATACACAAGGCCACACATATACAAGTTTTAAAAACAAACTTATTACTACATGTTTTTTAAGAAAAACTCCAAGTTGAAGTTTTAAAGTGGTCCTGAGGGGCTAGTGTCCCTAGATGATCAGCAAGAGCAAAAGCAAATCATCTGTGAAGTAAACTACACCAAATAACGGCCAAAGAATTGCCAGAGATAATGTTCCAAGGAACATGAGCTCACGATGGAAACAAAAATCTCTAAATACATGATGAAATCAGGAGCAAGAATCTGCAGAAACAACAAACTACACAATTAGACCTACAAAGACTGCAGAGATTAGAAATAGCAGATATTCAGACAAATAAAATAAATGTGTTTGAAGAAAGAAAAGAATCAATTAAAAGTATGTGGAAGGAACAAGAGATTTTCAAAGCTGTCCAGTCAAATTGCAAAAAAAATACAACTTCTAGAAATGGAATAGAAATTAGAAATGAATTGAACTAGAAATGCAATGAACAGAAAAACATATTAGATCCAGCTACTGAGAGAATATGTGAACTGGAAGATAGATTTGAAGAAATTACTAGAAAGCAGCATAGAGAAAGTAAAGGGTAGGAAATATTAAAAAAAGAGGTTGATAAATGTGAAAAATAGAGTAAGAAGATCTGGAATACTTCTAGAGTCCTAGAAAGAGAGAATAAAGAAGACAGGGTAAAGAAATATTAAAAGAGGTAGTGGCTGAGAATTATCCAGAATGTACAAGAGATGCCAATTCTCTGATTCTGGACACTAAACAAATTCAAAGCAAGATAAATAAATCCGTAACTATACACAACATACTTAAATTGTAAGATACCTCAGACAAAGAGAAGCTCTAACAGCAATTAGAAAAGGCAGGTTGAAAATAAAAGAAATGAGGGGCCAACCCAGTGGTGTAGTGGTTAAGTTCATGTGCTCTGCTTCAGCAGCCTGGGGTTCACAGGTTTGGATCCTGGGCGCGGACTGATGCACCACTTGTCAAACTGTGCTGTGGCAGTGTCCCATATAAAGTAGAGGAAGATGGGCATGGATGTTAGCCCAGGGCCAGTCTTCCTCAGCAAAAAAAAGGGGGATTGGCAATGGATGTTAGCTCAGGGCTAGTCTTCCTCACACACACACAAAAGAAAATAAAATAAACGATAATTAGATTTATGGATGAAATTTTAACAGCAACAAGGAAAGTCAGAAACATGTGGAATGCACCTTGAAAGTGCAGGGGAAAAGTAATTAAACATCTCATATCCCATATCCACTAAAATATCTTTCAAGAAAGAGGGAAAATTAAGATGTTTTCAGACGTTTACTTCTCTAACAGAGTCATGTTAAAGGAATTTTCAAAGATGCATTTGCAGAAGAGGAAAATGATCTAGGAAGAAAGTGTGAAATGTAAACATAATTAACAATGAAACAGTAAACATGGGTAAGTCTAAATAAACCATAGCTGTATATAACAATAAAATAATATCTAAGCTGTGGAATTAAAAAAAATCATGATCAAACTAAAATCATGGATGGAAATATCATATATAATTCAGGAAGGAATGATTTGCTACTAAAACGCTCTAAGATCTCTATTTTGCTTGGGAGTAGTACAAATATATTAAATATAGAATTTGTTAAGTTAAATAATATGTTAAAGTTTCTAGGGCACCCATTAAGGAATAGAAAAACAGTGCGTATTCAAATGATCCAAAGGGGAAAAAAAAAGGATAGGATAAGAAAAAAAAAAAAAAACCTGGAAAGAATAAAATAGTATGGTAGCAATGAATTCAAATTATTTCAGCAATCACAATGTAACAATCAATATGACAAAAGATGTATAAGAATCTCACAGAGAAGATTATAAAATCTAACTAAAAGATATTAAAGAACTTCTAAATAAATGTAAAAATGTACTATGTATATGAGAAGGGAAACTCAATATCATAAAAATGTCAGATCTTCCCATATTGATCTATAGGTTTAAAATATCTATAATCTAAATCTTATTTTTTGTGTATGAAATTTATATGGGAGAGTAAACAGCCAAGATTAATCAAGAATAGCCCAAATGAGACATGCCCTACCAGATATTGAGACTTTTAATAATGCTACTGTAATTAAAATTGTGTACTATTGACACAGGGATAAACAAATATGCCAATGAAACAGAATAGAAAAACTGAAAACACACCTACCTAAATATAGATCCTTGATATTTGAAAGAACTACTATTACAGATCAGTCAAGAAAGGGATGCCCATTCTTTTTAGGAAGGAAGGAAAAGAAAGTTCACAATCATTATTTCATGTTTGTTCATCCTGTTTTCTTTATACCTGGACTACATATCCATCATCTGCCTCTTCAATGAAACATTTCTTAACTACCTCAATTTAAAGCAATCTCTCCTTTTTTTTTGGTGAGGAAAATTAGCCCTGAGCTAACATCTGTTGTCAATCCTCCTCTTTTTGCTGAGGAAGATTGGCCCTGGGCTAACATCCATGTCCATCTTCCTCTACTTTATATGTGGGATGCCTGCCACAGGCTGGCTTGATAAGCAGTGTGTAGGTCTGCATCCGGGATCCCAACATACGAACCCCAGGCTGCCGAAGCAGAGCGTGCAAACTTAACCACTACACCACTCGGCCAGCCCTGCAATCTCTCCTTTTTTGAACACACTGGGAATGAGTACATCAGTCACTTCTCTCCTCACACATTTCAGGTACCTACATTCTATCCTTTTGTTTGTTAATAAGAAATAGGTGAACATTTAATGCCCTAATGGTGAGGGAGTGAGGCAGAAAAAAGTTGGAATTATCATGTGGCTCATTATTTTTGGACAAGAATAGATTTGAGCCTGACAAGAATGGAGGGGTCAAAAACTCTAAGTACCAGAGTTTTACTCACTTAAAATGCAGAAATACAAAGCATGGCATTCATAGCCCAACTAATGACTCCCCTAATTTACTATAAATAAAAATATTTAATATTCACCACATATGGTTAAATTATAAATGAGGTATTGTAAGCACCTGAATAAAAACAAAAGAAAAGACAATTTTTGTCCTAAAACTACTGATGATCTAGGGGGAGTAAAGAATAAATAGTTATAATATAAGACAAAATAATGTAAGTGCATAAGGTAGCACAAAGTACTATAGCCTTTGGTAAGGCATGGGTGGGGATGGGGTAGCCCCAGAAAAGGCTCTCAAATGACATACTGATTAAGCTGATTGAGATATTACTGAAGGCTGATTAATATTTTAACAAGATTGGGGGAGGGTGTCAAGGCTAAAAAATAGTTAGGATACAGGGATAGGTCGATGGTAGGTTAAACATAGGGTGTATATGGGAACCAGTAGAACTTCTAGTTTGTCTATAGTGTGTGTCACCAGGGATGCTATCAGTTTTGTGCAGGATCATTCTTTATTATGTAGGATTGTCCAAAACATTGTAGGAAGTTCGGCATTCTGGCCCCAGTCCACTAAACATCAATAGCACCTCCCTAGTCATTGGGCCTACCAAAAAAATGCCTCACACAGTTCCAAAATCCCTAGAATGAATTTGAGAAGAGAAAGAGTGACAGTATTGCTCTGTCTGGAACCACTGGAACATAGAATGTTCAGTGGGAGGTAAAACTGGAAATGTGTATCATTGATAATTTTGGATTCCAGAATGACATAATTTCACTTAATTTTAGAAGCAATGCAGAAAAATTATTGGTGGTTTTAAAGTAGGGTAATGATATAATTGGAGTTCTACAGAAGGAAAATTTGCTGGCAGCAGAGGGATAACTGGATGAGGGCACGGGGAAGCTGGAATGGAAGAGAAGTTGAAGACTTTACAAAGGAAGCAGAGTAGTCAAGTTTGGACACATAAACTGAGGTTAACTTTGTGTGTGTGAGTGTATGTGTGGGTATAATGTGTGTGTGCATGTGTAAGAGACAGAGTTGGAGCCATGGACTGTATGAAATCACAAGAAAACTCAGGAAGAAGAGAGAAGCAAGGTGGAGGAAGTTTAAGGTGGTCATGAGCATGGTGTTGAAACTGTGGTGAGCTGGCAAGAGAAATAAAATGGGAATAAAGAAAGAATTGGAAGAAAAGAGAATGTTTAAGGAGGCTGAGGGAAGTTTTAGTACCAAACAAGCATGTAGGAGGGGTGGTAGTTTAAAGAGGGGAGTATTTGACCTTCGGTGATGAGGAGACACTATTGCTGTTACTTGATAAACATCCTGCTCCACAGCAGCAGATGGACGTGACCCCCTCACGTCTCTCTTTTCTTTTCCTCCTAAGAAGATTGGTTTCACGGTGCTATCATCTTACACAATTGCTTCATTGCAGAAAAACTGTGTAAACTAAAATTTTATAACTTATATTCAACTTTTATAGTTGAGTTGCATTCTAAGTACACTAGGCAAGCTTTCTATTTAAAGGAACCCTTTGATGGACCCTCTTGTAATGTGACAATTCCAAATGTATGTTTTACAGTTCTGATCCCTGGATCTCTGGTTTTCTTCTGGACAGCTAACTAGGTCACAGCATTCTATTCTCAGAGCCCAGCCCCGCTCAAACACTAATTGGTTTTCACATCTGAAAGGTTGTGCATCACTTTGCCATTTCTAAATTTACATGATGTAATCCATGTACAAGATGGGAGATTTCATACCCTGTGGGAGGAGCAAGTGCCACATGCTTAGTTTTCCAAATATATCTAGAGACATAAAATATTTTAAAAGAGGCAGAACTTCAGGAACGCCTTCCTCAATCTCAGATTTCATCAATTTGTGGTTTTAGTGGAAATTAGTGAATTTCTATTACCTGTGGAGAAAATATTTGACAAAATTTCCCACCTTGACATTTATTTTATGAAAGAAAATAGTAATCATCAAAAACAAACATGCAAACAAACAACAACCAAAACCCCCATCAAATCAAGCATTACAAAACCACAGGATGCAAACTCCAGAACCAAAAATGGAAAAATAAATGCACCATTTTGAAGACATTGTTGAGGGCTCTGAGGCCCAGAATTGGAAACATTCATTAGTTAGGACTATAGGTCAAATCTCGCACCTTTTCTTAAAAACATGATGCCAGGCGAAAAATTACACCCTGTGTGATTTCAATGAGTGAGTTAGAATGTCTTTTAGATCAGAGGTTACTAGTACATTACGAGGACTTTGGGGAGAGACCATACAGGTCATCAGCCTTCAAAATGCGGTCTCCTTTGGTCCCAGCTGCTCTGACTTTTCTCTTCTGTTTATCCCATCAGTTGCATCCCCTTCCCACAGAGTGACTGGAGGTGAGCATTGTAGCACTCTCTTCTAGCATGCTTCTCATACTTGGATGTATATTAAAATCACCTGGGAAACTATAATAGATTCTGATGTGTGGGTGCCACCTCTATGGATTTTGGTTTAACTGGTCCTGGGTGTCAGAACTTGTAAAAGCTCCCCAGGTGATTCTAACAGGCAGCCAAAGTTGACAGCCACTGTCTTCCAGGCTGTTACCTCTTGGCCCTCCTGACTTAGTCCATCAGTTCCTGTATCCTCGGGCTCCCCGACTTTAAAAACCTATTGATCTCTGGTCTCACTTGCTCTGTCTTTCGTATATACAAGCTGAAAAGGCAGGCTTGGGAGGAGTAGCTGAATTCTCTCCCTGACCAACTTCCAAAAGAAACTGGAAGAAGTCCAGCAGATACAGTATTGGTGAAATATATCAAGCTTCTGAAAAGTGTCACCTCCTGTGCCAGAGAAATTCAGAAAGCACAGGGGAGTCCTGGGTGAGAATTCCAGTTCTACCTCCATGAACCTAGGGAAGTTACTCACCCTTTCTGAGCCTCAGTTTCCTCATATAAAAATTGGAATAGCTACTTCCTAAGGCTTACTTAGATGACTACTCAGTGTCTAAAATAGTGCCCAGCGTGCAGTGGATGCTCAACAGTGATAGCTATGTAAATGGAAAGAATAGAGAAAATAGTTGAAGCTTTTCACTGATTATGCTCCAAATTAATAATAGTTAAAATTTATTGAGCCAATTTATCCAATTCTTTATCTATGAAACAAATATTTATTACATACTGACTTGATGCCAATTACACTGCTAGATACTAGGGATAGAGTTATAAATAAAACAGACATGATTCTTATCTTGGTGCATCTTAGAGCTTAGCTAAATGCTTTACCTATTTCTGGAGTTGATTTCAAGCAATCCAAAGATTGAGCTCGCTAGAGAGATGGTATGGCTCACAAACTGACCTTCAATGCACCCTCACAGCAAATACTCAGGGCGTACTAGATTATTAAGAGAAATTTGAACCAAGTACACAGACAGACACTTACCAGGGTTCCATAACACTTGTGAAGGGCCAGGAGGGTATAAAAAAACCTTATGAGAATGTCAAAGGGAGCATCTCAAAAAACCTGATGGGTTTTTCCCACTCCTTTCAGGCGGTTGTACAAGTAGTGGTGTACCTCTCTGGGTTCTTGAAGGCCAGAGAAGCTGTGTTTCCTCCACCCCCTGCTCATCCAACTGGGAGTGCTGCTGTGCCTCTCATGCTGTGTAGCTGTCTGTGTATTGTAAGCTGTGAGACTTATGTACACTATAGGAACTTGTATCTTTTGCTTGGGTCTGCTGGCATCTTTCAATCAATCCTTCACTCCTGTGACAATACTGTCTCTCTCAATAACAATTCTAAGAGGTGGTATTATTATCTGTGCTTTACATATAAGACCTAAGTAACTTGCCCAAGGTCATTGAGCTGGTAAATAGCAAAGTCAGACTGAACGTCAGATCTGTCTCACTCCACAACTCATCCTCTTAACCTCTGCCTCAAGTGGACAAACCGCAGGTGACTGGGCTTTGGAAATATCAAAATCTGACTGTTCAGGGAATTAATTTTAAAATCACAAGTAAAGAATAAGAAGAGCAGATGGAACTAGAAGATGATGCTGTGACCGGACCTAATCTAATCTTGGCTTGTGAGCCCCTTATGAAATTACGCGAGAGACTAGCAGCCAGTAAGGAATTGTGTCCAGTTGGCCTGGTTATCAATCAAATCTGCTTATACTTAATTTCATGACATTCTGTAGATTAAAGTCTTCATGATTTAGATTCCCATCTCTTCATAGCTGCAGCTGCACCTCTTTTGTCAGACCAGGAATGTGATAACTATGGCTAAAAAGGCAACAGTAGCAATTTGTAGATGGTGTAAGATCCTTGCTAACTCTCGATATCTTTCCCCACCTTCAAGATAAAAAATTTTACTCAGATGATGGAGTGTGTGAGTGTGTATGCATGTATGTGTGTGTGTGAGTGCACATGTGTGACAACTCATGTGCAAATGCTCTGGAGCTCATGTGGTAGGGCAGAGATTTAAAGCCAGCGTCTTCTGATTTTCCAAGGTTGTAGTATGCACTTTCTAAGGTAGCCATCGAGCTCACAGAAGTGACTGCCTTTTCTGCTCTCCATCCAGAACAGGGACCCCTGGCAGCCATGTTTATATTAATGAAATATGACCCCACCTCCCACTACAACCACTCTTGCTTAGACCAGAGGCGGCCATTTGATCCAAAAAGGGCCAATTGCCTTCTCTCATGGCAGACTGCATTTATTCCTAATTCATTATGCTTTTTGTATCTATGCCCTTTTCCATGTGACTTTGCAGTTCCTCCCACTGGAGGATGAGTATATTTTCTCTCCCTCTTGATGTTGGACTCAGTGATGTGACTTGCCCATGGAATGTCATAGGACGCAACTTGAGCAAAAACTTTAAATGTGCATGTGAAGTTGGGCTTGTCCTATTCGGTTCCCAGCCTTTGCCCATGAGAAGAACATGCCTGAAGTAGCCGCTGGTCCAGGGAGGGGAGAGACACGTGGAGCAGACCTGGAGACAACCTGCAGCCCAGAGTCAAGCCCACCTAACACCAGCCCACAGACACGTGAGCAAGAAATACATGCTTATGGTTGTATAACCTTAAGTCTGGGGATGAGTTTCTATAGAATTCTTATGGCAATAGATGACTGACAAGTCTCTCCTTGAAACTTGATGATTAAACTGAGAGACAAAGAGACTGTCTACTGGGAACTGGGGCAGAGCTTGCTATGGAAGGGTGCTGAACTTTTTTCTTTTCTCTTTTTCTGACTTGCCCCTTTGCTTAAATTTTTTTTTGGCTTTTGTTCATTGAGGTGAAGTTCACACAACATAAAATTAACTGTTTTCAAGTGAGCAATTCGGGGGCATTTAGTACATTCACAATGTTTTGCAACTACCACCTTTATTTAATTCTGAAATATTTTTGTCACCCCAAAATAAAACCTTGTACTCATTAAGCAGTTACTCCCAATTTCCCTCCCCCCCCACCAGCCTCTGGCAACCACCAATCTGCTTTTTGTTTTTATGGATTTACCTATTGCTGTTGGCTGAGTTGTGTCCCCTTTCCACCAAATTCATATGTCGAAGCCCTAACCCCTCACGTGACTGTGTTGGAGGCGGGGCCTTGAAGGAAGGGATTAATGTGAAATGAGGTCAGAAGAGTGAAGAACTGATGCCCTTAGAAAAAGATGGAAAGACGCCAAAGCTCTCCCTGCCATGTGAGGGCACAGTGAGAAGGTGGCGATGTGTAAGCCAGGAAGATGGTGATCTGTAAGTCCCACTAGAACCCCACCATGCTGGCACCCTGATCTTGGACTTTCAGCTTCCACTGTAAGAAAATAAATTTTTGTTGTTTAAACTGTTCAGTACATGGTATTTTGTTATGGCAGCCTGAACTGTGTAATACACCTATTGTGGATATTCATATAAACAGGGTCACACAATATGTGAACTTTGTGCCTGTCTTCTCTCATGTAGTATATTTTCAAGGTTCATCCACCTTGTAATATGTATCGGTATGTCATTCCTTTTCATGGCTGAATAATATTCTACTGGATGGATGGATACAACAGTTTGTTTACTTATCTGTTGACAGATATCTGGGTTATTTCCTCCTTTTGGCTATTGTGAAGAGTGCTGCTACAAACATTTGAGTACAAGTACTTGTTTGAGTACCTGTTTTCAATTCTTTTGGGTTATATACCTAGGAGTGGAATTGCTTGGTCACATGGTAATTCTCAGAACTCTGACCTTTGGTGCTCAGATCCTCAAAGCTGTTTCTTAGTTCCCACACAAGGAATTCTTCCTTGAATTCCATAAGATAACACCAGAACACCTTCAATAAATTCCTTTTGTTGCTGTAGCTAGAGGATTCTTGTTTAAGCTAGAGGTAATTGCTGTTACTTGAAACTTAGAGAACCTAAACCAATAGACAATAAAATTTCTAATTTTTGGTCACAATATTGTAAGAAAAATGGGCTCAAAACTCCTTTTTCAAAGTTTGCCACAGGGGTGGTAAATCCCGTCAATACTAATCAAGTCGGGTGACTATCTTAATGCGATTCTGGAATCTCACTTGACTGCAGACTGTTGCTTAGATTACACTTACCTTTGGGACCAGGCAGCATAGGACCTTGCATTTAGAGCATATTCCAATTCAAAACGACTCCGTAAAGCTGCCACGTGGCTCCGGCCAGGCCCTCCCCGGCTCACCAGGCAATCGGAAGAAGAGGAAGGTGAGAGAGACCCACTGCTGTTACTCGATGCGGGAGACATCAGCTGAGTGAAGGAGGGGCAGGGTCAATCCTTTAATAAGTCCAAAGGCTTAAAGGCATGGAATAGAATATGCATTTATTTTAACTTTCTATTCTAGGATTTCTCATATTTTAATTTCTATTCATCTCTGCTTACTTCTGGCTTTTCCTTTCGGCCTCTGATGGCAACACCCGGCTAGCTTGATTTACTTTTTTGACCCAGTTCTATGCTGAGAGCTGGCCCATTAAACTTAGGCTCATCTTTCAGAAAAACACAGTAGGCTCAAATCAGATTTATAAAATAGATATTTAGAAGGTTATTATTTAATGGTTAAAAGATTCTCTACATTTTTCACTATGACGATAAGATTCATGGCAGAGTTCCTTTAAATTGTAGTTTAAAATTATTTCCTTTACATGAGATTATTCCCTTTACATAAAGTGGATTTACACACTTTTCCAAGAATACATCCATTTCATAAAATGAAGGATGCTTTACTGTCTGGCAAGCGCGAGGACTAAATAGAGTCGTTGTGAGAGAATTTTTAAAAATAGTTACAAATAGTTAAGTATGGCTAGAAAATGGAGTATGAGGGAAGAAAATGAGAAAAAGGAAAGATAAAAGAGTAGTTTTCTTGCATTTTTGAAAACCTTGCTGTTTATGTACTCTGCCTAACTCAACTGAGAACATTAGTGCTTTTGACAATATAATTTCATCAGACACGCAGACAGTAGACTTTGGTTTTAAAAAATAATATATGTAAATTCTAAGCTCTTCATAGTAGCCGAAACATTTCTAAGTAAAGCTCCGAGAATCATGTGATGTCAGTGTTAAAATAAACCTTCAAACTTGTCAACGACTGAATCTCTTCTGTGCATCCTTTTCACGTTGGCTATGCAGGCTGATGGGGAACCTCCAGCGAAGGGGAACTCACTGCCTCTAGATCTGTTCTTTTATTGTAGGACAGTTCTGACCATTAGAAAGTTCTTCCTCATAATAAACCAAATCTATTATTGCACTTCATTTCCATCTGTTGGCCCACAGAGAACAAGGCCAATCCCTTTGCTATATGATTGTGCTTCAGATGTTTAAAAACAGCTGTTGGACTCATTCTAATTTTCCCTTCTCTGGGACAAGCATTCCTAGTTCCTCTAATTGATTCTCACATAATGATTTTCCATTCATTCACCATTCTGATTGCTCTTCCCTAAAATTTGTGTTCCAGTTTTAATTATCCCTTTAAAAGGTCAAAACTGGGTACTATTTTGTTTGGCTATCTCAGAAAGAGAGGAATAATTACATCCTTTTTTCTGTAGCAAGATAGCTACTTCATATTCCAACTCCCAAAGAGCTTATTATCCACTAACATTCATGGTGCTCCTAAACCATATCTCCACCATTTGATACTTATACTAGTGTTTCTTTGACTCTGGTGAGTAACATTATACATATTCCTGTTAAATTTATTAGACAGTCATATTACTTTATCCTCCAAGATATTCTAGAATCCTGCTTTCGAATATATACTGTCTCTCTCAACTTTGTTATATCTGCAAATGTGATGAGAAGCACCCTCTTGACCTTGGTCTAAACCGCTGACTAAAAAGTTGAAGAGTAGAGTGAATAGAGCCTTATGGAACTCCACAGGTCAAGCCCCTTAAAGCTGATTCTGGTCCATTAATTAGTGCAACCCGGTCCAGCAAATCCCCTTTGCACATAGCCCATAGTTATTCACCTCCTCCACTAGGGGAGATGTGTTAAGAGGCTTGGTCAATATAACAAGACAAGCTAGTTTAGCATATCCTGCCATTGTCCCAGTCTCTGGAACCCACTCTCTGATCTAACTAGATGTATCCCCAGACTTGGAGCAAACTTGCCCTGTCAAACATAAAGGTCTCAAGTGAGAGGATACTTGGAATTCAAGCCTTAAAGGTGTCTCCCAACATCCAAGGCCTCTGGCAGATGCTCTGGTTGGTAGGGGCTGCTGAAGTCCTACCAAATACACAACTACTTCTCTCCACTTTGTATGTTTCTAGACTGACGAGAAGGGAAAGGAAGTTTTATGTCTAAAGACTGATACTTCCCTCTACATAAAAAGCTTCCTCTTCAGAGCTCTAATAAACAGTCATGAAACAGAGCCATTTGCTGCAGGCTGTAGTTGCAGACCTGGAACCCTATTCCAATAGACTAGGTTCCAGTGACTCTAAGCTGAGATTTTTTTTTAGGAAAGAGAACTTTCTTTGAATGGTTCCACTTTGGGATTTAGCTGTGCAATGTCAGGTTGATGCTGTTTCACCCCATTTTTGCCCCTTCCCTTCACATGCCCATGTATACATGAGACTATGTGTGCTGTCCACCCCCCCTCCTGTGGCACTCATTTGCATTTGGGAATATATTATTATTTTTGAATTACTGCTCATATTTTAGCTCCCTTGACTATCTTCAAATGCTATCTCCTGACCAGGTGTATAGAAAATTAAGGCAATTATGGAGAAAATTAAAGCAAACAGCTACTTCCCTTAGGAAGACGATTCCATTACCCTGATTACCAACATATATTACTTTATGCAACATATGTGTGATATAAAAGCGATGCCTCCCAATTAATTTATGCACTAATTTTTCTTTTTCTTATTGAACATAAATGAACAATGCTTAATATTTTAGCTTATGTTTCACTGTATGTAAGAATTTTGTATGTATAGAAAAAATTGATTTAAATAATTACCTTCTAACATATTTGTCATATTTTCAAATTCTTACATAACAATTTTTTAAGCTGGGCATGCCTGTGTCCATTTGCCTGTCTCATAGTTTTTTGGAAGGGCTCAAATTCACTCTGAATTTCCCTTTGCCCCTATAGATGTGGTCAATTCTGCTCCACCGTAGGAACTTAATGAACAGGGTAAAAATATGAACAGTTATAGACACTCACACTTACTTTCTCTTCATAGGCACCATCTTACCTACATTCCTCAAAATCCTTGGATAGTCGTGGCTTTTCTATAGACATATTTGCGAAGCTAAAGTTCTTACCTCAATGTTGCACAGACAGTCTTCTAAGTTGGTAACAACTTCAGAAAATTCAGGTCTTCCCTGTAAATAAAGAAAAGACTTTTTTCCTAAAGAATAAAAGAGAGGCAATCCTGGATTTTAAAATTGGTATTTGCATTTGTAAAGAATGAGATTAACAATAAAGTATATTTTTATTTAAAATACACTTGTATTGAAGTATTAATTGAATGTTCATTTGCTGTTCAGGGAGGAATGTTGAGTCTTCCTCTGATAAGAGTTTTAAGTCAGAATTTGCCAGCACATTCAGATAATGAAATAGTGGAAAAGCTTTAATTAGCTTTGCATGTTTTTAAATGGCAGGTTTTCCTCTTCAAAATGAAAGAACCAAAGTGAATACTAAAAACTATTAACTACCTCAATGCCGTATAATATGCCGTACAATGTGTCTGTAGGAAAAGAACTGCTAAAGCTAATTTTATAATTAGCTTCACTTTGAAAATACCATCTCAGATTCAAAACTAAGAGCAACAGAAAGCTCATGACAAATGCCCTATTTTAGGGGTTAAGATAAGCTTTTTATCTTCAAAAACTGCCATTAAAGATATTGTTCATTATGAACCCCCGTGTCAGATGAGTTTGGTTAAACAAACATGTATTGTATTCTGATTATGTTCCAAGCTTTGTTCTAATTGCTAAGGATATAAAAATGATTATGGATCTACGGAAAAAATTCTTGGAATTTTAGACAGTGTTGGTCTCTTCTGAAGAAATTATGTGCCTCCTTTTGTCAGATCCGAAGGACTACATAACCCATCATTTCTCTCTTTATGAAACTTCCACCGCCAGGAGGTGGATAACCCAATTTAACATTCAGGTGCAGTAACCAACTAATTTAGATTCTTAGTCGAACAATTTCTTCCTTAATATCTAGCCCTCCCCTGAGGACACTGCTTTCCCCAGAGCCCTTTCAAATGGAAGCTGTTTTTTCTCCCATATTCCTTGTACCTCCAGGTTGGTGGGGGTGGTGGTGGGGTGAGTGGGGGTCTGTGTCTTCCTTACTGTCATTGCAATTTCCAAATGGTTTCTCATCTAAAAGCCACCAGCTTATCGAGCTAGTCTACTGAGTCACTCTCCCACATTCTTTGAAGGTGTTAGTGTTTGGCTTACAGTCATGTTCTCTAACACCACTCCGTGTTTTTATTATCCAGGTAGATAATCGTTACAAGGGCCTGACCTCTGGGTTCCTTTGTCTCCTCTTTGGCAATGGTCTTATCCTCTACTCTCCCTTAGTCCCTTAGCTCCCTGGTCATACCCTAGACCCTGTTATTAACAATGCCTGCAACCCCTCCTTGCTCTCCAGCTTCTCGATTACCAACAGATCACTCTCTGGGCTCTATCTCCTTTCTTTCTAGCTCACTTCCTCTAGAACCCTGACTGCAACAATCTTTGACCACACAAGTCATCTTACCATTAAAAAAACCCAACTTTTGGGGCCGGCCGGGTGGCGTGTAATAGTTAAGTTCGTGCAATCTGCTTTGACTGCCTGGGGTTCGCTGGTTCAGATCCTGGGTGGGGACCTACTGACTGCTCATCAAGCCATGATGAGGTGGCCTCCCATATAGAAGAGCTACAACTCTACAACTATGATACACAACTATGTACTGGGGCTTTGAGCAGAAAAAAAGAAAAAGGAGGAAGATTGGCAACAGATATTAGCACAGGGCCAATCTTCCTCAAAAAAAAAAAAAACACCAACTTTTTATTGTGAACATTTTCAAATATACCTGAAAGCAGAAGAGATAGTACAATAAACCCCCACATATATATCATTCAGCCTTAAAAACCATGTTTTTGCTAATATTGTTCTATCTATCTATCTATCTTTTTCTAATCTATCTCCCCTATTCTTTTGTTCATTTTACCACCTTTTCACTGTCATTCACTCACCTCACTTCTTCCCTTACTTAGCTTAGATTTCATTGGCAATCATAATCACTCCCTTCCACACAGCCTCAACTCCTTGCCCTACCATGCATTTTGCACACTATTGGAAAAATCCCAATCTTGATTAAATTCATCCTGACTGGTCTTACTTCAAAATCATGACCCTCTAACCTCAAGTGGACCCTCAGTACTGCCTAGAGAGCCTATTACATATTTCTAGCTCGCTCTCTCTCTAACACTCTAGATGGCTATTTTGTACCTTTTCCTCTTTCCTCAAACCTCTAGTTCCCACGACCACATAGACCAACCACCTATGTCTAAACCCATATAATCTGCCTTCACTCCCATTTCTATAGGTGAACTTTGCCTGATTCTGAGGACAATTCCTTCACTGCGTCCTAGATCATATCCCTGCTAATCTACTCAAGGACATTGCTCTAACAAAAACCGTCCCTTCTATTTGTTTTGCATCATCAATGTTTCCTTTATATTGTTTAATCCCATCACAAACAAACTGTAATCTCCCATTTTAAACAAAGAAACAACAACAAAATAAAACTCTGGACTCTACTTCTTCCTCAAGTTACTAATCCATTTCTCTATTCACCAAAATTGCTCTGAAAAGTTGCCTAAATTTGCAGTCTCTTATTCTCCTGCTTCCGTTTGTCCTACACCCCAATCAGGCTTTCTTCTATAACACTCTGCTGAAACTGCTCTTGTCGGGGATACAGAGACCCTTACTGCTAAATTCAATGGTTAAGTCTCAGTGCTCATCTTACTTGGCACAGCCTTAAATATAAATAATCATTCCTTTGTCCCAGAAACATTTTTCAATTGAATTTGAGCTTACTACTTACGATTTTTCTCCTCTCACTTGCTATTTCTCAGTCTCCTCTTTTGGTTTCACTTCTCCTCTTTATCTTTAAATTTTGGATTGCACTAGGACTCAGTTTTTGCATCTCTTCTCTTCTTTATGGAGTTAATCTGTTGTGGATTTAATTCAGTCTCATGGCTTTAAAAAACAACTCCCAAATGTCTATATCTAGCCCACCACTCTCCCTTGAACTCCAAACTCACATATGCAATTCCTTGTATTTATAGTCTTCCCTGCTTCAGTAAATGGCAACTCCATCCTTTCACTTGCAGAGGCCAAAAACATAGGATAATCTGTGATTTCTCTCTTTGACATACTCTCGCTTCTAATCCACCTGCAAATCATATTCATTCTGCCTTCAGAATGTATCCAGAATCTGAATCGACAAGTAGCATTTATACTGGATCAACCCTCCCCCAGATAGCAACTGCAAACTCTGGATTAAATGTAAAAGACAACTCCCTGAAGGCAGGAGAGAGTGAACAAAAGCAGGTAGATTCTGGAGAGGAGTCACATGGAAGAAAGAAAGGGCATGGGGTAAGTATCCCATCTTTTTTTTTAAACAACATTTACCCTGAGGGCAGGCCCCAACTGCATTTTAGGGAACAATTAAAATTCTGATGGACAGCCTGCAGGTTTGCTTGCTTGAAGAACCAGAGGACAGAATTCAGGGCAACCAGAGTGATTCGCTATGGTTTTGTCATGAATTATCACAAATATAATGGTTTAAGACAACACCCATTTATTATCTCATAGTTTCCACGGGTCAGGAGTCCAGTACAGATTAACGGGGTCCTTTGCTCAGGGTCTCATCAGACTAAAATCAAGGTGTCAGATAGCACTGTCATTCTCATCTCAGGCTCAGGGTCCTCGGGCAAGCTCACTGGTTATTGGAAGAATTCATTTCCTTGTGGTCCCTGTTTTCTTGCCAACTGTTGTTTGAGGATGACTCAGCTTCTAGAGGACGCCCACAGTTCCTTCCTACATGGTCCCTACATGCAGTTCATAGCATGGCTGTTTACTTTCTTCCTGACCAGCAAGGGCATGCTCTCTAACTTTTTCCTCTGTGACCAACTGGAGAAAAACTCTCTGCTTTTAAGTCTCATCTGATTAGCTCAGGTCAGGCCTACCCAGCATAATATTCCTTTTGCCATTTGAGGAAACATAATTATGGGAGTAATATCTCACCATATTCACAGGTTTGCCCACACTCAAGGGAAGGGGATTTTCCTTGGCAGGTACACCAGGGAGAAGGAATCTTGGGGGCCATCCTCTTATCACACGTTTGGACTAGAAAATGAGAGGAGATCCTGGAAGGAGACAGTCTGAGAGAGGGAGCCCCAGAATCTGCATATAAACTCTTTCTAAATCTCTGGCTGACCTCTGAACCACATCCGCATGGGGCAGACTCTAAGCAGCCCAGGTAAGCTAAAAGAAGGGGACTGAGATTAAATCTGTTTTTTTTTTTTTTTTTGTGGGGAAGACCAGCCCTGAGCTAACATCCGTCGCCAATCCTCCCCTTTTTGCCGAGGAAGACTGGCCCTGGGCTAACATCGTGCCCATCTTCCTCCACTTTATATGGGACGCCGCCACGGCATGGCTGACAGGCAGTGCGTCGGCGGGCGCCCGGGATCCGAACTCGCGAACCCCGGGCTGCCAAGCAAGGACTAAACCGCTGCGCCACCGGGCGGCCCCTGAGATTAGATCTTTTGCCCAGTGCAGGGCATTGTTCTTACTATTTTCTCAGACTGGAATTATCTGTTATTCTTTACCTGTGGAAATCCTCTGCCCTCTTCAAGGCCCAAATCACAAGACACATCCTTTTAAAGTTTCCAAGCGATTCTACAAAATAATTTTTCACTTGTATTTAGATTTACTTCACTCTTCCTTGCATTATAACTAGGTATTTACATGTCTATATCACTAGCTAGAAAATGCTTTGATGGTAAGCAATGGTTTATTTACTCCTGTATACCTAGCAAGTTCCATTGTACAGGATAGCTTAGTCGAGCTCAAATTTGTTACATTAAATTACATCATGATATTAAAAAAATTATCTAGAATCTGACTACCTCTCATCCTTGTCTAAACCATCATCATGTCTGGCTTGTATTATATAATTGCCTTCCCACTACTTTTGCTGCTTCTGTTCTTTGCCTATTAAAAGTATGCTCCCAACACAGTAGCGAACCCACAGCTAACATCATCCTCAATGGTGAAAAGCTAAAAGCTTTGCCTCTAAGACCAGGAAGCAGACAAGGATGCCCACTCTCACCACTTTTATTCAACATAGTATTGGAAGTCCTAGCCTGAGCAATTAGGCAAGAAAAAGAAATAAAAGGCACCCACATTGGAAAGGAAGGAGTAAAACTGTCACTATTTGCAGATGACACGATATAATATATAGAAAACCCTAAAGATTCCACCAATTCAGTAAAGTTGCAGGATACAAATTCAATATATAAATATCTGTTGTGTTTCTATAAACCAATAACAAACTATTAGAAAGAGAAATTAAGAAAACACTGTCATTTACAGTTGCATCAAAAAGAATGAAAAATACCTAAGAATAGATTTATCCAAGGAGGTTAAAGACCTGTACACTGTAAACTATGTCACTGATGAAAGAAATTGAAGAAGGCACAAATAAATGGAAAGCTATTCTGTGCTCATGGATTGGAAGAATTAATAATGTTAAAATGTTCATGCTACCCAAAGCAATCTAAAGAGTCAATGCAATCCCTATTAAAATTCCAATGTCATATTTTACACAAATAGGACAAACAATTGTAAAATCTGTATGGAATCACAAAAGAATAGCTAAAGCAACCTTGAAAATGAAGAACAAAGCTGGAGGCATCACACTTCCTGATATCAAACTATATCACAAAGCTATGGTAACCAACGCAGTAGCCAAAAGAATCATTTCAAAATGTACTACAGATCAAGTAATGCCACTCACAAAAACCTCCAATTACTCTCGTCTGGGTAAGAAACCACAGCCCTCGCATTCATCTGTAAGGCATGCACAGCCTGCCCCGCCAGTCCGTGACCTTCTTTTCCCCTGGTGTACTTGGCTGCGCTGTCCTCCTCAGTCCAAGCACACCACGCCTTGGCGACTTTGCATTTGCCATTCTCTCCACCTGGAGTGACTAGGGCCTTCATCTTCTCCAGGTCTTTGTTCAAATGTTACTTTATCAAGAGTTTTTCCTTATCTACCGTATTTAGAACCCCCAAGCTAATGCTTTCTGCTGCCTTTCTTGCTTTATTTATTCCACAACACTTATCATCAGAAGACTTAATACATATTTTCAATTTTGTTTATTGTTTACGTCCCTTCATAGAATGTCCACCCATGAGGGCAGGGATTTACTGCTATCAACGCCTCCATCCCCAGGGCCTTGAGCAGCTCCTGGCCTACAGAAGGTGTCCAAGAAACACGTGTTGAGGGAACGATAGTATTAGTGATGCTATATTTTACTTCATTCTCAAACTATCTTATTGTATGGGTAGAGGGCTTTTAATATAATTTGCCTCAAGTGTTTTTTAATTAATCAGCTAATACATTATAAACGAATGGCCTTTTTTTTTAAACATTAAATCCAAACTGTGTTAATATTTCATTGGAGAGCTGAAAAAAATCAAAATAATGGTAAAAATTTAACATTTGTTAAACACTTAGAGCATCTCATTTAACTCTTACAATACTCTGTAATGTAGGCATTTATTATTATTTCTATTTTAAATATGAAAAGGCAAAAAATGAGAAAAATCAAATAATTTATTTAAGATAGTATATCCAGTAAATGGCAGAACTGAATCAAAGCCAGGTAGATCTTGTGATCTTAGTGCTCCTTCATACTCCCTTTCTAAATGTGGCATCTAGATCCATGAGGAATAACTCATTTGTAATTACGTAAGAGGCAGTGCCTGGGATTAGCTTCTGTGCAGTAGAGAGAACACTGGCCTGAGAGTTAAAAGACTTGAGGTTAAATACCTAATGGCTGTGTGACTTTGGGCAGTTTATTAACCACTCTGAGCTTCAATTTTCTCCGCCTCAAATTGAGTTGCAGAATTAAATTAGATAATGTATGTGCAAAAGCTCAACACTGTCAAGGGTTTTACAAAGTAACTTAATTTTTTAATAATTGATACTAATGGGTGTGTGCCCTGGATGTGAGATCTCTGAATTTATGGACAAATGCGTTAACAGTTTGGTTTAAATTCTATACAAATTAAGGATTCTAGCCATTTAGCCGGCATCTTGTGAGAACCCAAGGTGCTCAATAAAAAGCAGAAATCACCAAAATGCCTTATGAGCTGAGTATTCTGAAATCACGGATAATAAATGCCAACATTATGATGTGCTTTGCCCTCTACTTCCCTTTCAGGTGGATGGTTCGTACTCTTTGCCATCGTGCTGCGGCTGGTGGCAGCTTGTCCTGCGTCATGTGCGGTGTGCGCCAAAGATGTGACCCTCTGTCACCAGCTAACCTATATAGTAGGTAATGACACCAACTCTAAAAACAGCGTCTCATGTACCTGGCAAATTTGGTGCCATGCCTTTCGTTGTAATGACTGCTCTCTGGGCTCAGCCCGAAAGAGGTAAACTTTTAAAGAGTAAGCCTTTCACAACGACGAAAGAATGATAATATTATTTCATTTTCCTGTTCCTGGTGGTCTCAACCAAAGCTATTTTAAGAACTTCAGAGGTAATCGAGATATTTTGCTATAACAAAAGAATACCACCATTTCGTGCAGCTATACACTTTTTTTTATAGAAGAAAAAAATAGATCACTTTAATTATATTTTTGTCCACACTTTGTGCAGATTTGAACCCTACCACTGGCTGGAAGAAATATCAATGAATCAAAAACCTCAAGTGCAGTTGTTCAGCATTAGTAAGATTAAGCGATGTACCAGCAAAACAGATTATTATCAAAGTGCATCTAATTTTGAAAGTCTGGTCTTTTTTTATTGGTGGTAAATGAGCTGTAGAAATGCTAACAAGATGCACTGCCTGTATTCATTACATATTGCTTGCTTAAGTCAACAATTTAATAAGACACCTTATTAACAAATTTGAGGAGAATGTGATTTACATCCTGATATCCAAGAAGAGATAAACACGCTATGAGCTCTGCCAATGGAAAATTTTCAGAAACAAGTCTGAGTCAAGATGGAGCAAGAGAAGATGATTTCTTTTATTTCTAAAATCCTATAACTCTCTGAGAATTAAGAGGTAGACGTTATTGTCATCCCTGACAGGAGAGAGACAGCTTCAAGGCTAGCTGGTAGTACACTGTTTCAATCAGTATTGAAAACACTTAAACACTAAACTCTCATCCTCTCAAATGGATTTCCTGACTTCACTACATATTTTTTTTCTGATCCGAGATAGCCAGTGTCTGTAAGAAATAAATACTGCTCATCTACATTGCTGCACCTCTGTATCTCCCTTCTCCTTTACAGAATAACACATTTGTGAAGTTAGATTTCATAAACACAGAGAATTAAATGGATGATTTGTGAGTGGAGCCTCTGTCCAGTGCTAGAGAAGAAGTAATTGACAGAAACAATAGCCTACTCCCTCAGAGTCGACAAATCCTTAGAGGACAAGGGATCCATAAAAACAAAACTCTTTCACCCCTTACCAAAAACAATGAGGAAAAGAACAAAATGCCAAACTGGCCAGAATTAATGGAATTCAAATAATCAGCAATACATAATACAAAAAATATCATGATTTAAGCTTGCTTGTGCTGCAGAGATGGGAGCAATTCTTCCAAAGGAAGGCACTCTGAAAATCCTTTGTCTTTTACTTTTTTTTAAATCTCTTTGTTTCAGCAATGTTGTCTGAATTTCATAAGGGAATTGTGATTTTCTTCCCCCATGGTTGATTGTTCTAATATCACCTGTAGACCTCCCAGGGACAATGGACTCTTCCATCCTTATGACACTGTCATCTGCAGTCAAAACAATTTTAGCATGATAAAGATGTGTTACAATAACTCCTGATTATAATACATCTTTATTGAGTTAAAACGCTTTGATTTCTAATGACAGAGCAGTGATAGCTCTGAGGTGATTATGGTGAAGGGATTTAGCAGTTGGAAACCCTGAGTACCACCTGTCATCACATGATGGACTTCATTGGAGGGAACAGATATTAGACAGGAGGCCAAGATGGCCCAGACTATAATGAGAACCCCACTGACAGATCCTCGGGTTGTCCGGAGAGAATATAGATCCTTATCAAGTTGCCAACTTTTAGCCTGGAGCTGAAAAGCAGAAACCAATGCTCCTTCTCACTCCCCCACCCCAACCCGCACCTTTATGTTTGAGAGAAAAGATGATTGACTTCACAGCATAAATATATATTGCTAGTGGAAAACTGGTTAAGAAGCCAGGCACAGACTTGGCTTTGGGTGAATCTGTACTGGGCCAGCAGGGCTGGAGCAGGTCAGTACACAGCCCCACAGAGAAGGAGCCTAAAAAAGCCACCTTCAAAAAAACATCAATGATGATAATCCCAAACAATGAATTAACTTTGACATCTAAAGGAACAGATGGGTTTATGTTTCTCAAATAAACATGTCACAGTAACAAAGAATATAAAAATCCATCATTCTGATAAAGAGCCGGCTTCCCCTTCAACTAAGGAGTTGGAGAATCATCTTTATTTTGTTTATTGTTCCTACCCAGGTGATAAGCTTTCTCAGAGGGTATAGATTATCTTTGTTCTTCACTGACTTGTGTGTATTTTGCTTCTAGTTTGTGTTTTTCTTCCCCGCAGCAGCTCCTGTGACCACGAGGGTTTTAATCATCACTGATGGATACCTCTCCTCTATAGAGAGCAGAAATCTGTCTCTCCTGTTTAATCTTGCCCTGCTCTCCTTGAGCAGAAATGGCATCGAGGATGTTCAGGAAGATGCCCTGCATGGCCTCTCGAAGTTGCAGACATTGTTGCTGGAGCACAACCAAATATCCAGCTCCTCGCTCACCGACCGCACCTTCAGCAAGCTTCGCAGCCTGCAGGTGCTGGCGCTCAGCAATAACGCCCTCCGCACCCTAAGGGGGTCCTGGTTCCGAAACACCAGGCGCCTGATCCGGCTCCAGCTGGATGGCAATCAGATCACTAATCTGACAGACACTTCTTTCGGAGGCACACATCTCCACAGCCTCAGGCACCTGGATTTATCTAACAATTTTATTTCCTACATTGGGAAGGACGCCTTCCGGCCCCTGCCTCAGCTGCAGGAGGTGGACCTCTCCCGAAATAGGCTGGCCCACATGCCGGATGTCTTTACTCCACTGAAGCAGTTAATCCTTCTGAGTTTAGATAAGAACCAGTGGAGCTGCACTTGTGATCTCCGCCCCCTTGCCCGGTTTTTAAGAAGCTACATTAAGTCCTCTGCTCGCAAGCTCAGGAATGCCAGGGACCTAAACTGTCAGCCGGCCGCCACGGCTGTGGCCGCTGCACCCAGTGTGCTAAGGCTGTCGGAGACCAGCTGCGACTCCAAGGCTCCCAACCTCACCCTGGTTCTAAAGGACGGAAGTGCCTTCCTCCCCGGGCAGGATGTGGCCCTGCTGACTGTCTTTGGCCTTGCAGGTACACCAGGGAGAAGTGTGCCCTCCTCTTCGCCCTTCTCTTGTCCGCATGCGCGATGTACACGAAATGACGCCTCTCCCAGGCAACCCGGGAATTTGCCAGGGCTGGTGGGAGAGAGAGGGTGTCGGTAGGTGCGGGAGGATGGCAGCTGATTTGGCACAGGTGGCAAGAATTTCCTGTTGCAGAGAAGCTGACTAACATAGAGGGAAGAGCCTTGGACCAGAACTCAAGCGCTCTAGTCCTGGTATAACTAGCCCTGTGACCCTGAGTAAGTTCACTTGCTATTTAGACTTCCCTTTTCCTGTCTGTAACGTGGGAATAGTATCTCGCGAAGGAGATTGGGACATCCGTTAAGACGGTGAGACAGGGATTAAAGAAGTTATGAGACCCAGTCCCTTTCCTCAAGGCACTCACACCTGTGTGCCTCTTCATAGTGTAGTAAGAATCAATGGTTCTTACCAAGTGCATGAGGAGATGCTGTTATGACACCACGTGCATCCCACTCGATAGTGGTTGTACAGTACAGTGATTGAGTGCATGAGCTCTGCAGTTAGACTCCCCAGGTTTGAATCTTGGCTCTGCTCTTACTTGCTATGTGACTTTGGGCAAGTTATTTGACCTCTCTGTGTCTTGGTTTCTTCCTTTTTGGGAGTTTTGAATTCTAAGATTTCTGTTTGTCCAACTCTTTCAAAAACTTGGCTGACTAAGGAGAGGATAATATTCAGCCCTTTTAAGTTTTCTATGGTAGTTTAAAAAATTTAAACTATGCATCAGCTATCATTACATCTCACTGGAAGAAGGATATAAAGTGATGCTTGGTGTCATTAGTTGAAGATCAAATGTGCATAAGATTCCTTGAGTTATTAACCTCCATGTGTATTTTCCCCCTACGCCTGCAGTGCATGGTGAAATCCTCTGCACCTGTGGATAACCATGGTGATGAGAAGTGTGCTTGTGGTGGGGGGAGGTGGGAGGAGTCCCTAAAGCTGAAAAATCAGAGGCTCACAAATGGCATCCAGGACTGATCTGATGTATTTTGAAAATGTGCTACAAATAATTATTCTATAGTAGGTTTCCAGAGAATTAATTGAACATCAGATTTTTAACTCCTGACAGTTGCACTTCACATCATGATAGATGGAGACCAACATCAGGTCTAGATAATGGAACTACCAGTAGCACTAATCAAACTCACTTGGAAGTGAATTCAAATCTCAGAGAAATGATTTTAAAAACTGTGTAAATATGTCAGTAATTATATGTGTTAAGAAATAATTCACCAAAAGACAAAAGCAATAGGGCAGCAGAGAGTTTTTCCTTAAATGTGCTTCTTAGACTACTAGTTCGAGAGGATAATTAATACATACTCCAACAAAAACACACACAGATGCACCTATAAGCAATATGTCGTGGGGTTCAAATAGATTTGGGCAATGCTGAATTAAAGTGAAACAAGCTTCGTTACTGCAGCATTTCTCATTGCCTTTAATTTTCTAATGAGCATTATAAATTCTCAACCTTATTTGACCACAAACCCTTTTTTTCACAGAAGATTTCATTGAATTAATGTTTTGCAGGACATTGTTTTGGAAATATTACAATAGGGCAATTTTCAGTATCTTCTAGGTATCTTTTATATCTATTTTCAGAAAAGATTTTACTAGCTTATCAACTCTGCATTAGTGTAGAGATAGATACAAGTTTTGGAAGATTCCAGATGTTTTGTCAAAATGATAGGAAGCTTAATATGCATGGATAAATTCTGATTAATTATAAATATGATTACATACATGTTAGGTTATAGGGTGTGAAATTATCATAAATAACGTATCATTCACCGAGTAATTGTTAAAGATACCATTTTTAAAAGAGATTCTTTTTTAAAAAAACTCTGACTTTTGATACCAATTTATTCCATTAAGATTCTACTCCTGAAGTAAAAGCGTGGTCAATTACCTATATCTCTAGATTGTGGAGAAAAGACTTAGAACCATCATTTGGCTTCCAAATCCATTTTCTTCTTCAGCTATAGATAAATCGTCACAATTCAAAGGAATATAAATAATAATATTCAGTGAATTTAAAACTAAAAAGTGGTTATTTGGCACCAAACACTGACATCTTGACGCTACCCATTCTGTGAACTGGTGGATAAAAAGAGAACGCTTTCATGAAGCTGTAACTTGTTTCCAATACTTTAATGAGAACTTATTAATTTTGCTTTTTGTTTTGTTTTGTTTTTCCAACTCAGAAACATTGTTAGAACACTTTTTAAAAATAGCAACAATGCCCACGGCAATGAAAATTCAGCCATCTTAACAGCACGTTCAGCCTGCCTACAAGCTTCATTTGCTGCTTTTGCTCTCTGCACTAATAGAAAGTGACCACACCTGAGGGGTAATGCGATCCAGACACCGCTCTAGCATCAATATCGGGAGAGTGAGTGGTTCCTTGCCGACTGGACACAATTAGAAGAGAAACTTTATCCTATAATCAGATTATGCCTACTCTCATTTCAATGGCTGATGCATGTATTTAAGAAAATTTAGGTCTTCCTTTCCTTTATTATTTGGTTGAGTAGCTGCATCAGCCACACAAAGTATTCTCTTAATGATTTGTTTTTTGGATTTTTTTCCTAACAGCTGAGTCTTCTAGGACGTAATAGGGCAATACAAAACCTAAACAGCAGCAGCAGCAATCATAACCATAAATCACAATGCCCATTCATTGAACCTTACTATCTCAAAGCACTGTGTTAAACATATCACATATATTACGTCATTTAATCTCTGAGAGGTGTTAATTATCCCCATTTGACAGTGGAGGGGAAATAAGGCTCAGAGAGGTTAGAAAATTTGCCCAAGAAAAGTGTCAGAAGAGAGCTTTAGATCCTGAGTTTTCATACTCCACGTAAGAGATAGAGTGTTTCTAAAATTGTATTATTTTCATATATTTTTAACATTTTAAAACCAAAACCCTTGCTTGGAATAACTCAAATTCTAGGATCTGGCAATAAAAATGTTCTTATCTAACTTTTGCTACTACTTTTAAAAAATGTGCATCTTTAACAGAAATTATTTCAATATGTTGCAGCACTCTCTAACAGTGTATTGTCAAGTAAACAAAAATGGGGCTTATAAGACCTCACAATCTGGTAAACTGCACAAAGGTTGGAGGATTTTACCAGAAACTGCTATTCTCTTTGGTTAATCTTAACTTTAACAGAAAAAAATGAAACAACTATGCCTGACACCTTCCCTTTGTTTTCAAATTCAAAAATTATCATCACATTTCCACTAAAGTTGTCTGCAGTGGAGAGAATCAGGCATGATGCATTCAATCAATGAGCCTAGAATGCTGGCATCATCTCATTCACATCTCATCCATCTAGAAATGTCTTCATCACCAGAGTCAGGGAACTGAGTTCCCTGGGGGAACTGATTTGCCCAAGGTCACACAGCAAGTTGTAGGCAGAGCTGGACTTAGAACACAGAGCCCCTAACTCAGCTGATACTGACACCATGACTTCCTGGTCATCATTTTGGGGATTTGTAAGATTAGACCGCTCAGTGCCTTTTGTTATTAGAATTCATAAACAGATTTCCTTCTGTTTGTTTAAGAATATTCAATAAACATTTCTGGAGTTCCTCCTCAGTGCCAGAGTTGTGGGCACTGGAGATACAATGTTGAACAAGACTGAAAAGTTTCTCTTCCTCACAGTGCTCGATTCTAGTAGGGAAGACAGACAGTGAACATAATTTTATACTGTTATAAGTGCCAAGGAAATCACTGTGATAGAGATGGAGATGAGGTATAACTCAGAGACTTTGGTTTGAACATCTAGGTGGTTGAGGATGCCAGTTGTTGAGATGGGAAACAGTGGGGGAGAAACAGGTTAGACTCTGCGCTTGAGTTTCAGAAACACTGCCCTTTACAATTTTTTTTGAGAGGATAAGCTATACCTACGTAGAACATGAAATGACAGTGCCAGGCAGTCTGAGATTAGATGTCAATCATTTTATTGTGGGAGTTCATAGAAAGGAGTGATCCTAGCAAGGTGGAAAAAACAGCAAAGGTATAAAGTAATGTGGAGGTATTGATTTAGATTTTAAAGGGTAAATAAAATTCAAATAAGCAGAGATAGGAGAAAGTATTACAAGTAACACTAAGAGCATACACAAAGGCTTAGAAGTACATTTTATGACAAATGAATTGAAGAGTTTGAAACATAGTGTTGGAATGTGGGAAATAATGAAAAATAAGGCTAGAAAGGGAGGTGATGCCCAGGTTGCAATGAATCTTGAATGGCAAGGAGTTTGGCCTTTGTGCTAATAGGAATCCAATGACGTATTCTGAGCTAGGGGTGAATCTCTAGGAATGATTAAAACACAGCAATAGCATGTAGAATCAATTTTTCTTTTTGAGGAGATTATGGTATACGAGAATTTTAGGGTATGTACTAAATGAGGTCTGTTTTTTGGATTGACTATGGGATTAAGCAATAGGAAATTTGGAATTAAACTGGTTTCCCATAGGCAGAAAAAGAATTTAATGCAGGAATTATTTTATCTTGGATGAATTTTTAGTCCATGAAAAAAACCTTTTTTCTACCAAAGACATTCCAGATGGTACTGTTCTTTATAATTTTTAACAGATACAAAGAAAGATCCAAATTAGAAAACAGAACAATGTCAATTAAATAGCCTCTCTCTGGACTGATATTTTTCCACATGGTGATAGACTTCCCATGCATTCCGATGCCCTTTAAGCCATTAACCTTGATATTTGTGGATTTCACATTTTGTGATTTATATGTTTCTTTTATGATGTTATCTTTTAATGGTCTCTCTATTTGTCACAGGAGCTGTTGGTCTCACTTGCCTAGGTTTAGTTGTATTTAACTGGAAACTCCAACAAGGCAAAGCAAATGAACGCGCATCAGAAAACCTTTGTCGCAGAACCTTCGATGAATCCCTGTGTGTTCATGAGGCAAGAAATTACCACGCTAAGGGATACTGTCACTGCCACTTAACTCAGGAAAATGAGATAAAGGTCATGTCTATTGTGGGATCCAGAAAGGAAATGCCATTTTTACAGGAAAGCAGCCATCAAGCAGGACTGGCCTCTGAGTCCACAGCCCTTGACGGATCGTTTAGGAACCTGACAGGGAAGGACCGTGGGGCAGATAGCACTTTCTTCCGCCTTGGTGGCAGATTGCTACAGTCAGGATATTCAGAGCCTTCTGGGAATATGGCAGCTTTTAATGAAGCAGGCTTCCTTCCAAGATATTGCCCAAAGAGAGTTGAAAAGCTAAGGAATCTTGAGCCTGGGGAAGTCCAACCTCAAACTCTGCCACAGCATGTAACAAGACCAATAGGTGAGTTGTCTTGTTTTAGAAAATCCAACTCTATTTAACTCCCTCTGAAGGAGGTGGCTTCCTTTAACTTCCTCAACAGAGGAATGCCACAAAAATAATTGTAGCACCAATCTATTCCCTTCTAAAGATACTGAGGTTTTGTGTGTGTGTGTGTGTGTGTGTGTGTGTGTGTGTGTGTGTGTTTGGGGGTGAGGTGTAGATGGAGACTCCCCACCCTCAGGAGCTGCGAGTACATCTTGCGCCTGTTGGAAAGTGGATTTTTTGACCCAACACCTAACAATGTTTAAAAAAAAAAAGAAGCCTTTTAAATAGCAATAGTGTTGTTAAGATTTATGGGACGCTGAGTATCGGCTTCCAATCCAACATCCTTTGAGCTCTAATGCCAATTCTGCAGTAAGCAACCTTCCCAGAGCATGACATGTTAGAGGAATGGGCCTTCTAATGCTAGCGATTCATTTCAGGAATGATGTCAAGACACACACTTTGCTTGCTGAGCTGTCAGGGATGATAACTTCCCAGTCCAGAGAAAGTCAGGACTTAATTCATCGTCCCATGTTGGGAGCCAAGTGAATCTGGCCATGACATCTATCCACTGTACTTGGGCGATGTCAACATTTAGGTGGAGGCAATGAATTAAATGTCTTCCTTTTTCTTCCTGAATAGCAAGGCGATGCTTTGAGACTCAGCAGTGAAAACTTTGACAGCCGCTCTGTAAAGAAGTTCCTGTCATTTATTTGAATTGGTTTACAACAAGCAGAGCTTTCTCTCAGAACATGAATGACAGAGGTGCTGCACCAAGGAATTCTTACCGTGGGGATCTGGCCCTCGGGATGGATTTGGGGACAATTGGAAAAGAACGAAACTCTATGTTATTTCACGAGTGGCATACGGCAGGATGTGAATTTATTCCATTGCATTCCCCAGACTCCACTTCTTAACAGTTTCTGGGGACTGATGATTTGACTCAAGAGAGCAATGGCCGAGGAAACATCTGCCATAGAAACCACATCAGATTGGTTTTATTTTAAAAAGAAATGAGCACTTAGTCCTTCAATAGAAATGTACCTTAGGCAGATGTTTCTTTTTGGCTTTGTCCAATGCCTTAACTTCTCCATGGGAAACTGCTGTACTGGAGGGAATGCGGTGTCTTAACCATTTAAAACCCGGTCCCTTGTTTCACACAGAGAACAAATTTGTTTGTCAAATTAATGCAATTATTTTTAAGAAAGACTTGAAATTCTGCCACACCAGGCATTGTCCTGAAGCTGGAGAGGGCAGGTACTTGAGGAGAAAGCAACCAAGGCCACTCCTGCTCCAGAACAGCAGTCAGTAAGAGGCAATCTCTCTCTGATTATGCCTTCTCGCTTGGGAACAGAATCATAGCATTTCAGGGGTAGAAGAGACTTTAGATGTGATCTAGTCCAAAGTTCTTAACGTTTATCTTTGAGTCACAGAACTCTCTTAGACTCTGATAAAGGCTACAAATTCTTTCTCCAGAATAATTTTGTACCCACATCTAGTACCCCATCTAGTCTAATCTCCTGAGGCCCAGCGAGTAAGTGGCTTCTCCAAGGTCACTCAGAAAGTTGAAGGCAGATTTTAGATTAGAATTAGATGCTAGCCTGGGGCTTAGTTCACCTCTTTCTTTCTATCAATGGACAGAAATACTTTCTTCCTCTGGATGAAACAAAATTTCACAAAATAAGAGAAAGTACAGTGATACGATGTAATTTGAAACTGAATATGCATTATGGTTAAGAGGATAAGGTTTAGTGTCAGACAGACCTGGGTCAAGTTCTGCCTGTGTCATTTAGCTGACATGGAACTGAGGGAGAACACTGAGCCTCTCTAAGCTTGTTGCTTCATCTGTAGAAGTGATAGGACAACAGGGCTTGTCCAATGGATCAGGTCTCTTGTGACTATTATATGAGATAATGAATGTACAATATTTAGCAAAATGTCTGGCTCTTAGTGTATACTCAAATAATGGTAAATATTACTATTATTTTGTGATTAATATTATTTAACAGGTATCATTAATATTATATTAACATGCACCATTTAAAAGTCCCAGACAGAGATTCCTGCAACAGAGACTAGGCCATATTCCAAAGTGCTCATTCATTTAACAGATATTTAATGAATTCTGTATTAAGTGATGGGAAATAAGACAGATATGGTCTCTGCCTTGATGAAGCTAAAGGTATCACAGGTATTTCTGTTTGTTGTTGAGATTATTCTCTGTTTGAAATCTGAACACTACTCAGTACTGAATCGTGTTCTTCCTTACATTTAGTTCCAAGTGAGAAATGAATGCAGAAAAAAATTACTATGGCCATTTGAAAAGAATTTAGATATTATTCACATTTAAAGCTAATCTAACCAACAACTAATCTAAAGATATACAACTATGAACAGTTTTACTTCTAATTCCACAACTTTTAAGTCAGTATCACAACTGATTAAAATGTGGCCATAAAGAGTGTCATTGCACATACACCAAACTGCCAATGTCCTTTGTGGTTTTGGCTAAAAATTAGGAAATAGTCAAGAATTGCCATAATTAGAAGAGCTATTTTTGCACCTTTCGTAAGATTTCTAAGCATCTGTTTGGTTGGGGTAATAAAACTCTGCTCAATGCTAAATTCCTGCATTTATTGTTCAGCAGATATCAGCAGTGACACATTTAGTAGAAGATATGCAACATCCGCTTCAGTCTTGGCAAGAGAAAGTCTTGAAAAGCATTTAACAAATGAATCATGGCAGCCTCCAATAGAAAAAGAAGACAATGGCTTACAACCTCACAGGCAGAGACATTTTATTACAAGCTCATCATCCAAGCCTTGTGAGCCTGAGGAACAGTATGTACAAAAGATCTTACAAAAACATAGATCAAAATATGATGATCCATGTGGACTGTTAAAATGGAGCAAGCCTAGGTATTTTCAGCCAAACAGTTCTCTTATCTGTAAATATGTGCCCTGTGATCAATTTCAAGATTACATGAAAGAAAAGAAGCCAAATCGTCAAGAACATTCAAAGCCCACGAAAGAGCAAATCCAAATTAACAGTGCAATAGAAAGATTCCTTATGAGTGAGAGCAGCATGGCGTTATCGGGGCTATCAACAAAAATCAAGAAAACATATTTCCCTAAGAGGGTTAGCTTCCATGATCCTGATTTAGTAGAGAAAAATAGGTTGGTGATGTCATCCAAAACATCAACCCATTGGAAACAGCAGAAAAATCAAAGTAACCACCTGACCAGCTTGGATCTCAAAAATTGTAGCAATCCTTGGGAGAGAAACCAAGGAGGAAAATGGATTACTGATTCACAGATTCTGAAAAAGAAGAAAACCAATCAATCAGACCTCAAAGGGAAAATTAAAGGACAAAATTTAAGGATAAAATTAAATTTACACCCTTTTAGAAAAGTCAGAGTCCATCCAGAAAAATCTTTGCCAGAACTCCCAAAGAAATGCAAACGAGCATTGTTACCTCCTAATAAACTATCCAAAGCTTCTGAGAAAGCAGCCAAAACAAACCTTGTGTCCTCTGCCAATTTTTCCCAACAGCCAGAGAGTAACAACTATTTTAGACTCACTTCAAAGAGGCTGCCTCTCAAACATGCCCCAAAGCAGACACTGTATTACAAAAAAAACACTAAAAAGGCTCCTGTGCTCAGTGCTAACTCATCTGTAGTCCACCAGAGCTCAATGGAAGGCAACAGTCAGCCTGATGGTCACATTCCTGGTAGAAACCCATCCACATTGCTTCAGCCCACACTCGTTGTAGCCGAACACGGCCACTCACACTCTCGATTCTCGGCTGGGCAAGTGGAAGGTGGAACTCACCTCGCATTGGAAGTTCACAGTTATTTACCAGCTACTTTGGAAAATACAGGAAGTGATGTTTTAGCATCCTGCCATTCCAGGGAGGCTACTGATCGAGGGGCACCAGAGTCCACGGAGCCCACAGAGCAGGACAAATCAAGGACCAGAGAGCTGAACCAGTTTGCTTTGTCCCTGGGGAATCAAACAGAACTTGTAGGTGTCCACAAGACTGACGCCTACAAGGAACCTACTTTAGATCAAAATCAAGCTTTACAACGTGTAGCGCAACACTCAAGTCATGAACAACTCGGAAATGAAGAAAAAATATTAATGACAAAACCCAAAACGTCACATCAGATTGTGGAAAGTTGTATTACGGATGAGGGAAATAATGTAGAAAAAAACCTTCCTAAAACAGAAACTTATGATTCCTCTCCCATTCCCCGGACACAATCCAAGGGCAACCTAACATTTATGAAGACAAATTCTATTCCATACCAAGATAGACTAGAGCTTCCTACGGATAGCAGTTCTTTCAGCACTCAAGCCAGGTGGCATCTCCCCAACACTGGTGAAAAAGGAATTGACAGCGCAAATGCATTGCCCAGAGATGACGGTGCCGAAGCACTAGAGATAAAAATAGTGGGAAAAGAAGAGAAAAAAATGCTCCATGAGAGCAAGGAAAATTCCAGTATGTTAATTAGGACCACACAGATGTCCTTAAGAGGCACTACAAAAGCAAAACAACAAACCTGGGCAAATGGAGAAAGTGACAAACATGTATTATATGATTCAAGCTCTGCTGAGGTGACTATGACAGCTAAGGATTTGAGTATCATGAGTTGTCATGAAACCGAAGATACACTACCTCGTAGTGAGACCGATCTTAAAATTAACAGTAATATGCATACTTTGAGAGAAGTTCAAACTGTTCAACCAGATAAAGATAACAGTGCACGTAAGGAAGACGCAATGACAGTGGAGACGCGTGAAGCGCTTTCTCTCTTACCAGAGTTAAAAGATGTTAGTTCTGAGGCAGAAAATGAGGTGCCTCTAACTCTTAGAAGAACAAATGAAGCTGAAAACTCTGCTCCAAAAACTACGCTGTATCCCCTCTCTGCTGGTTATGCTAATACATCACCTTTAGAGGCAGAACAAAGTGAACAAAATAACTCGAATAATAATCATTTTCTACTTTAGCTTTCTTCAAAAGGACACACAAACACCCCCTAGCTTTTGCGTGCATTTCAAATGTGTTATTCTGGAGGAAAAATCCTCACTAACTCTGTTATCAATGAAATAAAAGTACACAGTTGAATATAATGCGAAAATCAAAGACGGAGCCACAAGATATGTTTGACACAATTAATTGAATTTGTTTCTCTAAGGAAGGGGAAAATGGGAAAGAAAACTTTTGCCTAGTCCTGGAAAAGAAAGCAAACATTAAAAACAAAAAGAAGCCTTAAGCAAATGAAAGATTAAATAAGAAAAAAGTACTTGAGCAGATTTACACTTGATGTTTATTTTATGGAAATTACTAAACACATCTCAATTAGTGGTTTTACAATATTGCTTTCTACACAGATGATTATATATTCATATTTGTCCCCGATCTGTTTTCCTAATTATGTTATGAAAATAAAAATTGAGCTTTGTTTGTTAACTGTAGTCTAGCTGATACGCATATTGGTATATTTCAACCATTTGCAACTGTTCTGTTGACAATTATCCTAAATTGTAAGTAGAAGTTTTTAAAACCTGTCATTTCTCTGAGAAAAAAATTACAGATTTCCAGGGATGGGAGGCCATTTCTGTAAAGTCTGCAAAATCCTATAAATCCACTAGGTGGCGATCTCAGCTTCAGTCATTTTAGAAGTACAACTAGGGCTTCAAGAACAACACAATGGACCCCGAACAAAAGGAATTTTAATGAGCTTTATTGCCAATTGTTATTAACTTTAGATTTTGAAAACTAAATTACCCATTGGCATGTAAGCTTTCAAGGTTTGATCTCTTGAGTTCAGCATGCCACTGTTGTTTGATGTGAGTATTCCTCCTTGTGCATAGGAATTAAATGTTCTTATAAATGTTAGATTTAAAAGCAATAGAATAAGCATCTCTCATTCAAAGCCACACTTATTTGAAAGACAGAGGTATACTGAAACAATTTTCTTACTGATACCTTAGTAAAATGTTGAAAACAAACCTTCATGGTATGGAATATTATAATATTTCACATTTCCTAGTGGGAAAAGAGGTTGCAAAGGCAACTAACTTTCTCTGCCCCATCTCTATATTTAAGTCTCTGTATCTTTATATCCACATTTGGCAACATTATAAAGCTTAAAAGACTCTTAGAACAATGTCAACATTGCTTACATGCCCCACCTACCTTCTGTTTTCTTTCCTATTCAGAATTGCCAGCAAATGACATAACTTTCTTATTTTGAAAGTCCTTAACCCTATTCCCTCTCTTTTGTTCTCTTCTCTCCCTGGATTCAAAATTTTCTTGCTTTTAACTCCAACTCCTCTCCCCTCTATTTTCTTTCAGCCTCTCTGCTTGAGCTTAACTCCTATGCCACCTGTCTGCCTCCCCCGATACCACTTCATTTGGTTAAGCACATTTAAGGGGAGAAGAGCACCTGTGCCATCTTCTTGCACAGTAACTTTCCTGGATTCTAACTGACAGCTCCCTCAGTTTTGTAGACCAGGTTACTTTTTGTCTTGGTAGCTATCTTTCTTTTTCCTTCCTGTGTTTTTTTTTCTTAAGCACCTTCACCTTACTGCAGAGCCCTTAGCTTTGTTCTCCTCTCACTGCCGACAAGATCCCTGATATCTAAGTGTCTAACGAGTACTCCGGTCACTAGCAGATTCTCAGAAGGCAGCGATGATGGTTCTCCTGGACTCCTCTCTCTCTTCCATTTTCTAAATCCAGTCTTTTACCTCCTTATGATGGTATGTTTCCTTTGAAGTAGTTCTATTGCTCCCAAATCCCCATGGTAACCATTGTAGTCTTTGTGTAGTAATCGATTGGATTCCTGCAATGACAGCCCAGCTGGATGATGCTCTGACTTCAGTGTCTTTTTCTTCCGTTTCAGCCCACTAGTGCTCTGTGTTTATTGGGCACAAATCACCTGGGGTGCTTGTTAAAATGCAAAGTCCCAGGTGCCATCCCAGAAATTTTGATTCAGTAGTTTAGAATAGGGCCCCAGAATCTTCATTTTAACCAATATCCCAGGGTAATCTGGAGCATGTAATATGCAGCCCACACATTAAGAAGCAATGCTTAGTTACTCAATGGCCACTTGAAGATAATTCAGTGCCTGCCTCACTATAGGAATTATATGCAATTCTTTGAGTAAGTGAATAAATCCTTTCAGACCAAACTGAGATGAATTTTCCAAAAAAAATTACTTTTATCATATCTCTTCAGTACTTTAGGGACAAAACCAAAATTACCTAGGATTTTATGTCCAAATTCCCTGTTCTGTTTTCCAGAGCTTTCCAAAATCTGATCCTATCTAACTGTCAGGACTTTTTTCCACCTCTCACTGTTTTCCAAAAAGCATTTCCCATCTCCGCTAGGCTGCTGTTCTCACTGTCCTTTTCTGTCTCTTCGGGTCTCGACTGAGAAGATGTACATAGGAGACAATAATGTGTTTCAAATTCAAGGAGTGAGGCAAAGACGACATGGGAGGAGAGTATGATGTTAGTGTTTAAAGATGAACTTGCTTCAAATGATGCCTGGTATAGAGATTTAACCCCTCAGTGGCTACAGTGTTCCACTTGTGTGCTTTCTCTCAATGAATTTGCACATGTTCTCTTTGCTTGGACTGTTTTTCTGTCTCACCAACCCCCTTCATTCAACAAACTCCTATTTATGCTTTTGATCTCAGCTCAAGTGTCAATTCTTCCAGGAAGCCTTTCCTGACCTACACTATCTGTTTGTCCCCCACCTGCCGTGTTCCTTAGTATGCATTCTCATCTACTCTTTTTGTGTGTGTGTGTGAGGAAGACTAGCCTTGAGCTAACATCCATTGCCAATCCTCCTCTTTTTTTTTTTTTTTTTTTGCTGAGGAAGACTGACGCTGGGCTAACATCTATGCCCATCTTCCTCTACTTTATATGGGACACCGCCACAGCATAGCTTGACAAGCAGTGAGTCTATCTGTGCCCAGGATCTGAACCCGCGAACCCCGGGCAGCCGAAGCAGAGCGCACGAACTTAACCGCTACGGCACTGGGCCGGCCCTCATCTTCTCTTGTTTTCCTTCATTTTGGCTTGTAACTGTAAAATCATTAATGGGTTTATTCAGTTGATCTCCATATAACCACTAGGCCGTAGGCTCCACTGAGAGCACGTCTCCCTTGAATCCCCAGCTCCTGTTCCTGGGGCCGTATATAGTAGAGACTCAATAAATAATTGTTGAAGGAAGGAGTGAAAACTAGCCCATTGTTCCCTTTTCTTCACCACTCAGCCTAGTGACATGGTGAAGACGTTACAGGGCAACGCGAAGACGACTCAGGCACGTCACATACAGAAGCAGCTCAGCTTCGCAATGCTGAGGTGGATACCACAGCCAAGCCAGTGCCACCTGACTGACAAGCCCAGAAATTGCCAGCCAGTCAGAGACTTTGCTTTCCTACTGTGCTCCCCCCCATCCTCCTCCCTAAACCTCATCCCCAGGGCCCAGACCCTGTGCTGATAGGCTTTGCTGCGCAGCAACAAAACTTACCCACTTAAGCACTCGATTTTGGGCCTCTTGGATTTTTTCTTTTGTAAATCTTAAATGTACCCTCTTTTGCCCCTATTCTGTTCCTGTTTCATTTTCCAGGCTGTTACTTGTGGCATCCATTCTACCCCAAAATTGCTTTTAGAAGCTGCCAATGACTTGCTTCTATCTCCAAATTAAAACTCCCATATGTCCCTTATCTACAATCATGAAGAGTCAGTCAATAAAAGCAAAAGGGATTCCCTTGATTGTTATTCTGTGTTATACTTTGGAACGGCTCACACCCGACAGAGAAAAGGAAATTCTGGATTAGGTGCTTGACACACTTATTCCTAGAAAATATGCCTGAAGCTTATATTGAAAGATACGGAAAGCTTTTCCCAAACTATTTTAAGTCATGTAATTTTCAAGACAAAATTTTCTGGACATCGAAATTCAGATGATAGGATTGGAGGCATTGATAAGCAATACTGGCATTCATTCATTTACTCAACAAATATTTTTGAGCATCTACTATGTACTGGTCTAGGTGCTGGGGTTACAGCAGCAAACAAAACAAAATAAAACAAGCAAAGATTGCCTACTTTTATGTAGCTAACATTCTGGAAGTGAGAGAATATCCTATACAAATAAATATATAATCTGTCAGATTGAATGGTCAGGAGAAGAGGTTATTTCTTCTGAGATACTCAATCCACTTCCCATAATAATCTTCATTTTTCTTCATAAGAGTTTCTGTGTACTCTTGAAGGATTGGGTAATGACTTGGTCTGGGTTTTGCCTTTAGAAAAAGAATGGGAAACTTGCTTTCTCCTTCCAAACATCTGGACTGGGGTTTATTCTATTTCTCCTTTGGTGAGATCCTTCTTGAGATAACAAAAGTCTCACTTTATCTGCTCCCTTGTTGAAGAGAGATAAAGTGCCTGGGAAGGATCCGAAACAAGGTCGTATAAGAAAGGGACAACAATAACTAGGCTGGTTTGGACTGGACAAATAAGGGCCATTAGGCCTTTATGTATGATGATCTCCAGTGTGAAGAATGTGAACTAATTCCCTCTACTCAGAGCAGAAAAATCAATGTGGGCTGATGTCAAAACACAAGGATTTCAATAGTCAACAAAGCATCTTGGCAGGGAGATTCTTCGACACTTTAGTAAACTGTGTTATCAGGACAGAGTTGTGGAATCTCTTCCTTTGTCACCCTCTGAGAACAAAGTAGACATCAATCCGTCTGACACAGTTAAGAGGAACCTTCTCCTCAGACAGATGGTCTGGGATTTCATTCTGCAATTATACGACTGTTCCCCTCTACTCTCTTAGATCTATGATGATATTTAAAAATATTTTTTTCACTGTTTACATATCCCACTGTACTTACTCCTTCCCTAACATCAATGCCTCCACTTGGACTCTAAATCGATGTCCTTAACCACTTTGTCACACAGCCACTCAGAGAGTAGGGAAGGACCAGGACCAGGGCTCCTGTCTCCTGCTTAAGCCAACGCTACTAAAGACCACTTGTCATGGGGCCCCTGCCTGAGGCCTGCCTCACGGTGAAAAGCCCACACAAATCCATCTTGTGCCAAACTCCTTTCTTCAGAAAATGACTAAGTGTGGCTCAAACGTAGTTAATAAAATTGCAGCCGAGATGACACTGTGAGTCATCTGTCATACCCTAGTCTCTCTTTTACTAATCAGCGTGAGAAACGTTTCAAAATCAAAGAACAGTAGCAAAGAAATATGTGATCCTCGGACTTCATGAGGCAATTAGAGACTAAAGAGCAGAAGGCAAATCAGTCTTCCTGCCTTGACAGTCTTAAAATACACACTGGAAGTAGACTTTGGAGTTACACTATTGGTGACAGATTTTGACCATAACACATTTTCTAAGAGGAAATAAAAATTACTCACTTCGGGACACGCATTCCACCCTCGCATCAGCAGAGACGATATGGGTTTGGGAATGGAATAGCCAATGGGAGGTCTGATGTGGTGGTAAGCCATGTCTGCTGCGGCAGCCGCTGCAAACCAAACGGTCGTGTCAGTTTCCAAGTTCACATGTTTATTTCAAGAAACATATGAACAGACAACAAAAAGTGATCAGCAGTCAATCTGTGTAACATCAGCAGATTCCTAGAGAGCTCAATGCTGTTTTTTTAAATGCTTAAATGAAATATTGGATAATTTGATGTTATAAGTTTATCTCTATAATTGTGCATTCATTTGGTGTTGTTAATTCAACAAATAGTGAGCAGAGGGAATTTATACAGGAGCAAAGGAACACAAAAAGGACCTTTCAAATAGCAAGTAGTTTAGTGTGTGTGTCTGAAGTGTAGGGTGTGTACGTGATGTTACAGGAGGTGAAGACTGAAAGGTAGATTGGACCAGACTGTACAATGTCATTAATGCCAGGCTAAAGAGCTTATACTGGACACAGGAAGACATGGGGTGCCACTGAACTTTGCACTTCTGAAAACACCTCTATCACTTGGACAAAACAGATTATTTTTTTAAGCTTAAATTTCATTGCTGGTTACAAGATTGTTGGGATTTTAATTTTTAATATTTATAAAGTAGTTATTATTTGCTAAACTTTGTTAGATACTTCCAACCCATCATTTTAGCTAATACCACTCATTGATTAAACTCCCTAATGCTGCCTGCCTGCTTGGACTTCTGAATATTTCTCCTCTCAAACTCCGCATTACTGTGTTATGGTTCTTGGGACTTCATTGTAGATTCCTGATTGCTGAATATTTTTCTGTTCTGCAACTGATGATTTCTGTACTCCCTCAGAAACCAAGCTTATAGTTACTTTTATGAGCATGTTTTGTATCAGGCATCATGGTAGATACACACATAAGCTCTTTCCATCCTCCTAACAACCACGCAAGGTAGGTAGTACTGGTGTGTGTGTGTGTGTGTGTGTGTGTGTGTATATGTTTATAACTAGTTTTTAATTTATAAAACATTTAAATATAAATAGTAGTCAGAGTAGCCTCTTATTCCAGATTCCATGCTCTCTTCAGTCACTTCACATTGAAAATACTTTGTAAACAACATACGAAGCTCTTTTTATTCCTCAGAAAAATTGCTCTGCACCAATGAGAGCCTAAAACTCCAGGACACTGCTGCTTCCTGTCTTCTAGGTGGTGATGTCATAAGCATTTGTCTATCTCTTGATGCCTTTTGAGATGTGACCCACAATCACTACTTCTCTATCAAAGTTTACTCCAATTAAACTCTGTTTATAGATCTACTTCCAGTAGATCTAGTGAAATTTACATAATGTAACTTGATCAACATTTTGCTTTATGAGTCAGTCAGAATCACTATCTAATTTTGCCAAATGTAAAATTTATACTTGTTCTTTGTAGAATTTTAGAAAATTAAGATAATTAGCAAGAATAAAATCTTATTCAGAAAGGACAATTGTTAAAATGTTTTGAGTATTTCTTATATATTCTTTACATCATTGAGCTCATGTCCATATACAATTATGCAATACTTTTTTCCCTTAAATTAAATATAAGCATTTTCCCATGTTATTATAACTCTGTGTTAACATATTTTTAATGACTCTGCATTTAGTGTGATTTACTCAATCATTCCTCAATTTTAGGTTGTTCAAATTTGGGTATAAACACTTCAAGAATATCTTTTTCAATATGATTTTTCTGATTTCACAGGTTATTTATTTATGGTATTTTGAGGGGTGAGATTAATATGTCAAAGAGCATAACTACCTTAAAGAGTTTGGATACATACTGATTAACTGTTTTCCTAAACAGTTGTACTAATTTAAACTCTCAATAGCAAGTGTGTGAGAGGGCTTTCATTACACCTGAACCAAATCAGTTTCCTCATTTTATAAAAGATTTTGCTAATACGAGAGGTAAATATATCAGCTCATTTGTTGTTATTTAAATTTTGTTCTTCGATAAGTAGTGAAGGTTAATATTTTTCCAGATATTTATTAGCTATTAGTATTTAAAATCTTAAATTCATGTCCTTTGCCCGCCTGGCATTTTAATATTTCCTTGCAAGAGCCATTCCAATCGTCCAGTGGTTCCAGGTTGAGGGCAGAGTCAGGAATTTCATTTCTGCTTTTGTCTTCAATGCCCTTTGTAGAATATTTGCATTGTCACATTTGCCGACCACTTCTTGCCACTGTCTGGTAGAGTTAGAGTTCTGACACTAAGAAAAAAATAAACAGAGCTTAGCAAACTTAACATGTCTTATAAAATGTGCTTTCTGTGTCACAAAAAATTAGGCAGGTTAGGTTCCTTCCATGGGCTACTCTTGGCTATTTTTAATTCTTTTTGGAATGAAGTAAATAAATAAGGAAACGAACTGATGCTTAATGATCACTGATTGCCACACTCTAGTTTTTCACCTTATGACCATTTGGATATTATTGAGCTGGTGCAGCAATAAGCACATAAACCAGTGTAGTGAACGCATTTAAACTAATTATACATATCCTAATGGGTGGGGAGGGACTATTCATAAAGTGAGTTAAACTCAGATGAAGGTGCCAAACGTCTCCTTTGAAACTCTTTTGGACTCTGATATCAAGAATATAAAGTTACTTGTTAGCTTCTTGGCACTGTGTCTAGAAAATCAGTTTAAGATGAACGATATTTAATTCTTCATTATTCAAAGTAGATTCTGCAAGCCCCTGGCATCTCCTTCTCCCTTTGCTTTATGCACTCCTGGAAGTGATACTACTCATCATCACCTCTGCCAGAAAGTGGGCAGTGCAACCTGAGGGCTCATGGGATTGAAATTTGTCACCTTTCAGATTGTTTTATCAGTCTTGCCTAAGTGGCCATGCCACACTAGCAGCTGGGAAATTTTCTGGCATTTTCAGGAAAGAGACTGTCAGCCCCATTAATCTAATTTTTACCTTGATTGCTACATAAAATATGTTAAATGATTTATGTAAATGTTGGCTTCTGCTTTCACAACTGAAGCTTTGCTATTAAAAGAGAATAAGGCTAAATTTAAAAATATCAATAACTATTTATTGAACACCTATTATTTCTTCAGCACTACTCTGGGATAACTATCAATCATTTAGTAAAGCTTATAATCTAGATTCTAGAGTAGGACTCTCCAATAGAACTTTCTGCAATGATGAAAATGTTCTGTGCTATTCAATATGGTAGCATATGGCTATTAAGCACTTAAAATGTGGCTATTGTACTGAGAAACTGAATTTTTAATTTTATAATTTTAATTAATATAAATTTAAATTTAAATAGACATAAGTGTCTAGTAGCTTCCATATTGGACAGCACAATTCTAAAGAATAGCTGTCTCCCACTCCCATTATCCTGAATGAGACTTGAATTAAATACAATTTTGTGAGTCAGACTCAAGGGTCTACATAACCACAGTGTCAATTTGTGGATTCAAGTTCTTCATGGTTTATCAATACTTTATCAAGAAAAGAAAAGACATGGATGGAGATTGTCAGTGTTGTCTCTCAAAAGAGATAGGCCAGTGAACTACAGAAAAAGCATTCAGTGCAACATGTCATAACCTTTATTCTTTTATTCATGTGACAAAATGTGAGTGATAATAGGCTAAGAAAAAAATGAAGTGTGATACTTTTCAATAAAATTTGGTAGATCAATGAATAATTAATAAAGAAGTGAATTACTGGATTTTTCACTGTTTTTTATGGTTCAGTTGTAGATTCTGAAATGTGATACCTTTTTCCTGGAATGTTCTTCCCTACCCTCTTTTCCTGTATTACATCTATAGACATTTAGGTCTTAGCTTAGATGAACTGTCTCTGGGTGTCCTTCGTATGTTCTCCCATAACACCCTGTACTACAATAGCATGTATTATATTATACTTAATTGCCTATTTACTTGCCTGTCTTTGCAAATATATCACAAGTCCCTTGAGGTCAGGGACCGTGTCTTTTCACCATTGTATCTCCTTTGCCTAGCACAGTGACTGGCAATTAGTAGGAGTTCAATTGACGTGCACTGAAAGAATCAATAAATGAGGTAGTTTAAAGTATGACTTCACTGGAAATAATATAGATCATGGTATATAGGACTCAATAAACATTTATTTTACAAACAAATGAAGATGATAAATCAATGTCAATATCTTGCTCATTATTATGTTTTGAGGCCAGAGCATAATGCCTAGTCTTCAAGAAACATTGTAAAATGAATATAATGTTTAGTTTAATATTAATTTACATCATGATTAGGTAAATAATTGAGATCTGGTGGCATATTTAGTCCATAATACTATCTTTTGTTCAAAACATTTGGGCAGGAGGCTTCAATAAACTGAAGCAGTATGACTATTAAGAAATGCCCTTAACAAGGAAATCTGGAGGCCTAATTTCCAGTCTGGCTTTGCTTTTAACTCTCTGGGAGATCCTAATTAAGCCAATTTGCCTCTGTGAGTATTAATTTCTCTCAATGTAAGATGAAGCAGTGAGGACACGGTATAATGGAGACAGGCATGGGCTTTGGGGATGAGGAGCCACGCACTGAAGTCTTGACTATACCTCTTACTAGCATGTGATGTTGAACATAAATCTCATCCTAATAGAACCTAAACCACAGGTTATTGTTAGAATTAACAGAGAGAGTGTACATAGAGCATCTGGCACGTTGCTGGCTCTCAATAAGTGTTAGCTGTTGTTGTTGCTATAAGTATTATCATCTACAGATCCAAGGGTCTTACTGATTCCTTTTAGTCTGAATCTAGAAAACTAGATATCAAAAAGATTGTTGCATAATTTCTGTTCTGTTTAGACCAGGAATCTTAGTTCCTTTTGAGGTTTTCTTTGGGTATGAATACCAAGTAAAATATTGCCTTGAGTCACTGCAAATTACAAGGCTACAAACCATCTCATCTGTCATCAGCCCCCGCTCATAATGCAATCTGGCCATGGTGGAGAGGATGACTATGCAGCCCTCCATGATGAACTTAATTAGCTATACATTGCTGATGGATAGATTCTGGATTTCTAAAGTAACCTATCACTTATTCTCTTATGTTTCATAAAAATAAATCTAAGCATTCATATAAGAAAAGCAATAAAGTACAGTATTTTGTTTGTAAGTTTTGACTAAGATTAAAACCAGAATGTTTTTTTTTCAATTTTGACTGTGTGTATGTGTGTTCTAAAAATCATAATTGATTCTACTTCATTGTTTTTAATAGGCAGGGCTGTGGTGACACAAAGCAAATGCGTCCTACCATCCCAGAAAGAGCTAAGGCACATTCTTTGTTAAACTGACACTTTTTGATGATGTATCACCAGAGCATATAGCATCTGAGAGAGACCATGAGATTGCAATCTTGAGATTGTACTAAGAATGGCTTAATTTTTTAAACCACATCCCATTCTCATTACAGACTGTCAGAAGAATAGATTAATTTGCACCATTGTCTGTTCTCATTGTAATCTTTGTCAGTGTAATGAAGTATCAGAATGTTAATATCAGCTATATTCTTAGGAATATCACCATCCATTGGACCGATTTGATCTTTCCAATGATCTGTGTAGTTATTGGCTGGCTCTGCTCTACTCAGTGATAAACTGATACAGATTAGCACTGCAAATGTAGGATTTCAGAACTTTAGCTCACTCCTATTTTCCTGTCACTTGTCATAGCACAGTCCACATCATCAATGTGCTTATGTTCTTTGAGGTTATTATATTTAGGACCTTAATCATATATGGAGAAGAACATAATTGTCAAATATTTAAGGAGAGGCAGCAAACACAAATGGCTACAAATATGAGACCTGTGACATAACCGTGTCTCTAAATGTACTTTAATTCATAATTTTTAAAACCGTATGTAAGACAAAAAAAGTCTGCAAGCCATATTTAGCTCCTGGACTACAGTTTGCAACTCAGAGTTAAAGCCTCAATATAAAATCTTACCAAAATCTGGCTAGAATAAATTGGCAGAGGTTCTTAAATTGCTGCCACATCCCAGACTTAGAGCCTGGCATTAAGGAATCCCAGGACACAGAGTTGAGTCTTCTTGTGAACCAGCTGGCATCATACAAGAAATGAATGTAAAACAAGAGGCTCTCTTCTTGGCCCCAAATTATAGTCTGAAAGTGATCCTCAAAATTTGGTACCTGGTTATAGGGGAATGGCACTGGATAAAATATACTGATGGATTCATTCATCCCAGATTTCTTCTTTAGTTTTTCATGATGTATCAGAGGATACAGACCCAGGAGAGAAACAAAATCTGGGAAGCAGGTGTTGGTTTCTTCCTCTGAAGTGTATCCAGGACAGCTCTTGTTCGTCAGGTCACACCAGGTCCTTTTTTCATCTTGCCTGGTTCTTCTCTCTCTGGTTGGTTTCACACCTTAGCTTCTTCTCTTCCTAATCTCATCATTTCTTTCACAAATCTGCTCTCTTCCTGTATCCATCACTCTCCTGCTGGCTAAGCCAGAAGCCTGGAAGTCTTCCTTGACTCCTCCCTCTCCCTTGTGCTCCCACCTCACTCCGTCGGCAAGTCTTATTAAAATCTCCCCCAAACCAACCTCTCCTTTCTCTTCCAAAGCCACTACCCTAGTCAAAGTTTTATACCTTCTCTTCCAGACTACCTGGTTTCCTTGCCTTTGGTTTTGAACCTCTCCAATCCAGTCTTTGCTTTGTAGCAAGAGGGAGCATTCTAAAATAATAGTAGAGTTGCACTATTGCCTTGCTTAAAATCCCATAATGACTTCCATTGTTGACACACAAGGCCCTTCACTATCTGGCTCTAGTTTTACATTCACAGCATGAGTCTGGTGACTGATTCCCTTGTATTCTCTGATTCATCCCAACTGGATTATTCGTGGATCTCTCTCTCATGCCTCTGCACCTTGCCCATACTGCTTTCTGCTGGGACACCTCCTCTACCTCCCCACAGTTTACCTATTTAATTAGCAATCATCTTTTTTTCTTATCATTTTTACTGAAGTAGCTTTGGTTTATAACATTATATAAGTTTCAGGTGTACAACATTATAATTTGACATGTGTATACACTACAGTGTGCTCACCAGCAAAAGTCTAGTTTCTATCTGTCACCATACAATTGACCTCCTTTATTCATTTTGTCCATTCCCCAGCCCCCTTCCCCTCTGGTGACCACCAATCTGTTATCTGTATCTATGAGTTTGTTTTTGTTTTGTTTGTTCATTTTTTTAATATTCCACATATGAGTGAAACCATATGGTATTTCTCTTTCTCTGTCTGACTTATTTCACTTAGCATAATACTCTCAAGGTCCATCCACGTTGTCACAAATGGCCAGATTTCCTCTTTTTTATGGCTGAGTAGTATATATATACACATAGTATATATATATAGTAGTATATATATATGTATACTACACACATATATATACATATATACACATATATATGTATACACATACACACACACACATATACACACACACATACACACCACATCTTCTTTATCCACTCATCCATCGATGGACACTTTGGTTGTTTTCATATGTTGGCTATTGTAAATAATGCTGCAAAGAACATGGGGTGTATACATCTTTTCAAATTAGTGTTTTCATATTCTTTGGATAAATACCCAGAAGTGGAATAGCTGGATCATAAGGTAGTTCTATTTTTAATTTTTTGAGGAATCTCCGTACTGTTTTCCATAGTGGCTACACCAATTTACATCCCCACTAATAAGGTGCAATGGTTCCAGTTTCTCTACTTCGTCTCCAATGCTTGTTATTTCTTATCTTTTTGATAACAACCATTATAACAGGGATGAGGTGATATCTCATTGTGGTTTTGATTTACATTTCACCAATAATTAGTGATGCTGAACATCTTTTCATGTGCCTGTTGACCATCTGGATGCAGTTCAGGTATCATTTGCTCTAATAATCCTTCTCTGATATCCTTTTCCCACTACTAGTCTGGGCAGGAGACCCCTCCAGGGAGCATCCTCACCACTATGTGCTTCTCTCTAGTTGGGACTCACTCCCTCTCTGTACTATGATGGCCGGAGCAATGCCTTATTTCTCTTTGTTTTCCTCCTAGTCTAGCACAGTTCCTGGCCAGAGGAGCACTCAATGATGGCCCAAAGATAATATTAATAGCTAATATTTATTGAGTGCTGACTATTACCAGTCACCATTCCAACCCTTTGAGATAGGTCCCATTATTATCCCCATTTTAAAAATAAAGAAACTGAAGTATGGCTAGGTTAAGTAGCTTGCATAAGGTTGCAAGACTCATGCTTTTACACATTATGCCAATTTCTTTAGCCCATACACTGTTAGCTGAAAAATGTTTTCTTAAAAATTGAATGAATTGCCAACATTTAAAAGTCTTTAGATTTCTAAACAAGCACACAGAAATTAGTTGACATGGTAACAGTGAGCAGGCATCTCTATATCCCCGAATGGCATGCTTGGCTGGAGCCGGGTAGCAGCTGTCCCTCTGAGTCAGAGCATGTGATTTCCTGTTCATCACATTGTCCTGTGTCCAGCATTTGCCTGTTTCCCCCAGCTCTGTGAACATTTGATCTGGCGACTCTTGTGATACTGGATGTCATAGCTTTTTTGGTTCCTTCTAAACCTGAGATTATAAGGTTAATCTAAACATGTACTATGCAGAAGAGACCCTAACTTCAAGTTCTTCTGAAAGCATATCTATCACTTGATTAGGAGTCAATGCTAATATTTGCATTCTACTTTTCTATTTCTCCCAGGAGATAGGATTCTGCTAAATCCAGGAGGAAGAGTCATGTGTAATGTTGCGACTACCATAATTGATAATGCTGTCCAACATTGTAGTCATGGATTTGTTCTTCATTGTAAATGGCTAATATGTAGCTTATATTGAATCTGATGGTTTACATAATTTATTGCTGAACATATGCTAGATTGCCTAACCACTGCAATGATATTAACAGTTCATTTCTTGATGCATGGCCACTGTCCTACTTTAAAAAATTCAGCATCTATCATAAACAAACTCTCTTTCCAATAAAGTACTATAAATTCTAATATCTGGGATACTGGAAACAAGTTATTCTTGGGCAAGACTTTTAACTGTTTTATTATATAATCTTCTCCCTCCAAAATAAGTAAATATTTCTGGAGGTCTATAAGAGAGGGCATCTTTACCTCTTTGAAATGTTCATTTTATAATTAGCAAAGGATAATGGAGTAGAGAAAATTGCAAAACTGTCTGAGTAAAATATGATAAATACTATGATAAATGATGACTTGGGGCATGGAAGAGACTGCGCTTAATTCAATATTGAAGAATTAAGGAAGATGTTTTTGGAAGAAGTAACACTTAAGCTAAGACCTAAAAGTAAACTGGAGTTATTACAATGAAAAGTGGGGAAGAGTGTCTCTGACAAGGAGACAAACGACTAGAACATAGATGAGAGGCTGCAAGTGGCAAGAGGCGGACTTGGGGAGGAAGGCAGGAACATAATGATGAGGGGCTTTGTAGATTATTTTAAGAAATTTTGTTTTTATCTTAAGAGCAAAGGAGAAACATTGGAGATTTTAAGTAAGGGAAACCAGATGATCAAATTTGAGTTTTTAGAAAGCTAAATCTAGCTATAGTATGACAACTGGTGAAAAAAAGATGGTAAGCAAAACTGGAGACAAGGATGCCATTTAAGACACTGTGCAGTACTCTACATGCAAGTTAAGGAAGTAGCAGTGGAAAGGGAGATAAGTGGAAGGATTTGAAAGATATTTAGAAAGTGGGATTGAACAAAAGAAAAGTAAAAAAAGAAAGAAGGGAAGGGAGGGAGGCAAAAAAGGAAGAAGAACTAGGAAAGAAAAGAAGGAAAGAGAAGCATCAAGGATGACTTTGAAGTTTTTGTACAGGCTTTCTGGAGAATGAGAGTGCCACTCGAGGACAGAATCGCAGGAAGACTTGACCTTGTGTTAGACTTTGCCTTTATCTTTCATCTTAAAGTGCAGAGAGCTTTCATTTTACAAAGTTCAGTCACAAACATCATCTCACTTGATCCTCACAGTAATCTTTGTGGAGTCATCAGTAACTGCATTTACTGAGGAAACTGAGCTTATGAAAGGGCCTGGAGGCCAGAAGAAATGCTACACATCGAAGGAAGCAAAAGGCTAGAGTGGCTGGAGCACAGAAAGTGAAATGATAAGAGCAAAGACAGAGATAGAATCACGTAGAGTCTTGCAGGACATACTAAGAATTCTGAGATTTAATCCTAGGAATATGGGGAGCCATAGGATGATTTTAGACAAAGGTGACATAATCAGATTTATGCTTTTAAAATATCATTCCACTGCACGTGTAGAATCAGGGAGGAAGGAGAGACGAGAATAAAGGGAGAACAGTCCAACGACTATTGCAGTAGTTAAAGTGGTAAAGACGGCAGTTTGAACCAGGGTGGTGGTGGATGAAACTTCGAGGAGTAGACAGATTTGAGGTATGTATCTCACCACTTCTATTCAGTGTTACGCTCAAGGTCCTTGCCTGTGCAAGAAGGCAAGAAAAAGACACAAAAGACATACAGACTGGAAAGAAAGAAAGTTTTCTCTCATTCACGGGTGATATAATCATCTACGTGGAAAATCCCAAAGAGTACAAAAAAGATACTTGAACTGATGTGTTAATTTAGCAAATTTGTAGGGTACTAGGTTGTTATTTAAAAATTAATTATATCTCTATTCTAGCAAAGAACCATTGGATATCGAATTTTAAAAAATAACATTTACAATAGCATCAAGAAACGCAAAATACAGATAAGTCTAAAAAATATGCAAGGTTTGTATGCTGCAAACTATCAACACATTGATGACAGAAATTAAAGAAGAACTAAATGAAGGGAGAGATAAACCACGTTTATCGATTGGAAGATCCAATATAGTTAAGATGTCAATTCTTCCCAAATTGATCTACAGATTCAATGCAAACCAACCAAATTTCTAGTAAGCTTTTTTTTCTCTTTCAGTAGAAATAAGACAAGCTGATTCTAAAATTTATGTAGAAAATCAAAAACTCTAGAATAGGCAGAGCAATTGTAAAGAAGAGCAAAGTTGGAGGATTCATATTACTTGATTTCAAGACTTACTATAACCTATCATATAGTGTGGTATTGACGTAAGGGTAGATTTATATCAATGGGACAGAATAGAGTCCAGAAATAAATACACACATATATGATCAATTAATTTTTGACAACAGTACCAAAATAATTTAATGGAGAAAGGAGAGATTTTTCAACAAATCACGCTGAAAAAAATTGGACATCCATATTAAAAAACAAATTAACAACAAAAAAATAACAAACTCAACCCATACCTTGTACTATTTTCAAAAAATACCTTCAAATATATCTTAGAAACACACAACCTGAACCTGTAAGACTTCTATAAGAAAACATAGGAGAAAATCTTTGTGGCCTTGGGTGAGGCAAGAATATTTTAGATAGGATACACAAAAAATTTGATTTAAAAGTTTGATAAGGTAAATTTCATTGAAATTAAAAACTTCTGCTCCTTGAGAGACATTGATAATAATATGAAAAGGCAAGCCACAGACTAGAGAAAAATACTTGCAAAACACATGGCAGATGAAAGACTTCTGTCTAGAATCTAACTCTTACAAATAAATCATAAGACAATTCTAATAAACACTTCACCAAAGAAAGGGATATGAACAGCAAATAAACACATGAAAAGATTATCAACATCATTAGTTATTAGAGAAAGATAAAAATAATACCACAATGATATACCATTATACACCTACTCAAGTGGCTAATATTTTATTGTAAACAGGTAATGAAAAAGTGCTGACAAAAATGTGGAGCAACTGAAATTCTCATTCACTGCTGGTGGGAATCCATAATGGTACAAACACTTTGGAAAAATTTACCATAAGAACTAGTAATCATCTCTTATGTATTTATCCAAGAGTAATGAAAACATCCACACAAAGACCTGAATGGTTTTAGCAATTTTATTCATAATAGCCCCAAAGTGAGAATGACTCAAATGATCATCAAGTTGTGAATGCATAAATAAATTGAGGTACATCAATACAATGGAATATTACACAGGAATGAAAAAGGATGAACTACTGATAAATGCAGCAGCATGATTCCACTTATATGACATTCTGGAAAAGGTAAACCTACAGGAACAAAAATCAGATCAGTGATTGTCAGGGGCTGGAGGTGGGAAAAGTGGATTGACTCCAAAGAGGCAACAGAAAACTTTTTGGAGTGATAGAAATGCTCTATATAGTGATTGTAGTTGTGGTTATACAACTGTATATATTTGTTAACACTCATTGAACTGTTAACCTAAAATGGTAAATTTTACTGCATATGTTATACTTTAATAAACCTGATTTTTAAAAAAGACTTGCAATAGTTTAAATGATAAAGATGGTGGCCTGAGCTAGGATGGTGGTGGACGATGGTAAGTAGTAGGTAAGTCCAAGATGTACTTAGGATGTAAAATCCATGGGATCAGGTGAATACATTGACACAGGAGGTGAGGGGAAGAGAGACGTATGTCTCTCTTATGAAAAATACCACAGTATGTCTAGAATTATAATGGATTTTTTTATAAACTCATCTGTCTTATCAGAATGCAAATTCTAAGAGGTAGAGAGAGAGCAGCACATCAGAGCAAGATGTGACAAATGACAATGTCGGTTCAGTTCAAAATAGAGTCCTCGCATCCACACTCTAAGGGCTAAATCTCATCATTCAAAACTATGAAAGTATACAGAGAAAGATTAGGACAACTAAATAATCATTGTAGTCAATAACTATGTACAGAGCATATAATTTGTGAAAAGCACTCTGTTAAGACCGTATGCAGAGTGTAATTAAAGACTATATGGTATTAGGGGGAAAAACACCTTGAAAAGACAGTATGAGATGTGACTTTTGCTCTGCACAGAAGTACTAAAAATATTGTGATCCTGGTTAAGACATTTAACTTGTGAGCATTCATATTTGCAAGATTTGTCTTTCCCTAACTTCCCTTTTGATTTTATCCTTCTGATATATTACGATAGGGTGATCACTAGGAGCTTACAATTTACTACGAATTTTTTTATGATTTAGTTTGAAAATTACTTTTCAAGCATGCTAGGTTCTGGGGATGCAAAGTCCTTAAGGAGCTTCCAGTCTAATTGTGGATACAAGTAAGTAAACAGTGTGACAAGTCCCCAGAGCAACCCAAATAAAATGGAGGGACAGATACAAATAAAATTTACCTTAAACTTCAAATATGTGTACATTTTTCTTGTGATTAGATTCCCCATCTCTGCCTTCTGCAGGTACACAGAGTATAATGTACATTATCAACAAAAATTAGGCTCACCCACAAAGCCCCGTTTTTGGAATGTATCCATATATGTAGTACAAAATTATTAGGCAAAGCAATTCTCTTTTGTATGATGTGAGATAAACAGAAAGCAGTCCTGATAGGTTATTTTTATGTTGCTACTTTCAGTTCACCCTACATACACTCTAAAAAGGTGCTTCTAAAATCTAATCTCAAAAAGTAAATATCACATTGTCCACATTAATTGCACCCACATGCCACATGGACAGAAGTCATTTGCTTGTTTTATTAAGAACAGATAAATCAAAGCCTGAAACTTTAATAAAATTTACCTTTACTTCTGTGTGTCTGTGTATGAAATCATAGAGTTAGGTCATTAAATTTTCTGGATTGGGCACACACCTTAAAACAATTTGAGATTATTTACTTACCTCTCACCTTGCCAACCTACCAAGAATAATCATTTTGAGGAAAAAAGTGTTTCTTGAAGTTGTGAAAATGCACAGAACACCGGAAAACAGAGAAACTTGAAGTACAGCATGGCTTACCTGGCTTGAGATGCGCGAACGGAATTTCTCCGGTGAGGAGTTCCCACAGACACAGAGCGTAGCTGAAGACGTCCGCTTTGATGGTGTAGCGCGTGCACTGCGTGAAGACCTCAGGAGCCATCCAGCGGAGGTTCTGCGTGTGGAGAAACACCCACGACTCATTTACCACGTGTTTAGTTCTTCCACTGTAGAACAGTGTTCTTCTTAGTGGGGATTTGTTCAGTATTCTCCCAAAGTTCTCAAGAGAGATGAACGTAAAATAACATGGATACTGCCCTCAATGGGTGCAACTAACTGGTGTGTTCATACATAAATAATAGCATGTTTACTGTTGCTATTCAGTTTTTCAAAGGGCATTTTTTAAATCATTGGAAGATCATGAAATCCATAGTTCTTCTAAGATATCCCAACAATATTAATCATCAAGTAACTCTGCCTCTTATAAAGTGATGATCACAGCAGCAGCACTTTGTTTATCTGAGAATTTTCCCCCTAGAAGCCCTACAAGCTTCTGCATAGCCAAGCATGGATTCATCCAAGAACTCTATGCCTCCCTGGGGTGAATCATGCACTGTGGCAGGCACGTCCCCTCCTTTAAGTCTTCAGGTAGTAATTTAGGAAGTCACTAAATTAGTCTCATAAATAGTGCCCTCACGACTGAGGAGAGAAGGGGCCTAAGGACAGTGCTCAGAATATTCCTGTGAAGCACATTTCTCCCTGGCAGGATCAGGTCTGTCACCTCTTTTGTTTGCCTGGTCGTGTTATTTCTGAATGCTGTCAGTGCAAAATATTCCAGAAAGAAAGCCGTAAAATGTTACAAGTTTCTCCTTACAGAGTTCTATCCTCACTATTTGATGGCATTATTTACACTTTTTCAACTTGCAATTATATATTTTTCAATTTTAAATATGTTTCCATTCTGGGATGCAAATGCATAAATTTGGTTTATTTGTGATTTAGGAAACAGAGCACTAGATTTTGAGTTAGGAGATGAAAATTCTAGGTCTGGCTCTACCCCTGACTATTTGGGCAGCTCTAGGCAAGTCTCTTCTGCTTCCTGGAACTCAGATTCCTCAAGGGCAAGAGAGGGGAGGCCACCCTTCCAGCTCTAAGATCCCATGGCTCCATAATCATATCAATGAACTTTGCCAAACACCTTCTTTCTTTGTATTTCCACTGAAGGAAACGAGTATTCTTTTATTACTTTTACTAAAGTTCTGTGTGTGATGCTGGCTGCTGATAATTCTTTTGAAGTGTCTACCTTATTTTGAAATCATGCATAATTACAGCTTTCCAAGAATATCTTTATTGCGATTATGGTGCTTATGTGCAATTCTTCCACATGAGCTTTCACATTCCAAATAGCCTCCATTTATATAGCAGATTAAGCTCTGTGTCACAACATTGCATAAGTGGGAGCAGGCATACAGTATGCCCATTTTTTCACAGGGGGTAATAGCGTAATTAGCCAACTTGCATAAGGCCATGTAACAAGTAAGAAACAAAATAGCCTTCAAAATAAATCTAGAGTAGTGCTGTGCTTAAAGACTACACTGCTAGGACAAAGGAGTATTATTTGGTGTTGGTGAAATTTAATTCAGTTGTGTTCAACAAAAGTTTATTTAGTCAGAGAATCTCAACTGGCTGCATTTTAGAATCACCTGGGGGAACTTTTAAAAGATACAGGCACCCAAGATCAACCCCAGGCCGATGGAATCAGAAATTCTGGGGGTTGAATTCAGGCAGTGTGTTTTTAAAAAGTTTCCAGAGTGATTTCAGTGTTGAGAGAAACTGACTAGCTCTCTCTGTGTCCCAGGACTAGACGCGGTCTGTGAGTCCTATCAAAAAAGGACTCACTCTTCCCTCCTCCCTTACCTCATATCCTACCATTCTCCTCCTTGCTCACTCCATTCTAGTCACACTGCCCTTGAACACACCAAGAACTCTCCTGCCTAAAGGCCTTTGCACTTATTGTTCCCAATGTCTACACTGCTCTTCTCCCACATGGACGACTCCCACATCAAATGTTATCTTTCCCTCTCTTCCTATCTAAATGGCACCCCATCACTCTCCATTCATGTATTCTGCTTTGTTTTTTCTTTATAACACTTATCATCACCCAATATATATTTTGTTAATTTGTTCAGTGTCTATCTCCTTCTAGTAGAATGTTAGCTCCATTCACTGCAATATCCCCAGTTCCTAGGAGAACGTCTGGCATCTAGTAGGTGTTCCACACATACTTGTTGTACGAATGAGTGAAATCTAACTGGGGAAACCAGCATGCATAATCCTACCTACAACACAACATGGTCCATGATGTGGTTCCTGCTTCCTCTCTACCTCATCTCTCATGTTTCCTCCTCACAAGGTGCATGCCAACAATGCTAAGCTATTTGAAGTTCCCCCAGGAAGTCTGGTGTTTCTCATCCTTCCCTGTGCCTTTGCTCATGCTGTTCTTCACTCTGCCTGGCACCCCTGTCATTCTCCCTGCATTTGATTTCCTCCTACTCATCTCATCTGAGCTCTCAAGATGCTTTGTCACACCTCTATCATTGAACCTCCACACTGCTTTAAATCTATTTGCTTATTCCTGTGTCTTCTCCACTAGAAAAAGAGCTCCTTGACATCAAAGACTAAGCCTTTCTTCACATTTTTGCATTCTTGGCCCTTCACAAAATGCCTGACACAAGCTAGGCCCTCAATAAATTCTTGTTGAATGAATAGGGGTACAAACTAGCAGTGCAAACAAAGTACTACAAAACTACAGAGAGAAATGTGTATGGGGAGGAGGTGGGGGTGGGGACAGGTTATGGAAGGGAAGGTATTTAAATGGATAAAATTTCCTGGGCCTTGCAAGATGAGTAGACTTCCCCCAGGTTGGTGCAGTGAAGGGCTTTCCAGGCAGAGAATACCGCACTGGCAGAGTCACAGGGATGTGAAAGTGAGCGGCATGTTTGGGGAATGTCCAGGTGGTTTGTGTTTGAGGCACAGCGGACCTGAGAGAACTTGTGGTGGAAAAGGAGGTCACAGAGGGGCCCAGGAGCCAGACTAGGGAGGGGACGAGGCTGCCCAGCATTGTTGATGGTTTACAGGAAGAGGTGAGTTGTCAGAACACAACACTTGGTTGATGTTGCAAAGAATGAACTGGAAGAGAGAACTGGAGTTAGAAGCCTATTGCAATAGTCCAGAAAAGAGATGATGAGGACATGAACTGAGGCAGTGAAATATGAGAGGTTGGGATGAACTTAAAAAAAGAAATAGAAACACACAGAAACAGTGATTGAGGGGGCCGGCCCAGTGGCACAGCAGTTTAGTTTGTGCTTTGGCAGCCCAAGGTTCGTGGGTTCGGATCCCGGGCACCAGCCAACACACTGCTTGTCAGCCATGCTGTGGTGGCGTCCCATGTAAAGTAGAGGAAGACGGGCACGGATGTTAGCCCAGGGCTAGTCTTTCTCAGCAAAAAGAGGAGGATTGGCAAAGGATGTTAGCTAAGGGCTGGTCTTCCTCACACAAAAAAAAAAAAAATAAGAAAAAGTGATTGAGTAATGTGTAGGTAGATGCGGGAAAAGGAAGGAATAAAAAAATTACCCCATGTTTGAGTGATTAAATAACACAGGTAGTCCAGAAAAAGAAGTGTACTTTCTTTTTGGGAGTGGGAGTGAAGGCGAGGGCAGGTAATGAATTTAATTGCAGACATTTTGAGTACAATTATGTTTGCTTCAGATGTTATGATTTATATTTTACTTAAACATTAATGCTTGGCTATACCACCTATTGCCTTATAATGCTGAAGTGGAAAAGTATGAGTTGTTAATAGATGTGGGTAGACTATGAATTTTATAGTTCCCTATTGAATGTTAACTCTACTACTTAATAAGGAGATCTAAATATGAAAGCCGATTATCCATGCCCACCACGTACTTTTCAATTATATTTGAAACAAATTCTGTATTATTTTATCCATAATATTTCCCAAATATATATCTAATCTATTTCTCTGGTAGAGTCTTGAAACAGCTCTTTTGGGGGCTTACTGAAAATAAAAATATAGAACATTATCCAGCCCCTGAGACGATGACATTGCCTCCAGTTACAGCTGCTCTCATCTCACTTCCTCCCCTGCTGAGTTTACACATTTTAATTGTTTTGTAATTATAGGGAACACAAGCAGTGGCCAACCCCAGGTTGTTTTGTCATGTTGTCTTCATCCAGAGACTGTAGGAATCTTGACTCTGAGAGAAACAGAAAACAAGTTCACGTCAAAGGAAACATCTTAAAACCAAGGTCGAAGAGTACAGCTAAAATTTTGAAACCCCACGAAACCTCTATCTTATTTGAATTCTCACTTTTCTTTTTAGTTGAAGACGTCAAAGAGGAAAAACTGAAAATAAATGTTGTACTTTTAAAATTCAGGGTTATTGAAATCTGAGTGACTTAGAGAAGTATAGCTGTCAGCGTGACATTCATTTTCAGAGGCATCATACAGTATCAGGCACCAACCAGGAATGAAGAAAGAAACCGATGTCATTTGGGGTACTACTCATGGAAATCTCACCTCCAAAATCTGCCACCACAGCATGCCCGTCCTCATAGAGAAGAATATTGTGACTGTAAAAAAAAAGTAGACCGAGTAAACTTTACTATTTCCTAATCCAAATGGCCCTTTGAGGAAGAGGACGATGGTCATCATTTGTTTACCCCAGAGGCGAAGCGAGCCCAAGAAGCTAACAGAGATCTCAGGTTAGTGGCTCTGATTTTTCTCAGTTTTGCGAATTCAAAAGGAATATTGACAAAATGTGAACATCTTTCATCTAACTTTGAAATTATACAAAATATCCTACTTTAGATAAACCCTCTAAATGTTTCAAAATGCCCCATTCGCTGAAGATCAGTTTTCAGCTCTTGAGGCTCATTTACTAACAGTCATGGTTAGAAGGAAAGAGCTCAAGTCATCTGCGAGCTCACTGGAGCCAGAGCAAGGGAATCAGCTTGCTGGAACCCTAGGCACAAGGACAGCTCAAGGCAGGGCCTGACATGAGTACAGTGAAGGACTCTGTGGAAAATGTCCTGGCCGATACATTCTAGCCACAATTCCAGGACAAAGGAGTGTTTTTAAGGCCTGTGAAGTGAGGCCAGCTGAACCACTTTTTAAGGCCTTGGGGAGGAAAAGGTGTAAAGGTCACCAAAGTTTCCTTTCCAACCCAGAATTAAGCTAGATTAAGAGTGTCTTTCCTTTTCAAGAAGTAAACCAAGGCTGGGACAGTTCAAAAAGAGGCCATTCCTCCCACATATTGGTGAGCTGAGTTGCGGGGTATCTTACAGACAAGCATACTGTGGCCCAAGATTGTTTTATTGAACGCCTTTCTTTATGCTCATTTCACATTTGGCTTGTAAATGGGTCATTTCAGTATTAGGAGATCCCCCACTGGATCTCTTTTAGTTCACCCAGGCTAAACTATAGTTATTTTATCTTCTGGATCCTTAATTGTTTTGCTTCGTGATCAAAATATGGAAAACACTATTATTTTCTAGTCCTAAATAAGTCCAGTAAGATATTAAATCATTTACGTAAACAATTTTTTGTGCTGACTTGAGCTTTATAAGAAAGTTACTTTTGAACTTCTCTTGTGTTGTTAATGAACTTTATTCTTGTGGTATAGATTTAATCTTATTTTCAACTACCAAAAACCTAGAATGTCTTCAAAGTCACTTTGCTTGGAAGAAACCAATAATCGAGGATGTCAAAACCCAAACCCCCAAGCTGCTCTCTTTACAAGTTATCAATTACTGCATGTGATGAGAATGACACTGTTATGATAAAGAACTCTACATCATCAGGAGCTTTCTGGAAATTCAAATGCAAGAAGAATAATGCATCTAATGCTGTACCACTAGATTCCTTGAAGGATTTAGGGGAGTTTCAATACCACAATCCCTGGGCCTAGCAAAGGATAGCAGGTGTTACATTTCATAGTTATCATTAAAACACATACTGAGCACGGATTCACCAATCATAATAAATTTATATGTATTGCATTCTGTCCATTATTTTATTTTTAATTCCAATTACTTGTCTAGAATGGTTATCAAAAAACATTTTTAGCAGAATAATCTCAATACATAAAAGAAATTTGTAAATGGAGCTGCTCTAGTTAATATAAGGAAAGGCTCAGAACCACTGCTTAACCTTCACCGTTTCCACAATAGCAGTCATTGAGGCAATAGCTTAAAACCATGGATCTAGAGAAGCCCCCAGATAAGTTACACTTCTAGGGAATATTTTGTTAATTCATTTGTTCGTTGAAATTTTTTCCAAAGTAAACATTTTATGTTACTAAGAATGATTATGTCAGCTAGCTGAAGTTGGGATGGAGTGTTTAGAAAAATTTTACTCTTTTGTCAAAGAAATCTAAGTAAGTTCGGTCACTGGCTTCCCAGTGTATTTGGGATGAGAGGCAGGATGTCTCAGAAGGCAGGGATTATGCTCATTGCTGTACCCCCAGGATTTTTACCACACTGATCATTACACAGGAGTAATCAATAAACATTTGCTGAACAAATAAATTAATTAAAAGAAACTGAAAATAGATAGTCATGAGTTTGGAATGGTAAAGATTATATTAGTTAATCAACAAGTACTTATCAAATACCACTTATCAATCTATAAATAAATATTTAGAATTCAGAGAATCCTAGAATCGGAAGAGACATTAGAACTAGCCTAGTTTAACCCTCTTAGTTTCCAGAGGAGGGGTCCAAAGCTCAGAGAATTTAAGTGTATCAATAGCTAGTGGCAGTGAAGATACAGAATCCAGTTCATTTAGGCCACCATCTCAGATCTTAGAACAGTGACTGGCAAATAGTGGGTGATCAATAAACTTTATGAATCGTCCTTGTGTCATATTATGGGCCTTTCCCCAAAGCTTGATATTTACTTTCCTCACATTATCAAGACACCCTGAGAGATGCAAAGTGATGTAAGTTAAGGATTCCATCTTCAAGGACCTTATAATCAGCTGATGAAGATGAAGATGAATGTGAGTGATTTAAGAATTCAAAGAAAACAATGCAGATTAAAAAGGGAATAAGTTTTGAGGTGGGCCTTGAGGGATAGTCAGTAAGTCTACAAACGTTGGCTGAAAGCTGATCATATGCCAGGGACTTTCTTATATACTGGGATATAGTGGGGAACAAGACAGGCAAAGAGCTTGTGAGCTTCTGTTGCAGGGAAGTGAGGCAGAGACAAACAGGAAAAGAAGTCCAGGTTGGGGGAAGAGCTTAGTAAAGGCAAAGAGTTGAAGTGTGTGTAGTCTATAATAGGAATTATAAGAAAATGTACTCACTAAATTGGAGAGAAGATGCTGGAGAATAATGGGGGGAAATTGAGTAGAGGTGGTGGTGCGTTATAAGGGAATCTGAAAGCCAAGAAGAGAATTCGAGACTTGATACAAAGAGCTAGCAGGCTTTTATGCATAGGGTGCAATGCTCTGAAAGCACAGAGACTACTGTTCAAGAATAATTTTAGGCCCTTGGTACCAAATAACTAAAGTTGGAAGACAGAATGGAAAACAGAAAAAGATTGGGTGAACCCAGCGAAACATCTGAAGTAAGTGTCGAGATCTCGGGACAGCTTAGATATAGAGGACAAACGTGAACAAAAAACCAAAGATCACCTTCAAGGTTTCTGGTTTGAAGCTCTTACACACAAAGCAGTAGCATATCCAGTTAGAAAGGGTTGTCTTACTAAAAGCCCTATGGATTTTTATGAAGAGGATAGTGGCTGACTGGGAGGCTGAGAAACTTGACTAAAGTCAACGTTGTGCTTGGAAAGATTGGACTCACCAGATAAATATTATTTTTATCAAATTGAAATAACATTCAAAATGAACTCTTGTGTTCTTAACAAACAACAGCAAACTAAACAAAACAAAGGATGCAGTGACAATTTAGGAGCACAGGATAATGTGAGTTCACAGCAGCAAATGGGCCAAATATCAAAAAGGATGCTTTGAAAATGACATTACAGAATGAGAACACTTTGGGAAGTGCAGGAATAAAATGAAATTCTCTATTCACTTCACGGTAGTCTTCTGGATTTTTTCACTCCTTCTTGAATCACTCGGTAACAATGAAAATTAGTTTTTAGAACTACTTCTAAGATTCATCCATTCATTTTTTGGTTAGTGCTAAGCCATACTTCCCATGGAGGGGACAGGCAGGGGTGAAGCTGACAGAATCTGTGCTAATCAGTGACAGCATCAAGGCCTCACAGAGGGTGCCTCCTCAGAGTCAGAGAGCCATCTGAAGAGTCACAAACATTGGGGTTGAGTGGACCTGGGGAGGGGGATGAGCTTGGAGCTGAAGCCAGCCAGGACAACAGAAGTGGTGTAGTTATTACTAGTGATGAGTTTAATAAGAGTTTATTACTGAGATATGTCATGAACTGGAAGTTTTGAGAAGAGTGAAATTTGTGGGGCTGGTGGGGCAGGAACAGCGAGGGTGGCAGTAAAGACAGAAGGGAGTAAACATTGCATGAGAGCTTCCTGTGGGCAGGCACCGGTGTTTTCAAGATTTCTCCGTTCCTCATGGAGCCACTGTGTGGTTGGTGTTGGCATATCTACTCTACAGAGGGGTAACTGAGACTCAGGCTGGTTATATAAGACGGCCAGTATCACAGTTGGTAAGAAGTGGAGCATTCAAATTTCAGTCTCCAAACCCTGCCCTTTTTAGGAGAAGCTGAATCCCATATCATCCAGACAGGCTCAGAGGAGCCGGGACTGTGTCAACTAGATATCTAGACAGAAATTCCAGAAAGTCTGCTTGGGTGAAGAGAGGACTGCCTGCTAGTGCCAAAATACTTGTGTTCAATTTATGACTGTAAGGGAATGAGACTGAAGACAACAAGCCCCATAGAAACAAATCTAACACACCTCTGTACCACCAAGACACAGCAGGCAAAGACAAACCCCCTCCTTTCCAGAGCGTGGTTAATGTGTCATAGGTGGGCGAAGGAAGCACAGTCACTGCAGACAGGGAACTTGCAACCTGACCTGGGAAGTAAGGCAGGCACAGGAGAGTGTCAGTGCCATCAGAACCAGAAGAGAGAAATAAAAGAAAGGTGACGGGAATTCCAGGACTTTTTCTCTCCCAGGAGACCACCTGGGAGGTTCATTTTTATCTGTTTGTTTTTATATAAAATTCTGGGGAGAGGCAGTCTTCTGCTATATGTGACGCTTTACAGAGCAGCTCCGTGCACAGAACATCTGGTGGAAACAGCCCGTGAGTCAGACCCTTTTGATTTGAATTTGATAGATTAGCAAACCGGTCAGTAGTTAGTTGAGCTAGCACCTTAGCCCAACTCCTACCATCTAGGGGAAAGGAATCGAGGAGAAGTAAGGGGCAGATGAGAAGAGATAGGTTACACTGAAAGGAAGGAGGAAAATGGTGAGCAGATGCTGTAATACACACACACATGCACATAAACAGTGCGCGCGTGCACACACACACACACGCTTCTCTTCTAAGCTCTCCAGAAACATCTTTAAGGGTGAAGTGCCACTGAGGAGTACTCTCCAGAAAGCAGTGAGTTTGGTAAAACCATTAAAGGAAGCAAAGGAGATAAAGGTCAATAAGTCTTTAATTCTTACTGTAAGTTTTGGCATTTCTAGATTTAACATTTTGATTTCATCTAAATGGGTGTGATTCTGAGAGTCTGTGCTGTTTGCTAACTTGTAATTTTGTTGTGTCACATGAGGCTTAAGCTCAGAAGCAAGCTCCCTAACTGATGAGTGTGCCAAGTCAGCCTTGCAGCAGCACCAGCAGCTCAGAGGGCTTTATTGCTGCCGTTGGTCATCCTGCATCGTAGGAGAAATAAGGGGCCAGAAGGTGTTTACCAATGTGGGGATTTGCACAGCTTTCCTCTTGCTGCCCTGATGGCCTAGTTCTGTGCTAGAAACTGCAGCGGCTGCCTTCAAAGAGACTACATTCTGACTGGGAATGAAATGCAAATCAACAGAAACATCATCATACATAAGCTACCGTTTAAAGTGGTTTTCACTGTGAGAGACCTAGAAACGAATATAGTGAATGTAAGAATAATTCTGAAAGAGATCAGTAACATAGTAGAAGAAAGGGTCTTAAGGGACAGGAGGAAGTATGTAGGACAAGGACCTAGAGTCAGAATACCAGGTTGTTGCTGGTACTAGTCCTGTGATTTTGGGCAAATTATAATACTTTAACTGTCCGAGTTTTCCTTTCTCATCTTTAAAAATTGTGAGAGGAATGAAGGAAATTAAGAGATACTATGTAGAATTTTGTAAATTCTGAACTGCTAAATAGGTACTGGTTATTATTATTACACAGGAAACCAGCTTACAGAGTGTTTGTCAGCTTCAATGTAGGTGTCCTTTGTCAACTAGAAAGCCTTGTACATGCTGGGTATTAAGTTAGGAATCTTGGAAGCAAAGTAACTTCCTGAATCAAAACCCACAATAGAAACTGACTTTACTATGGAATATTTCAACTCACTTTTCACCCTAGAGAGTCTCCTCTCTTTCCATTCCCATTGTCTAATTCTACAAAACTATCGCTGCTTCGATTGAATGCACTTCACCTAAAGGAATCTTTGTCCCCCGACTGCATTGCTGGTGCAGTATTTGGACAAAGCTCCAGCTTTGTCTTTTATCATGAAGCAAATGATTTGGGTCAATTGTTTATGTAGCAGAACTGAGTATTTATCTCTTTGAAGTGTCTGTCCCTTACAGATCATTCCACAATAAAGTTCTTTTAACCTTAACAATGCACACACTTAGCAGAATATAAAAATATAACAGGGCAAGACTTTCTTCATCCAAATAAGCGACGCGAATACAATCCACGCTCTGACCTTCGGTTCCTTCTTCCACAAAAACACAGTTCACTTTCAGAAAAGAATAAGCGGTTTTCAATGTGGTGTGTGTGTTTGTATCTTTAAGTGTTTTCTTTTAAACAAAAGTGAATGGAAGTTAAATTCTGCTGGTTCCTTGCGAAGAAAATTTTCTCCAACCTCAGAACTGAATTAATTTAATGAAGTCATTATGTAAGCATCATGAGTCTTTTCATTTTAATTGCCTGTATTGAAAATTTACCTAAAGTGCTCAAATGATTCATAATCAGTTGGTTATGCGCTACAGTCCAATGCTAATTGTCACTATTAATCAGACTGGCCTGATTATTAGACCATTTTCCAATTCTGACTTTCTTCCAGAGCCGGACTGAGGTTCACCGTGGCCTTAGAAGGATCAAGGTGACTTGATACTCTCTCTCTGCTACCATTAAGAGGGGTTTTTGTTTTGTTACTTGAAAAAGTGCATAAATATTAATTCATTTTTTTTTCTGAACTATAGAGCCATGTAATTGCCTGTGTCAGTTGCTACTAACAAACACTAGTTTAAGGGCATCATGGCCAACCTCTCAGTGTCCTTATTTGAAGAGATGACAGCCTCAGAAGTGTAAACCTAATGACACAACAGCAAAGCTTCCCAGACTTCCTGTAAGCCACTGTTTTCTGTTATATGCCTGAAGGTGATTAACTTACATGATTAAAGACACATGGCTATCGGCATGCCTGGAAGCATTCCAAGGGTTAAATCAGTGGAAGCAATTAGGCTTCATTTTCAATCTCATCACACTGTGAAAGTCATTAGTTTACAAACACATCTGCCTGACAAGCAATCATTCAGAGCCGATGCTGAGGAGCTCTGGGTCTGCCTGCTGCTACACTTTGCTGTGGTGCTGGCTACGTGAGGGCCCAGGACGCTCTTCCTGCTACAGGCCTCTCTCTGAGGAGTACCGCCACCTTGACCTTCAGCACAGGCATCTGCATTGTTCTCTCCTCTCGAGCCACCCTCGAAAACCCCTCCTGAAACTTTGCCACTGCCAAACTCAATGCGGCTTCTTTACCTTTGAGTATGTGACCCCCATACACTGAGCTGCTTCCAATTTGTTTCAAGTATAATGCAGGGTGCTAACTAGACCCTTGAAATGCAGTGCAAACTTACATCTACTCGCTTTGGAGCTTTGTGCCCTTTCCTAAAATATACTTCTAGATCAGCTCCTTGTAGTCAGATATATTCTCATGGTCTCTCTCTTTTGGTATCCTTCTGCCTCTGATTTTATCTTTCTACGTCTGCTTCTTACATCATTAGGTAACAAAAACTAATTAAAAACTCATTATCTTCATGAGGGTAACTGCTGGAGTTCTTGAGTTTGAGCCTCAGATAATGGAGACAGCACATTTGGGTTCTGAGACCTTATTTATATCTCCTTATTTTGTATGTAATGTGGTGATTGGACCCTCAGCAACCACTCGAGGCTCCTCATGATTTGGGCTGCACATAGAAACCCGGTAACAATCGTCCAGTAACGTCAGAAATCACGTACTTTGCTTCACAGCCACATAAAGCCTCTACCTATATTCTTGATGCCTCTTTTGTACCTTTGGCTCCACATCAACTGTTCCAGGACTCCCGCCACGACCAGAGGATTTGGTTGTTGTTGTTCTGCAAGAAAAGCGAAGCCTCTGGAACTCTATTTTTCGATTTTATTTCATCGGGGCACCTCTCCTTGCCAAAGGCCAGAGAAGCCCAAGCCTAGGTCTCCCTATTAATCCCTTTGAAGGTAGTTCTTTACTAAAAATAAGAACTGTAATTTTATTTTTTCATGCTACCAGAAAGCAACCCAAGTTTGGCTTCATACAGACTGACTTGAGATGCCTTGAATCTACCCTTAGTTCTTTAGAAAAGGCATGCAGGGGAAGAGCCATGCTGACAGTACAGTAGCCCCCAAACTCATTCAGGGACAGCGATATACAGATCTTGAACATCATCTAGGGAAGAGAGAGGAATTTACGAAAGCCCCATATCACAAACTTCTAAGCACTGAAAGCCTAATTTCAGTGAACTCTTGGAAACCATGGAAACAGAAAACTCCAATAAATGCAAAGGATTGCAGAACCTTGACTTTTCCTAAAACAAACTCCAGTCTGTCAGGAGAAGTATATTTGAAGGCTTACCTCTAAATCTACTGGATTTGTCCCATTGCCAGTGGGACTGAAGGGGTGGATTATAAGATTTGTATTGTGGTTAAACCCATTTATTGAGGGTAATGTGAAAAAAACTCCATAGTCTTCACCCACTGTTTGCTCAGCACCAGGAAATGCAAGTGGAGGAGTGATAATGACTGAATAAGTCTAATCACACACACACACACACACACACACACACACACACACATGCTATTGACTGTGAGGTTCCTATGACTTAGTGCCCTAGAATCAACAAGCAAGTATGGTTTCTTTTTCTATGTATGGCTACAGTTATTGCTTATCCTTTTTTTCTCTTTATTCTTGTTTCCTATTGTTTTTTGGTTTTGTTTTTGCTTTCTTTTTTGTTGAGGAAGATTGTCCCTGAGTTAACATCTGTGCCAATCAATCTTCCTCTATTTCGTATGTGGGACACCACCACAGCACCGCTTGATGAGCGGTGTGTAGGTCCTCGCCCAGGATCTGAACCCTTGAACCCTGGGCCGCCGAAGCAGAGTGTCTGAACTTAAGCACTACACCACTGGGCTGGCCCTGCTTATCCTTCTTAACAGGGTACAATCTTATGAGGAATCTTAGGTATGCAAACTACAAAATGGAACATTTTTGAATGCTGAAGCAACAATCAAGATAATATCACAGGAGATGACAGCTATACATTCATTACATATCATTTGTTTTATTTTAATTTAAAATTGAGAAAGGGAGGAAGAATATTGGAAAACATCATATCGACTACATTTTCTTTACAGGGTCTAACATTTTCTAATGCATTGGGACCATGGATGAGCAGAGGCTTTTGACTTCAGACAGTTGGTTGTGAAACCTATATTTGGGGGTCACAGGAGGAGAGTGTGAGAAAATTTTTTCCCACAAAGCACATAGTCAAAACTTTGAGGAATGAAGAAAATGGCAAAGATATGTGACATCCAAGTGTGGAAAGGTAATAATTAACTAGTCTGATTACTAAAACAAGGTCAAAAAACCAAAAGCATCATCAAAGAAGCCTCCAACTTTTGCTCTATCACCTAAACACTGCTTCCTAGTCACTTTTCTGAACACTGATTTTTAAAAATGCTAAAAACCCTAAGGTTTCTATGCAAACCCCACTCTGTATGCAAGCCATGAAATGCATTGGACATTTACATGTGATGAAAGAACATGAGTCTTCCAAAACAAAACACAGACAGGAAAATAATATGAAAGTCTATGAAGCAGAAACTTGAGGGACTTAGACAAACAGGAGAGAGAGCAATATTTTAGAGTTGGAAGGGGTATTAGAGATTGTTAAACAATCTCTTTATAAAGGAAGAATTTGAAGAGCTTTGTTTTTCGTCAAGGTCACCTACTGGATCTCCTGACTAATAACTGTTCATTTTCCTGCATCACCTACTTCCTTTTCGCTGATCTCCGAGGATCCAAGCCTGTCTCCAGCCCATGCTATGTGTGGAGATACAGATGCTAAGGCCACCGACTACAGGGCACCCATTTGTACTGAAAAGTGTCTCAGGACTCTTCTTACCCACATTTAAGAAACCAGATCCAATATCAACTCTTTGGGACTGTGCCAGGGGCCTCTGAGCATTTATTTAACACTCAGACACAAAAGGTCTGTGATAAACCCTCTACGTCTGCACGTTAAAATTAAATCCTAGACGCTAATAGGGAAAAAGAAATAAGGCCAGAGAGAGGAGAGAGGAAGAGCAGAAATATATGAAAAATAAGTAAGAGAAGAAAAATCTGGGAGTTCAGCATGGCAGACACAATTGATGTTTGTGAGCCAAGTTTCCTGTTCAAAGCCACCGAAGGAGGTGTACATGTGTGGAGCAGGGGAGGGCTGAGCTTAAAAATAACAGCTGAGAGGAAAGCTGGGCTTTATCAACAAATAAGGTTTTCTGTATTAAATAGTGCGGCCTGAGACTTGGGCAACTTCACGAGAGCAGGGGTGCGGCAGCTCTCTCTCTGACAAACAGAGGCTGTGCTCCTGCGGAGCTTGACCTCCAAGGAGCGTCTTCCGCTAACCTCTCAGAAGAAGCCACAAATGAGTGTGAAAAAAGCATGGCTTCAGGGGAATTTGTTCGCAGTCCTTTGGGATGCAGGGATTCGTAGGCAACTCAGCAAAGGCAACCACTCGCCTCCTGGACTCATCTGAAGCTATGGCTTTTACTACAGAATTTGCACCCCCTTAGCGAGCACACAGAGACTAAACGCCCATGTCTCTGCAAAAGGACAGGTAAAAAATGTACTTAGTTCCACATGCCTTCCGTCAAGGACACTTTGAAAATTCAAAAGAAATGAACGGGTCTATTTTTAAAAAACTCACTGAACCATTCAGAGTGTCTTCAGTTGCTGAGAAGAGGAGTCGTTGGTTCTTTTCAAGACACTAGATAGTCTATCCCTGTGGGATAGAAGTATTAGTCACAGAAATGTAAGTTATCAACCGTGACAGTTTAGGGCTATTTTCGTTCTACCATTTGTCCATGCTGTGCGACTGTCCCCACCATACCCCCTGGCTCCTTCCTCCCTCTCGCCTTCACTTGGTTTATATTGTCTCCTCCAAGTCTGAATTCACTTCCAACTCTTCCTCTAAATAAATATCCCCATTTTCAACACCCTGTCCAGTGATTTCTACTTATCCTGCCGTTCACAGCGCTTGTCCCCAATAAGATTATAAGCTCCACAGGAGCAAGACCCACGAGCCAGGGAAATTATTGGTGACCAACAAACTCTTACTGAATTAAAATTTCTTCTTGATACTGAAGGAGTAAAGGGCAATAAAGAATGGGAATGATGGGGCATTTTATGGGGTGGTTATATTCAGCAGTAACTTCTCCTAAATTCCCTAGAATTGAATTCTGTAGTTACTCAGACCAAATTGTTCTCATATTTTCTATAAAGATCCAAATTTTTGACTCAAAATAAATCCTCTGAGACTTAAGACCTTAATTTTCCCTTTTCAGTCTTATTCCAGGCAAATTCTTATCTGTCAGCTTCCAGTATAATCAGCATTTACCCAACAAATATTTGGTTAATATTTATTTGGCATCTACTATACTGCTGGAAATTGTGCAGGACACAGAAAAAGCTTTAGAACAAACCAAATTTTCCAGTAAAGATAAGGAAATGAGCTGAATAAACACTTCTCCTTGGACCCTTCTAACCACTGACTGCCATGCATAAGCCAGGCCCCTCTGCCTGAAGCTCTCTTCACCCCATTTACCCCTCCCCACTGTGCCCTTCTTGATCGCCTAAGTCCTAGCCCTGCTTTAAGAACTAGCTTAAGTCTTGGGTCCTTTTTGAAATGTTACCCAAATATTCTAGCCCACACCAATGACTCTGAGACTGAATGCCCATAACAGTATTTTCATACTGTTGGTACTTCGTATATGCTGTTTTTTCTTATTTTTTTCTTTTTCTATGTATCTCTTATTCCCCAGATACGGTAAAACCATTCTTAAACCACTTTTTATCCTTTGCCACTTAGGACTTGGCAAATTATAGTAGCTCAAGAAACATTATGGTCATGAATAAGCAATACAGCTACTGATACAACACCCTGCCTTTTTCAAAGTCACCCTCTGAACAGCATTCTATTTCTCTCCTCCTCTTTGTAGTCAATATTCTTGAAGAGTTTTCTTACACTTACTGCTTCTACTTCTTTACTGACCATGCCCTCTTCAATCCACTAGTCTCACCTTTTCCCTGCCTCCAATAAACCTTTCCAACGTGAACTTCTGTGTTGCTACATACCGTGGACTCTTTAGTCCTTGTACCATATAATATCCGGAGCCCTCCTCCTTCTTGACCAAAGATTGCTTCTCTTCCCTGAGTGCAGGATATCACCATGAATCGAGTTACCCAAATAAAAACCAGGGAGCCATCCTTGATTCCTACCTGTCCTTCAACCCCCTAATAAAATCAGTCACCGTGTCCTATCAACTCTACTTTTCTAATATGTTCTACATTGGTCTGGTTATGCTTTTTATGCATTGAGCACTTACCTCCTTTTGACAAGTCAATAATCTCAGAATATGTTTATTAATATCCCATTTGTAGAAAAAAACTACCTATAGGGGATCTCTTTTCAGTGCTAGGCATGGTGTTAGGTAGTAGGCAATAATAATAATAATAACATATATTACTATGTGCTAGGCATAGTTCTAAGCAATATATGTTAACCAACTTAATAGTCACACAACCCAATGAGGTAGATAAAATTATTATACCATTTTAAACATGAAGAAATTGAATCGCAGAAAGATGAAGTAACTTCCCTAAGGTAACACAGCTAGTTACTTTGAATTCCTCATCTCATTTAGTCTCCACAGTAGCTTTATATGGTGGTATTAATATTTCATCTTACAGCTGAGAAGTTGAGGCTGGGAAGCTTAAAATAATTTTCCTAAGGCCACTCATTTGGTAAAAGTGTCAGAATTATGATTAGAATCCATGTCTAGTTGGCTTCAAAATTCATTTACTTTCCTCCGCACATGCTTTGACAGAGTCACATAGAATGGTTTAAGAAAAGTTAAATTAGAAAGTACAGCCTAAATTTCTAAACTGTTGCATTAATTTGGGAACTTTTGTTTTGAATTTTGTTTTTAATGGAAGCAAAGGGGATGAGTGTTAAAATAGAGTCTATAAGTTAAAGAAAGTAAGTGCAACAAAGGACAAAAAATGATTACTAAGGTGAAAAGACTGGACACAAAGAGGGAAGAAAAGAGGACCAAATGAAGAAGAAAGGTGAGGTGTGGGAGTGGTGGGGTGCAGGAGTGGGGTTAGGGGTGGTGGTAGTGGAGGGGACCTTTGGGACCTGCAGGAGGAGCTAAGCTGGAGCATGAAAGGATGAATTGCCTTGATAGTGTTTAGGAAATCTAATGAGAATGTGTTAATAGAAAATGTGATATGTGACTAAATAGTTCAACAACATGCATATTTCATGATATTGGCTTTATGTGACTGGGTTACTCATGAATCCACCAGCTGAAACAGAGCCAAAAGATACCCAGTGATTTTATTCAAGTTTACCAACAGCTACCCAGACTTTGCATGCAGCATGGAAGTGACAAATGATTAGTATTCTGAAGACGTCTACAAGCTATCCAGCATGTTGTGGATACTCTGTATTCTGCACTTACCCAGCACTGAGAACATTTTGTTCCTAAAGAATTTACATAGTGGTTCTTGTGGTTTTGGTTTCTGTTCTGATTTGTGTATAGCTCTTCTATTTAACTCTATGATGATGGAAACAACAATCATATAAATGTTACCCCCCACCCTAAATGGTCAAGGAAACAAAGGCAAACATCAGTTTGAATGTCTGTCTCCAGGAGATGATGATTCAGGCCCTTGCAGTTTGGTTAGAGGGCATTTGTGGAGCATAGAATGAGGAAGGGAGCACTTGGGTTCAAATATCAGCTCTGCCATTCAGCCAACTGAAGGACTTTGGCGGAAGAAATTAATTTACTGAACTTCAAATTTCTCTTCTTTAGCACTGTGAGTTTTTTTTAATAAAGACTAGATGAAACAATACTTGAGGAAAAAAATCATGCAGCATAAGCCTGACACATAGTGTTTTCTCAATAAGGAAGGAAATAAGGGAAATGAAATGCCAGCATCAGAGAATTAATTAGTTGGTTTCTGATAAGACAGACCAAAGATGACAACAAAAAAAAAGGTATATTCCTCACAGAATGATAAAAAATACACATACATCTTCACTTTATGACATGGCAATGGGGATGTGTGAACAATCTTAAATAGTGAGCAAAAGAACAAATAACCTTAGGCAGAAATCACTTTAAGGCATTAGATCTTCTAGATGTGCTAACATTTTATGGTGCCAAAGACTACAAGTGATTACAAATCTCAAAAGAGTTCATTTAGTCCCCCAAATTTAAAAAGCCCTTTCTTAGGAGGAGTAGGTTCCTAAGCAGAAGCTATTGTACTGAATAAACTAAAAAGCAAAGCAATCCAGGGTTCGTTTTATTCCCTGACTTGCATATTACTCTTGGTTTTTCAGATCTTGCCCAACTGGGAAAGAAGCTTGCAGAAGGTTGCTAAATAGAGAGTTTGGTGATCAGGAGGACATTCTGTGTAAGAGTGCTTATGGTGGTAATCTACACAGTGGGCCCGGGAAAGCCCAGCAGATTCCCACCTCCAGGACATGACTATGTCTTCACTCCTGCCATCTTTTTAGGTCATTTCAGGCCTATTAGGCCTCTTATCCTTAGCACCTGGACCAAGTTACTTCTCCTTGTGAAGTCTCTACCAATTTGCTCAGTTTACTATCATCCTTCTTTCTAATTTAAACTGGTATGGCTATAGTGTAGTAGAAAGGACAGTGGATTTAGAGAAACCAGACTTAGACTCTATTTTAGCTCTGCCAATAAAGAGTCTTTTTTCAAAAATTTCTCAAATCATTTACATTACCTGAAATTCTATTATCTTTAAGAGTTATCTTGTCAGGTTATTGTAAGGATTAAACAATAAGTCAGTACGACTTTACTAATTTGCAAAACACTATATAAATGTTACCATTCACCATTTATGTGTACTTCTGCAGCGTCCACTCAGCTGTAAGCACCTGAAAAGCATGAGCCCTCTTTTTTATGTCTTTGAACCCTCAGGGATTAGAAGTTGGTGAAGTTTTTGTTTCTTATTCACTGGATATTCAGTAGATATTATCCATGCTGGCAGTGTCACAGGGATTGCCAAACATCAGGAAGAGCTTTTAAACTTCACAGTAACTCTCAAGAAAATCTCCATAATTTCTCTCCCACCTAGAAGCTAGTAACTGGTGATGACTATAGATGGAGGTAAAATATGTTCAAGATAAGAAAAAGAGCAAAACTAACTAAAATTCCGGACAGTACAAGAAGGAACAAACCATTTTTCCCCTATTTTAAGGTGGCATGTAAATATGAAGTCAAAGAATTACTTCCAAAGGTTGATAAAAGTCACATTCCCAACTTGAAAGAGCTACCATGTGATAATGTTTCCTGACACTTATTACAGCTATTGCTAAAACTGGCGTCTGCGGAACATTACATCTTAATGACAACATCGCCTTGTTATAGCTTGAGTGGAGGCAGGGCAGTTTGACTGCAGCTGCTTTATGACATGAAAAAGAATTCTGAAAGTGGCGAAGCTGTTTGCAGTGTCCTTTCCTGATAAAGTAATAGTGTGGGAGATGCATGTTGGTATTTGATACTTTTGAAAGCTTTGAGAAAGCGAGACAGCTTGGCAAAACATAGCTGGCCAAAAACCTCTTTGAAATATTTCTCAAGCCCTGTGCCCATCCTCAAAGGCAAAGTGAAAGTCAAGAAGACACTCCATGGAAGCAAATCCCAGCACCTGCCTCTGGAGGTCTTGCCAGAGTCCACAAGTGTTCTTTCCCTCCTTTTGTTTGAGCAATTAGATGCATGGGATGGATCATGTGAAATCTAAAACGTTTCTTTTCAAACAGCAGTTTTTAAGTGTATAAATTTAAACATAGAAAACGTCTAGCAAATGTTTATTTACAGTTTTACTCCTCCAAATGTATTAGGATTTCTTCCACATAATTTCTGGCTTATACCTACATGGATTTCTACCCCTCGGTAGTTTCAGATGCATAAAAATGTGTGCAAATCTATTTATTCAATCATTTCATACATATGTGGTAAAGGACCTAAATGCACATCTCAACACCAAATACTGATGAGGATGTGGAGCAACAGGAACTTTCATTCACTGCTGGTGGGGATGCAAAATGGTGCAGTCTGGCAGTTTCATACAAAATGAAACATAACTCTTTACCAAAGGATCCAGCAATCCCGCTCCTTAGTATTTACCCAAGAAACCTGCACATGGATGTTTACAGAAGCTTTATTCACAGTTTACAAAACCTAGAAGCAACCAAGATGCCCTTCAGTAGATGCATGGATAAGTAAACTGTGGTACTTCTAGACAATGGAATAATTTCAGTGCTAAAAAGAAAGAAGCTATCAAGCCGAAAAAGACATGGAGGAAATTAAAGTGCACATTACTAAGTGAAAGAAGCCAGTCAGAAAAGACTGTATACTGTATGATTCCAACTATATGACATTCTGGAAGAGGCAAAACTGTCGAGACAGGAAAAAGATCGGGGTGGCCAGAGTTAGTGGGGAGGGAGGGATGAGTAGGTGGAGCACAGAGAAGTTTCAGGGCAATGAAACTACTTCGTGTGATACTGTGATGGTGGATACGTGTCATTATAAATCTGTTCAACCCCACAGAATGTACAACACCAAGAGTGAACCAAAATGTAAACTATGGACTGTGGGTGATAATGATGTTTAATATATGTTCATCAGCTGTAACAAATGCACCACTCTTATGGGGATTGTTGACAGTGTGGGAGATTATGCATGTGTAGGGGAACAGGGGCTATGTGGGAAATCTCTATACCTTCCTTTCAATATTGCTGTGAACCTAAAACTGCTCTAAAAACCAATCTATTCATTTTATTTTAAATGCACATCTCTCCTAAGATTTTTGCCTATGTCTCTCTTCCTGACTCCCATGCCACTCAATTTCATTCTCTCCTAGGATACTTATTATCTTCTATTTTGATGTATAGCCATTTACATTATGTCATACCCTTCTGAGATATTGTGAAATCTTTGCGTGCAATATGTGTGTCTTAATTATCTCTATATTTAGCATGGTGCCTGGCATATAGCAGAAATGTGTAGTTAATGAATAAATGAAATAAAACATAGCTTTTGCTATTCCTTTCCATTAGTTGTGCTACTCTGATAATGTCCTATGTAGGTTAAGAAAATTTTCTAGCTGATAGCAGAAAACTGGGGTGAAACTTTTGCCTGAAAAAAATCAATTATATCATTTAATATATGTCCTGAATATCTAAGTTGCAGACACAGGTCATTGGGTACCCCGACTTCCTTTTGAAATATCAAAAAAAACCCCAAATGCACCCACATGTATGTGCACACACACATCATAAATACATATATATACAAATTCACAATAGCACCGTGATATACACACAATATACAATAGCACAAATCAATGATTTGCTGAGCTTTTGAAGGAAACACCCTTAATTGCAGCATAGATAGTACTGTGGGTTGAATAGCCTCAAAAAGATATGTCCATTTCCTAATCTCCATGTCTTGTGAATATTATCTTATTTGGAAAAAGGGTCTTTGTAGATGTAATTAACTTAAGGCTCTCAAGAAGAGATCTGGGTGGGCCCTAAATTCAATGACGTGTCTTTATAAGAGACAGAAGCGGAGGAGACACAGACACATAGAGGGGAAGGTGATATGAAGACAGGAGCAGAGATTAGAATGATGTGGCCAAGATCTATCAGAAGCTAGCAGAGGCAAGGCAGAGAATTTCCCCTAGAGCCTCTGAATAGAATGAAACCCTTTTGACACCTTGATTTTGGACTTCTAGCCACCAGAACTGTGAGGGAACAAATTTCTGTTCTGTGCAGCCACCACGTTTGTGATAATTTCTTATGGCAGCCATAGGAAACTAATATAGATGGACTGGACAGAAAAATAATGCTCTGCTAACTCAAACACAGAACTTTAAAACAGAGCAACACTGGAAACAAAGGATGAACTTGGAGAAGGCATTCAAATTCTCCTTAATGATTACCACCTACTTATTATGCAGGACCACCCAGCCACATCTAAACATATCCTGGTAAACTACCAAAAATTTTGATGATTGAAAATATTCTATAAGTATCCAAGAAACAAACTAAATTAAACAAAACAGATAAAAATCATGCCAACTTTAGGTTTTTCTTTGGCAATTTTGAATTCCAGAAGACAATAGAATAATGTTCCGCAGCATTTGGGGGAATAGGATTTTAACTAAACCATTCTTTTCCCACTCATTTATTCGACAATTATTTATTGAGAAGCTACTATGTGGTAAGCACCATTAGAGTCACTGAATATGCAGCAGTAAGCAAAACAAAACAAAACAAAATTTGTTCCTCTCATGAGGCTTACATTCATGGGGGAGAAGATACCAAACAAATACCTATATATTATATAGTGATAAGTGTCATGAAAAGGAACAAAATACCGTCATGCCCTGCATAAAGACATTTCAGTCAATGATGAACCACATATAGGACGGTGGTCCCATAAGATTAGTACCATGTAGTCTAGGTGTGTAGTAGGCTACACCATCTAGGTTTGTGGAAGGACACTCTATGATGTTGGCACAATGACAAAATTGCCTACTGACACATTTCTTAGAACTTATTCCTGTCGTTAAGTGACAGCATGACTGTAAGATGAACAGAGAATATGAAGATGAGGGTTCTGGTGTTTATGGGTGGTTTGGGAGGCCCTCTCTGAAAAGGTGATATTTGAGCCCAGGCTTGAAGAAAGTCAAGCAGTGAGCCGGAATGATATCTGATGCAGAGCATTACAGACAGAAGGAGTTGCGAGTTGCAGGGCTCTGAGACAGGAGTGTGTTTGTGGGCCTTACGCAACTGCCCAAAGGCCAGCTGGAGGAGACTGAGCAAAGGGGAGCATGGAAAGAGCTGAAGTTAAGAAGGGGTGGGGGGCAGAGCACATAGGATCTTGTAGCTCACTGGAAAGACTTTGGATCTTACTTTTGGTGAAATGGGGAAGATAGGAGACTTTTGAACTAGGAGTGCCATAATATAACCCATTTTTTTAAAGGATCACTCCAGCAAATACATAATCAGGACAAAGGCAGAAGCATGGAGAATACTTAGTAGACTACTGCATAATCCAAGCTAGAAATGATGGATGGGCTATGTGATAGAAGTGAAGGAAATTCAAAGTGATCAAATTGTGGACACATATTGAAGACAGAGCTGATAGGATTTGTTGATGGACTGGATGTGGGATGTGAGAGAAAGAGAGGAGTCAAGAATGTATGGTAAGCAGAATCTTGTCCCCTTTGTTTCCACTTCCCGGAGTTACTCCCATGGTTATGTTATGATATACAGGAACAGGGACTCTGCAGATGAAATTAAGATTACTAATCAGTTGATTTAGAGAGGGAGATTATTCTGGATTTTCTGAGTGGGCCCAATATAAAAACATGAATTTAAAAGCAAAAGAGGAAGTTGGTGAGTGATTCAAAGTTTTAGAGGGCCTGGGCCCGTCCTTGCTGGTGGGCCACATGGAATGCATGAGAAGGAATATGGAAGCCTGTAGGAACAAAGACCTTCCCTTGACTGACAGCCAGCAGGGAAACAGGACCTCAGTTCTACAACTGTAAGCAAATGTATTTGTCCCACAACCTGAATGAGCCTAAAAGTGGACTCTCCCCTAGAGTTTCCAGTAAGGAATGTAGCCCTGCTGACCCCTTGATTTCAGCCCTGAGCGCCTCAGCAGAGGACTCAGTTAAGTCATGCCTAGAATACCCACTGAACTGTTGAGATAATCAATGGGTGTTATTTTAAGATGCTAAATCTGTGATAGTAGTTATCACAACAATAGAAAACAAACACAGATTTTTGTAAGGTTTTTCTCCTAAGCATCCAGAATGGACTGGGAGAATGTTGTGTTTGGAGTGGGGATGAGAATTGAGTCTTCAGTTTGGGGTGCTATGTTAGTTTAAGATTAAATTAGCTATCTAAATAAACTCAACAACAAATAAGAATGTCTTTAACCAGCTAGGAGTTTGTTTCTCTCTCATGTTAAAGAATCCTGGAGGTAGTCGAGGGCTCCTGTGCTAACTCCAGACATCAGGAATACAGACTCCTTCTTTCTTGTTGCTTTACTCTCTCTGATGTATTGTCTCATGGTCTAATATGACTGCTTGAGGTCCAGCCATTATGTCCACAGTTCAGGAAGCCCCGAAGGAGGGGGAGAAATAGGGCATACCTCATCCTTGTAGGAAGACTACCCACTAGTCTCACACAAAACATATGCTTGTATTTCAATGGCTAGAACCTAGAGATTAGATTTTGCTTTAATTGAAATGAAGTTCTGAGCTGGATATTTTGTGCCCCAAATAAAATCAGGGATCTGTTACTGAGGAGAATGGAGAAAGTAGATATTAAAATAGGCAAACACTCATCTCTTTCATAGACATGCTGAATTTAAAGTATCTTTTTTGGTAGTTTTTCATTTTATTTTTTACCAAGGTTTTACTTAAAGGAAATTTCAAATCTTCAAAAGTATAGTACAATGAACACCCACCCAATAATCTCCTAGACTTTCCAGTTGTTAATATGTTGAGAGATTTGCTCTCTCTCTCCTTTGTCCCCTCCCTCTCTCCCTTTCCCTCCCCCCTTCTTATATATATATATATATGAAACCTTTAAGGGATAAACGTGGAGGGAGCAAGAAGCGAGAGACGGCAGGGTGAGACTTGAGACTCCTGTGAAGGAGGGGGAGAAGGAAGGAGGATCGGAGAGAAAGAGTCCCAGAAGGCAGCATGTTCTCAGAAAGTTTTGGCCAGGTCAGCGGGAAGGCCTTGAGCCAAAGCTGCCTGTTAAAGAAGCCCCCTCCTTGCAGGAATGGGTTTGTATTAATACCCGGACTATGCACAGTCTTGGCTGGGAGAACCTACAGGAAGTATGTTCTTGGCTTGAACACGGGGGTAGATCGAGAAGAGCAGCAACTGGAACAGTCAATTATGCTCCCCACAACAGGAGATCTAAGTGGCACATTGTCATAGCTGCCACAACATCTAATACTTCATTATGTATCTCTTAAGAACAGGAATATTCTCTTACGCAGCCACAATCTCAACATTATGCTCCTGAAATTTCACGCTGACACAATTACATTACCTGATATATTCTGAGATATCTTTTAGACATTCAAGTCGAGATAACCAGTAGGCAGTTAGCTATAAGCTTCTGGAGTTCACTGGAGAGTAAAAAAGTAGAGACAATCTAGCCAAACCTTTATTAATATGTAAAAGTAATGGGAGGAAATTGTCAGATATTCAAAGCCTCCAACGCACACACATCATGGGGTCTTACACAAAGATATACTCTAGAAGAAATGCAGATAAAATAAAAAGACAGAAATGGAGAAATAGTAGTATAACAGAACTCCAGAGAGCATTACTACCAGCAAAATAAGTAGGTTTTTTCAAGTGAGAGTGATGAATATAACAAAATTAAATTGCCAGAGTGAAAATTATTCTTGAAAGGCAAGATATTTAATAAGAATAAGAAAAATGCATTAATAAAAATCCATGTATCTAATTTCAGATCGTATTACAAAATATTAAGGAGTAAGACAGAGAGTAGAAAATGTTAAGGAATGGGAGATAAAAGCTTATTAAAGTCCTGCCTTTCACTCAGAGGCGTCCAAAATTATAATATGGTTCTTGCATTTAACTATATAAGCTATCTTTCCACAACCGCTCCTACTAATTTAAAGCCTCTTTCTCCTGGAAAAGTCTACTCTAATAATTGCTAGGATGCTCAGATGTCACATGTGTTGACAAATACTTCTTTTCTGCTCTATGCCAGTTCAACAGTCCCTGCTTCAGCTCTGCTCATTACTCTCTGTCATTGGTGCAGCCCTTCAAGGGCACCACACCACCTTCTCTTCTGGTAGAACCCCCTATGACGCCAAGGTGATCCTCACCAGAGGTCGCTGCACAACCATGAACTGAAACACTGACTCAGCTTCTTGACTTCTCTGGTCCCTGAATTTCAGTGCTGTGCTATGCTTCCTGCCAAAGCAAGAAAAATTCCCTTTTCTCAATTAAGTGCCACGTTTGGACATTTGAGAACCAGACATGCTGCTGTGAAGAGTAACTGTGACTCTCATGTACAGCTCCTTCCGCCGAAGATTTCAGAACTGAGACTTTGAGGAGGTGTCTGCGACCATAGTAAGCCTGGTCTATACTAGAATTTCTCTCTTTTTCACACTGAAGTTTCTTCGTGCTCTTTCCATCCACAGAACTCCTCATGCCAACCATCTAAAGCATAGTCTCTCCTGAAAGGAGAACCAGAAATGGCTGCACATCAGTAGTAGTCACAGCTTGGCCAAGAGGTAGGACTCTCACCTTCCTCATTATAAACAGAGAAAAAAGTTCAATAATGGTTTATAAAAATGTAAAGATGACCACATCCTAGAACCAAGAACAGGGTGTATATTGTTCAAATTACTGGGGAAAAGAGAAATAAAGAAATCTTAGTCTATATAAAAAAGGCATAAGGAAATATAAAAAAAAATCAGTAAAGTAGAAAAAGAATAGAAACCAGAAGGTAGTAAAACCTCATAATAATTATGACAATAAATCTAATTGTATTTAAAATCAGTATTAAAAACAAAGATTTTTACAGAAAGATCTTTTTAAAAAAGAAAGATTTACCAGATAAATATAACAAACAAAAACAATAAAAGAAAGGATGGTAAAAGTTAAAAAAAATAGACACTATCAAGCAATAACTAGCAGTGAACAAAACAGGTAAGTCCCTACACTCACGAATTTGCATACAGTGGGACAAGACAATTAACATTTAACAAACCATTTAAATAAATGGGTTGTCAGAGAGTGAGAAGGAAGTGTGGAAAAATACAGCAGAGGAAGGAAAGCAGGAAAAGCTGTGGGGGTGGGAGTTGCTGTCTGACCGAGGGTGGTCAGGGAAGGCCTCACTCATGAGGTGACATTTGAGTGTGGAAGGAAGTGAGGACGATGGCCATGTGGATTGGTGGGGAAAGAATGTTCCAGGCAGATGGAGCAGCAAGTACAAAGGTCTGAAGTTGAGCATGCTTGGAGGGTTCAAGGAACAGCAAGGAGGGAATGTGGCTGGAATGTAAACCAGGAGGAGAGTAGTAACAGTTCAAGTCAGAGCTTTAGCTGGGATCAGATGACGTAGGGCCCGTTAGGTGATTGTATTTTGACTTTTATTGCAAGTGATCTGGGGAGCCACTGGAACATTTTGAGAATAAGAGTGACGAGATCTGGCTTTTAAAGAAAATGACTTTTGTTGCTGTATTGAAAATAGAATGAAGGGTTGAGGCGAGCAAGAATGGAAAGAGGAAGATGAATTAGAGATTTATCACCTGTGATAGTCCAGGTGAGAGATAAGAGTGTTGGGATCAGGATGGGAGTGGCGCACCTGGAGAGAAATTGTCCAGTTCTGGACATATATTCAAGAGAGAGTTGACAGAATCTCCTGATTGGTTAGTTGCCTTTTGTAGCTGTTGATTTGCTTGCTTGTCTTCCTTTTAAGACTTTAACTTCCATGACGACAGAACAAATGTATTATTCAACTCGGATCCTTTGCACTAACATAGAATTTACCCTATAACAAGCAATCAATATTTTTAAACTAAATTTAATTTCTATATAAAGATATTTTAATGGGCATTGTGAAATGACAACGAAGCAGAACAATGTAAAATGCACTCAACATCACTCGCAAATTATCAGCCCATTGCTTGACATAAGTTCATGAGCAGAATAACAAGCCAAAGTGCAGCTTAGATTAGTATGCTAGACCAAATGGGCATACGTTTCTTCCATTGTTGTAATCTTTCATACAAAACTCCATGCATATTTTATTCTTTAAAATGAACTGCTATTAGAACCTTACATCATGATGTCAAAATATAAATTTTAGAGAAAAGGCACAATACATTTGGTACTATATAATCAAAGTTGTAAAATAACCAGCATAGATTGTTATGTATCATTAGAACACTTTCAAGTAAAAATTTCAAAGGACTTTTAATATGTGTTCCATTCAGATGCCACAAGTACAATAACAATAAACACAGCAGCTCAATTATAAAATCATTACTTTCAAGGCAGTCAATGATCCATTAATTCAAAAGTTTTGATGAGGCTAAAATTTGCAGAATATTCCTATTCTACAACCACACAGCAAATAACCATTGAGAAGGATGTGCTTACTGTTATAAAATCCAGTACAGAATATGTAACTTAAAGCATTCTAAATGCAAAATAAATATGCAACCTTAAATCCCTTACTATCATGCAGCTGAAAGAACGGATTGCAACTGACTTCACTGAAATCTATATATGGTTCTAACTTTACACATTCTTTTCTATTCTCTCTGAAAGGCAACTTGAGCATTTTTAGGAAATAACTCTAAAAAGTAAAATAATTTGGATGCATGCTAAACCACCAAGTGTAATGTAGTACCCTACTTATAACACATTTTTTGGGTACTTTTTTGCATTCAAATTAGGCAGAACTCTCAACGTTTCATACAGAACTTAAAGAGCCTTCAATTAACTTCTATGAAAGCTGAATGTTTTTTAGTTATGTTAAATGGAATGGCATGTATAGTTTGTATTAAAGACATTTCATCAGAGGAGATAAGTTAATTTCTTGAACAATAACAAATCAAACTTTACAATACTCTCGAAATTTAGGAAGAGTATGTGGCTTTCCAGTGACCACTCCTTTATAATTGATTACCACTCTTTTAGGAACTACAGCTTTCTTAAAATAGCTCAGAATTGTTTAGGATGAGGCATGAAATATACTTTATATAGTGAAATGTATTGTTACTATATTTGGAAGAGACTAGAAAAGTTAAATAAATCACATCGTCTAGTGATTGTTTTATACTAAGATCTAGGACTTTCTTCTGTGTCCAACACAATTATGAACGTAACAAATATATCTATCTACTTGTTATTTATATGCTTTTTTAGAAGAGCCTGTCTTATTCCTTTCTGTGCTCCCACAAGGCCTAACACATGACAAAAGTTTAATAAATGTTTAAATAAATGGTTACAACATGAATGAAAGAATAAACAGATGAATCAATGAATGAGTTAACCAAACACTCGATTAATCAAGGTGGCATTGTTAACCTGACATCAATGTTGTAACACTTGTATTGAATTTTTTTTCTGGCCTTAATAACTGTCTTTTCCTGAATTACCTACATTTCCTTATCTGGCCCACTCAGAACTCATGGCCTATATTTGAGGGAATTGAGATTGAGTGTGACAAACAAATAGTACAAAATTATGTGGTCTTTTGTTATTGAGTCAGGGTGAGACAATATTTCCCAAATAGTCAACATCGAACATCCCAAATATTCAACAACCTCCTACACTGCATCTACCTCCTCCTCTCTGCTCCTAGCTTGGGCTTCTTCAGTAGTAATGGCAATGTTTTAGAGGGCAAGTCTTAATGAACAAGTACTTATCAAACCTCTGCTTGTGTCATGTTTGCTGATTTCCCTTTGGCCAATTACATCACTTGTCCAAGCCTGAAATTGGGGTAAGAGGAGAATACATAGGGATATGGATACCTAGGAGGCACAATTCACTGGGGTGGGGTGGGATCAATACAACAATATACCAAAGAGTAACATAATTGATTATAAACTCTGGAACAGTCACCTCAGATGCAAAGTAGAGAACTGATTAGATGTAAGGAAGACAAAATTTGGGGAGACCTGTTCAGAGCCTATTTCAGCCACTAAGGGAGAGTCATTAGTAGCTTGAACTAAGAGAGTGGCAATGGGATGGAGAGTAGTGGGTAAATCTGAAAGCTATTTATGAGTTAAAATCAAAGAACTTGGTATGATTGGCTTTGGGAGTGAGAGAGAAGGAATTATGCAGGGTGACTCTAAAATTTCTGGTATGTGCACCTGAGTAAATGGCGGTACCATTTCTGAGAAGAGAAACATTGGATGAGAACAATACTGTGATCACAAGTTTGGTGTTGGATATTTTGAGTTGGAGACTCCTTTTAGTCATCCAAGTGAAAATGCCAAATAGATAGTTGGATATTTAGGTCTACAGCACAGAGGAGAGGTCTGTGCCAAAGACAAAAACTTGAGATCATAATTAAAGTCATGAGGTCACCTTGAAAAAAACCATTGCAATGGAATAATCAATGTGGAAATTAAGTTTGATGAGTATAGCATAGGGAATGAGAGAAGAAACAGAGATTGCTCAGTGTCTCAAACTTTTGCCAGAAGCTTGCCCGTGATGGGGATAGATCTATTGGGATACTTGGAAGGAAAATGGAACCAATGAACTTATTTTTGTTTTGTTTGTTAATTCCCTAAAGACAGGAAAAATTTAAGCATTTAAAAAATTCTCCCAGGCAGAAACTTGAAGAGGGAAATGTGTTGAAGACACTAGTCGTCCTTGACTCATCTACCTGTCTTGTTGAATGTAGGAAATTAACCTTATCACCTGCCATCAATTGAAAGGAGTACTTTCAAGAGGTATTTGGACATTAATAGGAAACAGCTCTTTAGTTTATCTAATTTACTCAGCATGGAATGCCCTTTCTCCACGTTTCTATGTGTCCAAGTCCCGTCTACTGTTCTTGTATTAACATACACCTTCTCTATTTCTTCTTTCCCCATGCCCACTCCAACAGTTGGATGTTAATAGCTCCCTACTTTGTCTGTATCCCTTATGTTCTTATCTTCTTTTTGAAAGTCATTTCTTTATCTTTCCTACTATCTTCTTGAGAGCAGTGATTGTTTCTTATTTGGTTCTCTACCTTCTCAGTGCAAGATACATAATAGGCAATCAAGAAAGGTTTAGGGAATAGATGTGTTGGCAGAATTTCAGGCAGCAGTAACAGGTCTTTAAGGCCATTATTTCTGGACAAGAGGAGTGCATGTTTGTGTGGAATATGAGAGGAGGTCCTTCTTCAACGCACACTGTATAGTTTGTTACCTATTTGACCTACTCGTTAGATCCCTTTTTGCTGCATTTGTACTAAGAGAATTTCTAATTGAGGGTTGTTTCGGGTTGATACCTACAAGAACCAACAAGTTTTACCCAAAAAGATTCTACCTCGGGGTATCCACACTTAGTTGCATCCCAAATGGTTTATAAATGATGGCAATTAGCATTTAAATAGAACCCTACCTGTTCAGGGGCCTTACAGCCATGCTTATTATTTAATGGAACGGTCACACTATTATCCTTCATTGAGAAATCTTCAAACATAAAAACCTACAGTATATAGATATCATAAAAGCCTAGGAGCTGATAGACTTAGTGATGCTATGCATTTTGCCAGCAACTTCAATTTTATGGTATAAAATTGAAACGTGGAAGGCCATTAGTACTCTTCCAGCCCTGAAACTTAGCATGCAATGTATGCTCTAAGGTACAACTGCATAAAGACAAAAAAATTCCTTCCACAATAACCCACCATTTGTCAAGGAGAGAAACCTTTTCTTTTCAACAATCTCTTAATCGCCACAGGACATGAGTGAGCACTGAAAGAAATCAGTCTGTCTGAAACTCTTGGTGAGATTGTTCAAAGCCAGTCTCAGGCTGTGATCATTCATAAGACACTACTGATTTTGAGAGCACCATAAGAGCATAGTTAGGGCTTCAACGAATAAATCTCAATTCAAGATCCCTATTGGTTTCTGACAGTTATCTCATCATCTTGGCTATTATCCTACCGTATCTGGGAAGGAATGCAAGGCTTTTTGGTTTTTTTTTTCATTCTTGTCTTATATGTCAAGTTTATTTCTGGTCTTTCATGGCTTAATTTTGCAGCTGGTGAACCCTTAAGAGAAATAGAACAAGGTTTGAAACCAGGTTGTTGAGAGAGCTATAGTATTACTTGAGGTAAATGGTGAAATGCAAATAAAAATAGAAATTTCTTATTCTGTTAGAAATTAGATATAGTTTCCTATTTCTTAAGAGACACAACATTTATTGCTCATGAAATTTGGGAGATTCAAATATTGAGGGAGCCTGGAGTAGTGGAAAGAGCAGTAGATTAAGAGTCAGAGATAGGAGACTTTTATCTCCATTTACCATTAATTAGCTGTGTGATTTGGGGCAAATTAATATAACCTCCCTGAGAAGCATTAAGTTCTACATTTTTAAAATATGGATTTGGGAGTTAATAGTTACTTTAACTTCATATTTTGAGGGGAGATTCTATAAATGGAAATGTACAATTAAAAAGTAGAAACTGCCTTTTTTGATGTGATTAGGAGCCTGGGTCCTCTAATACATTTTATCAGAATTAATTCATCATGTGGCATCCTATTACTATATTCATCAATCAAGGGTTATTTTAAAACAAAATTGTTCTTTCAGTTATACTTTAAATTACTCCCACTCAACTACCTTTTTGCCTAGTCAATGACTTTTAGCAAAAGTCAGGGCTTGAGGTCTTTCCATAGAACCTGTGTTTCTTAAGTATCTAGGTGTAATCACTGAATCAGTTGGAATGTTGGTACAACTTCACTCACTGGCTTTCCCAGTAAAGCCACTAAATTATCCAAGTGCCAATAATAAACGATAATTAAAAAATTATTTGCAAAATCTCTACATAAAAATTTTCATTCAAATTTGAGATATACACAAATGCAACTGGAAATATGAAATAAAATCATTTACATATTGCAGAATACATAGTTCAAAGCATTATGCATGGAAGCTCAAGTAAAACCAAAGCAATAAAGAACCCTTCTTCATATTTAAAAATAATGATGCAAAAAAGTGGCAACGCAGATTAGAGCAAAGAGCACTGCATTCTGAGTAAGGAGATTTGGATGGCTCCTTGTTGTAATGGTGAGGAGCTTGGGCTCTATCCTTAGTTAGACTTGGGTTTGAACACTGGTTCTTGAGTTCCTAGTTACATGACCTTGGGCAAGCAACATAACCTCTCTTAGCCTCAATTTCTTCATGTGCAAATCGGTGATAAATGTGTCTTCCCTGACTATCTTACAGGCTGTTGAGAAGATCAGACGAGTTATGGATGGAGAAGTATTTATAAACTGCAAAGTGCTGTGCCAATGTAATTTTATTTGATGGAATTACCTAATTCCAGTACTATGAAGACCCTTTATTCTCCTGTCTATATGGAGGCATTAGATGAGTGTCATCTTTCTTGAAGTCTTCTACATTTATATATAATGAACAGACAGACTTTTCTAATTAAGGGGTATGTGTAATGAGTTGAAATAGGTTTTCTACAAAAAGTACAATACCACAAAATGTCTTATACAGGCTTGGATTATGAAACTGTCAAGTTGAATGTCAAACTATAATCTTAGCTTGAATGACTTCAAAAATGCAACATCATGTTGCATTTGGATTTGAAGCAGGGATTTTTGATTTGTTTATCAAGATACACTAAATAAGGAAGGATTTAACATTCTAGGCCTATGACTTGTGACTAACTTGACTTAACTTGATTAATAGGCACACAAAATTAGGGTGTCTATTTTTTCTGAACTTGATTTGTGGGAGGATAAAATGTGTCCCATAGGTGTAGATTGCCTAGAGAGAATGAATGACTGGGAGAATAAGAACGCAAACCTGACAAAAGCAAGAAAGAGAGAATTGAGGAAAGGAAACTAGTATTTGTTACATATCTGCTGCACACTTGCAGTGTGGAAGGTATTTCAGAAACATATCCTCATTTATTCTTCATGCTGAGCAGATGGCAATATTAATTTCAGTTTTTATAGAAGAAGAAAGTGAGAGTGAATAAAATGGGATACTTGATCTAGTCCCTGAGCTACTAAGTGGCAGAGGTAAACGAATTTCAGTGATTGCAAAGGTCTTTTCTAAAGCCAAGACTTCATAAGAAAGGCTGGCCATACTTGAAAATCATCATAAGCTTTGCATTCAGAATCCTACACACACATCTGTAGAACTTTGTGGTAAGAAGCAAGGTTGACTGGTTGTTATGTGCTACAAGGCTCTCATATCTAACCATTTTATATGGTGAGGTTGAGAGAAAAACGTCTTGGTCTTCAAGTGGTTGAGGAGGATTTTCTAAGAATCTAAGAACTTCTTGGATAAAGATGATTATTGTATTGGCCATGGGGTTGGTAGTGGTCAAGCAGTGACTAAAGCAGAGTAAAGCAGTTAAAATTCATGAGTGAGATCTACGAGGATTGGTGCCATCATGGAACTGAGAGAAAAACTTGGTGATAACCATGGGTATACACCCGAGGAGCCTCCAGAAGGAGTAGGTGGCTTGAGCCAGCCCTGATGGCCTAGTGGCTAAAGTTTGGCACTCACTGCTTCAGCCGCCTGTGTTTGCTTTCTGGTCATGGAACCACACCACCTGTCTGTCAGTTGCCATGCTGTGGCAGTGGCTCACATCGAAGAACTAGAACAACTTACAACTAGGATATACAACCATGTACTGGGGCTTTGGGGAGGAAAAAAAAAGGTAGATTGGCAACAGATGTTAGCTCAGGGCAAATCCTTCCCTGCCAAACAAACAAACAAAAAGGAGTAGGTGGTTGCCATAATGCTAAAGTTCTTTACCTTTATTCTTGGTTAGGCATCATAAATCGTGTCTCCTTACATTAACATATAGCAGATCTAGGAAAGCTAAAAGACCCAACATCTTCTCTGGTTGAGACCTAGGAAGAGGATTATATTTTGTACCATCCTGTGCAATTCATAATACAGAAAGGAGAAGGAAGTTAGAGAGCAGAGAGCTGTCAGGTATCAGAAGGAATCATCTCCACTTGAATTATGACATTCTCCGTATTTAGAGCAGAATGCTTTTTATTTTGGGTGTAGCACTTTTCATCCCCCTGGCATCTTAAATATTTCTTTCAGTCTCTGACACCACAGGGTTTAGGATTACAGAGAATGAGTTTCTTCTTCTTTTCCAAAAATTAAAACAAAAAGAACTAGAGAAAGGCCAATAAAGATAGGAGAAATATTCTGATAATCATTTGCCTTGCTGAATTATTCTGCCACCAAGGATTGTGGTTTGTGCTTCCACCTTCTCTATCACACCAAAAGACAATTCACACGACAATCCAAGTATTTCAAAATGAAGAAAGTGGCTAAGTTTGGAGGAGAAGACAAGGATCCAATCCTAAACTCTACGCCAACATGTATTTTTAGAAAAACAAAACCTGTGATTATGTCAAATGCAAAAATGCAAATCTTTAATCATAAGACCTAAAAAAATAGTTCCCTGAACATACTTTTAGTAAAACTTAATACTAATTTAATTTCCTATTGATACCTGCCATCACATTTCCTTTTCAGATTAGGTACCAGAATCACATTTCTGTATATCTGATACGGCAGAAATCCCTGCTGGAAGGCAAAACAGCATAATAACTGCAATAAAGGATATTATACAATTACATCTTCCATCTGAGTTAAAAGCCTATTTAGAATCCCCTGGTAGACTTTCTAGTGTATATTAACCACATCATCAATAGTTGAGTTTTTTTCACGTAATATTGACTTTCAGTGGGGAGGGATAGCAAAAAATATGAGCAATATAATCTTCACTGATTTTCCCATTACTTTGGCTTTCATTGAACATCATGCCTTCAAATATACATGCTAATCCTGTGTGTTCATTAGCTTAAAAAGAGCTCAAATCAACAACTGATTTATTGTTGGACAGCTTTGACAGAAATGCATTTTCGCTGATACTAAAGACCCTACTTTGACAAATGGAGTGATGGAAGAGGAAGAGAAAGAAAGAAGCAAAGAGAAAATCATTAAGCAGTTAGCCTGATGTGGGCTCTTTATGGAGGTTCTTTGTGTTGCCTCAGAGCAGAAGCAGAGAAATTCTGCAATGGCAGTGGTAAATGTCACAGGCCATTTACACTGGACTATGATTTCTGTTTATCCTAGTAAATGGAAGGCCTTAATATGAATTGTGGTAGGCAGACTGGCCACCCAAAGATGTCCACACTGTAATCCCCAGAACCTATAAATATGTTAACTATACATGGCTAAAGGGATTTTACAGATGTAATTAAGTTTACATGCCTTAAAATAGGGAGTTTATCCTAGACTCTCTGCAAGGGCTCAGTTTAATCACCCAAGCCCTTAAAAGCATAGAACTCTCTTGGGCTGGTGGCAGAAGAAGTCAGAGAGATTCCAAGCATGAGAAGGATTCAATGTGCTTGCTGGCTCTGAGATGTAGTGGCCAAAATGCAAGGACTTGAGAGAGATCTCTAGGGACTAAGGGATGCCCCCAGTTGATGACCACAAGTAAACAGTGACTTCAGTCCTGCAACCACAAGAACTGGATCTGCCAACAACCTGAATGACTTTGGAAGTGGTTTCTTCCCAAGCCTCCCAATAAGAGCCTGGCTGACTAACATCTCACTTCTTTGTTTCCTCTGCATAGGTAGGTAAGCATAGGTAGGAAGTAGCCAAAAAAGCCCAGGCAAGCCAATCCAGATTTTTTTACCAATAGAACTGTGAGACAATAAGTTTACATTGATTTAAGCTGCTAAATTTGTGGTAATTTGATACAGCAGCAACTAATTAGCAGAAATTAATACATGAATATAACTAAATGTGAAGATGCTCATATAAGGAAAAGTTCAATGTCCAGATATAAAAATTTCAGATTAGTGCTCAACGACTTTTGAAAATCATAAGGGAATAATACTACCACAGTGGCTTATTCTAATACTACTCAAAAATGTTTACAGAGAACCCAGTAGTTGATCATAGGAAATCATATTTCTTTTTTTCTACTCTCAGAAAATTTCTTCTTTAACTCTCATTCTTTTGTCTAACTAGTCTCTTCAATCTTTCCTTCAGTTGGTTCTGCCATAAAGATAGTGAGATAGTCCTTGGCGACTTTCTCTTCTATGTCATGAAGTCATATAAGTGCTATTTCATAAACAGTTTTTAAAAATCTCTTCAGTTTTCTGCATATCAGTTTTCACTATTTTGGTTTATTTTCTCATTGTCATTCATGTAGTTCATTGCTTGCTTCCCTAAGATACTTCACAATCCTAAAAATGTAAAGAGGATTAGATCATTTACCTGCTTAAAATCCTTCAGTGACTCCCCATAGCTCCATACTCATTTGCTTGACCTAAACAACCCTGTCCGTTTTGGTCTTTGCTTAATTGTTCAGCCTCATGTTCTTTTTAGACTTGTATCTATTATCCTTTGGTTAACCAAACTGAGATTCTTAAGTTCCTCAGAGCTATTTGTATATGCTCCACCCCCTCTGGGTGCCTTGTCTTTATGCATCAATTGTATAACTTCAACTGGTACCTCAGGGCTCAACTTAGGACCTTCTCTTTCTAGAAGTTTTCTCTACTCCAACATGGTTGGGGTTAGATCTCTCATCTCTGTGTTTCTGTAGAACCTAATGATTAACACTATCATAAAACTTATTGTATTGTATTGACATTGTCAGCTTACTCAATGATATCTTCTTAAATGATAAGCTTCTTAATAATAAAAAATGTATTTTTCTCATTTCGTATAGACAATTACTGTCATATACTAGGCACTAAATAATATGGGAAGAATGATGGAATGAATAAATGAACGAATCATTCAATCAATCAATCAAATTAGTTAACAGAGCTCTGGTTTCTCTTTAAGGTCTGGGAAAACCAGAGTCAGAGCCAGGAGTTTAGTTAGTGGGGAAACTAAATATAGTGGGCTATAAATAAATCTCCAAACAAAGGAGATTCACACAGGGGATGAACCATAGGAAATTGAACTTAGAATAAGTCCAAAGTCTAGGGGATCAGCATAGGCCAGTGATTCTCAAAGTGTGGTTCCCAAAACAGCAGGATCAGTCTCACCTGGGAACTTGTTAAAAAGGCAAAGTTTAGGCTGCAACCCAAATTTACTGTACTGGAAACTCTGGGTATGAAGTCTAGAAATCAGTGCTTTAATAAGCCCTCCAGATGGTAGTCTGAGAACCACTGGTATAGACCAAGAGAATTAGATGAGAGACTTGGATTTTAGCAAATAAGCATCAAAATCCAAGAGATCAAGCTGCTGAGAAGAAGGGCAAAGTTAAGAGACACTGGATATGAAAAGTTAAGCTATCAATCCTGATGGAATTGAACAGGCATAAAAGAGACAGAGCAATAGTCACAGGGAAACAAAAGCAAATAAGACTGCAATATTGAGCCAATATTTCCTAAGGTGGTAGGTCTCAATAGGCTAGGGGATAATGTGAGGTGTGGATGCTGATACATCCTTGGGGGTGATAAAAGAGAGGGGAGTAAGAATTCATATTTAATAAAATCTTTCCAGGTGATTCAGATATTCATTACCTCTTGTTCCTAGGTGAGATGCATTATCTTATTATAATCCTTATTCAAATATCCTGACTTAGCACCAGACTGAGGTTTAAGCATAGGTAGGAAGAGCCAATCTAACTCAAATGGTAGGATGTTGGGGTGGAGGCCAGGTTCTTAACTGACACACATTCCCGAGTAGATAACACGTAAGGAAGACTGAGGAAGTTTCAGTTCCTTCCTCAAATGATGGTAACGAGAACAGGATGTAGGTAAAACAAAGCACAAGAAGTAGAACTTTAAAAACAAATACTCAGCTTACTCTTCATTATCCATGGTAATATGATTAGCATGGACCTTAGCCTAGTCTTTCAACTATGTTCCTCGTTAACTATGTGCAAGTATTCTTAACAAGAAACACAATTTCAGTGTGATTGTGTACATGATGCCAAGGATTCATACAAGATTGAAAACCCTGTAGATGATCTAGAAATTTCCCCAAATCAAAATATTTGGCATAGCATAAACAAAGCCACTGACTTATTTTCACTTTTCATGAAGATGTTTTGGTAGCTATAGCCCATACAATGTTCTTTTCCCCCCTCTGATAACTTGGTATTGTTCTGAATCTATTGATCAAGTATCTATTGAATCCCACTACATGTTCAGCAATGTCTAATTAAATTAGCAATGTGATACCCAAAGTTTGGCAGTAACACAGAAGAGGAGAGAAACAAATGTTACTTCAGAAGCAACAAAATTCAGAACAAAATATAATCCTATTTGCTGTACGGAACTGAACCTGAAACTTGATGTTGACATGTTAAAATCAGTTAAAAGATGATGAGCCTTGAGAGTTCCCCTTTTGGCAATAGCAGATGGAACCTCGTTCTGAGGGGAACTCTACAAAATGTATTTTAAAAATCTATTTGAAGGCACAAAACAGCTGAAAAACAGTGGAGAGTTAAGGGGCTAAGATCAGGAGGAGAAGGAAAGCCAGAGATGTGAGCCCAGAATTGGGGGTCAATTTCCCCATTTGGAAATCTTCCTGTTTTATTTTTAAATAAATAACCAACAGAAGTGTATGCACATGACCACCAAAAGATATGCAAAGAGTGTTCAGAGAAGCATGTTCTTGCTGTAGATATAGCCCAAATATCCAACAGTAGAATGGAAAAATAAGTATATTTGTAGAATGGAATACTATAGAGTGTTTTAAATGGATGAATTCACAGAAAGAATATTGAACAAAAGAAGCCAGGTATAAAAACCTGTCTATGAATCTACACATATAAAGGTAAAAAACAGGCAAAACTAATCCATGGTGTTATACCTCAGGAGCAGGGAAGGGGTAATGATAAGAGATTCGAGTTTGGATCTGACCTGCTATGGTTCAAGATTCCAATGTATCTCTAGAATAGAGGAAAGAATGAGTTTGCCACATGGTCCAGACCAGAAACAAGTTTTTCAGTGGGTTTGGAGGCCAAATTCTGAGCTAATAATTCCTTACTATTCTTTTCTTTGTCACAGTTCTCTGTACATAAATTTTCCTCAGAGACTTCTAAAGTGAGATCAAGGCAGGCTTTAGCTTCTTGGGTTGCCTGCTGAAATATCATCTTAATACTGCCCCGTTCCATCACTCAAGAGTCACGTAACTACTGTCAAGAGATGATATAAGAAGTCAGGTCATTTGACCCAGCACTATTTTAGCTATTAAAAAACAAAGAAGTAAACTAAAAAAATATGAAGAATGAGAACACTCAGATTATCCCAACTTGAGTTTATCATTCAGTGTTCAATATATATAAATCTAAACTTTGTATCATTTTTCTGAATATCATTTAGGTTGGCAGTAATAAGCATAGACCTGAAACTGCATTCTTTCCTCTTAAAATAACGAGCTCCCATCCAGATGCAAATACTATGAGTGACCCAAAGCCCAGATGTAATGGTAGACCCTTGCTTGAAGAACTTAATATTGAAAAATAAAATAAGCGGAGTTTTGAAATAATACATAGCAATTTTATTGTTTGAATTTATATGGTAAAGACAGATCTGATCATATTTGATATCTTACTTCTTTTGTTATTTCCTTCTGTGTTAAGCTGTTATTATCTCTCTTAACCTCCTAATGGGAGAATTATATTTGAGCAACTGCCTCTCTAGCAACATTTATGAAAATGAGTGTAGTACTTTCAAAATAGTTCCCTCTGTAGCTCATTAAATGCTCTTTTCTAACTTGTTCACATGGAGTGTGGATTATTTAGGTTCCCCATAACTGAACAGTAGAATTTACCAAACAATGGCAAGCTATTTATATATTTTCCTTTTTGATACAAAATGCAGACAGGTACATGCCTTTTCATTGATAGTGTTATTAAAGATTCAATACTGCTTGTGAATAACAAAGGGCTGAATTATACAGCTAAGTATTAAAACCGATAAATAAAAAGTTTTTAAAAAATCTTTCTTCCCACTGTGAATGCATTTAAAAAAAATCTTCTCTTTAGCTCATCACAAAGAAAGATACAAAGTACTAGAATTGCTATGACCTGGAAAATTAACCAAATATGGCATTCGGTGTGTCATATGTATGTATGCATATGGATTTGAATGAGTTACAGAAAGAAATATATCTATGTCTTTATCAAAGCTATATCGATATAGAAGAAAGAGAAAACCCCATAGAGGCTATGTTCACTCTATCCCTTTGCTGGTAAAGAATAGCTACTTAAAAACTGCCTTTTAGTATAAGGCTCATTGTCAACTTTGAGAAGTAAGAAAGTGAATCTTGAATTTAAGACTAAAACTTTTCAATATTCTTGACATCCTATTTCTAAGTGCTGGTAGCTTACAGGTCAGCTCTCTTTTAGATTGTAAAAATCACAGAAAACTTTTCTGATGTTTTCTTTTCTTCTTTCCGTACAAGCCGAGAGATTGAAATGGTTCAGTTCTCTGCTCCCAATGACATCAGTGCAATAATATGAATTTCTTCTCATTCCTCTGTCTCTCACCAAAAGGCATTGGTGGATCCACTTTTTTCTCCCCTTTTTAATTGGCTTCTCTGCTGCTAAATAGCTCCTGAGAAAAGTTGGACTATCAAACAGTGGTCAGCAATGTTGTATATGATTTTTCTCTAAATCCCCATAACACTTTAACACATAAACACATAACACATAACACATAAACTGCTCCCGACCCTCCTCACCCCATTGGTGTTTGTGTCTGTGCTATGTGTGAGGACTCAGTTTTCCCTCGTGACCCTCACTTACCTTCCTCTCTCAACTCATACAGCAGCGATAGTTTAGGTATCCTTATTAAGCCCCAAATTACCCTAGCTTATTTTAGTCACTGCTGTTTTATTTTACTTTTTGTTCTGGCTGAAAATTCCTATTCCTTCAAGTTCCAGCTCAAGTATCACTGTGCCTGTGAGCTCTTTACATCTCTATACATAGTTGGTTACATTTTCCTCTGTACTTTCATAATACTTGGTTTATCACTTAGCAATTTTGTCTTCCCACTAGATTTAGAGCTCTTTGAGGACAGGAACTATGTCTTAGTCAAATTTGAATCCCCCACCGCAAAATATAATACACGACAGACTGAATTAATTCTTGCTGAGTAAATGAATAAGCCAATTAGCTGTAAGAACAAGGCAAGGATGCACATCCTTCATTGTATAGCCTTCATAGCAGTGATGTCCAACTCATGCGCCATGGTCCTTAGGGTGGCGATGGAGTTATTTCACGGGGGTAACACGGTTGGTAAATTGTCATTTTTGCTTGCTCAGCATACACTCATACTTCTATATTTTCCTTGGGAAGTCCCCTTCCTTGCTTTTAGTTCATGACGTTCATGTGGCTCGAGGATTCGAGGAGTGGTTTATGAATTATTTGGCCAATCAGAACAGTACATTCTCCTATCTATCGTGATTGGCTCAGGAATAAGTATGAGGCCAAAGCCAGGCCAATAAGAGTCCATGACATACAATTCTCGGACATGGGTTGCTAATGCTGGTACTGGAAGACCTCTTTACGCTGCAACGGTGGCCACCAGGTAGAGATGGAGAAAGAACAAGTTTTGTTGATATCATTTGAAATCCTAGATCTAGCCATGCTTAAAACACATCTACTCCTGGGCTTTTCAGTTATGTAAGCGAAAATAATTTTCCGTTTTGCTTAAGCCAGGTGAGTGGGTTTTCTGCCATTTGCAACTTAAAAAGGCCTAATACAGTCTAACAAACAAAATTTGCACTAAGCTTTGTCTAGATTAGTGATTAAATATACATGTACCACACACACATATATGTGTGTGTGTATATATATATATATATATATACTGTTTTATATATATGTATACTGTTATTTTTCAAATATATGCAACACCACTGTAATAATAAAAAAAACAGAAAAATTGTATATAAGTTAGTGACCTTATGCCAGCTTGGTTATGCATTCTCTCACTTGATGGACTCTGAAAATACAATAGCATCCCTTGAGGTCTGCCTAATTTATAATACTAAAAGGGATTATCATACTCAAATTCTTTGTTACCATTGATTTGGAACATCTGGTGCAGCCCTGAATCTATAATCCATGTTCAGAAAATATATATTGATTGATTTCAATCATATGAGAAATTTTCTCCATTAGCTTAAAGATAGTATTACCTTAAAGTATATGATACTGCTTTTTTAAATATGATATTGTTGATTTGCAACCATTTTGACCAAAAAAAGAGCAATTTCATGTGGCTCCACTTAATAGAAGCCCAGTAAATATTTATTGAATGAATGAATCAATAAATCAATGTATTTTTACTGTTTTTATTCTGTAGCTATACAATACTATTCCAAATGAAGTAGAAATAGCAATTTTGTGAGTATTTGTTACTACATGCACCTTGGTTTTTTGTTCAAATTGGCTTGTGTGTTTAGATATAGCCTAAGCGATAGAAATTGCCTGGGAAATTAATTTCCATGTCCCTTTCCCGGTCTGAAATAGCCATTTCAGATGCTTGAACACCAGTATCTCTTTTTCCACCATCTAAAGTAAACTCACTTGCTTTACCTCTTCCATCTTGATGAATGCATCATGTCTGTGTAAGTTTTTTATATTTTTATAATTATGTGGTATGCTGATCCAGAGAAATGCTTGTAAATAATTTGGTCTTTTTCTTAAGCTTTCAAATCCATTCTGTGCTTACTTTTCCCCAGTAGCCTTTACCATTCTATCTGTATCCACTTCTAATTCATTATTCCTTTCTCTCCTCACTGTTTTAATTATCTGAGATATCGTCCAGAAAGAAATTGAAGAAAACTGCCCTGAAATTCTGAGAATAAAAGAAATATAAGACCAGTGCCCACCCCCTTCCTCCTCCACCTCTACCACTCCCCAGCACATTGTTTTCTGCTAATTGTTACAATATCAGCCATGCTGATTATTTATTTGCCACCTCTGGGAGGACTGCATGTTCGGTTTCTTCACAGTGCCCAGAGTGCCGTGGAACAAAAGAAACAGCCAGAAGAGGTTTGTTTAAGCAGAAGATATTCCCAAAATTCTAGATGCAAAATACAGTTTATTTTGTATTCCCAAAGACACTTACGTACTGCCTGAACCTTAATTATGCTTCCCAACATTCACAAAATTAAAACCTCAAATTAAACATCTCATTAATGTAGCTCCTTTGCAATTCATCCATTTGTTTCAAAAATGATAAAGGGGGAAAATTATGCATTTCAGGAGGTACTTGGTCACAACACCAACTCACCTTTATTTGAACACCTCAGAAAATAGAAACTGCAAAGCCTGTTGTGGGAAGCATGTGGAATACAGGAAGTCAACCAAGTGAGTAAACGTGAAATGGTGGATTATCCTTGTTTGTGAAGAATCCATTCCAGCAGGAACTTGAATTGGGGACTTCTGCATCTAAAACAGTGGGGCTGCTGACAGCATCAGAGGGAGATGACTTAGATAATGAGAAGTAGACTAGACTGAGGACTATGAGTCAGCACGGTCTAGTGGCCTGAGGACTGGACCAGGAGTCAGAGAATGGGGTTGAATCCCAGTGCTGATACTTGCCAGGTTTAAGTAAATTATTGTGTCAGCAGACTCGTACTGAGCCCCTACCTCTGCCAGGCCCTGAGCCAAGTGCGAGGACTTAGCTCACACAATTAGATGCTTCTATCCTGCAACATCAATTTTTCCTCTTACAGATTATTCCATCAGCATGCACACATGCTCTAGTAGCTCCCATCTTTAAAACCCTCCCCGACCCACAGACCCCTCCAGTTACAATGCAATTTCTCAGTTTCCCACTTCAAAAATTCTTGAAAATTTTGTTTGTTATCGCCACGTCCCTGCCTTCCATTATCACCCTTAAGCCACTTTGATCAGGTTTTAGAGAAGCAACACAGCGAAGTGGTGAAGACTCAGATGCTGGAGTCAGCCTGCCTAGGTTCAGATTGCAGCACTGCCACTCAGTAACTATGAGCCTGGTTATTTCACGTCTCCATGCCTCAGTTTCCTTAATAGTAAAATGGAATAGAAATTTCATTTAATTCACAGAGTTCTTATTATGACTAAGTGTAAAGCAGTAAAGCACTTCAATGGAAGCTGATACATAGTAAACACTGTGTAAGTGGTAACATTTATTATTATAGGTCCCCACCCCTCAATAAAAACTCTTCTAGTCATGGTGTCCAGTGACTCCCATCCTGAGAAATCCAGTGGTCACTCTTTTGTCATCTTACTTAAATTCTCAGTTGTATTCAACACAGATGATAACTCCTTACTAATTGAAACACGCTCTTCTCTTGGCTCCCGTGACACTCTTTTCTCCTGGTTTTCCTTTCACTCTTCGGCAGGCTCTCTCAGGCTTCTCTGGCAGTGCCTCCTCCTCTGTCGTAGGCCCTCTTCTCTTCTTTGTTTTCTCTCTCTTTAGATGATCTCATCAACTCCCCAGGCTTAAAAAAACCCGCCTATTTGATAAGACCCTTAAATATATATATATCTCAAGTACCCATCTCTTCCTGAGCTTTGGATTTGCATTCACGACTGCCTTCTTAAGGTCCTTTCTTGTATCGGTACCTCAGATTTAAAATAGCCACAAAAGACCCCTTGGTTTCTGTTCCCAAAAGCTATTACCCAACTTTGTTGTTAGGGCTTGTTGTTAGCGTTGTTGTAGTGGGTGATTCTGACTCCTAGTGACCCTGTGGACAGCAGAGCGGAACCCCACCTTTGGGCGCTCTATCAGACAATGCTCTGCTCCTATTCATAGGGTTTTAACAGCCAATTTTTTCAGAAGTGGGTGACCAGATCCTTCTTCCTAGTCTGTCTTTGTCTGGAAGCTCCACTGAAACCTGTCCACCGTGGGTGACCCTGCTGGTATTTGAAACACTGGCGGCATAGCTTTCAGCATCACAGCAACACACAGCTGCTACAGTATGACAACCAACAGACGGGTGGTGTGGTTTCCTGACCAGGAAACAAACCCAGGCCGCAGCGGTGAGAGCCCTGGATCTGAACCACTAGACCATGCTGGCTCTATTTCCCAACTAACATCTCAAAAAAATGGCATCTATATCTACCAAATTTTTCTCTTTCTCTCATCTCTCATGCATATCCATCAGCAACCTGGTAGACTGGACCTGCAAAAAATACCAAATCTATTGACATCTCTCCATCTCCATGGTTAACATTCTAGCCCAATTCACTTTCATTTCTCACCTGGAACACCACTATAGTCTTAACTTGCTCTCCCTTCTACTCTTGTCCCATATTAATCCATTCTCCACAATACATTCAGAATATTCTATATTAAAAGCTATATTAAAATCTACCAAAATCTAACCTTCTTAAAGGCAGGATCTGTTTTGGTAACTGCAGTATTATACTCAGTAAATATTTGTTGAAGGAATAAATCAGACTATGTTTCTCTCCTGCTTGAACATCTCAGTGGCTTACTATCACGTTCAAAATAATATTTCAACTCCCAAATGGCCCATAAGGCCATACATGATCTGGCTCTTGCTACGCTCAGGTTTTATTTTCTATCACTCCCTCATTATATATGATGCTTCAGTCACCCTGGTCTTCTTCCTAAATATATATTTTATGTCTATATCTGTATCTATCTGTATATGTCTCTATATAATTTTATATAACATATATAATATATGTAAAACATTTCTTTTTCATTCCTGCTTTGGGATTTTTCACTTGCTAATTTGTTTCTCTGGAATCATATCCCATTCATATTTTCACCAGGCTGGCTCCTTTGCATTATTCAGATCTCAGCTCAACATATAACCTCACACAGGTCTTTGATGACCACCAGTCAACATTAGTCCCTCCATCCCCAATAACTTTCTATCGTATCTATACATTTTATAGTGCTTATTATTATCTGAAATTATCTTGGTTATTTATTTTATTGTCTGTCTCCTCCCACCTACCCACTTCCCACCCACCTCTGATCTGTATGCTTTGTGGGAGCACGAAACTCTGTCATCTTGTTTAATCCTGTATCTTCAGCACTGAGCACAGTGCCTGGTACATAGTAGATATACAGTAAATGTTGGTTGAATAAAGAAATGTCAAGGTAAAATGTTATCACTACTACAAGCTGCACTTCAGTGAAACTCAAAGAATACATCACTTTCATAGAGTCATCTGAACTAGGAAGATTTCTGACTTAAACATTGACAGTACCTACTATTATACCTTTTAAAATTAGAGAATATAAACCTGTTTGCAGTCACATAATCAAAGCAGCATATCTCAAAATGCATTCCAGGGAATATAATTTCCTCTGATATGTTAATAGGTAAGTTGTAAGTTGTCAAAGAAGTTGGTGAAATGCTCTGTTGAAATTGAACAATTACGGCAGAACTTTTTTTTTCTAATTAGGGTAACATTGATTTATAACATTGTATAAATTTCAGGTGTACATCATTTAATATTTTAATTTCTGTGTAGATTACATCGTGTTCACCACCCAAAGACTAATTACAATCCATCACCACACACATGTGCCTAAACAATGCTTTTGCCCTCCACCCTCCTCCCTTACCCTCTAGTAATCACCAATCCAATCTCTGTCTCTATGTGATTGTTGTTTTTATCTTCTATTTATGAGTGAGATCATACAGTATTTGACTTTCTCCCTCTGACTTATTTCACTTAGCATAATACCCTCAGGGTCCATCCATGTTGTCACGAATGGCCAGATTTCATTGTTTTTTATGGCTGAGTAGTATTCCATTGTGTATACATACCTCATCTTCTTTATCCATTCGTCCCTTAATGGGCACCTAGGTTGCTTCCAAGTCTTGGCTATTGTGAATAATGCTGCAATGAACACAGGGGTGCATGTATCTTTACACATGCATGTTTTCATGTTCTTTGGGTAAATACCCAGCAGTGGAATAGCTGGATCATATGGTAGTTCTAGTCTTACGTATTTGAGGAATCTCCATACTGTTTTCCATAGTGGTTGCACCAGTTTGCACTCCCAGCAGCAGTATATGAGAGTTCCCTTTTCTCCACATCCCCTCCAACACTTGTTATTTCCTGTCTTGTTAATTATAGCCCTTCTGACAGAAGTGAGGTTATATTTCATTGTAGTTTTAATTTGCATTTCCCTGATAGTTAATGATGTTCAACATCTTTTCTTGTGCCTGTTGGCCATCTGTATATCTTTTTGGAGAAATGTCTGTTCAGATCTTTTGCCCATTTTTAAATTGGGTTGTTAGTTTTTTTGTTGTTGAGATGTATGAGTTCTTTATATATTTTGGATATTAACCCCATATCAGATATATGGTTTGCAAATATCTTCTCCCAGTTGTTAGGTTGTCTTTTTGTTTTGTTGATGGTTTCCTTTGCTGTGCAGAAGCTTTATAGTTTGATGTAGTCCCATTTGTTTATTTTTTCTACTGTTTCCTTTGCCTGGTCAGACGTGGTACTTGAAAATATGCTGCTAAGACCCATGTCGAAGTGCATACTGCCTATGTTTTCTTCTAGAAGTTTCATGGTTTCAGGTCTTACATTCAAGTCTTTAATCCATTTTGAGTTAACTTTTTGCATACAGTGTAAGATAATGGTCTACTTTCATTCTTTTGCATGTGGCTGTCCAGTTTTCCCAACACCATTTATTGAAGAGACTTTCCTTTCTCCATTGTATGTTCTTGGCTCTCTTGTCAAAAATTAGCTGTCCATAGATGTGTGGGTTTATTTCTGGGCTCTTGATTCTGTTCCATTGATCTATGTGTCTGTTTTTGTGCCAGTACCATGCTGTTTTGGTTACTAGAGATTTGTAGTATATTTTGAAATCAGGGAGTGTGATACCTCCAGCTTTGTTCTTGTTTCTCAGGATTCCTTTGGCTATTTGAGGTCTTTTCTTGTTCCATATAAATTTTAGGATTCTTTGTTCTATTTCTATGAAAAATGTTATTGGAACTTTGATAGGGATTGCATTGAATCTGTAGATTGCTTTAGGAAGTATGGATATTTTAACTATGTTAATTTTTCCAATCCAAGGGCATGGAATATCTTTCCATTTGTTTGTGTCTTCTTCAATTTCTTTCAACAGTGTTTTATAGTTTTCAGTGTACAGATCTTTCACTTCTTTGGTTAAGTTTATTCCTAGGTATTTTATTCTTTTTGTTGCAATTGTAAATGGGATTGTATTCTTGACTTCTCTTTCTGTTACTTCATTGTTAGTGTATAGAAATGCAACTGATTTTTGTATGTTGATTTTGTATCCTGCAACTTTACCGTATTCATTTATTATTTCTAAAAGCTTTTGGTAGATTCTTTCAAGTTTTCTATATATAAAATGATGTCATCTGCAAATAGTGACAGTTTTACTTCTTTCTTTCCAATTTGGATCCCTTTTATTTCTTTTTCTTGCCTGATTGCTTTAGCTAGGACTTCCAATACTATGTTAAATGGGAGTGGCAAAAGTAGGCATCCTTGTCTGATTCCTGTTCTTAGAGGGATAGCTTTCAGGTTTTCTCCATTGAGAAAGATATTAGCTTGGGTTTGTCATATATAGCCTTTATTATGTTGAGGTACTTTCCTTCTATACCTATTTTGTTCAGAGTTTTTATCATAACTGGATGCTGTATTTTGTCAAATGATTTCTCTACATCTATTAAGATGAGCATGTGATTTTTATTCTTCATTTTGTTAATGTGGTGTATAACATTGATTGATATGCAGTTGTTGGACCATCCCTGCATCCCTGGAATAAATCCCACTTGATCATGGTGTATGATCTTTTTAATGTATTGTTGTTTTCGATTTGCTAGTATTTTGTTGAGGATTTTTGCATTGATGTTCATCAGTGATATTGGCCTGTAATTTTCTTTTCTTTGTGTTGCTCTTGTCTGGTTTTGGTATCAGGGCAATGTTGGCTTCTTAGAATGAGTTAGGAAGTGTCCCCTCCTCTTCAGTTTTTTGGAAGACTTTCAGAAGGATAGGTGTTAAGTTTTCTTTGAATGTTTGGTAGAATTCACCAAGGAAGCCATCTGGTCCTAGACTCTCATTTTTTGGGAGCTTTTTGATTACTGTTTCCATCTCCTTACTGATGATTGGTCTATTCAAATTCTCTATTCTTGATTCAGTTTTGGAAGGTTGTATGATTCTAAGAATTTATCCATTTCTTCTAGATTATCCAATTTGTTGGCATATAGCTTTTAATAGTATTCTCTTATGTATTTTATGCATCTCTAAAAGTGGGAGGTAATACTCAAGCTTACCCAAACTTCTTTTAACAGAGAACCTTTTTCTGTGGCATATCTCACCTGACTAGAATTGTGAAGAACATCCTTTAGGAAAACACTGAATTAAAGAACTCACTGATTGTAGGGATCATTACGATGCCCTCTACATTCTTCTTAAGCTCATTCTTTTAGTTTTGAAATAATAATTGACATCCTTTATTTTTGCTCTGCCAATGCTTTCCACTGTCCACTACCTTTCCAGGGTCTCCAGTATCATTGTCCTCTCCCAAGACATCCTGGACTTTTTTTTAGGTACCTGATATTACTGACATCTTCTTCTTTTAAAATTCCTACCTTTTCCCTTTATCCTTGTGATTATTTCCCTCTTCCTTCTCTAGTAGCTTCTCATCCTGTGTCAGCTCTTACTCCAACCACTATTTCTACTTGGACTCTCTACATAAAGTCAATTAATTCCATAGCCATAGCTATAACGTCCTTGAAATGTACAGTTATCCCTTTACAACCTCCAAAGATTCAAAGGCACTATCAATCATTCAACAAAGTTTTTGAGCATTTATTATTTATTAGGTTTTATCCTATCCTATGATCTAATTGAGGTGACAGAATGAAAAAGGCAATTCCAATAAAGGGAAGTAAGTGCTAAGATAAGTAGGAAATAAGTGCCATTGGAGCACAGAAAGGAAGCACCTAACCTGATCTAAGAGGAGAGATGGATCAGAGAAGGCATCCAAAGGAAAGTAACATTCAGGCAATTTCCAAATGCCCTATACCATATTCCTCACAATTTTCTATAAAGTAATGATGATTATTTCACTGGCATTTCAAACACACGTGGTTGAAATCAGTTTCAATTTCTTTGCATCTTATCGTGCAAATCACCATCTAACTAGCCACCCAGACTGAAATCTTGATCTCTTTCAATCCTTTCTTCTCCTCACTCTCATTTCAGTTCAGTTACCAGACCCAGCCAATTTCATCTCTACTATAGATCTATAATCCTTATATTCCTTTGCTTTTCCATTGCTACTGTCTCAGTTCAGACCCTTATTACTGCTGGCCTGGGCTATTTCAACTTTCTTCTAACCTGTGGCAAATGCTCCTGCACTAAGCCACTCTTTATAATGTTGCCAGATGTTCTGATTCTGTGGGCCATCCCTTGCTTGTTAGCTCACATGCTGTCTCTACTCACAGTGGCACGGAGTTGGGAGGATGGTTAAAGTGATGAATTAGCTGCCTGTTGGAGGCAGCATGCAAATGTCATAGATGGGGGACAAGAATTCCTACAATGGTAGCTCTTGCACTGTCCCGGACTTCCCAGCTGTTGTTTCATTGAAACCTGGAGGTGGGGAGACATCCTAAGAGATGCTTCTCGGGGCAGTGTAGAAGTTTAGAATGGGATTCTGTGCCTGTGATTTGATGATAGATTTTCCAAAAGTCAAAGAAAATAATAAAATACTCTGAAAATGTCCAAATATGAGAACCACTTTCCTTGTTCTTCTTCTCCAGATAAGCCAGAAGATGTAAGCTACGATTAAAAAAATATTAACAAAAGTAGGATAGTGTCAATTCTCAATTATCCATCTATGAGTTATTTATGGTGAGCCAATATTACCTTTTTTACTTACCCAGATCTCAGGTGGCTGAGTTAAGGCAAGGTCTGACATTGCAGAAGAGGAGAGAAGAGGGAAACTGATTATTTATGGTTTGACTGTTAGAAGGTATATTTTTAATAATGACCTTTGGGCTATTACCTTCTTTGCACTGCCATTGTCGCCACAAGTTTTCTTCTTCATCATCCTCCTACTCTTCCTCCTCTCCCTCTCTTTCTCTTCCCCATCCCTTCTCAGGATGATTAGCATATTATGAGCATGTTATGACCATCAGGAGGATGAGAGAATATACTCTAGGAGTATACTCTTTAGAGATATTCTTTGCAACTTTATTTGTGGCAAAGATATGAGTTGGAACTTTGATAAATATACACACAAATAAATTACTTCTGGAATAATTTTAGGTGAAAGGACCGAGAACTAACATCCATTGAATGTCTACCATGTGGCAGACACTGCTATGAGGTAGATGCCCTCCCTATTTTATAAATGAAGAAATTGATGTTTAGAAATAACTTGTCAACCATTACAGTGTCAAGAAGTGGCAGAGCTCGGATAAAGTCTTGGTATTTCTGACATGAAAGTGCAGAGTCTTTCTGCCTGGGATATGGGTTCTCTTTGATACCACCACTGCTCTTAAAACTTCCATCTCACTTCTTAGCGTCTGTATTGTTGGCCAAAACACACAGTAACTTCTTTTATAAGAAATGATGCTGAAAGCTAGTGTGACCAAGCCAAGCCCAACTTTTGGGAAAGAACTTCAATCTGAGAAGTCTAAAAGGATCTCTTTTTGTAACAAATCCCTATTCTGAGTGTTGGCCTCCAGGGAAGAAATGTCTTGTGCATAAAGTTGTGTAAACTTGCTGGTAATACAAGCATTTCACCAATCTATGACTTTAACAGCACTTCATTGATCAAACGCTCGAAATAAAATTTTTAATTAATTATTTGCTGTTTTGAGGGTTTCTTTCACCTAGAGTATATTCTCCTTAGTTCCCACTACTGTGGGTTTTGTTTACCAAAAAGTCCCCATACTTCTCCTTAAAATAGTCTGAAAAATATGAAGCAAAATAGAAAAAATATGTCAAATAAGGTAGTTGTAATCTCCAATTGTTGAGACATTTGAACAAAAGAGGTAAGATTTTGAAGCCAGACAATTCCAGCTTCCTTTAGTGCTTATTTGTTTTTGTAGCAAAAACTATTTGTCAAATGTATTTTCTAAATTAGAAGAATATATACAGATGATATATGCTGTGTAGTTTATCCATAGACACTTTAACATTTACAAATAAACAAATGGCTCTCTGAAAGGCTAAACCTGCCCTGCCCTGACAATGAGTAGAGAAGCTTAGTGTCCAGCTAAGTTTAGCAAAATAAATAAACCAATGCTCAAATGAGAACCATCTAAGCTACACCTTTCTGAATCATGTATAGCCATCAAGAGAAGATTCAGTCTACCACAAACACCTTCATTGTGTTTACTGTTGAAGCTTGAACATTCATATTTCTCATTTCCTTGTCTCAATTAATTTTGAATTGTCCAGTCCAATTTTATGAATTTGGGCTAAAATGACCTTAGATCAAAGTGCAAATGGGAACATTTTTCACAGGCAAGTTACTGTTTGACATATACTTTTTCATTTGTTGGGACGTACATAGAAGTGCTCTACAATTATAATTTTGAAGTCTGATTTTATATTCTTGAATGTGAGTTATGTTGTTCCTGCAGTCTCACTTCCGTGATCTTGATTGTAAATTAATTAATTCATTGTATCTTTTCTCTGTCATAGCGTCAATTTTCACTAGGTCCCATAGATGTCTTCTTTTGTAAATTACATTTTGAAAATGGAAAAAGTCATTCTGGCTGCATCCCCATGATCCACAGTTCCATGCTGCATATCTAGCAGTACATTGCTTTTAATCAAATTAGTGATATTAGGGTAGTTTTTTTTTTTTTCAGTTGTTGTATTTGCAGGTTTGCAATTTTTGAGATCTAATGTCTTCAACCCACCAGGGTTTGATGATATACTCTGGGTCTTTTCTTTGCTCTTCAGTGTATGCACTTTCATATTTGGCTGAGGAGAAAATTCTGGTACTGAATATTGTTTGCATCCGACCAGAACTGGCAGGTGTGAATAGGGGGTAAGTGCATTGTCTCAAAGACACTCTCTCATCTCCCTTCCTGTCAGTGTCTGCGGTCCTTAGACTGAACGCTAACATTTGCAGACAGCTAACTCGACCTTCGTGTGAAACAGATTTGTTTTCAGTGATGGCATCTGAGTAAACCCTTTTTCTTTCAATTCAGTTATGTTGATTCTTCTCCTTTAGCCAGAATTGGTTTTGATATCCTCAGTGAGATTATTTGGCAAATGATTATTTCTCCTTTTTAAAGTTTCAGAAAGGACAAATATCTTCTGTTCATGATTAGAAAAGTGCAAATTCATATTACTTTGCCTTATCTCTTTTTAAGGATTTGACTTTTTATATTTACCACTTATATCACATAATTTACTTGTATCCACATTAGAAGTGAGAACTCATCTATTTAAAGACTGCAACCCAATGAGTTTTAACAGACACATACTCCTGTGAAACCACCGCTTCAATCAAGATACAGAACATTTCTGTCATCTCAACAGGATTCCTCACTCCCTTTGCAGTTCATTCCTTTTAGCCCAGCCTTAGGAAACCACTGATTTGCTTTTTGACATTGGAGATTAGTTTGCATTTTCTAAAATTGTATATAAATGAAATCTTATGGTATGTCCTCCTTTGTTGTGCCTTCTCTTACATGGTATAAGTTGAATGTAGACAGAGAATGCTGACCATATTTGAATCCATTTCTGATCACTTATGAGTGAACAATAACTGAGAAGTGAAAAGGATGACTTAGGTATTTGTGTTAAAGAAACCAAAGGAAAAAAAATTTAATATAAGTAGAAGGCATAATATATGTGTGTTGTTGAAACTACAAGGAATATTCAAAAAAGGAACACAAATCCTTGCCAGAGAATAACTTCTGGGTCAGTTAAAAATTAAAACTTCCCCATTAAGGCATCCAGTAATCACTGTATTTAAGAAGCCAAGCATCAACATAAAAAAATTGTGAAATGATTAATTTAGACATAAAAATATAACAAGTTCAGAAAATGTCACCACTGGTTTTTCAGGTTCATGTGAATCTGATTTTAGTTCCCACATACTCTTTTCAGAGGATATTTAAATAATTTGACTGTGACAAGCCAAACTGTTATGAGACCTCATTGAAAGTCAAATGAAAACATTAATCAAATGCAAAAATATTCCAGTCAGGCACAGAAATGCTGCAGGTTAGAAAATAAAAATGTTGCCTCTGAGAAAGAAAATCAATCAATTCAGAAAAAAAGCAGGTATTGGTTCAAATCTACATGGTCAGTAGTGACTAGAAATCACTAGAATTTCAGAGGATTGTGTTTTTCTTAAGAATCATCAGATAGTCTTGGGCTATGTCTACATTGCAAAGCCAGTTTGTTTTGCTAACTTTTCACCTGAGTAAATTGGAAAATCAGAGCAGTCAAACAACTGATTATATTTTCTTTTTCACTGTTTTTTTGGACAGGCTTTAGTGACTAGCATGCAAATAATTATCTATAGCACAAAACAGCCAGATAAGTGACCTGTAGAACAGCAGTCTTAATTGAGCAAAAGAATGACTTTCATATTATTAAGTGCTACTGAATTGTTCAATATTAAGTGAAGACTACCTTCTCATTTCTGCTATGAATTCTATAAACCATGCCTCCCTTGGTAAGGCAATCTGACAAATATTGCTTTGTTATTCAGTTAGAGCTGCTCCTGGTTTGTGGGATTAAATGACTATATTTCTCTATGTTTTGGACTATACGACTATATAGCATGGGTAATAACCTTAGTCTGTCCCTTACCAGCTGTATCACCTTGATAAGGCGTAGTCTCTTTAAGCCTTTCTGTCTTTATCTGTTTAAAAAAGCCATCATATAGAGTTATGAGTATTTAATAAGCTAATGCCTGTGAAACATTGAGCTCAATGCCTGGCACAAAGAAACATTGATATATGATACTCTTATATCTTTGAAATGTTATTAATTCATTCACACATTTGACAAATATTAATTGAATTTTTCTTAGGACCCAGTCACTGTGCTAAGCATTTGGGAATAAAACGGTGCAAAATTCACAGCCCCTGTCCTGATTAAGCTTAGTGTATAGTAGGGAATATATTCAAATATATGAGCAATGTAAACAGAGTGCTAATCTGAGATAAGCAAGAGCATGGTGAGCTATGGGGACATATAGGAGGACTTCCTGGAGGAAGGAATAGGAATTAACCAGGAGAAAGTGATATTGGATGAGGCAAGTGAAGGGGCACTGAGGGGAAGATGGGACGAAGGCAGCACAGGGGTGGATATTTCCATCAGAGTGAATAGCATGTGTTAAGGTCAATATTAAATTTACCTTTTCAGACAGAGACCATAGATATAATTCAACTGAGAAAACCAAAAAACAAAACAAAACTAAAGAAAAAACCAAAAAGCTCTTGCTTTTTCTCTACTGCTTACAGTTCTGGGGAATGAGCTTGGCAAATACCAGCTTTTTAGCCTCATATTTAGGAAGCCAAAAAAGAAAAAAACTTTGTCGAACCCAGAAGAGGTTAATAAAAGTTCAGTGCTAAAATGTCTGTCTCCTTCTATCTCAATAGAAGGAGACTCGGAATATCTTCCTCATTCTTTGTATGAAATGGGAAAAAAGAAATTAAAGAAAGAGAAAGAATTAGAAGAAGCATGTAATCAATCCTTTCCTTTACAAATCCTAGCAATTCAGGAGGCCTGCCGGTGACTAAAGCTTTCATGGACCACAGACAGGAAAAAGCCTATTAAAATGTGCTCCATTCCCAAAGAAAGGGGTCACTCAAGATCCTCAGACCCTCAGATCCTCGGAGTTAACTCGGAATAGATTTAATGAAAGCCAACTGCTATTTTAAGAACTTAGACAGGGATTTCCCTCCCCAAAGAAAAGAAGCCAGACATCATCAATGCTCTAATGCTATTTCATCTTTGGCACCAGGCCTGCTTTTCACTAACTTTCTGTAGGTAGTTAAAGCCATTAAATGAGGGTTTAGTGACCAAGAATACAGTTCTTCACATACAAGGTTTAAAACATAATTGATACAAAGACCGTCCCTCCAGGATTAAAGAGTTCTCATCATTCTGTGAGGCTTGCATGCTCTTTTCTCTATGCTGGTCAAGGTAATATTAATCCTTTCAGAAAAGAAGTATGTTGTTCCCCATACCATTTAGTAACCACCAGACCTTTCACCCTCAGTGGGAGGAAGATAATCCAGACTACTCTACAAATAGTACAGATCCAGCAGCTGGATACAAAATGAATCTTAGTCTGAGACTTTCTGGCAACTTGGTTTCATGCAATTAACATAAATGATACACGGATTTCTCTTGTAGAATCGTTCTCTACAGTGCTCCATGTACTGTTGTCCTAACACCCCTATTAACTGCAAGGATGTCTCTGTGAACAGGTAGACATGGACATCATTGTCTCCATTTGCAAATGAGGAACCTGAGGTAGAAAGAAGTCAAGTGACTTAACAACAGTGACACAATAAGAGCAGGAATAGAAATGAAAAAAAATGGTGGTCACTTGGGAATCAAGAAGTTGTAATGGGATGAATTTTTCCTTTTCTCTGACTATTGAGGAAGGGCAGGGAGCAACCTTCTCAGTGGTAACTTTGAAAACATCCTCCCCTGCTCCTTGTAGTGAGGACAATTGCTGAGTAGAGTCGCTAGGTGAGCTAATTGGGCAAAGGGAAGGAAAGCTGCCTAACTACATAGATGCTCCATACGTACCCTGAAAAACTAGGGCTTCTCCTACTTGACTTTTTTGCCTGGCGTGATCTCTGGGATTTACCTGTGATGATGCTTCCCATTTTCTGCCCTTATATTCACCAACAAATGTTGTTGAATGATTGAATGGCTATCTAAATTGTATGCTTAGGTTTTGTGAAGGATCCCTAGGAAGAAGAATCATGAAGAAGGATCTTGGATAATCAAGTAGCCCTGTCAACCCTCAGCTATGTTTTTATCCAAATTCTGTTCCAGATCTGCATCTACCTAATGGGAGTGTCAGACTGAATCCCTGCTACAAGTTTGAATCATGAAGGGATAGAAAGGTCTTAATGAAGGCAGTAATACAGAGTTAGAATTCCCTGGCCCTTTTTCATATATATATATATAGAGAGAGAGAGAGAGAGAGAGAGAGAGATCTATAGTCAAACAATCCAGTTATCTCCTAGGTCTTTATGACAAGAAGAAAAGAGCCATCTGAGATATTATAAGCAAAGTTTGTGATAATATAATCCAAGGGAGAGACAGACCCTTAGAAACATTTAATTCAGTACAGAAATTTGAACATCTAAAAATATTAAGTAGTGAAAATATTCTTTCAGAAAAATAAGGAAGAAACATAATGACAATGTATTTTCTCATTTAAACCCCATAAGGTAGGTATTATTATTACCATCTTACAAATTAGAAAACTGTTTTTTAAACAGATTGCCCAGGGACACAGGTAAGATGAGACAGAGCTGGGATTTGGACCTGTATGGTCTGGCTCCAGAGCCTGTCCTCTCAGTCGGTTCACCCTGTGGCCTTCAAGTAGGGGGAGCCCACACCAACACAGATTCCCAAGAAGACTAACATTTGCAAGTTTGCTTCCTCCCGAGGCTAATAGGGAGGATTTTGAAATAGAAAATATGAAACAAGGCAAGAAAATTTACAATTATCTGTATCTCTTTTTCTAGGCCAAATTCAAGGTATAACTATTGAAAATTCAATCAATGGGAGAAGAAATATCTACCTATTAAGATTGCTCCTCATTTATTAGCTGGAAATTCTGGCTGTGGGTCCCTGGTCAGGTTGCACTCAATTCAACTCCAGGATCTAAAGAACACAATGGCGTAAACGAATCTCAGACAGCAAGGGTGGAAATGATGAACTGAGAAATGCACAGATAACCACAAGGCGGAATTAATATCATTATTGAAAGGTTAGCTGCTGAGGAAATCGACAAGGTGCCTCACAAGAAAGGAGAGCAGAGAAGAAACGAGGCCAAACAGAGAAAAGCCTTTGCTGACATTTTCAAAAGCTGACTTTATACAGGCCACATCCCTGAGGAATGGAAAATGGCAGCGTAAGGAAACAGCAACACTAGGAAATTGCAGCCGGTAAGTTCACCACCAGTCGCTGGGAAGCATTTGAAAGGTTTGAGAGGATCAAGAGCAGCATCATTTCCACTCCTCCAAGCTCAGCCCTTGGATGAGAGAAAGGAACACTGTTACAGGGAAAGCACTTGTGTCTCCCTGGCTTTGGGAATTCTCAAGGTATGGCTGTGCTGTATTAAGGAAAGAGGCAGCAGAGTGAACCACTTCACCACAAAAAGCACTGGAATAAGAAATCCTGAGGCCAGGTTCCAGTGTGGAGTAGTAGCATTTTTATGTCAAATCAAAAGGGAATTTTGGTATCACAGAATTCCTGTTTTTGGCCAAACCTTGACTTTCTATCTTCCCTTATACACAAAGATACATTTATTTTGCACACACATCATCTTCTGTAGTGTTTCAAATGGCACATGGTGGCTTTGAACCCACCCCTACAATGTGAGATTCAGGGATTTCTCTGAGTGGGATGATTGAGGCAAAGATGCTGATGGAAGTTAGAGTGAAGGATGGCACGTTTGACCAGATTTGTGTGAACAGTATGATAGTGGGGGCAGAATGAATGAATTTTCCTCTGATTTAAATATACCTGTTTTAATTTAAAGGGAGTGTGTGTCTAAGGGAATTTACTTAATGGGGTGTTAAGTAAGAGCACTATTTTTAGAATTAGTGGATGCAGCCAAAATTAAATGAGACGTTCTAATTGAGGCAGCTGAGAGAGGAAGAACATTTTAACTGGGCCTGGAAGGAAACTTTAGCTATTTCTGTCAGAGTACAAAGAGGACTCTGGACTAAAGGGCATTCTAGTAGTGGAGTGGGAGTGGGAGGGACCCGCTCTTTGAGTTCAGGATTCGGAACATGAACCAAAATCAAATGTGATGAGAATGTCTGGGACATAGCTGGCCTTCTGGGAACTGTGAGAATTAGGTAAAGAGGCAGGGATGAATCTACCTAGTGTCAGAGAAGATGAGGACGAGTTGAATGGTGAATTTCTATTTAAATAATAGGTAGGAACTTGAGAGTCAGAGGGGACTCCGCTTCATCTGGAGGTTCAGGGAGCTGAGGACTGACTTTAAATGGAGACTGAGCATGTCAGAAACGGGAGTGGAAATTATGACTAAACATCAACACCTGAGTGAAGCTCGGAACCAGGATTAAAGTAACTTGTAGAATTAAATGGTTGAGGAACTCCTGTTGGGTACGGTACAACACGATTTTCTGAATAGAGTGATCCTAGTCTTTCTGTGTTTTAATTTTCATTCTTAAAAAAATGTGTGTGTGTGTTTTCCTTTACATAGAGCACATGGAACTGTGATTTATGTTTTTGAATTTATGTAGCCTATTTCATACTATTATATCTCATTACAGTACACGTTTTTACTCATAAACCGTGTTTTGTTTCAGGGACAAATGTTCCCACACTCCCAAAGCTATTCTCATGTCTTTAACATACCTAACAAAAGTGAATGAGAAGAATTATTTCAAAATTAACTCATGTATAATAGGCTTTATCAAGTAGCGTTCAACACATTTCCCAATTAGTGGTACTAGTTTATAAATTGTGAAAATGTGTTTATAAATTAAAAATATTTAGCATGCAATTAACGTTATGTTTGTGCAGCTGATTCATGCAAATCTAGACCAGCCTTCTCAATTATGTTTACCCAAACCCTAGTACCTGTTATCACTAGTGTAACTAGGGTGAATGTAGCACAGACTGCTGGCTATCCACAGAAACTCATTTGCTCTTCTGGGCACACAGCTAGACTACATTTGCCAGTACCCTGTGAAGTTAGGCATGGTCATGTGATAGCGCTCGAGCCGATGAGATGTAACTGACAGTGATGCACAGTACTCTAACGCCTGGCTCATAAAACATTTCATGCACAGCTCGCATATTCTTGTCCCATTTATGCTCACTTGCATAGAGATGATTCCCATGGAGACCCCGGAAGCCACATGTTGAAAATGGCGCCTGAGTGACTTCACAGAGAGGAGCCACTCCAACAATCCGTTCATTCACACAATCAAGATACAAACTTCTATTGCTTTGAACCATTATACATTTTGGTGTCTATTATTGCGGCAGATAACCTACCCTAACCAATCCAAATTTCATCGTGGAAAATTATACAGCTTAGGTTTTTTTTTTTTCCATTACTTGAAGTAGTAAAGAAATTGATGCAGATTGCAACTGATTGCTTTTAAAAAAAATTTTTTTTTCAATCTGGAAATCTGAAGTCACGTTACAATTTTGGACATAAACATTTCAGAACTACAGGTACCCCTTAAGCCCTGAGGCCCTAAGGCCTAAGGCATCCATTGTATATAATGAATTAACTTCTCTTCTGTGTGTCCCAAATGATAATAGCTATGTCTCATCCTTGGTAGAATTGAGAAAATCGTCCCCTCAAAACGTTTTCATTAGGGCTTAATTCCTTCAGAGCTCCAACTGAGAAAGGCTGGAAGCATCACAAAAAAATGGAAGTGGGTATGCTTATATGTACATTGATATATAATACACACACATTTATATCTCTCTCTATATATACGTGTATTGATTTATTACATATAGTTCTGTATCCTTCTGGGTTTTATAGCCTTGAATACCCATATGAACTGTGTGCACTGCAATTGTTTAATATTGATACTTTTACTTCTGTGTTGGCTGCCTATGAAGATTCTACACTCCTGCGAACTTTCTAGTATCAACCATGAATTATAAATTAGATGCTCCAGAATGACTTAGTACACATAGCACAACTCCTGTGGAAACTGCTGGATCTTGGGGACCTACTCTGTGCCTATGTACCATGGGCCTGTGGATCTCTGTCTTCTGCATTCATTATTGAATGAATGATTATTCTGTGTTTAGGGCAATGATTCTCAAAACATTTGGAGTTACATTGTGACTTGATTCCCCAATAGCCCCACTCCACTTTGGCAGCAAAGGATGAGATTGTATGGCCAATGCTTATGAGGAGTAATTAGCATTAGACTGGAAGGCAGTTCTCCACACAGCCTGCATATTAGTATCACCAGGATTGCTCTCTAAAAATATGATACCTGGGCCCCATCTCTGTAGATTCTGATTTAGGTAGCATTAGGACTTATTAAAAGTTCTCCCACAGATTCTAATGTGCTGGCAGAGTTGAGAGTCGCTGCACTAGAACAATGTTTCCTCTCCTTGCTTGATCATAAGAATTGGCGGGCAATCTTGTTCCAATGTTTAGATTCTCAGGCCCAATTTAGGACATTCCCAATCTATGCCTTTGAGGGAGAGGTCTTTGAACTTTTTTCTTTTCAGTGTTGGCCCCCAGATGATTCTTATGGTTGGGAAATATGGGGAATACTTCATTAGGTTCTAAGCTCTGCTAGAAAAAGTGCTATGATCTGTCATTCTCAGCTTTAACTCCAGGCACAGCATAGATTCTGGCTTATACCATGCATTCAAATATTTTATATTGATTAATTAATCCACTTACTTTTAAAGTAGAAATGAATGAAAACAAATTTTTGACAAAATTAAAAATGCCGTTTGTGACTAGTTTTATATTAGAGATTTACGAGAGTAGAACTGTGACAGATTTCACAAGTTTCAATGGGTCTTTCAAGACTTTCTATAAGTATTGTAATATAATCAATTAATTGGTCTGCATTAAGGTATTCAGAATTCTCTGCAAGATGGTTTTGCCAGTGAATGATAAATTCTTTCTGTCTAACAGCTTATTAGAAAAGTCACAAGTGAAAGGAATGGCTGAGGGTGGACTCGATAATCTATGAACCAAGAAATACAATTTACCTAATAGTTAGGTAATTAGAAAAACAATAATTTGTTTATTTGTACTTGATTGTTGCTTTTTTAAAAACGCAGGACTTTTATATTTTGTATTCAATTGAAAGGCATATGCAATGTCAACTTAAAAACAATTATTGAAATTTTTTATCAATAATTTTTTCTGATACTTTCTGAAATCTTCACTAATTTAGTTAGATGTCATCTTCAAAATTAAAATTCTTTAAGGATGCTGGCCTAGTGGTGCAGCAGTTTAGGTCGCGCTTTGGCAGCCCAGGGTTCGTGGGTTCGGATTCCGGGCACCAGCCAACGCACTGCTTGTCAGCCATGCAGTGGCAGCATCCCATATGAAGTAGAGGAAGATGGGCACACATGTTAGCCCAGGGCTAGTCTTCCTCAGCAAAAAAAAAAGAGGAGGATTGGCAAGGGCTGTTAGCCCAGGGCCAGTCTTCCTCAGCAAAAAAAAGAGGAGGATTGGCAATGGATGTGAGCTCAGGGATGGTTTTCCTCACAAAAAAAAAAAAGAAAATTAAAATTCTTCTAGCCCTTACCAGCTTTGACATCTTAGATTATCAGTCATTTTTATCAATAAGTTGGCTGTTTTTAAATTATCTCTAATTATTTTCCTTTATAGTCACCCAAATAAGCTGACACTCAAAAACCAACACTGAATCCTTCTCACATCTAGACCTAGACTCTCAATTAATTAGTTGTGTTATATAAAAAGAAATATCTGTATGTTTGAGAATATTGTGGAGTGTTTTTCATCCTCAACGTCTAACAGAACAAATGAGGAATTAATAGCAATAACAAATGGCATTTGTATAGCGCTTCACAGTTTACAAAATGCTTTCATATACAAATCGCACAGGAGTGCCATGGCCACTCTATGATGGAATCATCACTATTTCATTGCTTATAGTGTTGTTATACTATGCATTTATACAAGGAAAAGACCATTAATTTGATCCATATATGTTTGCAGTGATGTTTTGGTTTCAATGTCAAACAATTTGGAAAATGTACTTTTCCAAGAAAACACAGCAGCTAGTATTAAGTAAAAAGCTTTAAAATCTTTAGCTGTAAACCAAGCTTTGCAAGCTCCTATGACACAAAATGAATGTACAAATTGAGCCAGGTATAAGTTGGTAATTTGGTAGGTGGTGGGGTCTATGACAAATTGGAAAGTGTATTCATGCCTAAAGCCATATACATTTAAAAAATATTTAAATGCTATGGGCCAAAGAAAACATATCTGCCTGCCTCATATGCAAACTCTGCTCCACACTAGCAGAAAACGGGGTGTAGAAGAAGAAATAAAGCAGGAACACAGAATCATAAGGAGATGATATGAGAAATGGTTTGGGTCACAGCAGTTGAGCCTGTTAGGGACTGAAGTAGAAAGAGCAAGGCTGATGCTTATCCAACACCACCAGTCTTCTTCTCTCTCTCTGTTCTGACTTGGTTTTGTTGTTGTTGTTGGGACAGCATGATACACTGTTAAGAAAATTGTAAGGATGTAACTGTGGACTTAAATCTCTTCGGTTTCCTTACAGTAAAACGGAGATAATAATCACTACATGTGCATTATAGAATTGCTGTGAGATTAAACGTGAGCATACGTGACAAGGGCTTAGCAGAGCTCCTTTCACATTTAAGTGCTAAATCAAGTCTCATCTTGGAGAGAACCATTTCCTTACTCATTCCATGAACTTCTCCTTTGTATGTATGGAAAATTGTAGTTAATTTTCAGACTTGTATGGTAAGAAGCTTGCCAGGGGAAAGGCAGAGTTTTTTCTTTCACTCAAATAAATCAACTAGTGCAAAACCAAAGACAGGAGTGTCCCCTCTCTGTGGGCTGATCTGTAAGCTCAAACAGCCTTTTCCCTTTAGAACCATAAGAGGCATTGGGCAAGTTAGGCAGACTCTGTCTACAAGTAGCCATACGTGTACCAACTAGGCCATTGTTCCTGAAATAACACTCATAGAAACACCTCAAGAATTTGGCTCAATTAAAAATGCATTGATTGAATGTCTTCTCTGTGTGAGACACTGTGTTCAGTTCTGGAAATCTGAGATGAAGAGAGCAGGATCTCTGCCCTTGAAGCCCTGACATGCCCAGACTAGAGGGGGAGAGAAAAATGTAAATAGGTCATTTCAATACAGATGCACACACGTGTCTGAGTCCTCTCTCTGATGTGCATCTTCCCCTTTAGTCTCTCCTTTCAGTGGGACTTTCTAAGCCCTGTAGAAACGTGAGGATTAGTATGCTGTGAAAACACTGAGGAAAGATACATGTCTATTCTTCAAAGTCTAGTTTTAGCTCAACATCCTCCAGGAAGCTTTCCACTCTACTTTGATCTTTGATTTACTTGAAATCCTTTGAAAATTGCTGCTTAATCATTTTGGGCCTTAATCATTTTCTACCTTAAATGGCAATTAAATTGCTTCCTAGGCACATGTTCTATGTCCCAACCAGATCCTAGTGAGTGAAGGAGGGGAAGGTCTATACTTTTTTGGGCAATATGCAATGCTATATCTGCATTAGTCTGAAAAACTGAGTGTTATATTGTTGCCAGATTAAAGATTAGCAGAAAATAGTCCACAATTAATAAACGCAATAGTTTGGGACTATATTGTATTGAAGGTGCCTATGAAACGGTGTTTCATAAAATTTGAAGCCTTTTTAGTACAATTGAAGCATTTAGGTTAGATTAGAGACAGAAAAAATGGTAAATACAAATTCATATCTGTTATATAGTAAATGTTCTATTTTCACATTTAATCAACATTTTTATTTTTGGTCCTGCTTTATAACTTACTCACAGGGCAACAGAACACACATTCAGTTGCCTCACAAATGAAGAGTTACAGCTAGAGAAAACTTTCAAAGATGACTCATTTGTTTTAATACCATCTGCAAAGAAAGTTAGGATGACAAGATAATAATACTAAAACTCACAAATTACAAGTTTACATTATGCTAATTTATCACCTAAATCTATTTCCTAAATATTTTCCTGAAACTAAAGAAAAAATATGTTCATTAATATAAATGTTTTTAAAAGAAAGGTAAAGAAAAGAACTATAACTAACAGTAAAGAAATGACCTTCAGTTGAAAACTAGTAAATAATTATAAAGAGAGTCCTACATATGTTTACTTCCAATATCTAAGATTCAACCACTCTCATATCTAATTTATTTTCTTCCTCCTATCTTTTATATCTGTCTCTTCCTTTCATTTCCACCACAACTAGTGAAATTCTGCTTTTCATTACTTCTCATCCAGATTACTGCAAGAACTCCTTCACCAGTTTCTTGACCCCCTTCAGGTTGATCTTTTAAAAAGATGCTGGATTAATCTTTCTATAAAACAGCTCCAAATTTGTGATTCCTAGCTCAAACATCCTCAGTGCCTCCTTCTTGCTTATAGGACAAAGTTTAAACTACCTTCCTCTAGCATTCACTCATTTCTGTGCTCTTGTTTCAACTTATTTTTCTAAATTTCTTTCCCAATAGTCTGCTTCATAAATTACATGCACTACATACTACATACATTTATACACCTCTCTAAAGTTAAACTATTCATTGTTCCTGTATATACTTTTAACTTTTTAATCTCTATTTTCTTCACATCTTCCCTAAGCCTAGGATACTCTCGCAAATTCTGTCATCCTTCAGGGCCAAGCTCAAATGTCAATTCTTCCATGAAGTTGTTTCTAAATTCTCAGAAGTAATTGATATTCTTCCTTCTGAAATTTTATGAGAATTTTTCACTATTTCTTTTATAAAACTTGTTATTTTATACCTAAAAGCCATTTAGGTAAGTATTTTTCTCCTCTCCTAGAGTATAAAAGCTTTCACTTTGCAAGCTCTACTGTGCCAAGTATGAAGACTAAACATAGTAGATACTCAGATAGTTGTGGAATAAATGAGCAAATGGTATAATTAATTAATATTTAGTAGTTTCAGAACTGTGGACTTTATACGAAGTACTCTATATGGGATCTATGTGAACCTTATTGATAATCATGAAATAAAAGTTACTGATTTTGAAATCTGACTAGTTTCGTAAACTAGATCAGTGCTTGTCTAGCTATTCCCCACAGCACCTTTGGGATTCCACAGAGGTAGCCCAGGAATCTCCCCCTTGGTGGTGGGAAATGACAAGTGAACAGAATTCTCTACCCTATGCTCTGCCTTCAACCAAAGCTGCTCCATTTTGTATAACGTCCTTCCTGTAAGACTTTGCTTAGAGAAAGCTTTCACTGTTTAAAAAATTTTTTAAATCCCTTGGGGTTCCACCCCTGGAAAGTTTCTATTCCACATGAAAATATGTTTACATGAAAACTAGATAAATGAGCTGCTGTGTTTTGGCTGAATTTACTACTACAAAAAGACCAAAATGGAAGCACGGAAGTAGTGTTTCAGATAATTTTATATCAGGTCCTCCTATAACACCTGACTTTGTATGAGACATGACATTCTGTAATAGTCATTGATCTCAATCCTTGATCTGACTTTACTGACCCGAGAATTAGCTGGCTGGTGCATCTTACACATATCACTATCTTTCTGGACATTTTTGAGATATCTGAAAGATCCCTGAGAGGCAGTTACACAGTTTTCAATTTCTGTAAAAGACAATACAAAACTTTATATTGCCTAGGTGTATAGTAGCCTGTCTCCTTACCCACAGAGTAGAAAACCCTGATCTGCAATAAATCTAAAGTGTATCTTCACTGAAATCTGTCTTAGACTCCTCATCAGTTGCACAATTCTAAGTTCGTTATTTAGAGGGAAAAAAAAAATACCTGTTTAAGTCCCGGTGGATAATTGGCTGCGTCAGGTTGTGAAGGTACTCCATACCTTTGGCAACGTCTACTGCAATAATTAATTTAGACTGCAAATCAAGAATCCTAGAATTTAAAAACAGATTTAATGAGGATGAAATGGTCAAAGTCTATACTGCATGTTTCTAAAAGAAATCAATGGTGTGTATGATTTGCTATTCTGTATAATTTCAGCCTTTTTTGCTTTATTGAAGGTTAAGCTAAAAATTCAACAAATCTGGAAAAATAGCTTTTCTGCATCAGATAATGTTTAATTATAGATCAATTCAGATACCAACCCTCTTATTTAAAATATTCTACTTGATTTTATAACCTTTGTAAAATTATACTTAATTTCTTTGTAATAACATAAAAATGGAATCTACTTTAATCACTGAGTGAAACCACATTCTAATTATTGTATGCACAGATCTAGGAAGTAAAATCAAATTAGACTTGTGCAAGACCATTCTTCTTTAAAACTTTTTAAAATAAATACTGTGACCCCTGGTAATTATTTTCTCTGAGCTTACATATATCTGCTTTATTGGTATGTCAAATTTAGCCTAATTATCATAAGCTTCAGTTACTAATTTAAATTCCTTGAATTTGTTGTCTTTGAATTTCTGTTAAAAAAGCACAGAAATATTTCCATTCACTAAAACACAATTATTGGGCATTAATTATCAGCCATCTTTAAAATGCCACATTTCCTGGCACTCAGAGATTTCATCCCAGCAGAAAGCCTCTGAGGTGTTGCAAGGATAATTCCAATGACATGTCAAGTGATAAGTCAGAACAAGAGACTCATACCTCTTCTGTTCATGAAGGAGGGAGAATAGAGAACCCCCTGATATGTACTGAGTGACGATGGCAAACTGGCTGGGGTCATTCAAGCAGGCACCCACGAACTGAATTACACAGGGATGATTGAGCCGGCAGAGAATAGACACCTCTCGGCAAAACATATCCACATCTGACTTGGAGCAGTAGGTGTTGGCTCGATAACTGGAAATGGCAGCAACAGGAAATCCTCAGTCAACAAAACAAGTGGCTCTCCATGCATATGCTTCTCAAAGTTCACAACTCTACTTGGATGCTGAATTTCCTCATTTGCTTGCTTACCGTTTTATAGCCACTATTTTATTTCTGCACCGGCCTTTATACACTTTCCCAAAAGAGCCTAAAATTGTTAAAGAGAAATAAGTGAACACATTATCTTGAGCTCATTGAACTAAAGCAGACTAGTATTTTGTGAGGTTACCTGAGCCGATAATCTCATGGAACTCAATTTCTGAGAGCTGAAGGTGGAAATGTGAAGGCAATCCAGCCCTTAGGAGGAGAACATCTGCCTTCTCTGCAAACAGGAATTACTTAATTTTTTAAGATAAAAAGCACACATGTAAATGTGTACACACACATGAACATATATACTTTACTTAACCAAAAATATGATTCCCTAGTCACATTTAATTTTTCACCTGTAATTGACTACTTGGAGATACTGAAACCTTATCACAAATGATCCCTATCCCCGTGCATTAAAAACTTGTTAGTTCTCTGTCTCTATTACCTAACCTTTGTTATCAGAGCTACAAGTTTATTCCTGATCTGATCAACAGCTAGCTTGTTTGCATGACATGGCAACCCTGGAGTACAGTCCATATTACATCATGATAAAGAGTCTTATCTGGGCAATCCCTGCAACCGATCACAATAGGCTTAGCCAAATATCCATAAACTAAATCTCAAAGGGATGCCAATTAGATGTCAGGAAACAAGCACATGAATCATTCAGAGGAAACATCTCAAACCAAAAATAATTTTAAAAACTTCAAATTCTAAACAGTTAAATATAAATTTACAATTGATTCATTTTTTTTACTTTCCTGATTCAATGGTATTAATTTCCATTTGCAGTATACATTCAAAAAAGTCCTCAAAGTATTACTTATTTGGGATCTTTTGAAAAATAATTTTTTTCCCTATGGCAAACCTATCCCCAATTCTCCTTAAAGATGTTAATATTTGTAATTTACATTTTATTAAAAATACAAATGTCTATGAGAATTTGATCTTTAACACACATGAAATTTTCACTGTCATACTTTCATGAACAGAGAAGGCATATGCAAAATAGTAGAGCAGGTAAGGTTAATTGTGGAAAGAATGGTCTGCTAATAATATTGTTTATGCTTGTAAAATAGTCAGCATTTGTAATATGTAAAACAAAGTAGAAAGTTATCATATTTGAGGCAATAGTTATTCTTAGTAATAAAATATAACGATTGTCCTATATTAAAATACCTTTTGTCATGCTTTTAATCTTCCCCAAGGGGGATGGAACAGATACATAGGAGCCATCTAGAAATCAAATTATATGATAGAGTTAAAAGTAGAAATTATTTTTTTATACATAAAAGTTAAACATCATAAAAAGAAGCAGGTGACAAAAAAAATTTGCTAAGAAAACCAAGTGAAACTATAGCTTAAGTCTTTCTCTGGATACTGAAACTGTATAGCAAGTGTTTATTTAGAGTGTACATAAAAAGATTAAAAATCTGAGGTCTAGCAGACTCCAGAAGATTTAATTTGCGTCTGGGTAAGAGTATTCTCCGTCCTGCCTTAATAGATTACTGAAATGGAAAAACAACGGCTCTCAGCTTACCCGGGCCTTCCTAGTCGTGTACAAGCCTCGTAAACATCCCGGCCAGGGAATGTTAAACTCAGAGCAACTGCAGATTGGTGAGTTAGAAAATAGCCCAAGTGAGACTTCTTTATCTTCAGCCTCACCCACATAAATTTTCTTAAAATAAACCTAATCTAACATGCCCTCCTCCCTAACCCCAGAATAATAGTACTAATAGAAACACAGTCTTACTTCTAGGCACAATATTGCATTAACAATGAAAACTGAATAAGAAAGGGGGTACCTCCTCCAGGCTGGGAATATTCATTACAGGGCAGTTCATCCTGTGGTCTCTTATAGTGCTTCAGGAGTGTGACAATCGCATCATGTCCTTTGTGAAAAGAAGGAAAGGGCAAAGAGTCTTAAGTTTTCTTTGATTTATTCAGCTACACCTAACCCAGAAGTGACTAGAGGTATCTTGACACATAGGATGTATCTTAAGAGATAACATATTGCAATAGGAATTTGGTACTTTCATTCATTCAAAAGAATTCATTGAGACTCTACTATATATGAGGCACTATGTTAAGTGCTATGGGTACTGGGGATACAATGAACAAGGTGACCATGGTCCTACCCTTAAGAAGTTTAGTGTAGCTGAACAAATAAGAATGATGAGACTTTCTAAAAGAGGAAATACCAAGTGCTATGAGAGTCTATAATAAAGGTGCCATTAAAAGGGTGATAAGCACACATGGTAACCAGGAAGGAGAGATGTGTCTGCTGTGACTGAGCATTACATTTGGTTGGCAGCTGTAGTTATAATACGGCACTAAGAATGTACATCGGTTTTTGTGGCAGGAGACAGCTGGCTGTCCACCAATATTTGTGCTCCCCATTCATGGAGTCATTTTGTCACTGGGAATGTCCACCCAAGGACAACAGTTCCCTATCTCCTTTGCATCCAGTTGTGGCCTTGTGACAAACTCTCACCAAGGGATCATGAGCAAAAGTGATGTCACTTCCAAGCCTGGGCTTTAAGAAACAGATGAGCCTTCTCTACTCTCCCCATCTGCCGGCTGGAGTCACAGGGTTCTGAGGCCCTAGGGGATGGTAGAAAGCCATCCACTGACCAGAAATGCCCACCCTGAACTGTTACACAATTGACAAATAGATTTCTATTATATAACACCACCAAAATTTGGGGGTTTATTAATCACAATAGCGACTTACTGTGAATAATAAAAAATGCTGACTGCTTCTCTGAGTAGACCAATGATTTTCAATAGAACTAAACTTTGATACTATTTTATGTTTTAACTAGAAAAATAAGCTATTGAAGCTAATTTATACAAGAAGAAAACAAAGTCAACGTTAAAGAGACTTCTGAAATGCAACAGAATTCATTGTAAAAATGGCAAACTTTAGGAACTGAAAAAGCGTAAGTTCTTATCCATCACGAAGTGTTCATAGTTAACACTGGTTCAGAATACACCTACCTAACATATAGAGTATATGCTGAGAGTTGTTCCTGCTTATTAAATCCTCCTTGCAAAAAAAGAATTAAAATTAATAGAGCATGCAAGATGATGAGATGGAATAATTGAGATATTTACTAGCACTAAAAGTTTTTCCAAATGTAACATCTCAAGACCAGTGCCTTCAAGGAAAAAAATAATTGTGATTACAATTGCTAAAACTTGTCACAAAACTTAAATCTACAGAGTCAACTACTAGTATCCATTTTCTTATCATCCATAGATTTCTATTCATGACTGGTGGATCTGTGATTTTCTCCACTCATAGACATAGGTTAGGTTGAAATAATAGGGAGCCAGTCCTATTGGAACTCTTTCTTTGGACTCTCGTGTGCTCACAACAGGGAAACCTCAAGACCTGAATGACATTAGCCAACAGGCACATTTCTACAGGACCCAAGATGTGAGCAAACGTGCCATGCTCAGAAAATGAAAAAAGGCCAGTGGGGCTGGAGCATCACAAGCAAGGATGAGAGTGGAGCAGAGCTGGTTGGAGAAGTGGGTAAGCGCACACCACGTGGAGTAGTGCTTCACAAACTTTTTAGTGTATAAAGAATCACCTGGAATGCATGTTAAACCACAGATTCCTGAACCCCGTCCTCGCAGCTCGGATTGAAAAGCTCTAGTGGGAACTGAGAGCTGCTTTTCTAACTTTTCCCAGGTGATGCTCATCTGGGGTCCACACTTGGATACTATCGATGTGGAGCTTCATAGGTCAGGATGAGGAGTTCGGATTTTAATGTAGGGAGGATGGGGGGCCACCGAGGGATTTTAATTAGGTGAAGGACATGATGCTTTGCTTCTTAAAAAGATCCTTATTTACAGATCAGAGCTGATGGTACACGCTCACAAGGCTGTTGCAAAGATTACGTGAGATGATGTACGTAATATGCCTAACAATTCCAACATACAAATATGCCTTTTGGAGCTTTTCACTGCTTCCTTGCCTTACTATTTTGCCTCAAGAATTATAAATGAACTTGGAAGCTCCTTTATGGAACTTGAGATAAATTTTCTAAATACCAATATATTCTGTTTCTATTGCTGCTGTTGTTAATTACCGCAGACTCAGTGACTTAAACAACACAACTTTTTGATCCTATAGTTCTGGAGGTCAGAAGTCCAAAATGGTTGTCACTGGGCTAAAATCAAGGTGCTGGCAGGGCTGCGTTCCTTTCTAGAGGCCCTAGAGGAACATCGGTTTCCTTGCCTTTTCCAACCTCTGCAGGCCACTGACATGCCTTGGCTTGTGTCCCCCTTTATATCGTCAAAGCTGGCAATGACTGGCTGAGTCCCTCTCAGTTCGTATCACCCTGACCTCTGTTTCTGCCTCCCCCTTCCACATGTAAGGACCCCTGTCGTTGCCTTGGGCCCACTGGAATAAACCAGGACAACCTTTCTCTTCAAGTCAGCTAATTAGCAGCCTTAACTCCATCTGCAACCTTAATTCCCCTTTCCCATAGAAGGCCGCACACTCACAAGTTCCAGGAATAGGGCTGGACATCTTTTCCAGCGTGTCGTTTGTGTGTGCTGTTGCTGTCTCCTGTGGAGTGCCTTTTTCCCACTGCTGATGGCCATTTCATCCCGAGGGAAAAAGCAGCACTGCCAACAACAATTTCTGTGGAATTAAAATACCCCTTCATCCTGGATCCACAGGTTCTGAGGTTTTGTCTGCTCTGCTCCACACTCTCTGCCCCACTTTAATAGGACTTGTGGTGCTTTTGGAGTTGTTTTTACTTAATTTTGTCTTTAAGTGTTTGGGACCAAGAAAAAAATTTTTTTTTCCTTATTTCTGTTTTATCTAGGAGAGGCTCCTTTGGAGGGGGAGAGACAAACCCCAGGCATTTACACAAGCTCAAGAAAGCTTAATTCAGAGAGCCCCCTCCCCACCTGTCTCAGCCCCTCTGTTGGACTGACTGTGGCTGACAGCCGAGAGGGCCTCCTGCTTTCCCTCGTGAAGCAGAAGCCGCGTCTTGAATCCTGAGCGCCTGTGCGAGTCAGTGATCACACCCTTGATCTTACCTTTCATTTCAACAGCTCTCTTGGCTCCACTTGCTCTGAGCAGTTTTAATTTCCTGCCAGCGCAGTGGCACAATTTGCTGGCATTTTCATTGGGATGCTTTTCATCAAGAGCCTAATGAGTGCCTGGGTTCTGGCTGATGATAAGCATGAGGCTGCCAGGGAAATGCCAAGAGGCCCCCCTGGCTCTGGAAGGCATCTCTGCCTGATTTCCCACCTCCTACTAACTGTGGGCTGAGGCACACACGTGTGGGAAATTCTCCGCTGCTCTCACTGCTCTGACAAAGTACAAAAGTGTATGCAAGAAACCTGAAAACCAGTGGGGCCCAGCTCCTATCCTGATACTTGGCCACAAGGAGTTAAGCAGAAAAATGCCGTGATGGAACTCACTAAATGGACTCGTTAAGCCAAACTCCTGATGATGGATTCACCCAGATAACCAAGGCACACTAATGGAACACATCCAGAGATAATCAAACTTCCACTAATTAAATAAAATGTTTTCCCATATCTAAGAATTTACTATCTACATCCAAGTATTTTCTCCAAATAGGAGGCTGCTATGTTATTAGTCTAATGCAGTTAGAATAATGATTTGCACTTTTAAAGTATTATTCGTTGGAGCCCCTGTGGGTTTTGGCAAGTGGGACTCTCCTGTCAGTTGGAAGTCTCTTTCACTTCCTGCTCCCCACTCTTCCAGTGCTGTCTGTACCCCCCAAATTCCATGCTTTCCCTTTATCTTCTTCTTATGTTCCTTTATTCCTTACATTTGGAATGATTTTTGCCCCTCAAATCTTTTTGCTTTCAACTTTCTCAAAAGCTCTTTATTTTAAAACCTAAGTTGTTGAAGGCTACAAGTCGATCCAAAGGGCTGTTACATGGACAGTTTAGTATCTCCAGCATGGTCATGTACAGAACAGAAGATTCATAATTGTTCAAGAAGGAAAAGTACAAATTTCATTATTTCCCTTTAAGATTGTCTCTCGGTCCCCACCGTTTCCACCTTAGGAACAATGAATGCTGTTCATCGCTATAGAAAATTATTTTAAGAACATAGAAGAAACCTTGCTATGAAAATTATTTTAAGAACTAGGTCTGAAGATTAATGGCAAATGACACCAGATATAAGATCTTCTCCCTGACTTTGTGACTCCGAGGCCCTCTGAGTCCAAGGTAAAGTAAAGAATATGGAGAATTGGCCTCCATTACAGAAGCCAAGGAATTCCTATCGACCTTATATGTCCCACATGCCTGGGTGTTCAAAGGAGGAGTCTGGGCCTTTCTTTACACCTGCCTCAAATAATAAAACTTTCACAGCAGTGATGTGGATGAGATTTTGCTTAATATTTTGCTATCTCCCCTTCCCATTACGTTAGTAACTCACTTTCCAGAAACATTGAAAAGTGGGATCAGAGGATGGCTCCTCATGTTTGCCCTTCTATGGCTCATTTTCCTCCTGACAGTTCTGGTCCCACACACTGTCAATTAATTAATCAGAGGCAACAAAAATTCCAGACTTGCTGCATCTTGTCATGACTTAAATCTGAAAGATGCTTTAATTTTATATTACAAGAAAGGGAACACACAGCCCCTTTCCCCCAGTATTCTTGTCCCTTAATCACCAGGCCCAAACAAGAATGCCACCAGTCCTTCACCTTGAGATAAGAATCCACAATCATGAATGCTTTTGCCAAAAGAACATTATATACAAGCCAAGTCATTTAGCATTCCTCTTTTCTCTTTTTCTCTCCTTCCCATTTGGTCTTTCTTCCCCTTCCCTTTCCTTCTACAAATATTTATTGAGCACCCATTACAGACCAGCTCAAATAACATCTTCCCAGGGAAGCTCTCCATGACTTCTCAATTTTAAATAGTGTCCTTGAACTTTTTATTCACCATTGTGTTTCCTTTTTATTTTATTCATAGCACTTATTATTATCTGATAGTTTCTATTTGTTTTCTTGCTTATGACCTATCTCTTCTGGTAGAAATGCAAACTTCCTAAGAGCAGGGGAATATTATCTGTCTAACTCACTGTTTTACCTTAGTTCCTAGTACAGTCTCTGTCACAAATTAGGTTTATAATAAATTTTTTTTTGAAGGAATGAATGGTACAAGTTACAAGAGATATAATGTTAAAAATGTTCTTTACTTTTGTGATGAATGCTTTGTAGTAGAAAAGAAAAAAAAATTATATAAGTGTTCACTCAAATTTAATTTAGCCAGGCTCTAGGAAGGAAAGGTAGAAGATGATGTGAACATGCATAATGGTGCTATTTTACAGTAGGCTGGAGGGGTCAGGAAGGAGTTCTTTGAGGAATTATCGTTTAAGCTGAACTTGAAAGTTGAGTATGAGTTGATTAAGTAAAAAGGCAGGAGAAAAGCATTCCAGCCAGAGGGAAAATTTTTGCACGTTTCAATGTGTAGAAAGAGATTTATTTAGAGCATTCTTTAAAATCTTCTGCCTATTAATTTGACTATTAGGACTGTGCAGTTAATAAGGAACCTATGATATTTAAAGAAATACCTACAGAGACAACTAAATTGTGGTAATTAGTATTCTTGAGAACATCAACTGTATTATGACCGACCAGATACCATTAGTGAAACATGGAATAGAACATTCTGGCTGAAATATCTGCTTATTGTTTATTTCACTTCAACAAACATGTATTGAGCGTCTATTAGGAACCAGCCATTGAATTAAGTTTTTGGAAGACAAAGATTAATAGCCCAAATGTTTGCCCTCAAGAAGTTTACACTTTGGTAGGGGAGAGAGTATTTCAATATGAAGTGGTAAATTCAGAGACAGAGATGTGTGTATGATATAACATGAAGAAACAACGCGTATGCTAGGCTGGAATGTCAGGGAAGAATTTCTGGAAGAGAGGATTCATAAACGGAGTCCTGAAGGCCAAGTAGAAATCAGGAAGTTAAAGAGTGGAGTTGGGTGGGAGGATGGGAGGGTATAGAGACAGGACTGCATGAGAAAAGGTGTGGAAACCGAATAACATGATAGGTGTAGGGAGGAACGAGTAGTTTTATATTACTATCATCTAAATAGATACTGTCTCCAGGGCTATTGTACAGATTTGATGACTTAATGCATGTGAAGTATTTAGAACGTGCCTGGCACAGAGTGAACCCCCAGTGAATGTTAGTGATCCAGTGAGTGTGACGATGACGGTGGCCTGGCGGTCACTCAGGTGGCAGGAGTGACTGGATATGAGGTTTGAGAGGTAGGAAGGGCACAGGACATGCTATGATAATAAACTGGGACTTTTTCCTATGGGCGATAGTATGTCAGTGAAGGATTTTAAGCTGGGGAATTGTATGCCCTATTTACACTGTGAATACATCTTTCAGACTACAGTTGGCAAATGGAATCAAATGATGCTGAAGACAAAAAAAGAGTAGTTACGAGGCTATTAAAATGGATCAGGAGAAGGATGATAAGGTTGTGAACTAAAACACTGATAGTAAAAGAAGAAAGGATGGATTCAAAATGTACCTCTGAAGTAACGTAACAAGACCTTTTGATTGAACGGATATGGGGGAAGGAAGGTTGAGGGAGAAAAAGCAGTCAAGCGTCAATCCAGATTTCTAACTTAGGTGACCAAATGGACGGTAATGCCACTAAGTGTCAGAAGGAAAAAGAGTTATGGAGGAGAAACTGACTGAGGAGGACAAAAAAGATATTAAGTTCAATTCTGGATTCGTTGAGTTTTTCACACTCCTCAGCTATCCCAGTAAAGGGATCCAGCACATCAGTCGATGTGGTGATTTGAAAACATGGCCCAAATTCTTTGACACTTCCCCCTGACTGAGGGTGAAAACTCTGCTGTAGTAAAGAGACTTGCAAATTTGTGCTAAAGTTGCAAAATAGTGTTTTATATATTTGCCTGCAACTGTACATGTTGGAATAATGGTTTTAAATTACTTTCATAATATTTTGATTAGTGATTTTCAAAACCTCCTTGATCTTGCTTCAGTCCCGAGGTTTTAAAATGAATGGTATTACTTGAGTCATAAATAAGAGATATAAATACAACAAAACAGCACATGCTGCTCTGTATTCCGGGTTTGTCCAGTGGTGTTTGGCAGGAATATAAACCCTTCATTAGAGGGTTTATAGAAGATGCCCATCAACCTAATACGTCAATATGTCGTATTTCTTCCTGGACACTAAAGCATGTTGTAAATTAGGAAAGACCATGAGATTTGGGAGTTATGTGGAGCTTGACTGAATCTCTGCCAAGCATTGAATAATAATAAGAGATATCACTATTTTTATTGAGAATCTGTTATGTTCCAGACATTTACATATTATCCCTAACCCTCAGCAGAATTCTGTAAAGTGGTTATTAATTTACTCACTTTAAACTTGAAGACTAAGGCTTAGAGAGGTTAGATAATTGCCCAAGGTCATTAAGTAATATGGATGGAATTTGGACTTGGATCTCTGAGTCTGGAGTGAGGTGGTAAGAGCTTGAACTCTGCAGTAAAACAGACCTCTGTTTGGTACCAGCTCTCCCTTTGAGAGCTGTGTGGCTTGGGCAAATGTGACTTAACAGCTCTAAGTCTCAAACTTTTCATCTGAAATAGAAAGGTAGTATCAATTTAAAGTGTTATTTTGATAACAAGATTTTATATATATTTATATATATATATATATATATATGCATACGTGAAAGGTGCTTAATGAATGTAAGTTCTCTTCTACTGTCCATTTTAATGTGTGGCTTCTTACATAGTTGTTATCCCCCTACAAGAATGAAAATTCTTCCCATTCTAACCAGAGTTGGTATTATTTTATTTATTTTTAAAAGAGAGAGTAACTAAACATGTCGACAGGTAACCTGTATACACAAAATCTCATATAGATTTTGAAATACTATCTAAATCTTTTGTTTATTCCTTCCTCCACCCCGCCCCTAATCCACTCTAGCATACTAAACTGGGTTCACTAAATTACTAAACTCCAAATAGGTAAGAATTCAATAGAGAAGAAGCTTGGGAATTTATAATCCATTGATGAAGATTTATCAAAAAATGTAATGAATCCACCTCTTCTTCCTTCTCCTCTTCCCCTACCCTTATCTCTTATTTTTTACTGGCTGAAAACTGTAGAAACTCACAACTGTAAGACTTCATTACTTTTAGAGAATGCACTATAGTATGTTTACTATAAATAATTCACACCACACTACACTTGTCAAAAGGAATGAACAAAGTATATATCATGATACAGGAGCCTTGATTTTTATTGTTTTTGCTCACTTACTCACTAATTCTCCAACTACAGCTCCCTGTCACTGTGAATTAGAGTGGTTCTGCCATATACCAATATTGCATTCTGGGTAATTAGATATTGGGACAGGAGCCTCTGTAAAATACTTTAACTGGTGTCAGTACTGAAGCAAATAAGAAGTTTTTAGTTCTGTTTCTAGTTTGGGTTGTTTTCTGACCCTAAACAGCCTGACATAAAGGAGTGCTTTTCTTTGTCCAAGTCAGCCTTTTCAAATCTAACTGCCAGCCACAGTATTGAGCTATGTGTTCAATTCTAATTGGCTGAGATCTTTTCAATTCGGTAGTTTCATCTTTAATGCAATGGATGTAAGATTATGTGTAGGTCTTTTCAATGGGTTTTCCATACTGGTGATTAGGGCAGAGGATTTGAACATAAGCAGGCTGCTGGCTATTTCTTCTGGCCAATTTAAATTGATTCATACAAGTCCTTTGTACCCCAGGGAAAGGGCAGAACAAATCCAAGTAAGTGACATAGCTATCGCTACTCTCAGATGGAAAAGTAGAAAAGAAGAGGTTGGGGGGAGACCTGGGGAGGGGAACACTCTAAATATTTTTAAATTGGAGATCTGAGCAGTCTGGAAGAGAAATATTGAAACAACCACTAGGCTTCTGTGTAGAATCAAGGTTACCAGGAAAATTATTTCCAAGATTGATATTGACATCTTTAGGTTACAAGGGCTATGTAAACGGGAAGTATTCTTCATATCTGATCCCACAGGGATCCATAGTGAGGAAACTCTTTTCTGAAAGTATTCTAAAAAAGGGCAGATAACTCTTCCGGAACTATAAAGCACCCCTGAACTGGCCATATCAGAACAGCAGAGAGAGTCAGCTAAAATTTTTGTTTGGGTGAAAAATTTGTCTTAGAACCATTCAAACAGAGACGGGTACTGTTAGAAAGACTCCCAGTTTTCTGTTAAGAGGGTATACCAGGATGAGCTGTGAAAATTGGGCACATCCAAAAGCACTCCTTTTCAAATAGACAGAGCCAGGTTATGAAGCTCCCGCCTGGTTTATCTCTCCTGGGATAGGGTAGGGTACAGGGGAAAGCATGCTGGGGCCATTTCTACATCATTTCTATTTTATAAAGAAGGAACTCCAAGTGAAGTTTCAGTGCTTCCTCAACTCCGTCTCCAAGTTGCTCGGGAAAATCCTTAATGCCACATCAGTTAATTTGGTGATTCCCTCTCTGAGGGAGAAAGGAAAGCATTTCTTTATCCAGAGAAAACAGGGACAGCGCTCTGTTGACAATATTTCGACAAGGCCATTTCAATCCCCCCTGAACACATAGAAACAATGCAAAATTTCTCTAGCACGGGAAAATAGCAACAATTTCATTCTGTCGGTTTGACTTGCTTTGCCCTAGAACATATGCAAAACCTCCATCTGTCTCCTAAGCACTAACATTCAATTTGCTAAAATTAATAGTAATGATGAAATGCAATACTGATGCCAAGTGCATCAGTGGGACAAATAAGGGTGACTAGCATGGCATACGTTGCAGAGACCGGGGGTAAGTCCTCTAAGCTAAAGAGTTTTTCTTGCTGTCATTTGGTAGGCTATCTTAGGAGCTTACACAATGATTCATTGTTTTGTAAAGTGTGGAATTCCACAACAAATAAAAGTAAAACCCCAGTTTTCAACTATCACTCTCAATCAACTGAAAACAAACCAACCTGGCCCCTGTGAAGTGCTGGCTGCAGTAGCTATTTCTGAGCTGTCTTCCGGAAGACTAATGCTTTGTAAACAGTCTTTCTCTGAAACTCAAAATTCTTGAGAGACACTGTCTGAGAATCCCTTGAGTAAATGGAACGTGCTGAGTAACTAGAACTTAGTAAGGCCTCCTGAGACTTAAGAATATGTAAGATTATCCAACCGATACTCAAGTATAAAACTACCTGGAATTTCTTTTATACAAAGCAGAAGGCATCCTAACAGAAATGCATCCAGATATGAAAAGACATGTACGTAAATGTTCATAGCAACGGTATTCTTAACAGTCCCCAATTAAAAATTATCCAAATGCCCCTAAACAGTAGAATCAACCAATAAATTGTGATATAATTACAAAACGCTACACCATACAACAAGGTTGAATGATGTACAGCCATCTGCAACAATATGGATGAATCTCACAAATCGTTAGTCAAAAGAAGCCAGACACAAAGACATATATATGTAATATTCCATTCACACACAGAAAGAGGCAAAGCTAATCTATGCCCCAAGAAGGCAGTGGTACCCTCTTTGGGGAGTGACTGGTGGGAAAGGTAAGTGGAGCTTTTGGGTGCTGGCCATGTTCAGTTTCTTCATCTGGATGCTGAGTGAGTTCGGTCTGTGAAAATTCATTGAGCTATAATGTGCAAACGTGTGTATGTATATTTACACAGTACTCAAAAAGTGAAAAAAAAAAGCAGGCCTTTCTCTAACTGATCCCTTACTATTCCATGTCTGTTCACTTGTCTCTATTAAAGTAACTCCTATATCATTTTTTCACTAGCAGTCTTCAGACCTATATGTTTTTCTTTCTCCTCATCTATGTGCTCACAATAGCTCCCCATTTCTATCCATCAAACTCCATCTCTCCTTTCATTAATGGATGTTCGTGTCCTACTTCAGGGAGAAAACCTTTTAGATTAACTTGGTAGCCTGAGAAACCTTTCGGTTTAGTAAGTATTCATTTGTAGTATGGTCTTCTAAGATTCTAGCATTTAAAAAGATAAGAACATTTCTTTACATATGTTAAACATCCTAATAAGACAATGCAGGCAACAAAGTCTGATACATTTTACAGTATTTAGTTGAAACTCTCTGATTTCAACAACAATGTATACTGTTCTATGTCACCTGAAAATTTTAACTCCTTAGGATCTTACCTATATATTGAGCCTGCTTAGAGGTAAAATATATCTTAATCACAATGACAAAGACGCTATTTCACTTTATGATTGTCTCTAGTTTCGTCTCCCTTAAAATTGAAGAATTCATTATTAATCGTTCTTATTTCTGTACTACTATTAGCACTGTTATCATTACTGAAATACCAATTATTAGGTATTTATTTTTTGCCAGTGACTGTTGTAAGCAATTTGCCCATATTATCTCATTTAATCTTTATAATCTTGTGAAGTGGGAGTTGTTATTATCCTCATTTTTCAGATGAAAAAAACTGAGGTTCAGTGAGAATAAATAACTTGCCCAAGATCAAAGAACATGGCTTGATTTAAACCCAGGTGTTCTTGCATCAGAGCCCAAGATTTTACCACTTTGAGCTCAAGTAATTTTATTCTTAAGTACTAATCATTGGCTCCCTTACTTTTTTTCTAGTGAGGGTGTATTGTCATTAGGTTTTGATCTGATAAATATTCCTTTTCTTTCTTTGTATTTATTTCATTTTAAAGAATTTGAATCCACATCAAAATTCTCTTGTATAAGAGATAAAGACTAGCTCTATGTCTACTCTAAGAAAGTGGCTATCATTACCTATCCCAATTTTGTTTCTCTAGTACCTAGGAATGTGATAGCTCAATCTCTTCTCAAAGTGCCAATACCGGGAATGCCTTCAGATGCAGCCCAGGAGTTGCCTTCCCTAGTGATAGTCTATTGGACTCTTTGATCCAAGTCCCCCAAAACTCAAATACAATCTACAGAGGAAATAGGAGTGTACAAGTCATGCAAGCAAAAGAATTATTGATGCATTGACATAATCTATGTACACAGTTCAATGTGTCACTACAAAGATGCAGTGATGAAAAATATACCTTTTTCATAAGCCCACATCAAACATGTCTGCTCATCTTTTTCACCACTAGACCTGCTGGGATCACAAGCTACCAGATTCATATCAGCTCCATTATCCAGCAAGAACTGAACCAGGCGAATGTGACCGTGGTAGCAAGCAGAGTGCAATCCTATAATAGAAGAGAATAAAAACGTGAAAGGAGAAAAGAGGAAAACTGAACACCGATTTTCAAAAGACAGTCATAACCACATAATAGCAATGTGGCCAGAGATATAAAGCAAGGATTGATTTCTCTGATAAAGAATTAATTCTACTATTGAGCAAACAATACATACTTTAAGCAAAAGAAGTATCCTATTCTAGTCGATCTTCTATATAGACTGACTTTTGTTTAGCACAATTTCTAGTATTTCTACATCCACTGTAAATACCAAGAACAAATGTTAGCATCTTTGTACAAATCAAAGAAAAAAGTTCTCAAACAAGTAGTTTTGTTGAGCAACAAACCCAGGGCAAGGCCGTGTAGTCGGTCTGTGCCTGCTGCCGGCCATAATGGACGCATCAACTGGAGACAATATAGCACAATAATGAAACTCACCAAAAGTCAGTCTGCTTTTTGTCACCATGCACCATCAATTATAAATCATGTCACTGATAACATATCCCTCCTCAGTGGGGTTGACCGCTCCCACTGCTCCCTCCCTCTTGAGCACAGCACTGTTCTGAGCATTGATGTGCATCAGAAACTGGTAATGTTCTTACCACACTCTTACCTGTGTGCCCATCCCTTCCTTGGTGGTTGATGCTTACAACATTCTGATCGAGAAGAAATTTAACCAGGTCAATGCTCTTGCCATAGGTACAAGCACTGCAAAATCCAACAGAAGGAAAATAGAAGGCCCCTTTGACAGGCTAAATTGTGTGCCCCCCAAATTAATATGTTTAAGCTCTAACTCCCATAACCTTACAATGTGACTGTATTTAAAGAGGTACAATTGAAAGAGGTAATTAAGTTAAAATGGAATCAGTAGTGTGGGCCCTAATCCAGTAGGACTGGTGTCCTTATAAGAAGGGAAGATGAGGATACAGATGACACACACAGAGGGACAACCGTGTAAAGACAAGAGCAGAAGGTGGCCATTTGTAAGGCACAGAGAGAGGCCTCAGAAGAAACCAAACCTACTAACATCTTGATCTTGGAATTCCAGCCTCCAGAACTGTGAGAAAATAAATTTCTGGTGTTCCAGCCACCAAGTCTGTGACATTTTGCTGTGACAGCCCTAGAAAACCAATACAGCTCTGATTCATCCAGGATATTCTGGTTGCTGATGTGTGTATAAGAGTGCCAAGGAGACAGAGAAGGGAGAAGGAGGGAGGGAGGGAGTAGAGGAAGTGATAAAACCAAGCACATAGAGTAATAAAATCCTGAAGATTCTCATATCTGGGCCTTTAAGAAAGAAATTGTATAAAATTTCTAATACTTTCTTATTAAATATTTCCTATTATATTAATTCTTGTTCATAAAAAGAGGAAAAATATTACAAGAGTTTCATGCATTTTTAACTACAGGACCTAAGCATTATGCAGGACAATCAAATGGGGGAACCCAGGAGGCTCCTGAGAGATTTAGGTGACAACTTGGACTTGTGATTGCATCTGAAGTGGGGGGCAGTCTTGAGGGACTGACCCCTTAACCTGTGAGGTCTGACACTAACTCCAGATAGATAGTGTCAGAATTGAATTGAATTGTAGAACATCCACTTGGTGTCTGCAGAGAACTGGAGAATTGCCTTGTATGGGAAAAACTTGCACATAGCTGGTGTCATGTACTCTGGAAGTGAAGTGCTGAGTGTAGTATGTGAGCAAAGAAAAGCAGTGTTTTTTCCTTCCATATGTGGTTTTAGAAGAGGTAGCTCACTGGATCTTACTATTTCCTCTTATTGGGATGGCTTTGCCCAAATCCTTTTTCTTTCATGAAATGTAATTATTTTCTTTAGAGAAATACCATTATTCATCAAGCTAAACTGTTGCTCCCTCTATGAAGTCTTCTCATGAACCAAAGTTTGAGTTCATTGTTATTTCCTCTGCTTCCTTGTCATTTCAGTCTTAGGGCACTTATTACATTGTAGTATGATAATAGATATACCTCTATGTACCTTACAATAGAGTTCCTTTAAGGAGGGAAGGGATCATGTCATCTCAGTGTTCCTATCAGCACCAACACAGGGCAGGTCCTTAATAAATCTTTTTTTGTATAATTGAGTGAATAAAAAGACACCATCTCAGTGCAATAGATCATATCAACATTAATTATCTGCATTATAAATAGGACCTATAACACTACACTTTTAATGCTCTATTGTCTAAATTGCCTTATTTTCCTTTTCAAAGCAACTGTTTACAGGAAATTAGTTCTGAATATACACATATTTGTGTATACATATATGTGTACATGTGTACACATATATGTGTGTGTATATCTATATATGAAAATAAAAATAGACATGTATTAAGTGCTTACTATGTGCAAAGCACTGTAATTTATACATAGAAAATTTCATAATCAAAGTGAATTCCTCATGTAAAAGAAGAGTTTATTTTATAGATATGTGCTTAAACTGAATAGAATAAAAACATTAATATGTTATACCTAGTAGCCACAGGTTTGCAAAAAATTAAACAATTGGACACATACTTTTAACTTACTTCACGAATCTTGTCATATAGACAATCTTCTGGAGGTGACAGTCACCCTCTGATTTTAGTTGGTTGCAATTTATGTGCACAGAGTGGCAAAACGATTTGAAAACTAGCCTGGGATGTCAGCCTTAACAAGCATGACCTAACAGGGAAAGAGGACACCAGTAACCCGCACATATCAGTTCTGCCCATTGTCTCCTTAAGGAACAAATTCCATGGATCCATTTTGACTGAAGGCGTGATCTGAAGAGTTCTTGCATTTGTTACAGAATGTGTTGAAAATAGACAAAATATTTTGGTACTAGAGTATGAAGATAAATAAAAAGCACAGGATTTGGAATTAGGCATTTAACACGTGCCTTTCAGCTATAAGAATCTTTGGCAGGTTACTTAGCTTCCCTGAGCCCCAATTTTCTCATCTGTAAAAGAGGGATAATAAATCCAACTTGACAAAATGGTTATGAGGATTAAATGAGATAATGAATGCAAATGATCCAGCATATATTCAATGCTCCATAAATGGAAGTTTTCTTCACCTCCCTTTAGTTGACCTCTTTGGTTGATAAGAAAAATCTGGAAATCCAAGTGAAATTTGACAAGTTGTTGCCTGATGCCGAAGCATGAGCTTGGTTTTAGTTCAGTATGAAAAAAAGAGTCTCCTCGTTTCTCTTATTCACCAGACCAATACAAATAGTACGTAACTAACATGTTAGTCTCAAATACACTTTTTAGAGGTTGCAAACTAGCCACGAAATCTGTAACGTGTAGCTAAGTGATCTTATATTCAAGGTTTACTAAGTTCAAATTATTATGTTTTTATTTTTATAGAAAAACAGTAACTCGTTAAAAACGAGGGTTTTAAATTTTATAAAATATCTGCCTTCCTTTTGGACATTTTAGGGAGTTATGGCTCTGAGTTTTTAGCAATGCTTTTCCTCCCTCCCTCCCTCCTTCTTCTCTCTTTCTTTCTTTCTTATTTGTTGCAACTTTTCTAAAGCCAGTGGCTCCTTCAGTGTGCTTTTCTAGGGTACTCTGTAAAGGGCTCTCACGGATTCCTAGAAAGGAGCTAATGCCTTCTTAGGTATCTCAGTGGCCACCCTGACTAAGCTTTTACAGGCTGACAGATGGATGTCTTAGCTAGGTAGATACATTTGCACATAAGGTTTAAGTGGTAAGAAAAAAAGTGTCACATTGAACGCTGATGGATTCTGGTAATGAGATTCTTGTCGGAGGAGGATTATGGGCACTACCCCTTTTGGCAGCTTTCTGCAGAGTGAAGTGCAATAGAAGCAATATGCTTACAGATGTTGATACGCCTGTTGCCTTGGCAACATCAGTCCCTATCTTTGTGGCTGCTGCCAGGAATGCAGCATCTGGCTCTGGCCCCATCTGTTGTAGTGACTGCAGCATCTGCCTCTATCTTTTCTTCCGTGCATCTAGCTTGGGTTCCTTGTCCTCTGCCCACCCTCTGCTCTTGCTCTCTGATTGCAACATCTGCCACTATTTGGTCTTGCTTTATGTACACGACTTCCAGTGCTGTAGGGTGGCAGCTAAGTTTAGTGGCTATTGCACTTAATATTCTTTTACCTGTGAAAAGCTGTTTCGCTGAAGATGTTTTCCTTGGTCAGACTTTCTATTCCTGATACTTGAATGATTTCTTTGGCAACTTCAAATTTGCCATTGTAGCATGCCCTAGAGTTAAAGAAAATATTTTGATAACAGTAGGAAGGTACACACAGTATACCTGGAGGACCTATAGAACGATCCATAATACTCACAGGTGCAGAGGGGTGTCTCCGTAGATATTAACAACATGTGGCTGAACTTCCAAATTGCCCTGGAGCAGGTACTTCACTATATCATGGTGTCCAAAGCGAGAACAGAAATGGAGCGGGACGTGGTCTTCATTGTCCTGAGCATTCACTGTCATCAACAAGAAAGAAAAAGGATGTTATCTGGAATCCTTTGTTTCTCAGCCTTCTCGTGTGTTGTGTCAGGGACTTTTCTAAGTGCCTGAGAGACTCCTGGAAATTGCCAATTAATGATAATAATAAAGGAAATTAAGTGCAACCAATTTAAAAAGTTATAATTCTATTCTATTGCCTATTACCACATTAAACAGGCTTTCTTCTAGCTCCTATAAATTCTATGGAATGCATCTAATCAAATGTACCTTGCACAGTAAAATAATTCAGGAAACTAGTAAGCATCCAAAAGGTACTCATGGCCTCATTTCCACAAGTATCTGCTTTCAAATTGATTTTTCTCTCTGAAAGATGTTAAAAATTACAGATCATGGCGAGAGCACCACTCCCAGAGATTTTGGTTCAATAGGTTAGGGTGGGGTCTAGCACTCTATGTTCACAACACTGATGGGAGGTTCCGATGTTCCCTTAACTGAGAATTGTCATGCTACAGTATACAAAGCGTGGTAGAAGGAAAAGACAATGATGAGCTCTAGAGCGGGGCAGGGCTCATTTATCGCATTTCCTTAGACAGCTATTTAACACTCGATTGTTCACTCAGTAGTGGGCATTTGTCCTTCTCTTTGGCCCACTTCAGTCTCATAACCTCTTCTGACACTTGGAGAATTCCCTGTACTGGAAGCACCGACTGGAGGCCAAGACCACATTCTATCACAGAAGCTGAACATGTGCTGTCCAAGCCTCCTTTGCAGCTAGGGCACAGGATTCGTAGAGAGTGGCCATATGTCTCGGTTTAGACTTGTCATCCTGGCATAATTTTTAATAGTGATCCTTTCACTCTCAACAAGGACCAGGTTTGGACGTTATCTGTGGGCTCCTCCAGTCAACACATTATATCAGACTCTGACGTTAGAGCTGATGACACAAGAAAGCAGAGCCTCATCTATCTTGGCAATGTAGCAGGGGTGGAGTAGCCACATCCAATTTCCAGTGGTAGTAATTCCAGCCACAGACTCAGTGCCCTGCATTGTTGGTGCCAGAAGCATAAGTGTTGGAGTGTGTGCCTAGTAGGGGTGGCAGTGTGTCTTCAAAGAACTAGTTTGGGGTGTGATTTTGGACATTGTTCCTCACTGTGAGAATTCCAAACTTGGCTTTCTACCCTGTCCTGGAGAAGATTCTGTGTGCTAATTGATATCCTTCAATATATTTCTTTTATGCTTAAATTGGCAAGAATTAGTTTCCAATGCTCACAAATAACACCTGACTGATGTATACGCATTCCTCAACAAGTATTGAATGGCCATTATGCGCCAGGCACCGTCCTAGGTGTTGGAGATACTGATTTCTTGTCAGTAACAATGGATATAATAACACTGTTGTTCCAGGGATGCTGAAAGGAATAAAGGAGAGCATGATGGGAAAGCATCTAGCACAATGTCTGTCACATATTAGACATTTCATAAGAATGTCTACTCTCCCTTTTTACGAATTTTCCTCTTAGAAATTTGCTAAGTGCTAAGACCAATAAGCTATAAATGCATAGAGCTTATACCCTCAAATAACTTACAATCTAATTGAATTGTCAATAATTACAGGCCTGAAGCAGTAATAACTGAACACCAAGCTGCTAAATTCTGGATCTGTTTTAGCACAATTTTTAAAACTGAAATAACTGAATCAACTGCTCTATAGCCATTTGTTTTATTATTTGATTACTTTGTCCATCTGTACAGAGTGCTTTATTCAAAATAGAACATAATAGCCCTTAACAAACCCCATTCCTTCTCATTCGTGTATACATCTATAATAGAAATTTTCCTTAGAACCCTGAGAATTGAAGGGAAGAAATTTTTAAAAAAATGATGGATAGGAAGAGAATGAGAGGGAAGATAACAGGTAATTTAAAAAAATGTGCAAGTAGTTTATTACTACTGTTGTTATAATCATCATTTAACATTTAATAAACACTTATTTAGGCCTTGTAGCTGCTATATTTGTAGACAATGATTCTCATTTTACTGTCCTGCAAGATCTTAAGCCGCAAGGAAATCTTTAATAAGGTCACTGAACTCCTCCCAAGGCTGTTATTGAAAAATAAGTCTTTGAATCTTTTCTATTAATGAGTGGCTCAGAAGGACACCCTTCCTTCAGAATAAGGTTCCTGGTTGCTTTGATTATCTTCCTCTTATGATACTTTTCCTTTGTCCACATTCTGTTGGAAGCCAGGGAAAGTCAATACCCCGAGTCGATGCTTGAGAACAGTAAGAAGTCCAGGGCTTCTGGAGGTCACATAAGAGTTCTTGAGGTTCAGAAGGGACATTGTAAAGCAGAATGCAGCACAATCTTCCATTAATTCATAATTTGCCTTTGGCCATCCCTGGCTCCACCTAACATTATTCTTCTTTATTTGAATCAATAAACTTCAAATAGATTATCTACTTGGTGAATTACCTGCAGTTGCCTAGACATTCTTCCCATCAAAGAAGATATAAATACCAACAGAAGGGACAAGCCAGGATCAGATGAAGAGTATATAAATATACATCTGTATTTCTGCTTCAGTCATTGTGATCTACTTAGTTTTGTCTTGGACCAATTTGCAAAGACATATACATATATATATATATATGTAGTTATATCTTATCTGAGGAAAATTGAATGTATGAATGATATTCTGTTTGCTCTAATTTAACATCTTTTTGAGAGATTTAAATAAAGGGGAATTTCAAGCAAAGGAACACATGTAAATCATTATTAGGAAAATATTTAGTACCTAGTCCTCTACTTTGAAGAGAGTATGTATTCAGTAATGTCTTTTGAAATAAAGATTGGATGAATGGGTGGATAGATGGATGCTACTTCTAGCTTATTTCTGCTTATTGATCTTAAAGATAAATTAAAAATTTCTATATTAACCCAGCAATGTCAGCACATCCCATTAGCTCTATTTAGCTCTATAAAACAACTCCCAAGTGTGCCTTAAATAAATGTTCAATAACAAATCTGGGTAATAGCTCTGACAAGATATATATTTAAAAATAAAATACTTCCTTTTACTACCTATGCCCTAGAAATTTTTGTGACTGTGTATAATATCTAGTTCCATGTTAAAAGAACTATAGCATTTAACATTCAAATGACAAAAAATTAATGTTCTGAATTTTAAATTTTCCATTGTTAACTTTATTAAAGTGATAAATTGTGAGGACTGTATCACTCTTTTCTTCTTATGGAGTCCAGCAATATTTTGACCTTTCCAATCTCATTCAATAAGCATTGAATTTCTCCTTTTTCATTACCCTAAGAGGTACAAGGAAGAAGACTAGAGACTTAAAACATACGTGACTGAATAGGTCAGCCTCTCAAACGTGCTGACTTGAAGAGATTGCTTTCAGAATTACATTTTGGCTAATTTTGTAACCTGAATTTATTTTCATTTGTGACATTCTGTTATCATGGAAACATACTGTAAATACCAGATTTCAAATTGTGTTCCTTTTGGGGTCATTCATTTACACTTCCTTGTATGTCTATTCACCACAGGCGAGGTCCAGATCTAAAATAAATCATCTGGAGGCTTAGCTACATTTTGGAATAAGTGAACTAGCTGAAAATAAATCCTGTGCAGTATCCCTCAGCAGAACAGATCTTCTGGTTTATTCTTTGCAATTGGTTGAAGTGCACAAGGGACTTAAATATCAATTGTGCATTAGAAGGAAATAAAAATACTTACAAATCTGAGTCATGCTGTCTCTTGATTTTTTAAAATGATTGAGGAGGAGGGACATAGTGCTTGTGTGAGTCAGAAAGAAAATTTTAAAAATTATATCATATGATGCAGGTATCCAGGGGGAATACGGGTGCAGTACACATTTCAATGCCTTTTGTAGAAGAGTTCTTTGATCCTGAAGACACGCTGATCATAAATGACACTCATTTTGACACCACCGAGCTTTGGAGTTGCACAGAGGAATAAAAAGCTAAGGTTGGCATTGGTAATAAAAGGAAAAAAGTGAGCGGTCCCTGAACCCTTAGAAGAGCGAGGAAGTTTCAAAAACACAATTATGTGTTCGGTAGTTCACGCAGGTGTACCTCTGCCTATTCTAAACCGACAGAATCAAAGAGACTGCTTAAACAAGGTCCAAGGAACAGTGTTCCTTGCATCTTGACAACACAGGTTGCTTATGATAATGCTATAGAGAAGATACCGAGTTTTTGCACACTAGCTCATAGAAAATGACACAAACTATGTTTCTTAAAACTTACCAAATAAAATGGCCCTGTTTCCAGCATGGAAACTGCCCTAGACTCTGGCCATAGTTGTCTCTGGGAGCCTTTGTGTTTTCCTTATGAGTAGATGAAAATATTGATTAGCTTTATTAACTGCTTGATTAATTATCAATCTCAATTTTGGATCAAGGAACCGGCAGTTCTAGAGCTTTGACAACCTTGTCCTTTTGGAAACATGCATCATTTCTGCTGCAAAGGCCAGCAGTTCTACAGCTGGGCTTTTAATTAGGTCTCTTGAGGGTCAAAGGAAGAATGTTGGTTATGCCTGAGAGAATTTAATGACAAGATGTAACGCTGAGTGAGTCTGTGTCAAAAAATAAAGTTTGTGAGGTTGAGAAAAAGAAAGAAAGAAAGAACTTTTTTCAATACTCTTAATCAATTTTCTAAAATTCATTTTATAATTTAAAAAAACAAAAAGTTTCAGAAAATTGTACTCTGTAAACTAAAATCTTTCTGTGTATTCTGAAGCTTTTTTTTCCAACCTGATCATGTTCTAACTCTATTTCCATTGAAAATAATAGTAATATCGAATATGGGGGAGGATGTGGGAAGAAACTGGGACTCTCATATATTGCTGTGGGAGTGAAAAATAGTACACACACTTTGGAAAATTGTCTGAAATTTCCTAAAACGTTAAACATATGCATATCCTTTGATCCAGCAATTCCACTCATATATATATATGCCTAAGAGAGATGAATACACATATCCACCAAAAGAATTAAATAAGAATGTTTCTGGCAGCTATATTCATAAAAGCCAAACACTAGAAACATTCAAATGTCCATTAGGAGGAGAATGGATAAACAAATTGAGGAATATTCATATAATCTTCAGCAACAAAAAAGAGCAAGCTATGATTCAATTCAACAACATGGATTACAGTCAAAGTCATCTTGTTGATCAACAGAAGGCAGTCACAAAATTATATGAACTTTAAGAATAGAGAAAACTAACCTATGGCAATAGAAACCAGAATGTTGATTACCTTTGGTGGTGAAAGCTATTTACTGAGAAGAGGGCACTAGGGAACTTTCCAGATGAAATATTTTCAACTTTCCAGATGGAAATAGTCTATATATTAATCTGGGTGGTTTTTACTTGGGTGTATGCATAAGGAAATTTTCACTTAAGTTGATATTCATTTAAGATTTAAGAATTTTACTATATGTAAATTTTACTTCAATTGAAAAAAAGATTAGTGAACAACAATAAATAGGAATAATTTATCTAGGAAAATCCATTTTACTGGAGCACCAGATATATTAAGGGTTGAGCTAAAATATGTAAAGAAAATCAACATACAGGTTTAGTTAATATATTAAAAATAATAAATTACGACTTGTGGAACAAATTAGTATATGAGTACAGGATTAATCAGCTTCAAGATTATACACTACTAAATAAAGAAAGTACAAGTAAAAAGTATATATAAAGTAAAAGATGGCAAAGGTCTTCTAAATACATAGTCTTACCATCTGCCTTGCTGCCTTCTTCCACCAAGAGTTTTGCAATATCAAAGAATCCTTTTGCAGATGCGAGGTGGAGAGGCCTGTCTCCAACTTCACCGCTTACATTTACATCAGCACCAAATTTCAAAAGGAGGCGTGTTACCTGAAGAATCCATTCACTTAAAATTAGTATCAAAAGTCAAACAACAGGGTAAAGCTTTCAGCAATATGGGAGAAGACGTATTATGATGTACAGAAAATCCTAACTCAACTTGCTAAACAACAGGGAATTTACTATTATATCACCTAACAGGAAGCCCAAAACTGGAGCAGTTTCAGGGTTGGGTCTTCATTGTACATAAACAATCCTCTCTAAAGTCACTCATAATCTTCTCTGAAAAATCTTTTTCCAAAGTCTCTTTCTGGCCGGAACCAACAGTGTTTACTCGATTCCTGATTTTTCACAGCAGCTCCCGGCATAGGTCACCGATGGTCATCTTGCTACTGGAGTTCCGGGCTCTTTTCTGGATTTGTGAGTAAATAAGAGCCACACCGGCTTCCCCAATTAGCCAAGATCCATATCCAAAAGAACAGAGAAAGATAAAGTATTAAACAACTTAGGAGTCTTCCAGGCGTTGTTTCAGGTAATTTATGGGATTTCTTCAAATTATTTACATATCCACTTAGGAACTTTCCAAATAATTTCTCTAAACCTTACATTGCCTCCCCTGGGAATTTCAGAAGTCATTACAGTGATCCCAACAGATAAGTTAGGATGCATTTGTCATTGAAACAACAGTTATGGGAGCACCCCTGCAACTGTCCTGACCACTGAGGTGTCAGCATAAAAGTGAATTAAAAAGCTGTAAAACCATTTTGACTTTCTATGTGGCAGCAAATAAAAATGTCATGGGCATAAATCTCTCAAGAATATGGTACACATTTGAAAGAAATTCTAGGCAAATAAGTCAGGTGGGATGTAGGGAAACTTCCTATTGAGTTTAGTGGGTAAAAAACAAACATTCTAAAATCAGGCTTCTACTTATTAGCTACATCACCTTGAATAAATTATTTGACCTTTAGAAACTTCAGTTTCTTCATTGCTAAGATGGGGATTGTAATAGTTCCACTTCATAGAGTTGTTGTGAGGATTAAATAAGTTATTACATGTAAAGCACTTAGAAAAGTGCCTGGGACTCAATAAATGTTAGCAGAAGTGGTAGCACCAATGTGGAACATTTGTATTGTATTCCTTTGTCAGCTATTGGGCAGACAATACTTAATTCAAGAGCAATCAGAACAGTAGAAGTTTAGTCTCGAGAGGCTTGTGCTCCTCAGCAGATATTTCCACTTACACAGACTCCATAAATTCTGATTATGTGACTTTATAATGGACAGATTTAAACTATCTTTGAAATCGATTGTCTATTAAGCACTATTATTATATACCTAGGAAATATTGCTCTTGGTGCAAAACATCTACTCTTCCACTTAATAATAAGTAAATAAACAAATGGCTAGGAACATGGCACATTAGGCACATTTATATATCGAATGTACCATTTTCCTGTCAGCATATTTTAGCAAATGACAATAGCATCCATAAATTACTTATGTGCTGTCTTCTCATACAGAAAGTGAGTCCCTTATCATAAAAGGGCCATCCACATTTTAGCATAATTTTATAAGACTGTGACAATATATATTCAGGGAAAATGAACAAATTTAGCTCTCCACCCAACATGCATAGAAGCTCTTTATGTTTCTGCTGGATGATGAGGTTAATCAGCAAAGAAGAGGACTCAGCAAATAACATGCATTGTGTATACCCTGTCTGTGCCTGAAGTCAGAAAAGTATGGAATTTTTTCATCACCTGGGCTTTTGGACCCTGTACTTTCAAAAGCATTTTCAGTGCCCAGCTTTCCAGTGCACTCTGAGTAACACATCAATGAAAGGAGCAATCTTCCCTAGCTATAGGTCACGCTTCACAGGTCTGAGAGTGTCCAAGCATATGCCAGGTAGCAAAGAAATAAAGGCACAATGACTAGAACAGCACAGAGACACAAGTAAATTTGATTTTAAACTTGAGATCCTCAGGCAGTGCAATGGCATGACCTCTATGAAAGTAAAAATGTATAATTCTACTCTGTAGTTGAGTAAGACCGAGATCTAGAGAGAGAAAATGAGGAAGAACGAAAACGGATGTCAAAAGTTTTGTTATCCAATTACATTTGTATTTCTGTTTTATTCGGTTCTATTTAGTTCCTGGGGTGTAGCTGAAGGGCAGAGTCTGAAAGTAGCATATAAAAATTTCGCCTTTCAATATGTTAAAGTTGAAAATCAGTGGACTTTGGAGTTAGAGCACCTGGCCTTGAATTCTAGCTGTACCACTTAAGCAAATTGCCTGGACTTTGTCATTTGTCTCACTGATGGGAGAGTGGTAAGAAGACGCTCTGGTACAACAGGATGAATAGGGGCTTTGGGATCAGACAGACCTGAACACTTATTCCAGCTCTTCTACTTTTATTAGCCGCATGACTCTGGCATGCTTCCTGACCTGAGTGAGCAACCTGTATCATTGATAAGAAGGGGCAGATAACAGCTAATTTTAGGCTTGTGGCAAAATTAGAAAAAAAAAAATCCACATAAAGGTCTTAACACAATGCCTGTCCCATAGTATGAGCTTGCTCGCAAGGTAACTCTTACTAAGTTTATAAGGTTGTTGTGAAGGTCAAATGAAATTATTTATTGAATGAAGGTACATTGTAAACTTTAGAGCATTCTATACATATTATTACTTCATTACAGAATATCAAATTTTATAAATATGTACACATTATATAATTATGTATTTAAAGCAAATTATATATTTAAAGCACATTTAGTGGTTGTTCTTTAGTTTATCTAGGTTATTCCTTGTATTAGTTTCCCATTGCCACTGTAGCTAATTATCATAAACTTATTGGATTAGAACAGCACAGATTTATTCTCTTAGAGTTCTGGAGGTCTGAAGTCTAAAATCAAGGTGCTGTCAGGCTGCCTTCCTTCTGAAGGCTTTCATTTTCTTGCTTTTTCAGCTTCCACAGGCTGCCTGCATTCCTTAGCTTGTGCCCCTTTCTTGCATCACTTCAACCTTTTGCTTCCATTGTCACATCTCCTATTACTCATTTGGATTTCCTGCTCCCTGTGACAAGGACCCTTGTGATTACATCAGGTCCACCCAGATAATTCAGGATAATCTCATCATCTCAAGATCCTCAACTTGATCACATCTGCAAAGTCCTTTTCAAAGTAACATTCACAGGTTAAGGAAATTAGAACATGAACATATTTCAGGAGACATTTTTCAGCCTACCATATCCCATGACGGTAGAAAAGAGGAAATCAAGTTTCTGAAAGACATTTTTTTTCAGAGAACTGTTGGAAAGTCCTTTATGATTTGCTTTATTGTTATTGTCATTGGTATCATCAGAGTGACATTTATTGAGCATTTGCCAGACACTTTAAATTAATATCTTATCATAACAGTAACCCTATGAGGTAGGTAGTATCAATATTTTCTCCATTTTACAGATGAAGGTCAGAGAGATTGTATAACCTACACGTAGTCATACAGCTAGGAATTTTTCAACTTCAGGCTGACTGGTTCCTATGGCTGCACACTTATCCGTGTACCCTACAGCCTCCCTTGTGTACTAAATAGTAGAAATGAATAACTCAGCAGCTGCAATGTTTCTGTGGATCTACAAGCTCCTCATGGGTGGAGTTGATGGAAATATAGCAAAAATATTTCAAAGGATATCTTAAATACCCTTTCTTTGAAGCTAGGACAGTTTAACAAAAGCCTGGAGCACTTAAGCAGTCCCCTGGACTTTGACAATTCTACTGTCATTCTTACCTGTTCATGCCCATAGTATGCTGCAATGTGCAATGGAGTGAAAAAAACTGCGTCCTGAACGTTGACGTTAGCCCCATGTTGCAGCAGCACATCAGTAGCCTGGACAAGAAGGAGAGCTCAGTTAGGAGCTGCATTTGGGGCACCTGCCCCTCAAAATTCATTTTATAGCCACCATGCACAACCGTTCTCCACGAGTCACCATCCTGAGACAATGTTCTTCCATCCCCCTTCTCTGAAACCTGCAAAGGCTTGCTTTTGCTAGAAAATAAAGACCAAACCTCTTACTATGGCATTTAATGTCCCCTCAATCTGATGGCATCCTTTTTAACGTATTTCCCATTACTCTCTTTCATAAACCCAAATGTATAGTCAAACTTCATTCCGTTTTCTGCTCCTTCGAGTCTTTGTTCACGTTATTTCTTCAGTCAGGAATTCTCTTCTGCCCAACCTACAGATTTTTAAACACAAGCTAAATGCCATCTCCTCCAAGATTTCTTTAATTTCCCTCCTTTCACTGCCAAGTGACTTGCTGAAATTGTCTTCCTTTCTCTTAAATCTCATATAACTTTCTTTCATGCTGCTTAGAACATTCAAAAAGTTTATGTACATGCCTTATCATCTCTACCAAAGAGCAAATTCTTTAAGGACAAATTCATCTTTATAATCCTACCTTAGCATGTTTCTATGCAAATAGTAATCATTCAATAAGTATTTGTTGAATGAATGAATGAATGAGCAAGTGAAAAACAGTACCAGGAGCTATTGGCCAAGTGTCTTCATGAAAAGCCATTAATTGCCAACAAATCTGCTGATCCTTCAGATTTCCTCTCCTCCCAAAGACCCATCTCTAAGTCTCTCTTCTCTGGAAAACAGATTAGAATCATTTCCTTCGGATGTGCTCATTTTCATTGTGGATTTTTCTAACACACTGCCTATTCTTCAGTTGGTAAATAATACACATTTGGGAAACTTTTCAAAAGTCTGCTGGATGTAGAAGAGAAAACAGGAAGATGGGCTCTAAGAGCTCAAGGGACTTATGCTCCCACACCTCTTCTGTTCCTATAAACAAACTTCCTCCTGAGTCGAGTTTCCTTGCTTGTTTGAATCATAGCCCTTCAGAACTGGAGAGGGACCATGGACATTACATATCAAATCCCTGTGTTTTAAAGAGGAAGAAATTGGGCCTGGCCCAGGGGCATAGTGGTTAAGTTCGTGCACTCCGCTTCAGTGGCCCAGGGTTTCGCAGGTTTGGATCCCGGGTGCGAACTTACACACCACTTGTTAAGCAATGCTATGGCGGTGTCCCACATACGAAATAGAGGAGGATTGGCACAGATGTTAGCTCAGGCGCAGTCTTCCTCAAGCAAAAAAGAGGAAGATTGGCAACAAGAAGATGTTAACTCAGGGCCAATCTTTCTCAGAAAAAAATAAATAAAATAAAAAATAAAAAGGAAGAAATTAAGAATCAGAGGAATTGAGAAATTTCTCAAAGTCACGGAGCAAGTCAGTGTTAGCAGGGAAGTGAATCTTCAGTCTCTTGCCTCAAGCTTTTTTCTGAGTGCTCCACAGTTTTAAATAGTTCATTCATTCAATCATCCATTTGTTCATGCATCAACACACAATTTATTGAGCATAAATGAGCTAAAACTGTACTATTTTACATGCTTATTCTCACAGTTTTTTCAATCACTGCGATAACATTAGAACTAATTGTAATTGTCATACAAAGAGATGAGGAATTCTTGTTGGAATACTTGAAATTTCTGGTGGGGCCAAAAATATAAGCAGGTGTATAGATTGCTATGCATTCCCAGAACATTGTTTTTGCTGATATTTGCATATTGCTGAGTAATGATCAATACAATACACAATGTGTACAGTGAGTTGTTTTTCTAATAAAAAATTAAAACCACAATTAACATTTGTTAAGGGCATATTATGTATCAGACCCCGAACTAAGTGCATAAACAGTAACTGGAGTGTCCTCTAACTCTTTCACTCCAAAACACAAAAAGATGCTACTTTCTCATTTTAGAGGTGAAAACAATGAGCCTCTGGGAAGCTAGGTAACTTATCTGAGGTCATACAGCTAGTAAGGGGCAGAACTGGAATTCAAATCTAGGTCTGTTTAATTTCAAAGTTTCTTTCCATCAGGCCCCTCCTGTGACCTTGATCTCATTAATACCAACCTTTAAGTAAATGAACTAACTAACTCAATCTCAGATAAAAAGAAGCTTCCTGTCAGTTGAAGCTCTGTAGATTCCACTTGGAAAAGAATGCCAGAGCCATTTATATGAAGCGCTTGGTATCTTAGCCTTCACATGCCTGCAAGTTCAATTTTAGGAACCTTTAAAGGAGGTCACAAACGGTCAAGGTAAATGAAGCTTTTTACAATGTCTCTGATTTTAAATATAGCATAAAATAAAGTAGACAGCATGAATTTTTATTGTAAAAAGGACTCTCAAATGTTAACATTTAAAGCCAATTTCTTAGGCATGGTTCCAGAACTTACTTTCATTCTAAAAGATACCAGCTCTTAGACTTCAATAAATAGTCCAAAGGAAATTTTTTTCCTCCTAAGTTTGCACTTATCCTGTCATTCAGAAGGTCAATCTTTTGGCTGAATATTCATTAATTATGAAGTGTTGGCCTTCTGAGAAACTGTCAAAATGTAAGTTTTAATGAAACCACACAGAGTCACTATTGAACTGGAGGCTTTATTTAGTTTGTTTTAAAATTCAAGGGAGTATTTAACCATTGAGAGCAATGTACATTGGAATTATCTGAATAATTTCACGTCATTTATACGAATAGAATGCATTTATTGATTTTTATGAGTTTTGGAGCCACGATGGAGAGAGTATCTTCTAGCACTCTTATGGGAATATAATATATTGCGATGTACAAATATGCCTGTCATGTGGCTAAGACAAATACACTCGTATTACCATTTAGGCTGGAACATATATCTATTAAATCATTTTATAGGTGCTTCTCCTACTCCAGAACCCGAAAAAGTTGGTTAAACAACTTCACATTCTTCCCACTACATGAAGTCCCATGAAGTTGCAGACTGAATCTATTTTATTCACCACTATGCTAAGTATATAATAGGCATCCAAATAATTGTTGAATTGGACTGTATTTGTAGTAAAAAAAAAAAAAAAAAAAGAACTTGGACTACATGCCTACCAGCAGTCATAAGGGAATTTAAACATTAACAATTAGGACCCAATTACATGACAGAAATTTTAAATAATTCAATTCAACAAGCATTTATTGATCACTTATTTCAAATTAACCTTTAGCAAACCCCAAGTGCCTGCTCCACGCCAGGAACTGTGATTGGAGTTTTACATACATTATCTCATTAAGATTTTTGTAGGGCATAAAATTCTGTTGTTTAAAAATTTTTTTGAGAAAATACATAGTTTTGATTTTTTTCTTCAAAAACAATAACAAAACTACGAGTGCAATTATAAGCAAGAAACAAGTCTTATCACAGAAAGGATATCTTAATAAACTTTAAACTCTTTAAAGAAGTGAACTGTATCATACTTACATTTGTATAACTGACACACATGTCAGTATTATTATTATTAAAGGACCAAGATTCAAACATGGACTAGCAACTTGGTACATTTTACTGATGGAAGGATAAGTACCACAAAGTGCCTCCCATTAAGTAGTTGTTTTATGAGCACAGAAAATAGATCAAAGCTCTTTATTTTGATAGTAGGGAATTACTGTATACATCACCATTTACAGATATTTTTATTTACCAGTTGACTCCCAAAAAGATCCAAGTGGAGTCCCTTTAGTTCCCAGGTTTTAATGTAAACATTTATTTGCACATTCTGCTTTCCTCCTAGAAAGCACCCCTTCCCTTTCTCTGCCTGCCACATACCCAGTCCCAAGGCCAAGCTCAGTTCCCATGTTCTCCATGAGAACCTTCTACAAATACTTTACTGTGTTGATCATTCCTTTCTCTGAATGTGTATACTACTTACCCTTGCAACTTACTCTTTCCATTAATCATCACTGTCAGTGAACCGCTATGATATAAAATTAAAATTTTTATTTTCATATTCTAAACTTGTCTCAATAAAATGTAAGCAGTTTTGACCCCAGGTAGGAGGATTTTTTTCACCTGAGGCACTGGAATTGGATCCTTCTAACTAAAATAGTCAGATCTTCTCATTTAAAATTCCAGAGACTCTGAAAGTAATGCTTGTAAGGGCAAAGGCCCTATTGTTCCTGCTGAATGTTTCTCCTGCAGTATGTCTTTAAGTTATTTGACTTGGTCCCATTTAGTCCCCCTCTTACACTGCATCTTATGAAAGTGATTGACATTGATGAGGAAGGAAGAAATGACCATATCAAGAGGAACTAAATGTCCCAATAGAAGAGAAAGTGGAATAAGGTAACGTCTAGATGGAATGAAATGGCAATCAATCTCAGTTAAAATTGCCAAAATTAAACATAGTGTCTTACACCTAGTAGACCTTCAATAAATATCTACACTTTGAAATTACATTTTTCTTTGCTTTAAGTGATATCTCCATTTCCTATGACTTCTTTGGAGTCTTCCTTAGTTTATGCTTATACCAATGTTTTCCTTAGGATATATAGTTTGTTTAAAGCCACAACTTTCTCTTCTGTATGCCTTTATCTAACCTTTAATATTGAAACTTACAGAGAGCAGAACCATGAGGCTATACTGGATTAATACCCATTTCCATTTAGTGGAAAAATCTTTATTAGCAAAGCTTTAGAGGAAAATGTTTTCTAAATCTATGCCTCATGAATTCAAAATGATTCCAAAGACATTAATATGCAAGTTGATTTAGATTTCGTATTTCCAGCTCTAAGTTTCAACAATCAGTTCTCAATTGTGTCCCCTTGAACTATTGCCCTCCCTCCTAAACTTCACAGACAATCTTCCTGTAAGAGTAGTTGACACCTTTTGTCCACATTTCCTCACCTCCTATTCACTCCGCAGCCAACTATAATCTGGCTTCAGACCTCACCACTTCAGGGAAATTTCTCTGGAAAATGACATCAAAGGCCTCCTAACTGCCCACTCCAATGGACACTTTTTGGTCTTCTCCTTATTTTAATATTTCTCCAGCATTTGTTCCTATTTGTCTGCTCCTTAAGATGCTACTCTCCCTTAGACTGATTGACATCGTGATCTTTGAGTTTGTTCTTATCTCTCTGCCAACTTATTGTTATTCCTCTATAGGGGTGACTCTCGCTGTTCATCTCTTAAGTGTTTCTCTTTCCTCACTGACACTTGTGTTTCCCTTTGATTTCCTTTGTCTGCGTTAATTCGCATGTATTAATTAAGTTAACACATGCAAAGCATTTAGCACAATGCTTGCTACATACACTTATTCAATAAGTGGTAGCTATTAGCTATCTTGCTCTACACATTCCCTGGTTACTACTACTACTACTATTACTACTACCGCTGCTACAACTGCAGCTACAACTACTTCCACAACACACGCATGCACACACACATATTTCTCTCTCCAGTTGCATGTGTCTTCCCAGACTTCCTCCAACACAGGGCCTACCTTCTTTGGCAACTAGCAGTCTTGGTAGGCATTTCCACTCTATTTCTCAACCACTTTTACCCTGGGTTGACACAGTCTCCTTCACTTCTCTCATCTGTATCACTTGCTCTTTGATTCTTGTTAACGTGAATGAAGCATTAGAAGGCAAAGGGAACTGATATTTCTTGAATGTGCTTTGAGAATATCTATAAGCTAAATGAGAATATCTATCTCATTTAATGCTCACAAACAATCTCTCAATAGCCCCATTTTAAAAATAAGAACAATGAAGTTCAGAATTATATAGCTTATAAAGAAAAGTATCAAAGTTTAAACTCAGGTCTATGGGAGTCCAAAGCACCATAGCACCCCAGAAAGTTTTTCTTTTGATGTGTGTTATTATTTGAGGCCATCTCAGATAATCCTGTAGAGGATATAGCTCTTGGTTGATGTTATTCTTCAAGAATTTTCAAGGATGGCCATAAGGGCAGTATATCAGCAGGAATGATCCTATGTATCTGTTTGCAGTTGACTGAAAAAAACATGAAGTTAAAACTCATTCTAAGTAGGAGTTGTGTGCCAGGATCTTGAAGAGTCTTATATATTGTGACAAGAATTTCAGGATTTTTCCTAAACCTTTTCCTAGTAGGGACTCACCAGGAGAATTTAACTAGGAGTAAAGTATGTTCTGATTTGCATCTCAAAAAGATCCTTCTGGGGCCTGCCTGGGGTCGTAGTAGTTGAGCTCCTGTCTGCGTTCTGCTTTCGGGGGTTTGCTGATTCAGATTCTGGGCACGGACCTACTCACTGCTCATCAAGCCATGCTGAGGTGGCATCCCATATAGAAGACCTATAACTCTACAACTATGATACAAAACCATGTACTGGGGCTTTGGGGAGAAAAAAGAAAAAAAGAAGAAGATTGGCAACAGATGTTAGCCAGGGCCAATCTTCCTCAAAAAAAAAAAGAGTAGAAAAAAAGTTAAGAAATAATTCTTCTAGTAATAGTATAACAAACAGATTGAAGAGGGAGCAAGACTGGAAGTAGGGTGATCAGTTAGCATGGTCCTGCAATAAGCTGAAAAAAGAGAGAGAGGGATAAAATGAGCTGAGGTAGTAGTAGTGGCCTGGGTTGGAGAATGGAGTTTAGAGATACTAAGATGGTAGAATCATATGACTCAGCATATGGGAGGACTAGGGATGGAGAGAGATGATGAGAAGTTGTCAACGAATGATGGCAGTAACAGAGGAAGCCTATAAGTGGAGATGAGCATGAAGATAAAACTTTGTTATTTCACTAAGTTAGGAAGTAGGAGCATCACAGTTTCTGTCTCTCAGATTGATCAGTTGTAATAGCTGGTTTCTTCCAATTCCCCTTGGCAGTTCACTGTGCTTTATCCAACACCAAAGCTGTTTGGATTGAGGCCAATCCCTCAGTCAAGATGTGAATATAATTCTCAAGTTTTCAAACAACTTCCAGAAGCTATGGCAATTAAAGATACCAATAATTGCTTACCCATTTGTACTGAAGGCTTATATGATTTAGAGAGCATTTTAGATGGTAGCATTTGCTTACATTTAATAAGCACTTCTTTTGACTTTATGCTCTATTTTCTATAGAATTTTCTATTTTTAAACATATATACTCTACTTCTTGATACATATTACAAATGTTAGGTAAGAACTCTCCATCATGTAGTTACAGAGATTTTCACTTATAATATTGGCTGAATATTTTTGTAATGACTTTTTTTTGTTACTTGACATAGCTCTAATTAAATATTTGAGTACAAAAACTCATTGGAAAATAGTTTCTTCAGGCTGTCACAGAAATGAGGTTCTCTTACTTGATCTTTCTCTTATTATCTCGGGTTAAAATTAAATTTGGTCTGAAAATTACTCTGAAAATGATTCCACAAGATAATATTATCAAAGAAATTAAGGGGAAGCTCCATATTCTTAGGTTGTAGAAACAGAGCTTAAAGATATATTAACTTTATACAAAAAATAAAAGAATTCCATTGATTATATAAATGTATCACTTCTCAGGAAATGATGAGAATGTAAGTAGAAGAGCCAATGGTTGAAGAAGAATGGTGAGAAGCAGTGAGGTCAAGGCTGGAGATACAAGTGGTAACATTTTATAGAAGTAATAATTGAAGCCAGGGGATAACACCAGTTCTGTAGGGTCAGAGGAAATATTTGTGCAATATTTATGGCTAAAATGTGGGAAGGATTGGAGTCAGCAAAGAAAAGACAAGAGTCATCTAAGAAGGAAAAAGAGAACAAAGGAATGCCTGGAAAGGAAGCCCATGGAAGGGATAGTTTTAAGAAAAGAGAGGCAGAATTTTTGGAGCCCTCCAGCTAATCTTGCTGTGCTATTTTCTTTCTTATAGATATACTTTTTTGCAGCATTTCCTTATGTGAGGGTCTTATTTTAAAATCCCTGGCTGAGAAAACAGGTGTCAACATTCACTATGTTATGAATACATCATGTTCTATGCATTTCAAAAGTCACAATTCTTTTCTTATGAGATTTATTTAGATAGCTTGCCAAAGGCCCAATATTTTTCACTCTCTTGCAATTGCAGAGACTTGGAAATTGGAGTCCAAGAGGTTCCCTCTCACTGGTGTTCCTCCCCACACTGCATATACCCTGACATCATAACCCCGGAGGGGCGAGAACCACCTGACAACCAGTTTTCTCGTGACTTTTGTTCTCCAGCCCAGGTCACCTCTTCCTCCATTTTCTCAGAAGAAACTCTCCTGCCAAAGCATTCTGAAAACAAGTGATTTGCCTCCACTTGAAAGATCAACTTCTAAATTACACTTTGAAGATGAGTTGGAGTCAACTCACAGAACATAAGAAGGAACACAAAGATTTTGGCTCTTAGAGAAGACTAAGTAACAAGAATCCTCCTAAAAAATTATGTTGATGATCAATTAATTTCCAGAAGCTGGAATTTAAAAACAAAAAAGACAACATCAACAGTTAAGTCTCAGGCTCAAAGGTTAGTCCTGTTACAAGCACAATATATGGGATATTTAGTGCTCCCCTTTTTGAGCTTCCTCATTAATTTAGCCAGAAAACTCACTATTTGATGAGCTGCAAGATACTACCTTAATTTATTTTAGAACACAGATGTAGGTAATCAGTTGTGTCCTACGGGCTCTTTATTTAACAACATAATTGAAAATGTTGGTCTGCAAAAACCTAAAATAAATGACACAATGATATTGGTAAATCCACAGTTGTAAAAATGTTTTAAATGATATGAAACACTATGCATTGACAAGTATAAAAATCAATTATAGACAACTTTATTTCTAGACAAGGAGTTTATTAAAATGAAGAACACACATCAATTTTCAGAGACCTATTATCAGCACAGAAAACAGTAGGCATAATGGTGGTAAATGTAATAACTATTCCATTGGTCATGTTAAACTAAGATAAATACAGGGTGGCTAAGAATAGAAGCCTACAACGAAAATAAAAAGAAGCACAGATTCAAATCTGTCCAAGTAGTTTTGGCTTCAGAAACAGAAAGGGCCAAGAAACAACTGTGGATGGAACTCAAGCCCAGGCTTCTAAATCCCATCACATGACTAGCAAATGGCAGAACCTGGATATAAAGAAGCCCAGGCAGGCTGGTTCCAGAGCCCACATGCTTAACCACTGTGCTGTACTATACCGCTGCAGCCAAAAACCATTGCTCTAGGATCCCAGCTTTTCAAACAGTTTTTTTTTTTCTTCAAATTTTTATTTAATGAACTCAGGAGTCAACATAAGTACTGTGATAGAATTAGGCTGGGTGGCAGCTGGTGGTAGGGAGCATAGGCCTAGTACTCTTCCTTTTTCCCTGAATGACCTCTGAGGTACCACTGGAACCCTTGACATCCAGAGAATGCATGCTGAAATCATTGATCCACAAAAGAGAGTTGCCAGTTTTTGGAGAACAGAATTGCTACCATATCTACTTGCTAGGTCCTCTGTACTCCTAGGAGAAGCCTGGACCAAAGAATATGAGTATAGCATCATGTCAAGTTTCCTGAGTTAATAGAGCCAATATTTTCCAGATGTAACACATAATCCCTCTATGAATCCATCTCTGTATATATTTGTTATCATCTTTGATAAAATATAAGTGGTATTGGCCATACACGAGGCTAAGCAGTTCGCTTGAGTGTGGGCTTGACTTAATGACTCATTTCTCATGAATAGAATATAGCAAAAGTTGTGGACTATCACTTCCAAGATGGGGTTAAAAAAAGACTGTGATTTACATCTTACTTGCCTTCTCTTGATCTCTCCATCGCTCTCTCTGATGGAAGTCAGATGTCTTATTGTGAGCTTTCCTATGGACAAAATCACATGGCAGGGCATTGATGTCTTTGGATAACAGACAAAGAGGAATGAGCCTGCCAACATGTATGTGAGTGAGCATGAAGGTGAATCCTTTCCCTTTCAGTCCTCGAGATGACTACAGCCCCGCCTGACACTGTGAGAGACTCTGAACCAGGGGACCCAGTTAAGGCACCCTGAGATTCCTGAGCTACAGAAACTGCAAGATAATGAATGTTTGTTGTTTTAAGCCATAAAGTTTTGGGGTATTTTTAATGTAGCAATAGTTAGCTAATATACTATTGTGCCTCTCGATTCATTACTGAAAACATCCGGATCAGAACTGACTTCTAGATTAAAATAGTTACCTACTTCCCACTTGTGAATATTAAAAGCGGAGTAACGTTCAAATCAACAAATATGTTTGAACACCTAGGTATTCGAAGCACTGTGCTGAGGTCTGGGGGTCAAAGATAAATTAATTGTTCAAAAGCAATAGGCAAGTTAACTATGATAAGACAAAATAACTATGATACAAGGTAAATATGGATTTGATGGAGATAATATAGGGGCTATCATAACAAAACCATAAATTTGTTCTGGGGAAGATAGAGAAAGCTTATAGAGCGGGAATATAAACTTGGGACTTGAAGTGGGAGTTTGCTAAGAAGAAAAGGGAAGATCAGTCAATTCATTCATCTCTCAAACATATTTGATCATCTAATAATACCTAGCACAGAACATTAGCTTGCCAAATTCTATTATTTCTTAAAATCTAGTTCAGTCAACTCATGAAATCGTTTTAGACCTCTAGGCTTATTGAACTAATTATCAAGACAAGTGATTAAATATCCTGATAGCTTTAGAGTCACACTGAAGCTTGTTAAAGAATTTATTAGATACCCTCCCCAGAATTACTAAATCAGAATCTCTAGATACTACAAATGTGCATTTTAAAAAAGCTCCCTAGAGACTTACTCTTGCATCCAATATGGAGTAACAGGGACTAGTCTGGAAAAGCCAAGGTGGCTAGAGTTCATAGGACAGAGTATCAGAGACAAGAGAGCTACATGAAGAGAGAACTACAAAGATCTGTGGAGGGTCCCCCTAGACGATTAAGCTGAGCATTGATCACGTGTGCATATTAGGAAACTACTGTTGACTAAGAAAAGAATCAACAAAGGAGATTAGTGGTAATAATGCCCAGTGCCCACACGAGTCCAGGGATAATGTCTATTTCCATCACCCCAGACTGGAAAACCTCGTGATTCATGGGCACTGGGTAAAGTACTCACAAGCAGCTTCCCTCAGTAGTTGGTTATCAGCCCTGTACTGAGCACTGCTCCAGTCACACCAAACAAATCTTAAAAGCTAGAACTAAAAGGACCAAACTGTTTCCAAGTAAGTTAACTGTATCCCAGTAGGGATGGAGGAATTGTCTTAAGAATATTTACAGGAATTTAAAAAAATCCAGCACCTAACAACACAAAACTCGTGATGTCTGGAATCCAATCAGAAATGAACGGTAACACAAAGAGCAGGCAAATATGACTTATAATGAAGAGAAAAAGTAATCAATCAAAATTGACCCCAAATTGATATAGATGTTGGACTTTTCAAACAAAGACAATAAAATAGTAATCAAAACTGTATTCCATATGTTTAGAAAGTTGAGATACGAAATATGTAAAAATGACCAAAATCAAATTTCTAGGGATGAAAGCTATAATATATGAGATAAAAATGCACTAGAGGGGATTAGTAGCACATTAGACATTACAGAAGAAAAAATTAATACACTTGAAGATATAGCAATAGAAACTCTACAAACAGAAATATGGAGAGAAAAGAGAATTTAAAAAAATGAAAAGACCATCATTGAGGTTTGGGATAACTAAACTTTAATAACAATTAATTTTACCTACTTTGAAGGGTTGTTTTAAGGAGTAAGAGTTAATATATGTAAACCATTTAGTACCTAGTCAGCACTAAAGGTAACTGTTATTACTACTACTGCTACTATCATTATTCTTTCTTCCTCTCTTTACTTGATTAACATCTACTAAGTTCCTTGAGTTATAAACCAAATTATTAGTTTCTCAGAGATTCTCTCCCAATCTCCACAACTAGGACACATTCATTGACCAAATATTAATTGTGTGTCTACTATGTGCCAGGCAGGTCCTGTGCTAGGAACTGAGAACAATGGGGAGGAGGCAACAACAAAGTCTGCATCTTTGTTGACTTAATATTTCAGCACAGGAGACAGACAGTAAAGCAAAGTAAATAAATGATAGACTGTTATATAGTGATCAGCACTGGAGAAAAATAAGGAAGGAAGAGACTAGAGAATACCAGAGATGTGATGTTTCGATTTAAAATAGAAAACCTTATAGAGAAAATTACATTTGAACCAGGATCTTAAGAGGTAAGGGAGTAAGATATTCAGTTACTAAGAGTGGTCTAGACAAAGAGAGGAGCAGCACAAAGGCCCTGAGGCAGAAGCATCACTGGTATGTTTGAGGAACTAAGGTTGAAAAAGAATGAAAAAGAAAAGAGTAGAAATTATAGTTAGAGAGGAAATGAGTACTTTTGCTTTGAATGATATGGAAAACCTTCGGAACAGAGGAGCAACATGATCTGATATACATTTTAAAAGGCTCACTCAGGCTGCCTTGTCAGAATAGGCTGAGGGGAAAGGGCAGAAGAAGGGAGACCAAATTACCCTCTTTTAGGCAGAGCGCCATGAAAACTTTCATAGCTTTTATCACAGTGGCAATTTTATGTTTGTTTGTGTGATTATTTGATTGCCTGTCTTTTCCACCAGACCATAAGCTCCATGAGGCTAAGAATTGTGTATCATTTTACTCACCATTAAATTACCAGTGTCAAACACAGATCTTGGAACCTATTAGTTCTTCAATAAATATTTGTTGAATAATCGAGTGAAGGAAAACATGAACGTATATTATTATATTCCAATTTTTGATTTCCTTAACAGATTGCCAGTTCCTAGATGACATTTAAAGCTATATTTTATACTTTCAATTTCCACCACAACTAGCCTATGTTCTTGTGTATAAATGCTCAATAAACATTTACTGACTTGATCTGCTCTTGCCTAGTCGAGTTTTACACCTTCTACACTATAAATTTCCTTGAGGAAAAATTTGTAAAATAACAAAAGAAAACTTCTAAAAGTCAAAATAAGCTTTAAAAAGTCTAAACAGGGAACATGAACTCTTAAGGTTTACATATTGCCAGAAACTATGAAACTCACACAAGGGAGAACCAATAATGGATTTTTCCCCTTGTCTTTTGGGAAATAAGGCTTGATAATAGAAGTTTATTTATAATCATAGCTGCAAAATTGCCTCTAGGAAAGCAATAATAATGGGGCAAGCTATCTTGTTTTCTTACAGATCCAATTAAGAAAAACCCCTAAAACTTAGTCATATTTGTCGAAAATACACCGAGAGAACCAAAGCTACAGTATTTACCAATCAAGTCTCAGTCCAATTTACTAACGTTGTAATACACAAACATAGGTGTTAATTGGTTGACTAAAATATGCAATAATGATACATTTTTCTGCTTGAGAATACTTAATAAATTTTAAATACACAATAAATATATTATTCATTCTCTAGTGTTTCTTTGCTGGGCTGAAAACATATAATGTTTTTAAACACCAGGCTTAGGAATAGTATTTAAAGTAGGCTAATAATGAAACCTTCACTGTCTCTGATTACCTTTTCCTCTCTAAAGACACCTTTATTTGTAAAATTGCTATTATGAGCTCTCTTTCACTATGTGACAAATTCTCATTACTAAGTTAAAACAAAATCTAATTTCTTTCCATGAACAGTTTGTATGCAAATCATGGAGTATATGCAGCATTCATATAACAGAGAATTTCTGATGAGTTGTGCCTCCTTTCCAGAAACATCCTTCAATATGATGTCACAATTAGTGGAGGTTTAGTAGAAGGCATCTTGTGATTCTTTCATGATGGATCAAGCAATGAGGTAGAGGCCTAAAACACAAACTTCAAATTGCTTTCATTTTCTTTGACCTATTTCCCAAGTATAAACTATGAATGACTCAAATAATTTTCCCAAGCTCTAGCAAAATATAACAAATGGCTTAAGAGGCTATGGAGTATCATTACTATTATTTAACTAAATATGCTTTTTCCACCTTTATTCTAATCAAATTAGGGAGAACACAAACATACATATAATTTTCCACTCTCAATCTTTCATTTAATTATGATGACAATTTTCCCGCTAAGAACATTTTCAGCAATGTTTATAAAATTGTGTGAGAAGTAAGGCAACATCTTAGGGTGCAACTTAAGCAATCACACAGGATCCCATACTTAGAATGGCCCCATGCTTGTTTTACTGATCTACTGTCGCTATCTGGAAATCACCCCTATTTTTTCTAACAAGAGGCTCCCCAATTTTTTTTTCATTGAGACCTGAAAATTATGTAGGCAGTAAATTATGAAGTAAATTCACTAGTCCAATCTTTAAGCAGACCAAATATAATAGCTCCCGAACAAAGAAGAAAGCAATAGGTGGAACCATAAATCTTTAGGTACCAAGACAGCAGCTGAAGCAAATGATATAGCAGCAAATGAGATAGAGACAACCTTTGTTGCAAATATTTTTAACAAAATTTTCTTTGTTACTGAGTTAAAAAAATATTTTCAGTGCTATAGAAAATGAGTCCTAATCAGAATCAATCAAGAAAGCATTTATGTTGAAAAGTTTTGAAAAACAAGTTTATCTTGCTTTACTAGTTCCTTTAGAACACACTCAACACTCTAGCCTTTCACCAAAGACAGATGAAAAGAGATAACAGGAAGCACAATTTTCAAAAGATTTATCTTGTTGATGAGGAATCTTGGGAATAATCTTTAAAAGAAAGAAAGCCAAATTTGAAAGTGGAAATACTGAAAAATATACATAAGCAATGGACTTTCTCCTGTTAGCTTTCCTGAAGTAATCTTTCCAAAGGTCCTCTCTCTTTGGTTATACATAACATTGATTAAGAGCTCAGTCTTTGGAGACAGACAGCCTGGGTTAGAATTTAGACTCTGATAAGTAATAGCTGCGTGATTTGGAACTAATTAGTTTTTCTGTTTAAGCCTCAGTTTCCTCATCAATAAAGTGATGTGATGATTAAATTAGATGGTGTAATGATAAAATAAGCAAAAGACTTAACTAAAGGAAATACTTCACAAATGTTCATTTCCTCAGTTCTCAGGTTAGAATGTCAACCCTACCAATAGGGTGGAGAGAGCAGCTTCCCACCAGGACAGAGCATGCAGTGAGGTGGCAAGGGATCCAAGTCACGCCTGGTGCCATGTCCAAAGGCAAGTCTAGCTCCAACGGGACAACTCTGAGGGCTGAAGGAATGAAGCCCAGTAGTTGGGAGTCCTGAGCGCACTAACACCCTCCAGCAGGCAGATGATTATCCTCAGGGCAGTCTGTTAACCTCAGTGAGGCTCTAGAACCCAGGACTCCAGATTAAGGAAGAAGTCTGACAAGATGAAAACAGAAAAAGAGGAGCCCAAACAGGAGGCCAGACCTGGGAACTGGTGTGAGGAAACTGTGACTCCCCGGCCACTTCAAACTGAGTCAGCCCGTCCTTTACTTACAAGCACCTAACGCCCACTCTGTCCCGACCGTCTGAGACAAAAAGATGCCTGGCCCTGGATTCAATGAGTTTATTGTCTAGGTGAGAGATAAATAAGTATGTGATCTGAGCATCGTGAGAGAAGTATGCTAGGGGTAAACCTGGTGTTACGGGGCAAAGATGAGGCACTGGATGGAGGAGTGACTTCCCTAAAGAGATAAAGCCTGTATTAAATCTTGCTTGGAAGGCTGCATAGGAGCTATCTAAGAGAAAGGTGAAAGAAGTTCCAAACATATAAAGACTAGAGGAATCCCAGGCTCTAGGGTCCAGGACAGTGAAACATTCTTAATTTCATAGGAAGGGGCAGGGTAAAGTGTGGCTGAGGCTGTTTGAATACTGTCTGCTTAGGTCCAGATTGGTCCTAAAGCAAAACTGAATCTTCTTAGGAGAGCTCAGTTGGGTCAATGGAATGAACTAGGAAGGCAGAGGCTAAGAAATTGGGGCAGCGGGAACAGGGACAACAATAGAGAAGACAGTAGCAGGATTGGGAAATACACAAGGAATCCCTGACTGTCATTTTAATTAAGATTCCTCCCTTCTCCTACATGGAACCTTTACTCAGTGACTGGTGAAAAGATCAGATGTCATGGTCTTTTCTTTTCCTAACCCTCCCATCAAGGTAATGATGAAGAGAGAAATGGCCCAAAAGACCATTTGGTAAGGGTTTGCTTGGACACTGCCAATTAGAAAATAGTCCAGACTATTTTCTGGTCTTTTACGAAGACCTCTTGTTCTAATCTCTCCTCATTACATAATTTAAATTCCTTGGGCTTATTTGTATTGAAAATGTATAAAACCTCATCACCATCTCTCAGTAAACTTGCAAAGGCAAGAAGACCAGTCACAAATAACCTCAGTGGAAAATACCCTGTTTCTTTTTCCTTATGTTTTGTTTGTCCTTAACTCATCTCTGCTACAATTCCATGAATAATTCTGTGATAAGCCCTGCATCTTACACAAGCGTATCACCCTGGATCCAAGCCAGCCAATGCCACACACTGTAGGACGTGCACATCTTGGGATAGAGGACCACGGGGAAGCTAGAAGGACCTCCAGCTGATGGCCTCTTCGGCAGGTGACTGCTTATACCAAGTGAGATTGGTGGTGATTTATCCTGCTTTTAGTAATCTATAAAAGAGAGTTCCACAATTTCTCTGACTTTCTTTTTATGGCCATATCCTTCATAAATTACAAGATAAACAAATGAATAAACATACACTCTCTACAAAAGAAGTATAATAATCAGATATCTCCAGAAAAACTGTTCATCTTTTAGAAGAGCAAAGGAACAAGAAACCCACAGAATCTTAATACATACAATATAAATGGAAATCACAGAGGTTATCAAAGACTGTTAATTTTATAAAGTTAGAGAGGCGTAATCCAAAGATTCATAGCTTATATTTTAATTACTCATGATTAAGCCAGAATGTTGTGAAGTTTGTAAATTCCTTCACAACACACACCTACACGCTACACCTACACGCTACACCTACACAAAATATATTGCATTTGTCATTTAGCAAAGACCATTACGTAAGAAGCAGGGGATTTTCTGTGCACAAAATTTCAGTATTCAGAGGAGAAGCTTGAACAAAGAGATCAAAATTTTATTTTCAGACCCATGGCAAGACTCACTCCCATTTACATAATAAAATATCCCAGGAACAAAGAAACTTCAAATCTGGTCCAGACAACAGGAATTTCCTAATTATATTAAAAACAATTTACTACTCTTGACACCTTCATAAAATGTGCCGTGGGAATTTATTGTGGAAAGTAGGGTTTACATCTACTTTTATCATGTTTCAGGTACTATTTTCTACTGTGTTAATATATTTTTAGCTATTTTCATAGAAAAAATAGGGAGTGTTACATATCCAATCCTAGTTCACTGGAACTAAGGAGACTTATAATTGGACTAATGACTTTTTTTACTAAGAAGAAAACTAATTAAGTAATAATTTAAAAAAAAACCCTCCATTATATATGACAGTTTTTTTTTTTTTTTCTTCCTGACAGCTAGAAGACTACAAGTTCTGAATTAATTTGTCTGGTTATGAGAACTGAAAACTTATTAGTATAACTCATTTTAACTCCTAAATTGCTCCACATTTGTGAAAGAAAAATGATGATTAAAAGTTATGTTTTCAAATATCAAATAGCTCTAAATTTACAGGATAGCATAGTTCAAAGCCAATGAATCTTTCACCTCAAGAATAATTGTGAAAAAAAGAAATCAGAAATGAACTTATATAACAATAAGGTGATCCACAATTTGAAATTTCTATCCTGAAAAGAAATAATGCTTCACTGGGGACCAAGTGACTTAGAGCTGTCTAAAGGCTAGCCCTGTGTTGTTTGTAAGTACCAAGAGGAAAGTACAATGAGGTGGTAGAGATTACTGCACTTGGCTATCCTCTATCCTCTTGGCTAGAAGGAGGTGCTCCATCACTGAAGCTAAGTGAACATGAGGTGTCATGTCACAAAATTCAAATAGGAAACATGGCAGACACTTGTGGGCTAGACAGGAATTAATTGATTTCCCGTGATGCTACATGTAGTCAGCTATCTCCTTAGAAGCAAGTCAGGATCAGCATAGTTAAGGAGTGTCTGGGAGTGATAACAGCAAGATGGTAGAGTAGGAGATACCAGCCTTTGTTCTCTCCTTCCCAAAAAACCAACAATTAGACTGAAGGAAAATAGCTCTGGGGAAGGCCCAAGAGTTCACTCAAGAACCTGCAGCAACACAATGGAGCAAAAACCAGAGAATAATCACACACAAAGGATTGCTGGGGAGATCAGCATAGCTGAGATGTCTGAAGATGGCTAGGAGGAAAGAAGGGCAAGGGCTATCAGTAACAGCCACACAGAAGGTGCCACCATGGCCCCCAGTGACCTGCACTGCAGAGGACTCCAGCAGCCTTTGTCCTGAGGACCTCAACAGACCCTGCAGCAAATGGCAGCCACAGACTCCCCACAGCTTTCACAGTGGAGGACCCCATAGTGTTTGCTGGTGAGGACCCAGTGGCCTGCTTGAGAAGACCAGCAGCTTTTGCTACTGAGGTAACCAATGACCATTGTTACTGAAGACTCTTGGAGAAGGAGATGTCATTATGCAGCCCCCAAGAAGGAGCTGCTGTTGCACCACCCTGGGACTGGGGCTGCCACTCCCATTAATCTCGCACATGCCCTGGACTCTGGAGCTGCAGCTGTTCTACACACACCTGCACCCTAGACCTACAGCAGCACCACACACCCCTATGCCTCAGACTCCAGAGCTGCAGCCACAGTGGGCATGTCTGCACCCTGAACCCAGAGCCATGGTTGCTAGACCAAGCTCCATGGCCACTCCATGAGCAGCCTTGCCTAGGACGGCAGAGCACTGCCACAGTGAGAATGCCCATGCCCTAGATCCTAGAGATTCTATAGCTCTGTGTGTGCCTGAGCTCTGGACCCCAGCTCCATCACTTCTCCATGGGTTTCTGGGCTCAAGATCCTGGCTCTGTGGCTGCCCCACAGGTGCCGAGGCATCAGGCACTGGTGCCACTGCAACCATGAGTGCATTCATGAGCCAGACCCAATGCCAAGAGGGAGCCCCTTGGCTGCAAATACTCCAATGGGAGAAAGAGAGATCAAGAGGACTCCAGCAGCCTTTTCCACCAAAGACGCCAACAGCCCTTGCTGCCACCATGGACACCTGTAATATTGGCTGTGGAAAACCCCTACAATCTTCATCAGTGCTGACCTCAGCTGACAGAGCTGCCAGAATACACCACTGAGCCCTCCTCAGAGCTGGAACTGCCACACTACACTCAGGTGGCACTCTCACACTCACCCATGGGTGAAAGTCTTTCTCCACTAAAAGCAGTCCATAAACTCTGGGAGAACTGACTGCTCCATCAAATGTTTACACATCAATGCAAGGACACAAGTAACATGAAAAGTCAGGGAAACATGATACCATCAAAGGAAAACAATAATTTTCCAGTAACTGACTCCAAAGAAATGGAGATCTGTGAATTACCACAGAATTTAAAAAAAAAATGTTTTAAGGAAGCTCAGCAATCTACAAGGGAATACAGATAGACAATTCAACAAAATCAAGAAAACAATACATGAACAAAATGGAAAGTTCAACAAAAAGATAGAAATTATGAAAAAGAACCAAATGGAAATTCTAGAGCTGAAGAACACAATGAATGAAATGAAAAATGCAATTCAGAGCATCCACAGCAGACTTGATCAAGTAGAGGAAATAATCTGTGAATATGAGAAAAGATCATTTTAAATTACCCAGTTAGAGAAACAAAAAGTAAAAAATAATGAAAGAGTGAAGAAAGTCTACAGGATTTATGAGACACTATCAGGAAAACAATGTACACATTATGGGGGTCCCAGAAGGAGAAGAAAGAGAGAAAGGGGCAGAAAGCTTATTTAAAGAAATAATGGCTCGGGGCCGCCCGGTGGCGCAGTGGTTTAGTCCGCGCTTGGCAGCCCGGGGTTCGCGAGCTCGGATCCCGGGCGTCCGCCAACACACTGCCTGTCAGCCATGCCGTGGCGGCGTCCCATAGAAAGTGGAGGAAGATGGGCACAGATGTTAGCCCAGGGCCAGTCTTCCTCGGCAAAAAGGGGAGGAGTGGCAACAGATGTTAGCTCAGGGCTGGTCTTCCCCACACACACAAAAAAAGAAATAATGGCTAAAAACTTCCCAAATCTGGGAAGAGGTATTGACTTCTAGGTACATGAAGCTCAGAGGCCCCCAAACAGATTTGACACAAAGAGGACTTCACCAAAACACCTTATAACACATTATAATATAACTGTCAAAAATCAAACACAAAGAGGGAATTCTGAAAGCAGCAAGAGAAAAGAAACTTGTCTCATACAAAGGAAACCCCACAAGACCATCAGAGGATTTCTCAGCAGGAACCTTGCAGACCAGGAAAGAGTGGGATGATATATTCAAAGTGCTAAAAGAAAAAGAACTGCCAAAAAGAATACTTTACCTGGCAAAGCTGTCCTTCAGAAATGAAAGAGAGATAAAGACTTTCCCAGACACACAAAAGCTGAGAGAGTTCATCACCAATAGAGTTGCCTTAAGACAATTGCTAAAAGGAGTTCTTCAAACATAAATGAAAGGATAATAATTAGTAACATGAAAACATATGAAAGTAAAAACCTCACTGGTAAAGTTAAGTACATAGTCAAATTCAGAATACTCTATTATGGTAATGGTGGTATGTTATTCAATTTTAACTCAGGTGTAAAGGTTAAAAGACAAAACTATAAAAATACCTAGAGCAATAAATATTTGTCAATGGATACACAATACAAAAAAAAGTACATTATGCCACCAAAAATCATAAAATATGAGGGGAAGGGGAGTAAAAAGGTAGAGGTTTTGTATGTGACCAGAGTTAAGTTGTTATCACCTTAAATAGACTGTTATAACTATAAGATGTTTTATGTAAGCCTCATGCTAACCACAAAGCAAAAACCTATAGTGGATACATACAAGACAAAGAGAAAGGAATTAAAGCATACTACTACAGAATATAACTAAATCACAAAGGAAGACAGAAAGAGAGGAAGAAAGGGACAAAGGAACTAAAAAATAGCCAGAAAATGAGTGAAACAGCAATAGCAAGTCCTTACTTATCATAATTACTTTAAATGTAAATGCATTAAATTCTCCAATCAAAAGATGTAGAATGGCTGAATGGATTAAAAAAACAAGACTCTACCTTAGGAAACTAAAAAAAGAAGAGCAAATTAAATTCAAAGTAAGCAGAAGAAAAGAAATAATAAGAATCAGAGCAGAAATTAATGAAATTGAAAACAGGAAATCAATAGAGAAAATCAATGAAACTGAAAGCCCATTCTTTGGAAAGATCAATAAACTCTAGCTAAGCTAACTAAGAAAAAAGAGAGAGGACACAAATTACTAATATAAGAAATGGAAGAGAGGACATCACTACAGATCTCATGGACATTCAAAGAATAATAAAGGAATACTATAAACAACTCTATGCCCACAAATTTGATAACCTAGATGAAATGGATCAATTGCTTGAAAGACACAATCTTTCAAGCCAAAACTCAAACAAGAAGAAATAGATGATCTGAATAGGCTTACATCTATTTAAGAAGTTGAATCAATAATTAATAACCTTACAAAATAGAAAGCATCAGACCCAAATGGGTTCAGTGGTGAATTCTACCAAAATTTAAGGAAGAAATTATACCAATTCTCTATAATCTCTTTCAGAGAATAAAAGCAAAAGAAATACTTCTTAACTCAATCTATGAGGCCAGCATTACCCTAACACCAAAACCAAAGACATTACAAGAAAAGAAAACTACAGATCAATATCTCTCATGGCCATGGATAGAAAAATCCTCAACAAAATATTAGCAAAATGAGTCCATAAAAAAGCACCAAAAGAATTATACACCACCAAGTAGGATTTATCCCAGATACGTAATGCTGGTTCAAAATTTGAAAATCAGATATTGTAATCCATCATATGGATTACACTAAAAAAGAAAAATCACTTGATCATATCAATAGATGTAGAAAAAGCATTTAACAAAATCCAACAGCCATTCATGACAAAAACTCTTAGAAAACTAGGAATAGAAGGGAACTTTCTCAACTTGATAAAGACGATCCACAAAAAACCAGGGTTAACATCATATTAATGGCAAGAAAATCAAAGCTTTCCCACTAAGATCAGTTACAAGGCAAGAATGTCTCCTCTCACCATTCCTTTCAACATTGTACTGGAAGTCCTTGCTAGTGCAATAAGGCAAGAAAAGGAATAAAAGTGTACAGGCTGGGAAGGAAGACATAAAGCTGTCTTCGTTCTCAGATGATATGATCATCTAGGCAGAAATTCTGAAAAAATCAACCCAAAATTCCTGGAACTGAGAATTTATGAAAGGTTGAAGGATACAGATTAATACACAAAAGTCAATTGCTTTCCTATATACCAACAATGAACAAGTGAAATTTGAAACTAAAAACACAATACCATTTACATTAGCACCAGAAAAATGAAATACTTAGGTATAAATCTAATGAAATATACAAGATCTATATGAGAAAAACTATAAAACTCTGATGAATGAAATAAAAAAAAGAACTAAATAAAGAGAAAGATATTCCATGTTCATCGATAGGAAGACTCAATATGTCAAGATGTCACTTCTTCCCAACTTGATCTATAGACTCAATGCAATCCTAATCAAAATCCCAGCAAATTTTTTTATGGATATCAACAGACTGATTTTAAAATTTAAATAGAGAGGCAAAAGACCCAGAATAGCCAACACAATATTGAAGAAGAACAAAATTGGAGGACTGATGCTACTCAACTTCATGCCTTTCTGTAAAGCTTCAGTAATCACAACAGTGTGGTATTGGCAAAAGAAAAGACAAATAGATCAATAGAACAGAACAGAGAGCCCAGAAATAAACAGGTATAAAGATAGTCAACTTTGACAATGGAGCAAAGATAGTCTTTTCAACAAATTGTTCTGTGACAACTAGACATACACATGCAAAAAAAAAAAAAAATGAATCTAGACATAGACCTTATACACTTTATAAAATTAACTCAAAATGGATCTAAGACCTAAAAGTAAAAGTGATAAAACTCTTAGAAGATAACCCAGGAATAAACCTAGATGACCTTGAATATAGTAATTCCTTTTTAGATAAAGCACCAAAGACACAATCCACGAAAGAGATAATTGATAAGCTGGACTTCATTAAACTGAAAAACTTTTGTTCTGTGAAAGGCAATATCAAGAGAATTAGAAGACAGCCTACAGACTGGGAGAAAGTATTTGCAAATGACAAATCTGATAAGGGATTTTCATCCAAAATATAGAAAGAACTCTTAAAACCCAACAGTAAAAAAATGAACAACTGACTAAAAAGTGCACCAAAGACCTTAACAGGCACATCACCAAAGAAGATATACAGGAACTTTCGTACATTACTGGTGGAGATAGAAAATGGCACAAGCACTTTGGAAGACGGTTTGGTTGTTTCTTACAAAACTAAACATACTCTTACCATATGATCCAGCAATCACGCTCCTTGTTATTTACCCAAAGGAATTGAAAACTTAGGTCCACACAAAACCTGGCCCCAATATTTGTAGTAGCTTTATTCATAATTGCCAGAACTTGGCGGCGACCTTCTGTAGGTGAATGGATAAATAAACTGGTACATCCAGACAATGGAATATCGTTCAGTGCTAAAAAGAAATGATCTATCATGCCATGAAAAGACAAGGAAGAACCTTAAATACATATTAGTAGGTGAAAGAAGCCCTCTTGAAAAGATCCATACTACATGATTCCAACTATATGACATGCCAGAAAAGGCAAAACTATAGAGAAAATAAAAAGATCAGTGATTGTCAGAGGTGGGCAGTGTGGGGGAGAAATAAATAGTCAGAACACAGAGGATTTTTAGGTCAGTGAAGATACTCTGTATGATATAAGGATGGATATATGTCATTATACATTTGTCCAGACCCATAGAATATACATCACCATAAATGAATTCTAAAGTAAATGACGGACTTTGGTCATTTGATGGACTTTGGTGATTATGATGTGTCAATGTAGGTTTATCCCTAGTAAAAAATGTACTATACTGGTGAGTTATGTTGATAATGTGGGAGGCTATGCATCTGTGAGGGCAGGGAGTATATGGAAAAATCTCTGTGCCTTTCTCTCTATTTTGTTGTAAACCCAAAACTGCTCTTTTTAGATTTTTAAATTGTCTTTTAAAATTAAATCTTTAATTTTAAAAAACAAAGACCCAGCTATATGCTGCCTACAATAAACTCAGCTCAGCTTTAAGGACACACATAGGCTGAAAGTGAGAGATGGAAAAAGATATTCCATGCAAATGGAAACCAGAGGGGAGCAGGGTTAACTCTACTTATATCAGACAAAATAGACTTCATGTCAAACCTGTAACAAGAGACAAAGGAGGTCATTATGTAATGATAAAGGTGTCAATTCATCAAGAGGATAAAAGAATTGCTTTCCAAAAATCGTTCATATTTCCTCCCAAATATGATAATGCTAGTTTTCTTGTTATTTTATGTACATAATTTGCATTAATGGAAGCTAAAATAGAAAATGTAGCAATAAAAAGTTTATCAGAATCCTATACTCAGATTACTTTGCATGTGTCTTTAAATTCTTAATTCACTCAAAGGAAACTAAAACAGTAAATTGTAGCTGATCCATTACAAGTGCTATTTAAGCAAGAAAGAGGATTCTGAATGCCAACCTGGTGACTTGCATTTAAAGAAAAGGCTTTGGCCTCATATCAAAAGTGTGATGAATAAATGTGTACTTATATATTAAATTAAAACAAAATATTCAACTATGGTATGTATTTTTAATATAAGTTCTCTTTTTTACCAGTGATTTTTTAACTAGCCAATTAAATCTGGGTCCTGATCCCTCAGATAAAAGGGCTCTGCAATGTCTGAAGAATGTATTACCTAAGCTACTGGGAATACTGCTGGGCCAATAGCTCAGCCCCCGCTGTCTGCCCTCTCTGGAGATTTTCCTTGGCTAAAGGGAGCTTCCTTGACACCAGAATCTAATGGCTGGTTATTTTGCCAGTATAAAAGCCCAGACTCCTCATTCCAACTTGGAAAACTCTCAAAGGTTATCCCAGCGTCAGAGCTCTCCATGGGACTGATTGAGTTGTTGTTGAGACTATAGTATAGTCCAATTTTTTCCTGGCTCAGTCCTGCTTCCTCCTTTACCCTATGGTTGATCATGAAAGCATGCTCCAGTAAACATTCTGATCCTTATCGTCTGTGAGTCCACTTCCTGTGAGTCCTGTAATAGGTTTCTACAGTGCTTTCACTTTAATCTGGCTCTCAAAGAGCTTCTAACCACTTGCAACCTGCCTGACACTCAATGTCAAAGTTGATGATCTGACTCAACCACAATCCAGGGATACAGTTTCCACCTTCTTACTATTCCTGTCCCACTTCCAACTCCTCTCCGCATGCCCCCTCCTCCTTCTGTGGAGGTCCACAAAAATGAACACCAGATGTCCTACTTCAGTATACTACAACTTTCATTTATCTCATTACCATATTATTGTAATTAATAACTATCATATGGTAACACTTGCTGCTGTGAAAAATGGACTCACAAATTTATGCCTCAAACCCAACAGAAGTTCATTTCTTGATCATTTGCCAATAATCACTAGATAAACAAGTTGGCATGGTAGCCCTCCTCCACACAGTCATTTAGAAGTTTCAGCTATTTTCAGCAAGTAGTTTCCTAGATTCTTCTGAGAGCTGGCTCCATTCCAGACAACAAAAAGAGGAAAAGTAAATGGAAGAGCAGCCATGGAGGTGTTTGGAGGCCACACCTGGAAGTGGGACACCTCGCTTTCATTGAGTGTTTAGTCGTGAGGCCACACTAAGCCACAAATGAGACTGGGAAACGCAGTCTTCCTGAACGTCCAGGAAGAAGAAAAGAACATAGACTTTGGCGAGCAGTTCTGCCACACTAGGGTCATCCAAAGGCTCCATCTCCCAGGACACAGTGGGTCAATTCTCTGCACTCAAGTCTTATTTGGGGACTTGTGACTAATCTATGAATTTGAATCCTTCTTTTGTTAGACCGTCTCTCTACCTGAGCATTTAATGTGACCGATGCTGTTGATCTCTTTTCTATTCTTACCTTTTCTAGAATTATCTAGGTTACTCCCAATTTCCTATATCACTCTTTCTTATTAACACAGATAAGAGAAAGGTGTATATATTTTATTTTTAAGAAGTTTGAGGTATAATTTATACATAAATAACTGCATATATTTAATGTGTACAATTTAATGAGTTTGGACATAGGCAAACACCCATGATATCATCACAATCAAGGCAAAAAGACATATCCAACACCTCCCAGAGTTTCCTGAACACGACAGCAAAAGCACAGGCAACAAAAGCAAAAATAGACAAGTGGGACTACATCAAACTAAAAAGTCTCTGCACAGGAAAGGAAGCAATCAGCAGAATGAAAAAGCAACCTATGGAATGGGAGAAAATATTTACAAACCATATATCTGATAAGTGACTAATTTCCGAAATATATAAGGAACTCCTACAACTCGATAGCAAAAAGAAAAAAAAGAAATCTGATTAAAAAGTGGACAAAGGACCCGGACAGATGTTTCTCCAAAGGAGATATACAAACAGCCAACATGAATATAAAAATACACTCACTAGCATTAATTACCAGGAAAACCACAGTGAGATGTCACTTTACACCGGTTAGGGTGGCTATTATTAAAAAAAAAAAAAAAGATAAGTGTTGGTGAGGTTGTAGAAAAATAGGAACTCTTGTATGCTGTACCCAGGAATATAAAATGGTGCAACGGCTATGGAAAACAGTATGGAGAGTCCTCAAAAAATTAAAAATGGAACTACCATATGATCCAGCATTTCTGGAGACATACACAAAAGAACTGAAATCAGGATCTCGAGGAGACGTCAGCATCCCACGTTCATTGCAGCAGTATTCACAATAGCCAGTATATGGACACAATCCACCTTCCCATCGAGAGATGAACAGATAAAGAGAAGGTGGTATATACACACAGTGAGTATGATTTAGCCTTAAAACAGAAATAAATTCTGCCGTTTGCCACAACATGCATGAACTGGAGGATATTATGCTAAATGAAATAAGCCACCCACAGATGGACAAATACTGCCTGATTCCCCTTATGTGAACTACGTAAAACAGTTGAACTCTTATAAGCAGAGAATACAATAGTGGTTGCCAGGGGCTGGTATGGGGGGGGAAATGGGAAGTTGTTGTTCACCGGATATAGAATTTCAGTTATGCTAGATGAATAAATTCTAAAAATCTGCCGTACAACATAATGTCTATAGTTAACAATACGGTATTGTACACTTCAAAATTTGTTAAGAGAGTAGATCTCACGTTGTGTTCTTACCACAAACAAAACAAAACAAAACAGGATGTGTATGTAATCTATTCTATAACAGAATTCTGGTATACATCTCCATAGAAATACACAATCATACTTTATCAGCATATTTATGCTGAATCAAGGAAACAGAACCTGCATATTTCAGTACCAGTCATGGTACCAGGCTCTTTAGTTACATTTATTCCTCACAACAGCATACAAAATAACCCCTGATATTATTATTATATTAGAGAGAAAGAAATTTAGGGTCAGAGATGAAGCAATCACCCCACCCCCACCCAAGGCCAACCAGGTAGGAAACAGCAAAATTAAGATTTAAAACTAAATTTGTTTACCTCCAGAGCATACCTATACATTTAACCAACAGGTATACTGCGTCATGACTGGTGTCTGCTAGAAACTGGAATAGGACTTATGAATAATCCTGCTCAATTCTGTCCTAATACCTTAGTAGAAGTAAGATCTTACTAAACTTAGAGCACCAAAGCTGTGGGCTTAAGATGTTAGCACTCTATTTTCCTTCCCAAGCACTCTCCTGACTTCACTTTGACCTCTGGAAAATCATTTATGTGCTTCAATCTTCAGCTCTAATACTGAAATGATAATTCTGTAATTCCACTCAAGGAGTTTCTATCAGGAACAGTAACTAACATTGGCTTGAGGTCAGGTACAACTTGTGCTTAAAGAAAACCTGTAGAAATCTGAGATACTGATATAGCTATTTAAATACACTGTGAAACATATGACTTTGTGAATGTGCTAGGTCTTTTAAAAGTTGCTTTTTCACACAAAAACAAGTCTCGTGGACCACAGCCTGGATTTAATGCATCTCTGGCCAAGTAAGTCTTTTCAGAAATGTTTCTCTTTCTCACTGTGTCTCTAGATGTTCATGGGTTGCTTAGTTTTCTGTTTCTTGAAAATTAGGACAAAGTCCACTTAATCCTGTCCACAAAATTGATAAGGTGAAGAAGAGAGTTTTACATTCAAAATCAGAGCAAATCTTTAGACTTCTAAGTTATAAAATTAGCTAGAATTAACAAGCAAAACGTTTGGAAAACTTTTTGAATGCGAAGAAAAAGAATGAAATGTTTCTTTATAACATTTGGTACTTCTTCAACTCAATATATTTGTTTGTATGTCAGTATCAGCAAATAATTCAATTTAATACAATATAACAAATATTGGCTTCCCACTCCATAAGATGACATACAAGCCTCACCATAAAAGAACCACTGTCTGCCTCTCCAGCATCATCTTTCCAAATCCCCTTATCCTAAACTGCAAAGTCAGACAGAGAATTGCTTGTATTTCCCCACATACACTATGATGTTTCTTGCCTCTGTGGCTTTGTTTATACTGTTTCCTTCAGCTGGAATATTCCCACACACAACAGGATGACTTAGTTCCCCATCTATAAAATGAAGATAATAATACCACCTATCTTGTGGAATTATTATGAGAATATAAAGAGATAATCAATGTAAAGTGCTTAGAAAACAATGGGCATATTGAAAACGCTCAATAAAAGTTGTTTTGAGAGATAGGTGGCTTAATCTGTGTTACATTTTACGTCCCAATAGGCTGGCCAATGACCGATTGTTAGCATGAAAATCTACTGTATCAGAAAATGTTTTTCAAAATTGCTAAAGTCTACTTATTTGATATGTAACTTTGTAAAATATTGGGCTCACACTAGCAACATGATCAAATAACAAGATAAACAGGATTACACAAATATACATTGATAAATTATTTAAATGAAAAATAAACTTCAATGTTGTCACAAAGGTGCAAAGACCAGTAACCATGAGCGTCCAAACACATAAAGTCATCACTGGTCAGCACATCTCAGGTTAGAGGCTGCTGCGTTTATGGCGGCAGATAATTTGACATGTTTCAAAAAATCAATAATTTAAGAGGTTCTTTATTTCTGTTTCTTCCCCCTCTGAAGAACAGGACCTCACTCTGTCTCTTTCCACCTCTGATATAATTCAGAAAGAATAATATCAAGTCTTAATTTAAAGTGAGTGATGAAGTACAGAGTTTGAGACCATATATCTCTTCAAAGCTGTCAGTTTCCTTTCACCACTTTTCCTATATTCTAAAAACAAGTTTAAATTAAACATAGATCAACAATAAATCTGCCAGTTGCTGTCTTATTTATGGCACTGTTAGAAGAGATACTGATGTTCTTTTGTAAGCCAAGATGGACACTTTCTGATTCTTTCAGAATTAAAATTAAAACAACTAAAATATTTTATGGAATAGCCATGAGATGTCTACTATTTTGATGATCTTCGGTATTATTCCCTCATGTGTCTCCCATATAAGGTACAGGAAAGCATGTTTTATATAGTACATGGGAGAAGAGGCTCAGTTTTCATGGCCTAATCTTGATAAGTATAAAATTATGATATGATTTGAGGATTTAAAAGGAGAGAAATCTACAGTGAAAGATGATTTAGCCAAATACCTAGGATCCAATCTATTCCAGATTTATGAAACCTCTAAAAGTTTAGATGATTTAACAGCCAAAGTTGAATGGTCAAAAAATTAGCATACTGTATAGCATGATAAAAATTGTAGCCATCAATTTGCAGTTGTGTATTTATATGTAAATACCACACACACACACATGACAATTTACTGCTTTGAAATGCTTACCTTCGAAATTGTATAAATGACCAAGAGCCTTCACAACTCACTAACAATCAGTCATTACTATTTGCACCACCTGACTGTAGTGTGGTGTTTGAGTCTTTATGACACTAATACCAGGTTATCTACTGTGTGCCTCCATTTTCTACCTTTTGGACAGGTATGTCTATTGTGATTATCTGTGCCTGTTTCACCATTGTATGTTGGCTGTGTGGGAGGGAGGTAACTCGCCTCCTAAACTCACAGGAATTCGGATTGAGATAAACCATTGCAGAGGATCAAGGATCCTCATCCACACTTGGATCTGATTTATTTGATGATATCCTCGAATCAGAGCATGATGTGGTCATGGAATGTGGCTTTGGAGGGAAATTGGAGGGGGTGAGTGTGTTTTGAATATGGCATTAAACTAAATAAATGAAAAAAAAGCCACAATTGTAACATCACAGAAATTGAAAATCTGATTTTAAAATTTGTAATGGATGTAAAAGGCCAAAAATGGCAAAAAAAAAATCTGAAATAAGAACCAGATAAGCACATTTATTCTCCTGGATATCAAAACTCATTATAAAGCTTCAGCAATGAAGACCGGGTGGTTTTGACATACAACAAACGAATAGAACAGTAGGACAGAGTAGAGTCAAGAAACAGACAGTTACATACACAGACACTTAACTTTTGGCATAAAACAAGATGAAACAAATGGAAGTACAAAATATGTTGGTAGATTTAACTTTAAATTTATAAGTAATAACACTTGATGTAAATGGATTAATCTCTAAATTAAAAGATGAATATCCGGGTAGGATAAAATACAACTCAGTTCTATGCTATTTATAACAGACACCTCTAAAGTGCAACATTTATAAAGGCTTAAAGTATAAGGATAGAAAAAGATACGCCAATAAATTCTAAGCAAGAAAGTTTGATACTGCTATATTGTTATAAGAAAATTAGACTTCATGGGTAAAGTAAAGCATCGCTGGACATGAAGCTCATTGTAATAAAAGGATCAATTCCCTTAGGAAACTATAATCATGTTAAATTTCTGCATACTTAATAACATATGACATCAAAACATATTAGACAAAACCTTATAGAATTAAAATAAGAAACATATATCCATAATCATGCTGGGAGATTTTAACACATAGTTGATAGAATAAGCCAAAAAAAAAAAAAAAGAATATAAAAGATATGAAGGACACCAACACTTGACCTAATTGGCAAATAAAAAGCATGTAAAAAGCTACTACAGACTGCATATTCTTTTCAAGAACACACAGAACATTCACAACATTGACCATATTTTGGCCCAAACAGCAACACTCGATATATTCCAAATAATGGGAAATCTAATGATGAAGTTCTCTAACCACAGTGTAAATTAACTTAAAAATCAATAAGAAAAGGATAAATAAAAAAATACTAAGTTTGTAAAGTTGGAAACCTACTTCTAAATAACTTGTAGCTCAAAAAAGAAATCAGAGTAGAAGAAAATATTTTAAACTAGATAAGAACAAAAATATGATATATCAAATTTGAACAATATAGCCAAAGTAGAACTTTGAAATGTATAGCCTTGAAAGCTATACATTAGAAAAAAGGCTAAAAAGTCAATGAGCTAAGCTATGTATCCATCTTAAGAAAATAGCAAAATTAACTCAAATAAATTTGAAAGTAAGATAGGAAAAAAAGAGCCAGAAATTGATGAAAAAGAAAACAAACATATAATAAAGAAAATCAACCAAGCCAGAAGTTGATTCTTTGGAAAGACTTATAAAATTGCTAAACTTCTGATTAGACTGACAATAAAAAGAGAGACCAAAGTAACCAGTATTAGGAACGAAAAAGAACATACCACCTTTGATGCTGTGAAAAATTAAAAATATTAAGAGGACATTGTGAGCAACTTTATGTGATTAGTCTGAACATCTAGACAGAATGTCTAAGATTTTTCTATAGCCAGTAATTAATGTGATAGTGGTCCATGAATAGACAAATAGAACAGCTGAACAGAATAAAGATCTAGAAACAGATTCACAATTAAATGGATAATTGATATATGACAGAGTTTGTATGGTAGGTAATCAATAAGGAAAATATTGGCTTTTCAATAAAAGTTGTTAAGACAATTGAACGTGGAAAAAAATTAAGTTGGACCCACATCTCATACCATAAACTGGAATCAGTTTTAGATGGGTAAAACACTTAATATTAAAGACAAATCACCAAACTTTAAGAAGATAATAGAAGAAAACAGCTTCATGAAATGGGGTCTGGGGCATTCTTAAACATCATATGAAAGCATTAACCATAAATTAGGAGAAGACATTTGTAGTACATATAACCATAAAGGAGAGGCAGTTTAGAACAGTGGTTAAGATCACGGACTATGAAATCACACAACCTAGGATAGAGTATCACCTGTATCACTTACTAGCTGTGTGACCTATGTCAAGTTATTTAACCTTCGTGTATCTCAATTTCCTAATTTGTAAAACAAGACTAATAATGATGTCTATCCCTAGATAAAACAAGATAATTTGTGTAATGTGCTTAGAACATTTCCTGGCACATAATAAGCCCTGTGTAAGTCTATAATTGTTATTATTATTATTTTTCATAATACATTCAAATAATTCCTATGAATCAATTAAAATAGACTAACAATTCAACAGAAAAATATACAAAGGCACTTCAGAAAAAGAGGAAACTCCAGCAGCCACACACATAGAGAAATGTTTAATCTCATAAGTAAGCAGATAAACAAAATTAAAACCAAAATGTGATACTATTTTATACCCACCAGCTTGGTGGGAAAAACAAGTGTACTACAAGAATGTTGTGACGTATGAAGCAAGAGAACAATCATACATACAACCATACATTCAATCATACACTGGGTGGGATTGTCAACTAGTTCAATCCCTCGAACATTCACATAGTCTCTAACCTCACAATTCTAATCTTAGATTTATATCCTAGAGAAGATCTTGTGATAATATTCCGGGAAATACATACAAAAATTATCGTACAACATGGTCTGCAATAGCAAAATATTTATAGTAACTCAAATGTCCATCAAGGGTAAATTGTATAAATAAATTGTGTGAAAATAAATGAATCACAGCTACACAAATTAACATGGATCTTACAAATTTAATGTTGAACAAAATAAACAAATCACAAAAAATTTACGTGTGTGATTTCATTTACATAATGTTCAAAAGCATAAAAAAGAAACAATATAATTCATGATGTTATATACAGACACAGATACATATACATAATATCTAGGAAAACAAGAGAATAGTTATCAGACGAGAAAGAGTGATTACTCTAGGGGAAGGAGATGGATATAAAACCAGAAGGTCACATGAAGCTCTTATGAGGAAACTCTTATATGTTTACATATACATATATATATATATATATGTCGTTTTGTATGCATGATATTTTCTCAAGAAAAATAGTTTAAAAAAAGAATAAAAGAATGTGTTGCATAGTTGGAAAGCTGTCCAAAGTCCTTTTCTAAATAAGAAAAAGATGTTTGAGAAGGATTTAGTGTGATTCCATTTTTGAAAAAAAAATATGTATGGAAAAATCTGGGAGAATATCCATCAAAATGTCAACTGCAGTTACTTTTGGGTAGCAATGAGTGGGGTGAGGTTTATAGCCATTAACTGTGCACCCATTTCTGTACAGTAGCATTTTTCAGAAAATGTATCTACTCTAGTAATAAGATAAACTAAAGTGAAAAAAAAAGTAACAATTAAGCTTAAATAACATTATATGTTTCACAAGTCCTTGTGAGCCTCTTTCCACATCAATGCATAATCTTGTAAAATGTTATGTTTAATGACTGCACGGTATTAGACTGTATCCATGTACCTTTTTTTTTTTTTGGTGAGGAAGATTTGCTCTTGGCTAATGTCTGTGACCATCTTCCTCTACTTTATATGTGGGATGCCTGCCACAGCGTGGCTTGATGAGTGGTGCATAGGTCCATACCCAGGATCCGAACTGGCGAACCCTGGGCTGCCAAAGTGAAGCGTGCAAACTTAACCACTATGCCACTGGGCCGGCCCCTCCATGTACCATTTTGATTTAATCAATATTTATTGCTGGGCATTTAGATTGTTTTACTTATTTATTTTGCACGAGCACCCTTGCAATTCAATCTCTTATTATTTCCACCAAAAATTTCTAGAAGTGGATTTGCTGGATCACAATGTATGCAAAATTTTAAAACCTAAAATCAGAAGTTTTCATCATAATTTTGACAGCAGTACTTCAAAGGTAAATTCATTATTCACATCTCAGTACTGGGTTTTGTTCAGTTACAAATGTTATGTAAGTTCAGAGAGAAAAGGCTTAGTTACCTAAATTACACACAATGTCAACAATTCTAGAAGCCCCAGAGAGGGCTCAGACTTTATCTCTTGCAAAAAGAAAAAAAATACAGAATGGCAAAATGTCTTAAACCAAGAATGCACCCCATTCATCCCTGTAACCCCATATCTAGTATATTCCTCCATATGTGAGAGTGCTTAAAGAGTGCTTGTGTAGCTGGAAATTACTTAGTTTGCCTGATTCACAGGAGATTTTTACTTTCCTGGGGGATACCCAGAAAAGTTAGAAGCAATTATCTCATAGAAACAATAAGACATCAAGCTTGAAAACCCAGAGGCTTTTACTATAAAATATTATAATTCCAGAGCTTGTTGACTGGATTTTCAAGGATTTATGTTACTATACTTGCTCATGGGAGTGCCACCATCTAAACCAAGTGACTGTCCCTTCTTGGAACAACACATTTCAAACCTTCTTAGCATCATCACTGTGAAAGTTGTGTATCCAGTTTGGCAACCAATTAGGCTAAAAGATATAAAATCAAGTTGGAGAGGAACTAGACATATAGTAATTTTATAAGTATGAGGTTGTTGGGGGAAAAAAGCAGATATAAATAATCTGAAGATCTTTATTTATCTTGACAGTTCATAAATGGATCACAAGCCATCAATGCTGAGGCTGTGTGATAGGACAGAACTGTGAGTCAGTAACTGATTTTATGCCAGAGAGCACAATTCTCATGTTAGATTGGAGACATTATTGATTAGACTGGAGATTAGGAAAGTTCAGCTAAGTCAGAGAGAGAGAGATGCAGATCTAAAAGACTAATGATGCTCCCTTATGGGTATGTTGGAATTCATTTTTGTGGTGCGGAATAAATTTAAACTCTGTTACTCTCCTTTCTTAGAGTCAAACTTCATCATTAGATTAAGTCCAAATTCCTCCTTTATATTTTAAATAGGTCAAATATATATTTAATGGGTAGAGAAAAATTTTTGTTTGTTTAGGCTGTACACTTACTTCATTTTATAGATTTTACAAGAGTAATTTGTATGAAGCTACTCATGAAAATTGCTTGAAATTTTGTAGCTACTTTCCTCATGAAAGGTATCATTATGATCTCTTCTGCATTTATTGAGAAGAGAAATAATTTTCCTCATTCTGTATAATTTCTAAAACACTTGAATAATCATTAATTTAGTCATTCAACAAGCATTTATTAAAAAGCTTCTATATGCAAAAGCACAATACTAGAACCTGTGAAGGCTATGAAGATTTTACCATGCAGTTCCCATGCTCAAGAAAAAATATATAATAAAATAATCAAATGAAACCATATTTACAAAACAGGCAATATCTAATGCAAGGATAAAAGTGTAGATAAAATATTATGGTTGTTGAGAGCATGGATATATCTCAAGCTAGAGGGATCCAATGGTTTCATGAAGGTTGGCATGTCAGGTGAACGTTGAAGATGGGTGGAAGAGGCAAACTATAAAGAGACTATAGTGTGATAGAAAGCACAGGGCATATAAACAGGAACCCGGTAAATTAATTTAGAGCATGGGTTCAAAATGAAGAGCATGAGGACCCATGGCTGAAAAGGTAGGAGAGCTGGATCACTACCACTTAATCCTGTGCTGGGTATATTTTGGAGTCAGCAAGTTTCTTGGTCAGAGGAGTAAGTTTACTAAAGTCATGCTTTACAGGACCTGGTAAATTTTCAGGAGTGTTTAAGATGAAGTGGACTGTAAAAGATTGAGAGACAGGCCTTAAAAGTCAGAGTACTACTGCAGGAAGTCCAAGAGGATAATGACAGTATGACTATAGAGAAGATTGAAGCAACATATTGATGACTACTAGGAATATCTTTGATTTCTAGACAAAAGATTTGCATCCATTGCCCTTTGCCTTATTTAATTTGGAATTTTCCCGGAGTCTCCTGGATAGCTCAATGTATACCTTTTCAGGCGGGAATTATGAGAATGATTCTTCAGCTCCGGGCAGGACCTGCCCAAGCGTGGAGATGTGCAATAATTACAAGACAGCTCAGCCCAGAGCTAAGGGAATTAGTAGCCTACTTCAGAGCACAGAAAAAAGTAAAAGGGCAGCAAGGTTAAAGATGTTTCAAGGGGTTATGTTTGAATTGCTTCTCAGAGTAACTCTAGAAGTCTTGGTAATGCTTTATAAAAGCTATATTGGCCTGCTATTCAGTTGTGCAAGAACAAGTGATAAGAAGCAGAGGTGCTGAGTGCCTTTGAGGGACACCTCAGAAGAGAGATGCTATGAGAGAGGGCAGCTGCTAAGAGCCAGTCATGGGGGCTCTAGCCTCTCATTGCCACTACTCCAACCTCAGCAAGTTTCTAAAGGTTCTTTGGAGATCCACCAAAGGGAGGCATCAAGGAGAATAACTCACACAGTGCTCAGAGGAGAAGATTAAAATACTTAAAGGGCTCTACTCCCTAAATACCATCCCCAAATGAATCACCCCTAAGAGAAAGTACGTAGCACTCACTGTCTACTTTAATACTGTATAGCTGAAGATTTGGCAGAAAATATGTCTTCCAATGTATTCCTAATTGAGGGGAAGAAGAGTAATAATTTCTGGACCTCTTGAGACATAGGGAGCTTGGAGGCTCTGAAACTCTGGGGATGTGACTTGAGCAACCTGTAGAAACCTTGATTCATAACTCAGCCTTCAAATTCCTGGTAGGGAGGATGGCATGGGAAAAGAAGGTTAAGTGCAGATGCATCAAAATATATAGATTTTTATCAACTGTCACCAATATCTAACACAGAAATTATTTCTGCCTAGCTGATACATTGTATAACATGATTTATATATAAATGATCTATCTATCTATCTATCTATATACCTGTATCTTTTTTTTAATGTATGGAGGACCCGGAATGTTGGAATCAAATTCAGTACATAGAAGGGTTGGCATAGAGAGGCAAATTCACACAAAACATTGAATAGTTACAAAGGGATTTCTCATTCAGGTTGATTTGATTAGCAGTAATCTTGGAATTTAATTTCTCAGGTAATGTTTCTTTCATCATTTTCCAGGGTAGCAAGCTGATGAACATCTGATTTACATTTTTATTAGCTTATAAAGCTTTTCCTGCTTATGCTCTTTTACCTCGCCCCAAAAGCATTACTTAATGTTTAATAATAGCTAATAGAATCTATGGCAAAGACTTGAGCGCCAAAAAAAAAAAAAAAATGACACTCCAGCTAATGTCCTTTACATCACTCTTACAATTGATACATGCTTCTGAGACCACATAATTACTGATTATGATGCATGACCTATGATCTTGCCTCTTGCCTCAATCTCTAGACCAAAAGCCTAGACAGTAGGAGACTGCCTTCTTGCCTTTAACAAACAGTATTCTGTAACACAGGGCACATTCAGTAACTGGGGCATAGAGTTTCTGGTTTTCACTTCTGAGAAGACCACTTTTGAATGCCACAGAAGAGGTAGTGTTCCTAAATCAGGTCTCGGTTATTTAAGACTCTGTGTACAACAAAGGTTTAGTTTAGACTTAACCATTTGACATGAAGGTATATCAAACTTTGGCATCAGGTAACTGCAAATGACTGTTCAGACAAAGTTTAAAGTTAATGCCAATGAAAGCTGATTAGAATACCTATCAATCATTAATGGCATTCACTACAGTGATATTTAAACAATAATTTGGTATATTTGGCCCCTGTTTTGCTTTTTGTACCTAAATTGTGGTAGCCCGTGATGTTCATATAAGATTTGTTTCACTGCCTGCAACATTTTGGGAGACATCGGAAATAAGGTAATAGTGCTGCGCACTGTGAAATGACATAGGGTTACACACCAGAATCTCAGGGAGACTGAGAGAGAGAGAGAAGTTTTTAAACTCTTTTTGCAAATCCAGCACAGTATTTATTCCAAAACCTGGCAAAGACAATTGTTATGGACTGAATTATGCGCCCCACCCCCCGCCAAATTCATACTTTGAAGCCCCAAATCCAGTACCTCAGAATGTGACTGCATTTGGAGACAGGGTCTTTAAAGAGGTGATTAAGTTAGGGTGGTCCCTAATCCAATAGGGACCTTATAAGAAGAGGAGATTAGGAGAGAGACACCAGAAGGTGCATGCACAGAGATACAACCACGTGAGCGCCCAGTAAGAAGGCAGCCGTCTGCAAACAAGGAGAGAAGCTTCAGAGGAAACCAAACCTGCCTGCACCTTGATTTGGACTTTGAGCTTCCAATATGTGGTAAAATAAATTTCCATTGTTTAAGCCACCCAGTCTCTGGTATTTTGTTATGGAAACCCTAGCAAACTAATGTAATAATGCCAAGAAGAAAACCACAGACCAACCTGACTTATGAATATTAGCAAAACAAGTCCAGTAGGAAGCTAAGAGAATAAAGTGCCATAGCCAACTGTGTCATTTCAGGAGTATGGGATGATTCAACTGAAGAATGACGACTGTCTGGAAGTATCAGCCAATGCAATTAGGAAAGAGAAAAACAAAATGTTTAGATATTTGAAGGGAAGCAAAATTATTACCACATCTAGGAAATTTAATTGTAAACCAGGACTATCCAAAAGACTCACCTAAGAAATCTATTGGAAACAATAAGATAAATCAGTAAGTTCAATGGTTATAAAATTAAAAATCATTAATCAATGTTTCTTATATACATACTATAACAAATTAGAAAACATAATGTCTTTCACATTAGCAACAGAAAGATAAAATATCTAGGAATAAATTTTAACAAACTTATGAGGAGAATAATCTGCTGAGAGATCTAAAAATAAACTTAAATGAAAGGAAATATATTGTTCTTAAATAGGAAGACTCGATATGATGCGCATATTAATTTTTCTAAATTATTTATAAATTGGGATTTATTCTAGTCAGTATACCCACTTTTTTAAAGAAAAAACAAACAACAACAAAATCAGAAACAAAATGGAGAAAATAAAATTGCTAGCTAACTTTCTTATCACTTGAGTTCTAGGCAGTGTCTCAACTTAACATACATTAAGTCACTTAATACACACACACACACAACCAACAAGGTGGGTAATAATATAATCCACTTTCTAAAATTAGACTACTGAGACCCAGAGAGGATGAGTGACGTTCCCAATGGCATACAGCTAGGAGGTGACAGATATTTTCTGGGACTTAAATGCAGAGACTCTGGCTTTAGAGTCCGTGCCTTGTACAACTGTACTCCAGTGCTTTTCCATGGACTAAAGTTCATGCAGAAAAATAAAAATGGAAGAATAGTCAGGAAAGTTCTGAAAAAAGAAGTGCCAGGAGAGAGTACTTGCATTTTTATATATTAAAACATAACCTAAATCCACACTAAATAAAAGAGTTGTGTTTGGTATTAGCCTAGGAATACACTGATTGACCTAAATAGAAGACAGAGGGGAAAATATGGAGTATTCAATAAATACTGTTTGAACACCTTTTGGGAAGGAAAATGAAAACTGGATTCCAACTTCACACCAAAGGACAGTCCAGATACAATCTATGAACAGTGGGGAAAACAAAATTTAAAGTACTTGAAGTAAGTATTTGTGATTTCTTTTTGCACAATCTTGAAAGGAACCAAGTCTTTCTAAGCAGAGGCCACAAAGCAAAAAACTGACAAATCTGGCCTTATAAATTTATATAATCAATTAAATTTATATAAATAAACATAGTTAATTAAATTAATTAAATTTTTATAAATATGAACATATTTATAAAAAATACTTTAAAAAGAGGAAACTAATAAAATAAGCCGCAATAGATACAACAAAGCCTAATTCCTCAATATACAAAGATCTTTTACTAGTTAGTGAAAAAAAATTAAAACAAAAATAGGCAAAAAAAACCACTCGATAGGATAAGGAATATAAAAGATCAATAATATATCAAATAAAAAAAGACTCCATCTGCCTTACATTTAACAAGATTTTATTATTTCTTTAAATTAGCAAAGATAATAGAGATTGATAGTTTAAGCAAAGTGAAGCAGGTATTCATACTGTAAAGGAGTAAATACGTATACTTTTTGGAAGGCTTTTTGTCAATAATCATCAAAATGTAAAATTCACATAGCCTTTGCCCAGCTACACATAAGAGCATGAACAATCATGGGCGTTCACAGAGAACTCTCCTGCACCCCTCCTCCCACAGCTGCATTCAGAGGTCAGCGGCCTTCTCAGGGTTCATAATGTGGTAGCACCTATCAGAACTTCATTCCTTTTGATTGCCGAATAATATCCCATAGTATGGATACACCAAATTTTGTTTATTCACTCATCAGTTGATGTACATTTGTTTCCACTTTTTGGTTATTATGAATAATAATGCTATGAAAATTCATGTACAAGTTTTTGTATGTTTTGGGTATATACCTAGGAGTGGAATTACTGGGTCCTATAGTAACTCTATATTTCACTTCTTGGGGAAATGCCAAGCTGTTTTCCAAAGCAGCTGCGCCATTTTGTATTCCCACCAGCAACGTGTGAGGGTTCCAATATCTCCAAATCCTCACCAACCCTTGTTTTTCTCTTTTTTATTACATTCATCCTACTGGATGTGTAATGACTAACGATGGACATCTTTTCATGGGCCTATTGGCCATTTGTATATCTTTGGAGAAATGTCAGTTCAAATCTTTAGCCCGCTTTTTAACTGGATTATTTATATTACAAATATTGTGTTGTATCTCCATTACATTGTAAACTTTCTTCTTATATTAAATACTGCTCCTATAAGATTTTACATCTCAGGGAGGAAAAGAGAGGTAACATGCATGGAGTGCCTACTATGTGTCATAGTACTAGGCATCTGTTACGCATAGTGAGTGATTATGACCCTGGGCTCTGGGATAAGCCCTGAATGCTGCTTTAAGAGTTACTAAAACATTCGAATCAGAGTCAGTCAAAAGCAAAATTATAAAGCGAATGAAGAGTACCTCTTTCTAATCATTCATTCATTGTTTTAAGCTATCTTTCTCTCAGCTATCTCTTTTAGATCTAATTTCTCCTAATACTGTTTAGGGCAGTGCTTCTTAAATTTGAATGTGTATATAAATCACCTAAGAATCTTGTTAAAATGCTGATTTTAGGTAGGTCTGAGGTAGGACTTGAGATTCTGTTTTCTAACTAGCTCCCTGATGATCCCACATTGCTAGTCAATGGATCATATTTCAATGAGCAAAGTTTTCAGGTATGAAGTGATAACTAAGATTTTAACTATAAGAGCTAAGCTCAAGCATTAGGAAATTTTGCATTTTTACAGAGGTGCCTTAAAATTTATAACTGCCTCAGTATCTAAAGAGTGAGCCCATGGTAGGCAGGGGGATTGATCGTCTTGAGCAGGGGCCTTATCTAGTGCCCATGTGAGAGGTGTTATGCCCATTCAGGAACAGGCCCTCCTTGGCCACTTTCTTTAATGGGGACATTCCTAGCCTGATAATTTGAGGACAGGCTTGTGACTACACAATACAGTTTGAAGACCTGAAGTTTTAATTGGAAATTCTCTTCCAGCATCAATTTATAATGCAAATAGAAGAATAGATGAAAAGGACTGCAGTTACGCTATTAGTTCAACTATACACAATTTGCTGTTTTGCTAAATCAAGTCATATATAATTATAGTAGGATTCTGACATAGCCAACCCTGTTGAAATGGATGAACCTTGAAAACATTATGCTAAGTAAAAGAAGTCAATCACGAAAGATCACATATTATATGATTCCATTTTTATGAAATGTCCAGAATAGCCAAATCTATACAAACACACAGTAGATTAGTGGCTGTCTAGGTCTGGATAGTGGAGGGTGGATGGGGCTGATGGCTATTGGATATTGGGTTTCCTTTTGGCATGACAAAAATGTTCTAAAATTAGATTATGGTGATGATTATACAACTCTGTCAATATGCTAAAAATCATTGAATTGTACATTTTAAATGGGTAAATCATGTGGTATGTGAATTTTATCTCAAGAGAGTAGTTTAAAAATGTAATGCAGAAATATCAGAAATAAGTAACAGAGCTTAGAAGAGTGGGGTCCATATAAAGAGGCACCAGATCATCTTGATGTGCTTGGTCTTTGAGATGACTCCAATCTGAGTATAGAGCACATTTCCCTGACGCTTACATTCTAAGCCTCTACCTACCATTTCCAAAGCTTACATTCTGGTCAGGTGGGCTGAGAGGTTGCTGTTTGGATTAGGAGAAGGGGAGGGTAGCAGGGTGAGTGAGAGCTGGCTCTGACATTAGATAGCATGTGGACACCTGCTGTACCGATTACTAGCTCTGTCACCTTGGAAAAGTTACTTAACTTCTCTGGGCCTCAGTTTTCTCATTTGGAAAATGAGGACAAAATCTCTAAGACAATTGATACGATTGGAACAAGATCATCACTTCAAAGTTGTTAACTATTATTGTTTTTTACTATTTGTTCTGATTCCAAATGAAGTTCATAAGTGACTACTGCCTATTCATAAGATTGGAGGCAGATCTGACACTTTCGGTTATAAAATTCATGAGTACATGATGTCTTTAAAAACGAGAGAGAGAGAGAGAGAGAAATCACATTTTATAATTCCAAGCATTTGCTTGTTTGTGCCTTTGGGGAGAAAACTAAAACCATTTTAAAAGAAATAACTTCGAGAGAGTCAGAAGCTTCTTGGTAAACAAAACTCTCTCCCGAAACATTCAGATGATTTAGTTAAGAATGAACTGGAACAACATCAATTGCATTTCCTTGAAATCAGAAATAAATTCCAAAATAACTGGGAAGCATTTCTGAAGCAGTGCTCGGATAAGTGTTTACACTCTGAAAACGGAATGAGGTAGGATAGAATAAACTCAACTATGAAAATAATACTCTCACCTTCACAAAGTGTATATGTAACTATGCCTTTCTGCGAAAAATAAAACACTCTACAACCCCTGTGCATTACGTATTGCATCATCTCAGACATGTTTTCTGTTTGCTATTCAGTTTTCTACAGCTACACGTAATTGATATGCCTCCTGATAACTGCAGAAACTACTGCATGAAACACCAAAGTGTAACAGCTTTTTAAAGCATTATTTGACTAAGCACAAAGTGTTTTACACTTGGGGTGTGTGTGTGCATGTGTGTGGCATGTATGTGTGTGTTGTGTGCTCACACACATGCATTATATCTCCATGGGTTCTGGTGCCCATATACTAAGTGCCATATAAAGTTATTCTTGAATCAATTAATGTTGCTTTAATTGTATATGTAGCAACATCTGGGCTTTAGATAGTAACATATTCAGTTTATGTTTTGTTTTCTAAATCCTTTTTTTCGTGTTATGGGTATAAGCCCTGTTTTAGCAATACGCACAAGAGTCATAAAGGAGTAATTGTTCTTTTATTTACAAGACTACAGATTTGAAGTCAGATAACTAGGCTTGAGTCCTATCCAACTCATTTATTTATCGTCCGACTGGCCCTGTGGGAGTCATTTAGCTTCTCTAATCCTCAGTTTCCTCAAACTAAGTCTAATGGTAGTTTTCTCACAGGAGAACCAAATGACAAATGCATGCGAGTGATAAAGCACTACCAAATGTTAGCTAATATTTTTCATTTTCCATGCTTGAGAGAGCCTATGACTCACGTGCCCCCTGGACTCGAAGGGGAGAAGAGGGTTTAATGCATGTTCATTGATTGCTGACAGAATCCTAGCCTCGTATAAAGCAGCGTATGCACATGTATTGATAGATGGATCAATCAGTCGGGGAGAAGTAGGGAGACCCAGGACAACCAATATTTGCCTGGTTTTCAAAGCACAGTAAATCTAAGTCTGAGTCTCAAGCTGCAGTCAGCATGTATAGGAATCTGCAGCACAGGTTCTCTTCTGTTACTGAAGGAGACAGCCACCTAGTCAATGTAAATTTTATTGTAAAATTGTTTAATAGAATTCACAATTATGGGAGGACAAACACACTTGAGACACTAAGTGGAGGGTCTGAATCTGTATGTGTAGACAAAGAGGCCTGTCAGACTTAGCATCAGTGATTGTTTCACAGAGAAGGGTGGGCAATAAAAGAAAGTGACTACTAATGAAAAAGAACTCCCACTGATCCATTGCCACCATCCCTGCTAACCAAGAGTGAAACAGGAGTGGGATAAGCATCTAAATTTTTGGTGTAGTAAGTAAATACTATATGTATATTTTATCCCATTGTACTCAACCTTTCTGCACCATTTGATACCCAGGATCCTTTATCTCTTGAAACTCTCTATACCCCTAATTATTGTGATACCGTAATATCCTTGTTTTCCTCATACACTCTGACCAGTCCTTCTTTGTTTCCTCAATGGCTCTCCAGTAATTCCTCAAGTCTCTGTGGATATTCTCTTAGGCTCAGTCCTTGACCATCTATTAGACCCAATTTACAACTTTCAGCTGTTGTTGTGGTTTCACATATCACCTCTACACATATAATTTCCAAAAACTTACAGTAAGTCCCAAATTCTCCATTGAATGCCAATTGTATATTTCTAAATTAATGAACATTTCCACTTGAAAATTTAAATGTCATCAGCAAATCAACATGTCTAGAGCTAATTGATTTTTACCTAAATTGAATCCTTTACCTGTGTCTGTTTAATCATCATATCATCACTCTGGGATCTATACTAAACACTGCAGTCAAAGAAATCGTCTTCAACACATTATCAAATCTCCAATTATTCACTTGCTCAAAAAGTCTCACTGGCTCCCCATTTCTTATTGGAAAAAAATCCAATTGGCTGTTAAGGAACAGAAACTTCTATGTTCTATTAATCTCTTTATCTACTATACCGTGTAGTCTTGTGTGTTGTACATTGTAAACTACAACAATTGTTTATTGAATTGAATTAAACTCCTTGGACTTTTATTCTCAGTTTCCTTATCATGGTCCACTCCCACAGGGACTCTTCACGATCTGTTTCATGCTATCATTCTATTCACTCTCCCCTAAGTGTGCTCAGCTCATTTTTTTCTTCCTTATTTTTATGTGTGCGTGTGTGTGTGTGTGTGTGTGTGTGTGAGGAAGATTAGCCCTGAGCTAACATCTGTGTCCATCTTCCTCTACTTTATATGGGACTCCGCCACAGCATGGCTTGACAAGCAGTGCGTTAGTCCGCGCCCAGGATCAGAACCTGGCGAACGCTGGGCCGCCAGAAGCGGAGTGTACGAACGTAACCGCTACGCCACTGTGCCGGCCCTCTTTCTTCCTATTTTTGAACACGATTCCTCTTCTTTTTTCTGTCCAGTTCTCACCTCTCTTCAAAGTTCAGCCCACCTTCAAACCCCCCTTTCATAAATTCTTCCCTAACTCCTCTAGTCTACATTGTTCTCTATTCCCAGTGAACTCATAACACTTCCAATTTTGTGTTCTTTGCCATCTCTTGCTATGCAATTATCATATTTCTAATTATCAAACCCACTCTGATCTTTGACTCTTTTCTCTTCCATACTTATGACTATATTGCTATTTTACTTTTGAATTGCTTATATAATTTTTCCTATGTATCCATTTTGTGTGTCCGGCTACACTATAAAGTCTTTAGGGGGGAAAACTATGTCATACTTTCTTGTATCATTCCCATATTCTAGCACTATGCTATGGAAAAAGTAGAGGCTTAAGAATATTTGTTAAATGAATAAATGAGTCTAGGGGGAAAGAAAATATATTCAAAGTGGGTATTTATTGCAATTAATAGCTTTGAAAGAACTAACTCAAAGAAAAAATTTCTGCATTTTGATTATGGCAGTTTTAGTTTTTTTGGATACTATTTTCATTTATTATCTAACCTGTAACTTAATTAGCCCATTAGATAAGAAGAAAATAAAGCCTAATGTAAATACATCTGCTTGATGCATCAAGAGTGATTGACTATAAAAGTTATTAAATGTTATACAACAGCTAATGGAGGAAGTTGGAGAACCCATGAAGAAGTGCAAGACAAGAGTAGAGATCTATTTGGAATTATTTTGGTAAAGTTTGCCCTAAGGCCAATAGGATCAATATATTTCCTTCCATACTATGAAGGCAAGCAAGAAAACAGCTATCTGAATAGGAGACGAAGAGACCATGCTCTTAACCACCTTGCTTTTGATCCTGTCATAATTCTATCACTCACAATGTACTCGTCTCAGCATTAGATAAAAAGGATGTTGTTTTGCAAAACGTCTTCTGTCATTTTCCTGGCATTAAGAGGTTGTATGTGCTTCGCTGGAACATAGTGTCTACCTCATCAATTCTTCCACCCACGCTTCTTAATATTTACCATCCATTTACTTTATCACCTCGGTTTCCTTTTTGGAAAACATTTATATTTAAGTGATTCTAATGCGGTTTCCCCTCTCCTCATAAGTAACACAAATTCACTTATATTTACAATGACTCTCACCAAAAAGATTTATTTTCTGAGAAATAACATACTAATGGGTGGAAATGTCAACCTGAAGGAAACTACTTTGTTCTCAATGAGATATGTTGATATTTACTGAATGTAAGAGCCCTTGGAAGTGACACTGTTAAGAGAGATGGATCACACCTATTTTATAGGTTTTATGTATGATTTTATATGCAGCTTTATTTGTTCACAGTTGGGGTCTGTGTTTGTGTGTGTGTGTTAGTGAAAAAAGTACAATTTAACTGGCAACATGACTAAAAGAGAGAAATACATAACTATTTAATAATGAAGATATAAGACTTCTCACTTATTACATTGCTGAGCTTACATGTGGTTACCATAACTGATAGAGTGTGAAAATCGTGGGATTTTGAGTAAAATCATCAGGATTCCAGACATGGCTCCTTTTATCAAAGGCTTTGCAATTTGTAAAGACAATTACTGTACAAGATACTTGGTTTTAAGTCTATCAAATGGCAGCGATAATAAAAACTATTTCATAAGGATTTGAAAAGTAACTTAAATAAATAATGCAAACGAAAGTGCATACATGAAATTAATATTTCAACAATTAAATTTAAGACAAGATCCAAAGTCCTTCCCATGGAGTTTATAACACTTTGTGATCTGGTTTATAACCCTCCACCTGACCTCATCTCCATCACTCTACCTCCAGCTCATAACACACTAATAACTTTGGCTCACTTGGGCTTCTCAAACACACCTAGCCCTTTTCTGCCTCAGGGCTTTTGCATGTGGTTTTATATATATTACATATAGCTTCACTACATAGCTTATTTAAAATGGTGCACACTTCTGCACTCTGTTTTCATTTTATTATTTTTCTAGTAGTCACTAATAACTGACATTATATAATATTTTTATTTTTTTATTGTCTTTCTCGTTCTCTACAACTGAACTCCAAGAAAAATGGAGATTTTGCCTGTCTTTCTTGCTACCGTCACCTCAGCAGCTAGAACAGTATTTGGTGCACAATAGCTGCTTAATAAACCAAATAATGCATGAGTGAATGAATGAATGAGAGATCTTTCAATGAGTCTTTAGTCTGTATGAAGCAATCTGCAGAGCACTTTATATGGACTGTCTAATTTAATCATTATGATAGGCATATTACTATTTGTATTTTAGAAATGAAGAAAACAGAGATGTCATGAGGTACAGCAACTTGTTGGAGGTAAAGGTAGTACGTGGTGGAAACTGAGCTGCCTGACTCCAAAACCTATGCTCTTGGTCACTGCTATGGAGCCTCTGTGTATCCAACCATCCTATATTAATTGATATTTGATTGTACTGTTACAAAACAGACCTAATTGACTATCAAAAGATTTGTAAAGCTTTATTTGAGCCCCAAAATAAATGTGTGTGTTTGGTAACTAAAAAATAAACCAGCTCCTTGAATCTCAGAAGCCAGCGTTTGAAAACAGTTGAGAACAAGTATCCAAAGAGGCAGGTTTGTTTTTACAGGTGACCAAGGTGTGGCTTACCTCCAGGTGACCAGCTATTGCAGCAATATGCAGGGCAGTGAGGCCGCCATACCCAACCTGCTGTATGTCAGCTCCACTGTGAAGCAGGGAAGTGATCAATTCTGCACTGTCCTGTAAGGAAACACATCTTTAGTGTCGCTTTTCTACTAATAGCAGGTCTGAACACTGTGCAACAGGATTTATTGATTCCCTGAATGTCAGCCAGTTTCAGCACTCCAAGAAAACCCCAATGTGATTTCTGGCATAAGAGCACATGAGATAGCAGGGAGCAAGCAGCTCTCAGAAGGTTGAAATGTAGAACAAATGACAGTGCCGTTCAGTTGCAATCAATCCTCCACCACTTGACCACGAAAGACAGAAAGGACATTTACCTATGGTGAGGCTCTTGCAGACTCAACCCAAACTCACATGTAGGTCATTCCAAAAAATATGCTTTCTCGAGCATAGCAGTATTGAACTGACTGCTGTGGACTATTTCATGGTACTTCGGTAATTGCTTCTTCTCTAAAACATACGTGTCATGGGCCCTATACATATTTAATCAGTAGTGTCTTTCTTATCTTGACTCATTTTAACAGTGAAAATGTTTGAAGCATTATTTGAGCCTTCAAATTAGAATAATTTATGCAATGACCAAAGTGATCCGTACTTTCTTCATACCATTATTTGCATTGTATTTCTGTCTTTGGAGAGACATGGAATTTTTTAGTAATATTATAGCAATTAACACACATTGAATTTTTATTATGTAATTAACCTTTATGTGCATTAATATATTTAAACCTGGCACACGGTAAGACTTTAAAAATAGTTGTTGATAAAAAAAATTAAAAATAAAACACTTCTTTAAACAACTCTATGAAAAATTACTCTTATGAACCTCATTTTATAAATCAAGAACACTCAAAAGAGTGATGCGGAGGGTCACATAGTCACCAAACCCAAGATTTGGAAGAGAATGCAAAGAAAGGTTTCATGTTGAATCCTCTCCCTCAAAGGAAGAATTCAAACCACAACTTCTATAACACTTTGCTCATCAACATCTCAAACACACCCAGAGGCAAGGAAGTCAGATCTTCATAGGATAGGCCATCGCATTTATGCATATACATATAATTTCAAATGCTGGGTTAAGAAAATCCTCCCATTAAAAAACAAGGTTTGATTTCTTAATGCTGTCACACATGAAGGTTTAGGAGAAGTCATAAAAAAGTGAAAAAACTTTGGTAAAGAAATTCAAATAGCAAAATTAATAATATACATTTTCCATATCTTCTACTTTATATACTTGCTCTACCAACAAAGTTACATGAAGATTTTGTCTTCTTTTTCTGTTCCAATGGCTTTTTCTGCTCAGTCTATAGACTTACATTTCCTCCATTCTAAAAAGAAGTCACCATTTTTTCCACTGAAGCTAAGCTGGTTTTATCTCTATCCTTGCCTTCAGTTTCCAAGCTTTTGGAAAGCTATTGACACTGCTGACAGCTCTGATCTCATTTCTTTAGTAATGTCTAACTATGTACACCCAAATCTTGCATAAAACCCACCTGAGTTCACCATGCTTCTTACACATTGAACCTTGCTTTTTCTCATACTATCCCTTCTCCCTAAGGCAAATTTAGTCTCCGTTCTTCCTTGTCTTGTATTATTGAGAGAAGACACCATGCCTGTTTCTTCCATCTGAGACACAAGGACTCACCACTGTCCTGAAATCACCTCCTCGGTTTCAGAAGGTAACCTTCTGTTTACCAAATCCAAAGCCCATCATCTTCCCCCTCTCTACAGTCAGAACATCTCTTTCTTCTTGAAATCCTTCTCTCTTTTCCTTTCCCCAAACCATATATTTCTGTTTACTTCTGTCTGTCTCCAAAAAATGAGTGGTTTAGGAGTTTAGCCCTAAGGCAGTTTCTCATTCTAAATGCCATCTTTGGTAATTCTTACACAATCTGGTAACTTCATCTTTGGTCCTGACTTCTCTACTAAGTCTAAATCCCATATATCCTGCCTACCAATGGAATCTCAAATTAAAAATTAAAAATTGCTCTTGTAAATACCATTCATAATTTTCCCAGTGTGATATGTCATCTCCTAGCATTCCTTATTTATATTAATGGCACTTTCTTATTCCAAATGACCTTGGAACTCTTCAACTCAATCAGTTTCAGAATTCTGCTGGTTTTGACTCATTAGTACTTCTCACATTTTTTCTCCTTATTTCTAACATCACCCTCCATTTTACATAGACTTTTAACTAGTCTCCTTGACTAAGCCTTTTCTCATTGCAGTTCATCCTCCACACTGCTACCAGATAATTTTTTTACACACAGTTTTGATCACATCATTCTCCTTTTCGATAAGCCTTTCAAACACTCGACAAATATTTACTGAGCATATATGCTGTGTGAAACATTGTTCTGAGCAGTGGGGACACTGCAGTGAGTAAGACAGTTAAATCCCTGCTTTCATGGAGCTTATATTTCTACTCTGTAAATGTGAGAGGAGGGAGAGAGAAATTAAACAAGCAAGAAAATATTATATAAAGTATCATAAAGTACCAAAGCCTATGAGATAAAACAGGAAAACGATAAAGTGGCTACTTTACATTGAGTGGGCAGGAAAGCTTCACTGAGGAGGTAAACTTCGAAATAAATGGTAAACACCAGAGAGGAGAAATCCAAGCCACAATTTGAAGGACAGACATTCAAGGACAGGGAGTAGCTATTGCAAAATCCTGAGATGGAAATAAGCTTAGTGTGTCTGAAGGTCGGTGTTGAGTTGATGGTTTAAAAAAATGAAGGGAAAAGTAATGTTGAAGATGAGGTCAAAGACCTCTGATCTTGTAGGGCCTTGCAGGCCATGGTATGAGGTGTTCAGATTTTTTCCAAGTGCAGTAGATACCAGGGGAATGACAGGACACTGAGGTAGGGAAGAATCAGGAAGAAGTAGTATTTGAGGTAGAAATAAAAAGTTTTGTTTTTCACATGTTAAGTTTGAGATATTTATAATGCAGGGTTAAGATTGTGGGTACGAGAATTAGCCTCCCTAGTTAGAATCCCAGCTCTGTTATTGACTATGTGAACTGGGGCAAGGGGTTACATAACCCTTTACATTAATTTCCTTGGTTATAAAAAAAAGGTGACAATAACCATATCCACCCAATGTGATACACATATAAACTGTGTATCCACAACTATTGTGATAAAGTACTCACAAGGCACCTGGCAAAACAATGCTGAATAAGCTCATTACCATTGGACACGGAAATCTGGGACTCAGTACAGTCCTTAGTGGAAACTTCTAGATAAGATTGTGATTTGACTCCATCATCTAGCTCCCCCTTCTCTTTCCCTTTACCTTCTCCCCACAACTTCACTTCTCTGCTTTACTACATACCCATTGAAATAATCAAAGGAATAAAACATAGGAAAACTCTGAACCAGTATTGGAAATTAGGAAATGTCTACTAGCTCTGCCTCCTCTAGAAAAAACAATTCACAGGAGTCTAAGTTCACCAATAACCTTTGATTTTCAATGGTGAGGCCTGAAGACATGGATAGTCTCTGAGATAAATGGGAAAGATATCGCCTTAGCTCATTTTTCCCTGCAAATGGGCAGGCATTTATATGCAGGGAAGTGGAGAAGGTCTTTTTAAGCATAAAATCACTTTTAAAAATAGAGGGAAAATATGATAAATTTGATCAAATGAAAGTATTAAAAAACACAATATTATAAGGTAAGTGACAAATTGGAGAAATATTCACAACACATAAAACTGACAAGTGATTTGTATATTCAATATATGAAGAACTCGTACAAATCGGTAGAAAGATGGATACTCTTTAATTTGATGAATATTTATTTAAAAATGTCTACCTTATGAAAAGCACTGTACTAGGCTAAATTAAAATAAATTATATGGAAATCATGAAGCATATGAAGTATTTATCTATCAGGCAGATTTTAGTAAACACACATTCATCCTTTCCTCAACTGTCTTTGTATTTTCTCTTATTTAACCAAAATTTGTGGAATAAGAGAAAGTAATTATGATGCCTTCAGAATAGGCAAATGATGAGGTCTAAAGTTAGAAGTACTAGAGTATCCTTTCATATCTTGGTTGGATTTCTCAAGTTGACCTCTGACTGATCTAAATATTTTTTAACTAAATACTATAAAAATAGAACTTTTATCTTACCAAGCTACACTAAAGAGAATGTAATAAAATAATCATTGCTACTTATACATTGCTTACTATGGGCTAAGTATCATGTAAAATGTTTTATCTAAATAATCTCTTTCAAGCTTCACAACTTATCTGTGAGGAAAATATTATCATTGTTTTATAGTTGATGACAGTCAGGCTCAAAGAATTTAAAGTACTTGTAGAACCTAAAATGGTTTGTAAGTGTCAGAGCTACATACAAACTCAGGTCTGTTTGACTCCATGCTTCACTTTTGACTTTCCATAGTGCATTAGCTGATCCTTTCTTGGTTCCAATCTCAAGGAAAAATTTGAGAGGATGAACTTTTATTGTATTTAACTGACAAATCCCAAAAGTTTCTCCCCTACTCTACAGGAATATTGTGTCCTAATGGAATAATTTTAAAAGTCAGCAATATGATACATACCTCCTGGAAAAGACATTCACATAAAATAAAAACATTAGGCAAATTTTAAATACTATAAAGATGATCTCATTTATTGCTTGCACTGTACAGTATACAAGTACCTAAGGGCAAATTTTTTAAAAGACAGCCTCTTAGGACTTGCATAGGGAATAGTCTTCTGGGCGAACTGAAAGATTTTCCCTCACGCACTCTTAGCCAAATTTACATCATTACTATTCAATAGGACACACAGAAGCATTCTAGAGTGTGGGGTAAATAAGCCTTTGTAATGCATTCGTGTGTACAATATTTATTATTTTTAAACAAAAGAAAATCCACATGTGGAAGAGTGAGGCTTGGAGAAAATATCAGCCCAGCTATATCTTTGAAAAAATAGGATTTGGGGTAAAATAGACCTCCAAAGACTTATGTAAATGGAAACTTTGGTAAAGGTAGCAATTCCAACTTTGTACTATGCATAAAATTCTAACACAGCATCTAATATCCCACCTGTTATTAGCTCTGTGATTGTTACTATGGATAAAGCCAAGAGAAGTAGCCATTAGTGTCAGAAAGATCAGATTCTCTACCACCAAATTACATAAACTACAAAAAAAAAAAATTAACAAGGGTTTTTGCCATTCTATTCCAGAGTAAAAATTAAACTGGGACTTTTCAATGTGTAAAATTGACTTTCTTTTGATTATGGAAATACGTCCTCTGGAAGTTTTTAAAACATGACAAGCATTCATTTACAATCTTCTCCTTTATATGTGAAATCTGTGTCCCTTCCCCTTGAATCTGGGTAGGTTGTGACCAAAAGAGTGTGGCAGAAGTGAACTATGTTTATTCCAAGGCTAGGTCATAGAAAACCACATAGCTTCCTCCTTGTTTTCTGGAAAACTTGCTCCTGAAGTTCTGAGCTACCATGTAAGAAGTCTAACTTGAGGCAGCCATGCTGTAAGGACACCCAGGCCACATGGAGAGGCTACATATCATAAAAAGCCTCCCCAATCAAATGACCCAGCTAAAGCCAGCTTTACGGTCATCCCAGCTCAGGCACCAGATGTGAAACCTCCAGAGGATTCCAATTCCCCAGCTGATGGAGCAACACGTCTTCTCAGATGAGGCCCTAAACATGGCGGAGAATCAAACCATCCCCACTGTGTCTCATCTGAATTTCTGAACTGAGAATCCATGAGAATAATAAAATGATTGTTGTATTAGAGGACTAAGCTTGTTATGCCTCAGTAGAGAACCAGAACATCTCCTAGTAGAAAATGTAGAAAATAAAGGAATAAATAACAATTTAATAACCTGTGATATTATCATATAATGACTGTCATCATTTCTATGTGTGTTTACGTCCTTCCATTCTTTTCCTAGAAATGTACCTTAATGCAACTAGATAGAGCACAGACTAATACAGCAAAGCAAACCTGTGTTTGCATACTGATGGCCACTTCCTACATTTGGGACGTGTTTCTTAACCTCTTGAATTGTGAGTTTGTTTTGTTTTTGTAAACTGGAGACAATAATAGTATCAATCAGTGGAGGAGCAAATGGCATAACGTATGTGCACACGTTTGTAAATTCAAAATCCTTACAAAGGTTAAGTTTATATATTTATATTAAATGTATCACCCCCAAGATTGGCCTAACTCTACGAGAACATTCACCTCATGTCTCAGTATACTCTGTCCCCAAAGATGTTTAATCATGAAATACTTCAATTTCTTCACCTGTAAGATCTGAGTTGGGCTAAATTGTTTTCTGTAGTATCCTATCCACGTCTAATATTCTAATGTTCCCTGAAGTGTCCCATCAAGCTCCAAGGCAAAGCCGAACTTGGTTTGGAAAGAAGACTGAGTTTCTGGGTGTGAAAACAGAGATACATAAATAAATATTTTAATAATGTGTTTATCTAAGTAGTTTTTTCTTCATCAACCCAATTTACCCAGCACAGCAATTGTTACAGGCTGTTTGTGTTTGGAAGGAAAAAAGTAATAAAAGCAGTTTTATAGTCTTCGAAGAATGTTGAAGTTTTTTCTAGGACAAGGGACTATGCAGGGCTTCAGTATAAAATGTTTTTAGTTCCAGGCATTAAAATTTAATGGACTAGAGCTGCCTCATGCATCATAGACACCTCCAATGAAAGGATCCATTAATCAGTATAAAAATAACTGCTCACAAAGGTTCACACCTACATGCCTCTTGTTGAAATAATTCTGAATTTATCTTCACAAAAGATATCAATTATTAAAGTTTTTAGTATGATGGAAATACTTGACTTTGCTTGAAATTTTGAATAAAAGAAAAAAGAGAAAGTACACACTTTTATTTATTTATTTATTTTTTTGCTGAGCTAGCATCCATGCCAATCTTCCTCTATTTTTCTTTTTTAGTATGTGGGTCACCAGCACAGCATGGCCACTAACAGAGTGGTGTAGATCCACACCCCAGAACTGAACCCGGGCCACAGAAGCGGAGTGTGCTGAACTTAACCACTAGGCCACTGGGGATGACCCAGAGCACACTTTTGGATTGATAACTTGTACTCTTTCCCAGGGATATGCCTCCAAATTTGCTTTTGACCTATTTTTTCTCATCACCTGTGTTAATCTTTCTTCTATTTTCCAGTTTCCCATAATCCCTTTCTTCCTTTGGGCACTTCCAATTGGCCTTTGATTATACTTGTCCTCTCATTCAATGATGCATTGATGATTTAACAGGGAGAGGCTCATCACAATCTCTGGGGTTTGGGGGAATGCAAATACATACTGCTTCAAAAAAGCAAATTGAATATTACATTTTCTTTAATGTGTTTTCACTTACATTTTACTTATTTTAAAATTTTAAAAAAGCCATTTAAACATACTGTGATTTTTTTTTAATTTTTTTTTTTGGTGAGAAAGATTGGCCCTGAGCTAACATCTGTTGCCAATCCTTCTCTTTTTTTGCTGAGGAAGACTGGCCCTGGGCTAACATCCATGCTCGTCTTCCTCTACTTTATATGTGGGACACCTGCCACAGCATGGCTTGATAAGTGGTGCGAAGGGCCACGCCCAGGATCCAAACCTGTGAACCCCGGGACACCAAAGCAGAGTACATGAACCTAACCACTCTGCCACTGGGCCAACCCACGACTGTGAATTTTTATGTTTATTCAAAGGGGCAAGACTTTAAAAAGATTGAAAACACTGTTGTAGAAATCTTCCTGTGAGACTGCCACATCTCAAGATACTGCCCAATCTTTTGCCTTTTGTAAGAGCAATCAATATTCATTGCCTCCATTTTCCTAACTCTATTTATTTTCAACCTATTTTTGTACTTCATAATCCCCCAAATTCACTAAAATATCCCTTAAAGAGATATCTAACAATTTCCTAATTTCCAATTCTAATGGTCAAAAGGACAATATTTTGTCCAATGTCAACATGATTCTTCCTCCTTTGAAGTACTTTTCTCCTTCCTGGTCACCATAGAATGATAACTTCATTGATTTATTTATGTAATATGTATTTATTGATGAATATACACCACAAATTGTTCTAAGTGCTCAGAGTAAGAGGATAAGCAATTTAGGTCTGGTCCCTGCTGTAGTGATGCTCCTAATTGCTACCAGAGATTACAAACCAGCCACAAGAGGAAAGCGTGTATATGGTTTGGCCTGCACAGTATTTACAACTAAAAATCTGAATTAATGGCCAACTTTAAAATATTAGGAAACTTGACATAATATCTGATTCTGAAATTTGGGGCAATACTGGGCTTACATTCCTGCATGGCGATGATTAGCTGGAGCTGACTAGTGATGGCTCCCTTTATGCGGGGCATAAATTCTCTAATTTACCACAGTCTCCATCACTTGTATCTCAAAAACATTGAGTCTGCGTGTGAGTTCCCATTTAATTTTGCCACATTATCTAACACCTTCAGTCATTTATGTTATCTGCCTCATTCCCGAGGGCATGTGGGATTTGTGATCCCTAATCTAGAGGAAGATGCAGAAAAGTAACCAAGTAATGAAATATAGACTCATTCACAGAGTGATAAGGGGAGTATAGGGTACGAAGAACGTACATTGGAGTGGCACCTAATTTGGCCTTGGGAGGGGTCAGGGAAGGTTCTCCAGGGAATGTAGCTGTCTAATGTAAGAATCGAAGGTTAAGTTAACATCTTCAGTTAGCATCCTATTAACTTTTTATTGAGAACATGGTAATTTAGAAAAAGATTATGAAATATTTAGTTACTAAGAAGAAATGTGAGTATAAAAAAATCCATCTTAATGATTGCTCTAATTTGTGGGTATAAATGTTCTCTAGTTCCTTAAAGTGAGGATCAAGTATTAAACAGTGTTTAAAAGTTGCAATTAACTGAAGGATTTAGTTCAGCATGCAAACAGTGAGATTCTTTTTATTTTCTTAGAAAAATTTATTATTATCTTGACAAATTCTCATTTGGAGAAAATGTAATCTTTAACCAGGAAACTTTATTTGTTCAGATAAAAAGACAATTTAGATTTAAGAAAATATCAATTTACTTTGTCCTCTAAATTAGTAGTTTTAACTGAGGGTGATTTTGTCCCCTAGGGCCAATGTTTGGAGATATTTTTAGTGTCACAACTGGGGATGGGAGAGATGGCTACTGACATCTAGAGAACAGAGATCAGGAATGCTGCTACCATCTTATGATGCACAGGACAGCCCCCCACAACAAGGAATTACCCAACCCAAAATGCAGTAGTGCCAAGGCAGAGGAATCTTGATCTAAATAGAAAGAGGATTCAGAAACTATGAAACACATGGTTTGGGTTTGGATTTTAGGATATTTGAAAAAATTCTCAACTTTGCATTCATATATGTGTGCTAAGGGGAAAAAAAAATCAGGAAAAAGGATATGACAGTTTCCAGGCTATGAATCAGCATGAGTAGAAAACACAGAGTTTCCTGATAGGCATGGTCGTGTAGCCGTAAAAACCTAGGTTCAGGGAGCCAGACAGACATAAGAGTGAAGAAAATGTTTCCCCCCCTTCCATGCCCTTCCCCTTTGTAATAAATATATAAAAAGACCTTCTGAATGACTGGAATGAGATCTTGCTAGAAATCTGTAGAATGGAATAAATGACCATTCAACATCTGTTTTTGTCACATGAAATGCTAAAAAATATAAGTTGATGAATCAAAATGCTACTTTTCATTTACTAAAGAAATTTCATTAAGTGATTTGTGTATTGAAAGAGAGGTATGTGTGAGGTTAAATTAGATGTTCTAATAAGCTTTTGTTCATTAACATTTTTATTTAATATCTTTGAAACTATATAAATCTCAATTTTTCCCCCAAAGTCTTGTGTTTCATTTTAGGAGTACAACTTAGATACAATCTAAAGAAATATGCCTAAAAGTGGAATGCAAACATAACAGGAATCTTGAAAGAAAATTCATTAGGGTCCAAAAACAGAAAATATTAGAAATTCTATTTATATTTATTCATATATAAAGATAAAAGTTTACTCATATTTAACATAAAAATTTGCACTGGTGGTCGCAGTTCGTATATCAGTTAGTTGTGTGTCATGTACAGTACCCAAAGTATAATAAATAAATATTTGGAATTCCAAATGGAGAGGAGTTCAGACTTGCCCCTCACTCTTTTTTTTACCGTTTAGTACGAGTATGCATCATAGTTTACGTGAGTCAAATTAAGTAGATTTATAGATTTTAATATCTAATTTTTCTGAAACAATCCTTAAAAAAATGGCAGGATATCTTTAAAAGATTCCACAGATCAAATATATATTACTTATATGAGAAGAAGAAAAAAAAGAAACGGCAGACGTGGAATTTTTCTTTCCACTAATCTGAGCTTTTTGTAAGCCAAATTTGCAGGTAAAATTAATGTAATGATATTTGAAAATAAATTTGTCAAAATATCTTGACATTCTCAAAGATTATATTTGAAACACGGATTTATAGCCACAAATTTTAACACTGTTACCCAAACAACATATTTTGCCTTGAGCTGGTGAGTTTTCTTCATGATTATAATTTATGAACAAATATACACATTTTGAGGTGCTAATTTTTATATGGCACATGATAAAAAATGTTTGGAGTCCACTGATCTAAGTATAGATCCCATTGCTTTGATGTTGGTAGGTTACATATTCTCATCTCTTTAGAACGTAACAGTCCAGAAGACATGGTCCATTTCTTTTTGTTTTACTGTATAAAATGGTTAAAACATTAAGTCTCCAATAAATGTTGAAATGAAAGTTCAACAATAACACTTACTTGAGAACTTACTATGTGCTAGGTGTTTTGCTAAGTATTGCATATGTTGTGTCCTTTTTAAAACTCTAAACCACCCCATGAAATAGATAATTCTATTTGCTCTATTTTCAAGACACAGAGGGAGAGAGTAATTTGCCAAAAGATGCACAGCTAGTAAGTCTCAGAACTGAGAGACGAACTTGAGTAGTCTAGCTTCTAAGCTGACAGTCTTTATTAAGCTATATTACATCAATAAATATCAAGTATCATTTGTGCTGTCTAGATACTTATTAATTTCTCAAGAGTATTTATTGAGGATCTTTTACAGGTCCTATAGACTAAGGAATCAAAGAAAAAGACTCAATGCTCAAAGTTCACAGAACAAGTGAAATACTCAAATAAACAAATTCTGTAAAAAAAAAAATGAGAATTTATAATTGAAACCCAAAATAAAGTACAATAAAATCTGCTTGGAAGTTCAAGAAAGCTCAGGAGGGCTCAATTTATCTTAGTTTTAAATAAGTACTATTTAATTATTTATTTATTTACTACTTATTTAATTTAAATAAATATTTTTTTATCAGGAAAAGAAATAAAAAGATATTAAAGCAGAAGAAATAATAAGAATAACAACACTGAAGTGTGAAAGTGCTTGACCTAAAGAACGGAGCAATCTAGAACAGTGCTTTTCAAATTTTAGCTGGCAAATGTGTCAGCTGGGACTTAAAAAAAAAAAAAAGCACCTTCTGGTTGAGTAGGTTGGAGGTAGATAGTGAGATTCTGAATTCTTAACAAACTCTCATTTGACACAGAGGCTGTTGATCTTCTGACACAATTTGAGTTGTAAGACTTGAACAGTGATCTTCAACATGTAGCCTTAGACTGCTTGCTTCAGATTGCCTAGGCTGTTTGTTAAAAATTTAGATTCCCAGCCCGCCTATCCGGGCAAATTAGATCAGGGTGAGATGGAGAGAGAAATATCCATTTTAAATATGTAGGTAACATACGATTCTCATGCACATTTAATTTAAAAACCATTAGGATTGGGAGGGCAGAGACTGAACAAAAAGAGTCTGGAAAGTGATTCCAGCAATTTCCTGAACTAAGGGAACTTGACTCTCTTATTTAGGAGTTTGAATTTTATTATACAGGAAATGGGCAACAATAGAAAGTTTTAACAGAACACTGACATCATAGATTTGTGTTTTATGCAGACGATTTTGGAAGCAATCAAAAATAGATGGGGGCAGGACAGAATAACTTATAACTTATAACTTTCCCGACTGACAAGTAAAATCTACATAATGGAAGAAAATATATAATATAACTATTCTTGGGCACTGAAGAACATGAACAAAGAAGTGTGATCTTGGCGAGAAGGGAAAGATACAAAGTGAGCCCCCACAATATTTCACAACTGCCCTGACTTTCTGCCTGAGATACTTTTCTGTCACAAAAGAGAAGGTGGAAGGGCCATCTTACTGAGCTGAGAATGAAGATCAGATTTCTGGGATTGTAAAATGTCTGCAACTTGTGGAACAATGTAACTGAGCACAAGAAGCTGCACAGAAATAGGATTGCAAAAGTCTACATGGAGATTCACTACAGGTTCTTGAGTTGAGCTGCTTAGGCACAGAGAAAGATTGTAGGACATAGAAAAGATCACTTGATTTATGGCTGAAAGGTGAATGGTAGTGATACCAGATGTCAAGCAGCACTAGGAGATTTTGGAGTTCCAGACGGCCAGAATAGAGGGACTTTACTGAGTAGCTTGGGCATTCAGGTGAGATATCAGAAATCCGTGCCTTAGGAGTATGATCCATATTCAGGAGGGAGGACCACATCCTAGAGAAAGAGGTATGCCATAAGGCTAAATTTAAAACTGAAATAGACCCATGCTAACAAAAATTAAATCAAGACTGACTAGATTAAATGAATCCAGCAAAAATGTGAGTGCCTGCCAAAACAAAACTAACAAAAAAAATTCTACACTCTTTAAAAGGAGATGACATGATGAATATTTCCTATAACAAATTATATATAATGTCTAACATGTAATAAAAATTTAATAGGTATGTGAAGAAACCAGAAAATGTGATATGTAGTCAAGAGAAAAAGCACTCAACAGAAACAAACACTGAGATAATACAGATGTTAGAAACAATAGATGAAGCATTTAAAGCAGTCATTAATGATAGGTTTGAGAATTTAAATGAAAATATGGAAAAATAAGGGAAAGATGAGTAATCATAGCAGAGAAATTGAAATTATATTTTAATGCAAAGTGGAAATCCTAGAACTGAAAAGTACAACATCTGAAATGAATAATTCTTAGTAGATTAGCATCAGGTGGGAGATGGCAGAGAAATGGTCTTTGAATTTGAATTCAAATAAATAGAAATAATCAAATTTTGAGAAGAGAGAAAGAAGATAGAAGAAAATGAACAGAGACTTGGTTATCTGTGGGAGATAGCAAACAATTGAACATAAATATTTGAAAAAATAATCATCAACATTTCTGAATTTGATGAAAACATAAATTTGCAGATTTAAGCAGTTCAATGAACTACAAAAAGCATTATACAGGGAAAATCATACATAGTACTATGATAACCAATTTGCTGAAAACCAAAGATATCTTCTTTAAAAGACATGAGTGTTAAACACAAAAATTCTAACAATATATTGGAGTTTATAACATGTATAGATGTAATGTATATGGCAACAATAGAATAAAGAATGAAGATAAAATGGAACTGTACTATTGGAAGGTTCTTAATTTTAAAATGAAGTAGGCCAATATTAACAGGCAGTGCCTGTGATATATTGAGAATCCATAGGGTAATCACTAGAGCTATCAGTCAAAAAAATAATGTGTAAAAACTTCTGCCCTTTAAATGACACCATTAAGGAAATGAAAAGGAAAGCTGTGGACTGGGAGAAATTTTTCCAAATGTATATCCAACAAAGGACCTGTATTCAGAATACATAAAGATATCTTACAATTCAAGATACCAATAAACCAAATTTAAAAAATGGGAAAAAGATTTGAACAGACACTAAACCAAAAACAAATTGGTGACAAATAAACACACGCAAACCTATTGAGCTTCATTATTCATTAGGGAAATGCAAATTAGTTATAATGAGATATTAATATACTTTCAATAGAATGGCTAAAATAAAAAAATACTAATCATACCAAGTGTTGACAAGGATGTGAAACAACTAGAATTCTCATACTTTGCTGATGGGAATGTAAAATGATATAGCCAGTTTGGGAAAGAGTTTGGCAATTTCTTACAAAATTAAACATGCACTTATGATATGATCCAGCTATTCCACTGCTGGTATTGCCCAAGAGAAATAAGAACATATGTTCAAACAAAGGTTTGTACATGAATGTTAATAGTAGCTTTATTTATAATAGTCAAAATCTGGAAACAACCAACAATCAATAGATGAATGGTTAAGCAAATTGTTGTATAGCCATATAAGGGAATACAACTCTGCAACAACAGAAATGAAGTACTGAACAAACAACAACATAGATGAATCTCAGTAGCATTATGATAAGTGGGAGAAACCATATGTAAAAGAAAACATGCTGAATGGATTGCATTTATATGAAAGTCTAGAAAAGGGAAAACTGTAGTGATAGAAAACACATCAATGGTTTCTAGAGGCCAGATGGGATGGGGGAGGGAATTGACTACAAAAAGGTACGAGAGAACTTTTGTGTATGATAGAAAAGTCTTATATGCCTACTGTGATCATGGCACATGACTACATACATTTTCAAAAGCCATCAAATTGTACAGTTAAAATTGTGAATTTTATTTTGTGTAAATTTTACCACAATAAATCTAACTTCGGAAAAAAAAAAACAACTAAACAAAATCAAAGCAACAAAAAAGTATGAGGGCTAACCATCCACATAGCATTAAAAATTAAACATCTGCTCCATCCTTGGTAATGAAAGCAGAGATCCCCTCTTGGTAAAAAATACCCAGCCCTGAGGCAGGCCTAGCATGCCAGGGTGTGTAATTGAAAGAGCTGCTGATGAGGTCAATAGAAAGATGGGAAAATTATATTATTCATTTTGTGAGTGTGAAGGACAAAATAAAGTTCAATTTCAATATTTTTTTAAAAATCCAAAGAAATTTATATAAATAACTCTTCTGTCTACATCAAAAACATTAAGATCAAGAAAGGCAAGGAAAGGGAGAGTAACTCCCTCAGATTAAAGGAGACCACAGAAACAAGAAAACTAAGAATATATAATTTTGGATTGAGTCCTAAATCAGAAAGAAAGAAACATCTATAAATGACACTATTGGAAAAACTGACCAAATTTGAATTTGGACTATAGATTAGATAATAGTATCATATCAATGTTAAATTTTCTGATTTTGATAATTGTATTGTGATTATGTAAGTGAATTTCCATTTTCTTAGGAAATAAAGACTGAAGTATTTAGTAGCAATGGGGCATGTTATCCTCCCTTTGCTTTCAAATGGTTTGGAAAAAAAACAGAGAGAATGATAAGATGGGACAAAACGTAAATAATTAGTAAATCTGAATTAAATGTATATAGAAGTTTCTTTTAATATTCTGGTAATTTTTTTGTTTGAAATAATATTAAAATTAAAATATATGGGAGAAGGAAACTGGAACGCAAAACGAATTAGATACTTATTGTAGTAGATCAGGGAAGGGATAATTAGAACTAGATTTAATGTGATGGTAGTGTGAATGGCTACTTTATACTCTTTCTGTGTTTAAAGTGGAAAGGTAAATTTAATTTGTTTTTGCCTTTGTTAAAGAATCAGCAGAGTAATCATGCATTCTGTTATGGCCTTTTAAGAATTTTTGCCTATCTTGTGTCCTAAGATTCTAAATTTATTTAAACTTGCTACGAAAAAGTTATAGACCATATATCCTTCTGTAAAATACAAGAAAACAAGCAAAGAAAAACTCTAAAAATGGAAATTCTCTTTTGATAAACAGAGGTGGAAGAAATATATTCTCTAAAGATTGTAGCACTAAATCATTCAGAACGCATTTGTGTGGTTGTGTCATGCTAAGTCTTAGGAAAATGAACTAAAATAGGAAGAATGTCCCAGACAGTCAGATTCTGAATTCATGGTTTCACATACGGCCTTGACTACCCATCACCCACTCCCTATTCCTTGGAGCTCTTCTGCTTTCCCCTCCTGGCATTCAGCAGAAAAGCCAGCTTCAGACACCGTCTCCTACACCCTGAATTCAGCCTCCACTCAAACTTCTCAGGATGATGAGTAGGTATTAAAGATAAGTTAGCACCTAACTGATGCTTTCTCCCAGAAGGAATCGGAAGAATTGACTCGGCATTGACTGGGCATGACAAAGGATGAGCATTAGAGCATTTGCACTATGAATCACAAGAATACGTGAAACTGAATCATGGGAAAATACGGATCTTTTCCCCCACGGTGATAAATTCTGTAGAGGTTAGGGGAGGGATGCAGTACAATGTGACCCTGATATGAGCAAACAGCTGTCCCCACCCCAACACACACACCTGCACATGCAAAACTGAAATAAAGTCCTGTCACAGATTTACACAAAATTGAGAAAGAACAAAATATGCAACATGACAATGAGAATCTGGGAGTATGAGCCAAATGTACTCGATTCTAATCATTATTCTAATATTTACTAAACATCTAACTTTATTCTTCAGTATCCTTTTCTGTAAAATAAACCCTAATATGCATCTCAATAACTTATTTCAATGGTTAAAGAGACAATGTATACAAAACCTAGTGTGATATTTAGCTCATAATAAGTATAGAGTAAGTAGAAACTTATGATAATTAGAGATTGAAGAATTTATACCTAATTTATATATTATATAAATCTATATTTGTGACAGTCTCAAGGATGTAGCCCAACTCTGAGTATCCCAGTTTTCCCAGTACACTTCTATATTCACCTTCTGATCAGGTACTGAGATTAGGTTGGAACCAGGGACTGATGTAAGGAAACAAACAATGGAAGCAAAGGGAGGAGAAATAAAAGGAGGAAACTAAGGAACTCTCTCTCTCTCTCTCTCTATTTTTATTATGGAAAACATTCAGGAAAAGAATGCAGCTCCAATGTGCTTCTTTCCTCCTCAAATGCAGCCTCATCTCACACAGAGGCAGCTTGGTGTCCTGGTAAGGAGCTCTGGCAAGGGAAGCCGGCTGGCAGCTCTCACATCCTGGCTAACCACTGGCTAACCATGTGCCCTTCGGGATAATAATATTATTCACTTGCAGGGTTCTTGTGAGAATTAAATGTTAAACATGGAAAGCATTAAAAAAGTATGTGTCTGGTGTATAGATGATACCTGTTCAACAAAGAGAAAGAAGTCCATCCAATAATGTAATGCTCTGGTTACTCTGAAATATTTCCATGATTACTAATTTGCCAAAAAAAGGCAGCAACAGCCCAAAGACACACATCATCCTGGTTCTAATACAGTATTTATGGGAACAAAATTGTTGTACCTTGTAAACTGCCAAGTGCAAGGCTGTAAATCCATTTTTTGTCAGTCGAGATGGGCGGAGCCCTTTTAACATAAGGGTTCGAATATGTGACTTGTTTCCTTAAAGAGAAAAGAGAAAAACGGTTTAATTGTTGTGGGGGTGGACTAAGTGACCTTAAAATCTCTGACTTAATGATAAATGTCACACTGATGCACAAAAATGTCACACTGCTGTTCTGCAGGCCATTTGTAAAGTTTTCTATTAGTTGACAGCCTTACTTAATAGTAAACATTTCTATTACACTTATAAAACTTTGTATCAGTGTTGTGTATTTTCACGTATTTGTCTTACATTTTTTATTTGATGCTTTTATCGTCAGATGATTTTAAAACATAAAAACATGAAAAATTAATCTTAATAAACTATTAGTGAAATATTAGATAAAAATCTAGTTGTACAGGATTTCCCAGAGCATCATTAGCAGCAGAGCTTATTTAGATCAGAGAGATCTGGAGGATAAGACTAAAGTTGGGAAAGCATGTCTAAATTTGGGAGGAAGATCTATTAAGTAGAGTCTGCTAGTTTGGGAGGAATGGTTGAGCGACATGGTTAGAATTGATACTTACACTTTAGTGTTCTATTTAAAAAGCTAAATTCAGTGAGTACTAGTTTGGATTAACAAAATAAATATTAACCCTTCGTTGGTTCAGTAAATTTACTGAGTACCTACTATATGCCAGGCACTATCCTAGGTGCTTGGGAAATACCAGTGAACAAAACAGAAAAAAATATGAGCCCAATGAAATTCTTAATCTTCATTTTGAGATTTTATCTTTGGCATTTATTACCTCCCACATATCTTACTGCAGATCGTGAAGCAATTGCTTGATGATATTTTGAGGAATGCTTGAAGTGCTTTTGAATTTAACCTCATCCCTGACTGACTTGCCCAATACTGAAAAACACTTTTTTGATTTCCAAGCAAAAACTAAGTGACTTGGTTCAGGGTAGGAACACAATGAAACTTAAATTCAGAACTTAATCAACTGGATATCCGCCTGGTAGTGACTGCTTCAATTAAAGGTTATCAGGGTTGTAGGAGCAAAGCAAAAGAGAAAATTGAGTATGACTAGAATGCTCTTATAGACTATTAAGCAGCTCAAATCACTGACCATACATACATATAACTAGTTTATAAAGTATTGAGTTTCAAGCACTCACCTCCACAGATGCAACATAAATGAAGTAGAGACAGCCCATTTTCTGTGCGGTAATTTAAATTGACTTTACTGAAGGCATCGTCAGAGCTGAAAAAAGTATTTTATAGATGATCACAAATTTCATCTTTTAGTTTATACTATTTTTCTTTTGAAAAATTATAAATGGGAATCTTGTTACATAAATTCAGAAATTTATCTTTTCTAGGATTCTTCTGTATCAAGAAAAACATTTTTAAATATATCTTTATTTAAAGAATAGTTAAAATCAAGAGAAAATAAAATTGAAAGTTTGAGAGACCAAGTTTAAATTAAAGACTCTCATGCATAGTTCTGTATTCTACGTACAATTTGAACTTTTCAGGGCACTTTGATGAATTAAAATTTATGTATAAATAGAAAACATAGACATTTGAAAGTAAATTCATTTCTCTCACACTCAAAATTTCACATCAAGAAATTCTTTCTCTCTCTCAAATAAAAAGGGGGTATCATTTGATCAGAGATCGGAGAAAGGAATACAGCCCCAATGTATTACAAATTCTGCCTGAAGCAAAGTTTCCTTGTATTCTGACTGGGTCAGATTTCACAGACAAAGAGGGTCTAAACTCTGGTAGGGTACTAGGATACCATCCCAGGTGAGGAGCAGTGTTAGTCATTCAATTAAAGAAATCCTTGCCTTTGTCTGAACAAATACCATTGTCCCAGGAGGGCCCTAGGGAGCCATAGGTAGCCTTTGAAAAGGAATGTAAAGCTAAAATTCACGACCTCTTGAGGTCCTTGGTACTCCCAGGACATTTTTCAGCAGAAATGAGATGCTATCCTTGGCCTCCCAGGTCAATTTAAGCTGCCTCCCTCCTATTTAAGCCTCCAGCAGCTTTAGTGAGAGAGCATGGTCTGGTGAGTGAGCCTTCCATATCATGTGTAAAGTACTTACACTTGAAAGGTACTATAAATTCAGAACATTAACATCAAGACACCCAGTTAAGAACTCGAAAGCTACTGGAATTTTAAAATAGAAAAAGAAAAGGTGCTATTCTCCAGGGTGCTGCTAAAAAGAGAAAGCCTTTAAATCTAGGGACGTTGAAAGATCTCAGTGAAATGTTTTAATTAGCAATGGCAAGCCCCGTGGTTTGTTTTTGTAGACATGAGAATATTCCAGAAGGTTCCCACCCTCCGAACCTTCTTGCTTTCCAGGTTCAACTTCCCAGCAGCAAAGTTCACGGACACACTTACTCATACTGAGAAATATAACTCAGTTTGCTTTGGAATGCTATATGTAGAAGCACAATAAACTCCAGAGTCATTTGTACAAATGTTAATAATACAGTATAGCAAGGACCCCAGGATTTCATGAAAAATAATTAGGAATTTAACTCACTTCTATCTGCCCTTTCCCCCATCTCAATGAAGGATGCAAGAAGAGAAATTATTTGTGATGAAAATACCACTGTTTTAAATGTCTATCTCAAATGAGCCTAATTTGAAATAATATAGCTATTTTATGGTATGTGCAGTAACTTCACAAAATAACACGGTTCCTGGAGATGTGTGGCCTTTTCCTAAGCCTGGCTTCTAAACTCTCACAGCTAATGGTATTAGAGATGTCCTGGAGAAATTAACTAACAGGTAGCACTCAACAAGGTGCACGCAGCCACCCAGACCTGGAAATACATCAACAGTGGTCTTCTCTATGGTTATAATTTCAAATAGGACAGGTTTTCTGAAGAGCTGAACTCTGCTTTTACAGACAGGTAGACTGGATTTTTCTCTTAAAGTTTGTAGGAAATCAGTGTCCATAAATAAAAAGAGAAAGAAAACTGTGACTAGCAATTGAGAATGTTGACCAACAATGATTCGGAAGCTCTGAGCTGCTCTGGCTTTTCTTCCTTGGTCCTTCCATTATCCAGTAAACGAAACACACAATAAGATTAGGGGACAGAAAACAAAGTACTGGCGTGAGAAGGAGAGAGAAGCCTTCTGTTGAATGTAAAGAACTACATAATCTTCAGCCTAAGAGAAAAGCAGGGCAGGAAGTACTCTCTTTTGGGCTAACTATAATGAACTTAGTGGCAAACACTGAAAGAAGAAAAAGCCTGGGATCTCTTCTGTAGCGATAAACCCTTGAGGAAATTAGTTTTTCAATGTGTGTCTCTAATATTATACAGCAATATCTGCCATGTTTTGATGTTTTAAAAGTGGAAAAAACCATTTCGGCAGTGTAGGTAATCCTTGAAACCTTGGTCCTTGTATTTACACCAGGATTGAATCCTATCCTGCTTCTGCCTTTTAAGTAGTTTTTTTTCCTCCAATTTGGGCAAGTTATTTAACCTTTTCAAGCCTCAATTTCTTCAGTTATAAAATGATTAGAGTAATACATATGACATCATGTTGTTGTGAAGAATAAATGAGGTTAAGAGCTTATTACAGTACCTGGCACATGATATGTTATTAATAAATGGTTAGTTTATTGTCATCATCACTATCATTATCAAGTTCACTGGGAATGTACAACTTTTCTTTTGTAGTCTAAGTCTTGGGAGAATTTTAGCACAATTTTCAAACCAAGTTTGACCTTCTTCGACCTCTCACATTTGGCAACCTGTAAAATTCCTGATTTTGACAATCATTTCTATAGATATAAGTATGTTATGCTCACAGTGAATCTCAGGCTCCTAGAAAATGTCTGACCTTGTCTTCACATGTTTTTAAAAATGGCCACCAAGTTCCCTATTGTGACACGTAGCACCTATCAGTGATTCAGAGTAACTACTAGAATCAGAGTGTTGTAATGCAAACCAAGTGGCATCATTACAATAAGGAAGCTATTTTCAACACTAGAGATATTAAAAGAACAACAAATCCAGAGGGGGAAAAAGATTGTGCTAAAAATCGTTTTATTGACAAGGTAGCCTCAATTGCTTTCTTACTCCAGGATCTAACAGTGATGAAGCATTCGGGCAGTCTGGCACAACACCTACTGAAGACCTACTGTGTGCTCCACCTCTGTTCTTAATGCTCACTTCAGGTTGTTTTCAACAGTCGGCTTGATATAAACTACTCACTAATTCCTGGGTCCATGAAGTGTATCAGTCCCAGGAACATGCATGCTAGATAGGCTCCCACAACTGACTGTAGCATTAGTCCTGATCTCTAATATCGGATGAGCTTTGCAAAGAAAGCAAACACTTAATAAACTGAAAATAAGAGATGTTAATATCCATCACTTTATTTAAAAAAAAGAATAACACTAAATGAATGTCTATTGTTTACATAAGTAAAATTGAAAGCATGAATTATCTTAGTGACTTTTTATTCTACAATTATTCCTTAGCTCACTGAATCTTAAATTAGGTTTGACCATTCACAAGTGACTCGGTATACAGTCCTGAAGAGTTCCTTGTTCAAACTTGAGTTGCTGCCTGTTGCTTTTGTTCTCTTGAATTCTATCCTTCTCGAACTCATGCAACTTTTATTAATGCCAAAAAAATGAATCAACAGAGAATAGACTCCCACAATATTTGGCAGTCAAGTGCAATTTTAATAGTACAATTTTTATCTTAACTTTAATAACTGGAATGTAATTTTTTTTAATGAGAGTTACTTTGGGGGCTTTATTTGAATCCTAATTCTCACTTCCCATTAACTTCTAGTCAAATGTTTCTGTTTTGATACATGCAATTAAAATATTCAAGATTTTAAAGCAATCATTCCTAGGAGAAATATTTCATTTTCTCTTCTTTTGCCTCTTCTAAAGGAACTGTGTATGTCAAATTCACTGCCAATTGAGCATCACTTATGTATTCTAATACCCTAAGCTCAATTTATTTTTTAATTTCCCCTTACATTTTTCATCACCTGCCATGCCATACTGTAACTTAACATATCCTAATGAGTTCATAGTGCTTGCTGGGGCATGGATGAAGTTCCTAATTAAAATGAAGTCACTATTATGAATATATTTCTAATAGTAAATTCTCTCCTTAATCATTAAAAATGGTAGGTCTGTACCCAAAGGTTACTTTCTTTCTTGTAGCATAATGAACTCTTTTCTTAGCCTTTACCTTTTATTCAGAAAAGTATGCAGTTTTGTGATCCAATTAAACTTCTTTCTCATGACCTCATCCCTTCAAGAAGATATCTGACATGACTACAAGTGGAAACTTATTACAATGAAACATTTGAATAGTTCGCAAAAAAATAACACACTACTGTCCAAGATATTCAGATAGGTAGATGCATTTTTTAAATTAATTCATTGGCTGAAATTTAGGAAAGGCCAAGAAGGTAGAAAAAGATAAGGGTTTGTTAAGGATCATCTAGTTTCCCAAACTGATAATTTAGCTTCCAAATGGCTGGTTATAACTTCTTGCGTAGTTCTTCATGGCTGCTGCTGATTTCTGCACCCCGCCCCCCGCCGGTCCCTTCCACCCCGGCCCGGCTCAAACAACAGAAACAGAACAATCATCAATAAGATGGTTCCCAAGATATATCCCCAAGAAATATTCAGATGTATTTGTCTACTATCTCCCAGCTCAAATCTGCAAACTCACAATATGAAGTATATGCATTTGTTCATACAATAAACAATTATTGAGATGTGGAAGCACATAGAGCAAGAATAGTTAAGGATGATAAAATTGGGACAATAATTCTTATCTTATAGGGTTATTGTGAGGTTTAAATGGGTTAGACTTTGTAAGACTTTGTAAATATTAGCTGCTATAATAATATTTTTTACTAAAGTATCAATATTGATTATTTTCACTTTTTTAAATTTTGCTTTGTGTTTGAGAAGGGGGATAGGGAAGGAGAAAGGGAAGATGGAGGCAGTGTGAGATGGGAGGGAAGAATAGAGGGAGGCCAAAAGGGGGAGAGAGAGTGAGAGCAAGTGAGGTAGCAAGCTAGAGAGAGAGAGAGAGACTGAGACAGACAGAAAGAAGGAGATTGAGATCAAGCTGCTTCACAAAGTTTTTACAAGGTGTTCCTGTAAAATTATTATTCCTAACTAGTTTTACCTAGACAAGCAAGAAAAGAAGTACAGCAATAGACAGACTTGGGGCAATATAATTCTCTGCTTTTTGATTTGAGGTCTTTTTGCTGTTGTTGCTGTATGCTTTTTGTTTTGTTGCTAATTAGTACAATCCACTCACCAGACATGCTGAATAATACTTTCACTCTATTTTAATTTTATAAGATGACATCCCCCCACCCCAGTATTCTACTTAGCACCTTGATAGAGAATTTCACTCTTTTTAGATAAGGTCAGACTCCAGTATTGCTGGAGCTATTCATTTTATAATAGCTAAATTTCATAATTGGCGATTGTTCTGAAAAAGCAGACTTGGGGAAGATGTTTGATTTGGAGGGTAAGTGTGGTGGACTGTAGCTGGGCCCAGAGGAACTTTTCAGGGAGAAAATAGCAGGAAGGTACATCTCAGAAAACCTCCTTCATTTTTTTCTCTTTTCTTTTTTTTTTCATTTCCTCTAAATATTGCAACTGCCTTCCCATGGAAAAGGGCATTCTTCTGACTTATTTTTGTTCATTTATTAAACCTAATCAATTTCAAAGTGACATATTATGCAATATTGATCAAGGCATATCTACTCAATGCCAAAATAGGTTAAAAATGAGAAACAATAGGGTTCTTTTGATTATGTTGAAAAGCCATGACACTGGAAAATTATAACTTCTCTGGAATCTCCTCTTAGAGGTTCAAATTTTATATTACAGGTTAAGCAGATAAAAAGTAGCCTTGACGATGAAATTAGCAAAACATAGTACTAAAATATCAGATGACTTCAAAACATATTGAAACAAAATAATTTAATTGGAAGCCTCTTAAAAGTTGCATGTGGAGACCGGCACGTAACCTGTTTTCAAAGATCATGCATCACCAGGGGGTGGGAGTCGGGGCATAAAGTATATGCTTCCACTCCCGTACCTAGGGGTAATTCTAATACACAAGACATAGCAGAATTGTGGAGAGGCATGGGGAAAATGAACACTTTTCAAGGATAATTCTGATCCATACCTCTTTCCCCCTCCCAGACTGAGAACCAAGATCATGGAGATCATACAGTTTGAAATCAAATACAGTTGGGTGCAATCCCAGCACAACCATACAAGTTGTGTAACCTAGTTCAAGACAATTTAATTTGATTAACCTCATTTTCCTTGGGTATAAAATGGCAATCGTGTCACCTACCTCAGAGGATTGTTAACACAAACGATGAAGATTAATTTTCAGCTAGCACTTTTGAGGGTTTACCATGTGCCAGTCACTGTGCTAAAACACTTTACGTGTATACATTTAGGATTATCTGAGCTAACACATATTAAAAACCTAGTAGCATGCTTGGCATATGGTAGGTACTAAGTTGTTAGTTTGTTTTCAACTTGAAAACAAGCTATACAAATAGGTATTCCAAATAAATGCAAACATAAATAACGGCAAAGAAGACAAAGAAGCTGCCTTAAGTGAACACATATACTAGTGGTTAGACAGACCTGTAAATCGATAAAGACAACACCATGTAGTAAGTGCTATTACATGGATAAACATCAAGGTCGGAGACAGCACAGAGGCGGAAATAATCAGGCAATGGTCCTCCAGTGTACCACCTCTGTCCTTCTTCTCCCTTCTCTTCTTGTCTCCAAAGTGATGAGTGAATGGAACTTTATTGTGGAAGATGAAAGAACATTCCATTCCCTTCCCTTTCTTTCCCACATCAAGCTCTCATTCCAAAGCTGCTGTGAATTGGCATAAGCAAAATAATGGTGCAGTTCTTTTCATCTTTTTTAAGTTTAGTACTCTACTGCTTTGTACTATATGGTGGGTGAAAGCTACACCAGCAGATTGTGTATTTGAGCTGACAGAAGCCTTGGTGCATTCTGTTGTGGAAAATCTCTTTTAACGGATGGCACTAATATCTACCATAAATGCCATAAAGAAACTTGTCAGCAAATGAAAACAACAAAAAAACTCAAAAAATCCCCCAGACAAACCTGTATTTATATCAGTGATTGTCCAGTGACTCTAGTGTTAAATGCTTCTTGTCAGGCATCTTGTTTTCCTATCTACATGTTTAAAGAAAGGTTGATGTCAGGCAGCATAATACAGTTGTTCATCACAGAGCTCCTTACATTATATGAGGCATGAATAAAGACGAGAAAGGAAAAGTTTCCAACATCTACTTAACATCTAAAATGTCCTAGATATTCAAGTAAATGTGTCTCTTACAATATTATGCTTAATCTTCCCAAATACCCTTAAAATTTTGGTGTGCACGCCAATGAGTAAGACAATTTATATTCTTAGCACTCCATTCTTTTCTTTCCTCGTCATCCATCATTTTATTCTAGAGAAAAGAAAATCCTCAGAACTTTGCCCTAAGCATGACTCTTTCCCGGTGATGCTCTCTGACTTGATGGAATCTGATGAAGCCGAGAGCTCTGTGTGTGTGTGTTTGTTTGCTCCCTTGACTCTCTAGAGATCATACCAGTTGCCCGCTTTCTGTTCTCACGTTCCTCATTCCGTCACTGATGTCACCTCAGGCAGAGTTCTCAGCGCAACTTGGATATCCTTCTAGAAATGTAGTTTTGAAACTTTAGCAGAAGTATCATTTTTAGAATGCAAAAGTATTACCTGGGGAGCTTGTTAAAAATTCAGGTTTCTGGAAGTCATCCTCAGAGATTCTGATTCATTTGATATGGGGTGGAATCGTGGAATCTAAAATTTTAGCCAGTACTGCCAGCTACTGTACTGTAGGAGCCCGCAGCCCTTAGAGAAACATGATTCTAGGCTGTGAGTAATCCTATCCTCGGCTTCCTTGTTACCACTTCTGGCTAATCGGATATGTCAGTAGCCTCCTTATGGCTTCGGCACAAGGCTACCAGTCTTCCTCTCCACAAAATGCCCTGCCATTATTCTCAGGGAATCTGACATCCATTCTGATGAACCTTCTAATACCCCAGTCCGCAAATTCTTCAAATCCCTCTTGATCACAACCTTCAAAAGTTATATTTCAGATTTGGGCACTATCTTGAATTGTTCTCACATTTTACATTTTCACTTTTGAAAACACCCTCTTAACGTAAAAACATTTTATCCTTTCTAATTTCCTAACTTTTAATAAACTATTTGTTACTCCTACTTGATAATAGTCTTTAGTTTATCAAATTGCCCTTACTTATCCAATCAATCATGATAATAGAAACCTCTAATTATTCAATGCCTACTATGTGTTATGCCCTGTACTCAGCATTTAATGGACATCATTTTGCAAATATCCTGTTATTATTAACCTCATTTTACAGGTGTAAATGAGGTTCAAGAAGATTAAGTATTTTATCCAAGGACACATAGTTTGTAAAAAGAAGAAACTGGATTTAAATGTGCTTGTGTGATTGCAAAACTCTTACACTGATTGACATAGCTTTCTTACTCAAATTTGATAAAATGGTCAAGATGTTAGTTTTTCTTGTCTCCCCTGGACTTTCCATGGTACTCATCCATTCTTGCCTATATATCTTTACTTTACTGTGCCTATTATCTGGACTGCTTTTCAAAACCGATGAATAAATCAAGACCCCAAATCTTTTTTCGTATTTGAAAAATCATCTTGTTTTTCCTTCCACTTAGCACTTGTCATGGACTATCTTATGAAAGTTATTTATATATATTTTCCTTCAACCAGAATGCAAACTCCTGGAGCAAGAAGCAGGGTGTAGTAGGAAGAGCTCTCCCTATGGAGTCAGGCAGACCTTGCTACAAATCACAGTTCCAGCACTTGCTGACCATATGATCTTGACAAAATACATTTCTAGTCCTTAGTTTATTATCCGCCAGAATTAATATTATCTACTATACAGGGTCATGGTCAGGATTAAATAAGGTCTTGTATTTGATGTGTCTGGAATAACACCTTCAATATAGCCGGCACATGCATGCTGAACTATACTCTCCCTGATACCGATTCTTGCCTCTCACCCGCATTACTAACCAGCAAAAAGGAGGTCACATTTACTACATATAGTGGAAATGCAGGAAGTCAGTTATAGCAAGAGCTATAGAAACAGATGCTGGTTGTTGATGTGGAATGAGAAAAAACTTACATCTCATGACTATTGTTAAGCTTAATCCTTTAAAGGATATGTTTTGTTTGTTTAAATCAGTTTTGACATATTTGCACAATACTTCTTAAATTAAAAAATAATAACAAATGAGGTTTTGACTGTGTAAAGTTGAGGAAAATCTCTTCAATTTAATCACATTTCATTCAGCATATTTATCTCAGTCAATAAGAGCTAGAGGGCTTATGATTAAGTTCTACATTCATATTTCTTTTCCAACAAAATAAATACGTATGTATAAATCTATTATACCAAAGTGCCAGTCATATCTCTACAGGTGTTTCAAATGTTTTCCCATAACTGAGCATGTGGGACCACTTGCAAAAGTCAGCTCAGGGTATCTCATCACAAGTGTCAATGCTGAGTTAATCATTTTGGGCCAAATAACACAGAGAATCAACTATTTCCCAAACTATAAATTGAACACTTGTGAAGATCTCATTAACCCACTGATAAATTTCATATAAACTGTATTATACATGGATAATTTTAGCTGCCAGTTATGTGGGCTTTGTATGTTTAGTATATTTAAATTTCTTTTGAAAAATATAATGTCATTTGGTCATTGCTTTACATGTTTTCAAGTAAAATACAGGAAGTTTTTGTCACGAGTGAGTACATTACACAAATAACACAGATGTAAGTGAACATGGCTAATGGGCTGACATGGAACTTTTCCTCAGTCAGGCGGGTAACTTAAACTGATCCTCCAAAATGCATGTAGTTTCTCAATGCCAGATTCAATTTCCCTAAAAGGTTGCTTGTGTATATAAGGGTCCTGCCCCTCTTTTCTGAACATTTTATGTCTTCCAAGGTTGTGACACTATGCCAGATTATTTTTCTCTTGTTATCATGGAACAAAACCCACTGGAAGCCTGAAGCCAATATTACACCTTGTTATATGATTGTTCGGGGGCAGAATGATACTCAGTTCCATTAAGGGACAGCCTTTCAATATCAAGAGATCAGAGCGTTTGTTCGAATTGGACTTACCCTAGTAGTCCAAAGAGAATACTGTGGCCAATATTCCACCACCATTTGGGAAGAGAAGTATTGCTATTTGTTGCTGGCATGGCTTACAAGAATGATCTAACTCCAGAGAAGATTATTCAGGTCAGCAACAGCTTCTGTTCAAAGGCTAGCCCTAAGGTTCCTCTCACTTTAAACTTTAGTGACGGGAGCACGCAAGTCATATTTTAAGGAGATGAGATATTTGCCTTTCAGGAGCTACATGAATAGTCAAGAAGGGATAATCTTACATTCTAAGGCTTAGAACATAACCAGTTATGTCTGAGATTATATGGGTTGCGTTTTTAAATATAGATATATCTAAAAACAAGATAATGAAGACACTTATACAAAGAAATAATAACTATGACAACTTACCCAAATATATTCCTTAGTTCTGTAAGTTCTTTTTCTTTGATCTGCAAGTCATCTTCTAATCTTTCTATTATAATAACATAAGATTCACTGACTTTCTTCTTCCATTCATCTAGTAAAGACAAACAAATGGGATTGATTCATAGCTGAGCTTTGCAAAACGTAGACACAGATCATAACATACAAGTAATTAAAACTCTGGTTTTTATTCCGAATTCTACAATACTTAATTTAAATTACTGATTGTGAGTTTAAAATGCAGATGCTTATATTTAAAATACAATCATAATAAATTGTAGTAATTAAGAACCCATTTGATATTGGATAATATATTTACATAGAAGAATATATTTGACTTATTTCATTTGACTTTATTGCATTTTAATTATAGCAATCTCTAGTTTCTAGACAAGAGTTTTTGGTTTTTAAATACTAGATACTTAACATGTGATTCTAAAATCCCTATATTCAGCAGTATGCCAAAATCTTTTCTGTAACATTATACCTAGAAACTAGTATACTTTTGTAAGAAATTTCTGTTTTTTCTAAGGATCTTTCAAAGAAAAATAATTTGAGTTCAGATAATCTTCTCAGTACTTTTGTATAAAACGTTATCTTATACTCTGTGTAAAAATTAACAGATATTACAATGAAATGTTAATTATCTATAACTACTATTAAACCATGATATATTTAAGGATATAAGAATAATTACCAGTGCAAGTTTGGGTTGGTCTAGATTTATAATTTCCCATTTGTTAGAAGTTTCGTCTTTTCCCCAGTGCAGTTCCTCAGTTACACGATTCCAAGTTCAAGTGCAGTGACAGTTCAGTTGAAAAATACTTTGATAGTCTGGCTAAAAATAAGCTGACTGCCAAATGGAATGTCATGCAACAATGACAAAGGACAAAATAGTTTGTGCTTTCAAGGGTGAAATCATAAAGGGAAATAATCAGTCTGTTTAAAAGAGCTGTATCAAAAATAAATAGTAAATGTTTCAATAGGATTATTTGCCTCCATCAGTTGATTTATACCCATAAATACCTTCATGGGCCATTTCCTTAATAGGTAAATCTAGAAGTGGTTCAGTTACATCTGAGGTTCACAGAGAGCTATTAAAACTACCTAGATCTTCTTTCAGGATTATTTTCTCCTGAGCCAAAGTAATGGCAGTTGTAAAAGAGTGACTGGTGATAGAATTTGTCTGTCTATATAAATAATGGAAACCCACACCCTATGGAATATACTAATAGAAATGAATGTTAGTTTTGCCTATATTAGAGCTACAAAATTAGGTTTGTAAGAAGAAATTCTCAACACGGACCATGGTTAATTTTTACTACTTGTTGATTACGTTGACTGTAAGAATCATAGATAAGAAGCTAAGACACTGAGTTCTACAAAAAGCAATTCATAAAATAACAATGGCAAGAACAATAAGATTACAAATAATAAGATTGAGTGCTTTCTGTGTGCCAGACACTAGTCTAAGTGCTTTATATACATCTTGTCATTTATACCTAATACAATCCTGCAAGGTATATATTATTCCCATATTATGGATGAGAAAACCCAGATTTGTTAGTAGGTGGAGGAGTCTGGAGTCAATTCTGGGCTACATAATTCTAAAGTTCAAGCTAGATATTATTATTGATATGTCTCTCATAATTCCTTTTGCATTCACCTTCCATTTACTTTATGGGGGCATTTCTCTTTGTAAATGCATATTTCTATTGATATAAATGAACACAGGGTGTGATGCAGAATAAATGGAAAATCCAGAGAGAAAAGTTATTTGATTTTAACTGTATATTTATTTTGGATAATGTAATTATACCTACAGGATATAAATTTCAATCTTGAAATTCCCCTCCAAAGGCTATAGTTTTAATGTAACAGGTATGGATTTCATATTTATTATAGTTGAATGTTCAAACAACTGTTTCTTTTTGAAGCAAATGCTTAGACAAATTTAGAATCCCCCATACCTTTTTCTCAGCAAAGGTAATCTAAGTTCAAGAGGGAAGGCTTCTATATTGGTCAGATATAGTTGAAGAAGTAGGTATTTGATTTAATGAACATCTCTGACCTCCCCTGGATATAACTCTCCTTATCTCTCCTCATTAGTATATGCTGCCATATCTGTTGATGTTTGATATACTGTAGGGGCCTCTGGTTACTTGGCCCATGTGTTCTCCATTTTCCTTGTTTGAAGGCCAGACATCTTCAGCTGCACCAGATTTCTCTCAGCACTTTTCTGACCCTTATCCCCTCAGATTGGAAAGTCTTTGCTTTCCCTAGAAATTCTGCCCTCAAGTAGGCACCTGACTTCCTCAATGCTCAGCGTTGAAGACCAAGCCTTTAGGACAATTCTGAAGACCATACTGGATAGTCTTCTTTAAGAGGCTTGCAGTCTCCCAGGGCTACACCTTGGGAAGTAATGCGTAAGCTCTCACTTCTCTCAGATTTCCCTAAAACAATCCACGGTTTCCATACCTTGAATCCAGAGGGCCAGGGATGGGAGGAGGGCTCCAGGCCTTCTTGAGGACATCTAAATCTATTTTTCCTGATCTTTTCTCTTATTTCTCTCTCCACTACCTCAAATATTAAACCTGTGTGTGTGTGTGTATGTGTGTGTGTGTGTGTGTATTTCTTCTACCAGCGAAGGGAAAGCTAGTTCTTATATCATCTTTCATTGTCTTTCCAAATTCCTGCTTGAGACATAAATTTTATGCACTAATTTTTAGGGTTTTTCCTTCTGATTTTCAAAAATCTTTTTATTCTCTCAAAAAGGGTGGCTCTTACAAATGAAAGCTTTGGCTTTCAAAACTACAATTTCTGCCATTAGTTTGAAAATCCAATCAGCAACTTAATTGAATTTTTCTACATTCTGAGGCAATAAATTTTGCTCAAAAAAAATGGGAGGATAGCAACATAAAAATGCAGGAAATGATTGTCTCAATACCTAAAATACTAAATGTTGTTGAACTATAAAAATTTCCTCCTTCCAAAAGAACGATATCTATAAGCTTCTTTCATGAACATGAGTCTAGGTCACAGGTGGAGTAATCCTCTTGGGTGTCTTTGGGGATGTGAAGAAAAGGCTGGAATAAGTAAATGGTCCAAGATAACACTCCTGCTTTTCTTTCCTAAAGAATGCTGGAGGAATCCACATGGAAATATTTTCCCCACTACTCAGTACATTTCTGTAAAAATAACTTCTTTCTACCGTGAGTTGGTTACATGCTCTAGATTGAACCCTACTCTTTTCAGTTCTGAGACTTCCAGAAGACCAGAAAGCATGTTATCTCATATATTATCAAAAACAAAACCTAAATACACAAGTGGTCACCTTCTCAAATTTGAGTGACAGTAGATGCCAACTGAAGAGCTTTATAAAAATTTACAAACTGGGGCTCCACCCGTTTCTGATTCAGTAGACCAGGAATAGTGCCCTCAGGAATCTGAATTTTAACAGGCACCCCTAGTGATTCTAATGCAGATGCTCCTCGAGGCACACTTCCAGGAGCACTATTCTAAGGTTGCTTAAAGCAAGATGCCTACTTACCTGAAGGCTTTTGAGACTTTGAATTCCATGTAAGAGAAAGGAGAAGAAGATAACTGAGTAAAGACAAAAAGAAGATTGTTTCAGATTCTCAAAGAGTTCTATCCTGTGGTAATCACTGGGACAATAGATGATTTGGCTGTGCATGTACAGTCTCATATTGTAAAAACGAATCACAAAAATGGAAGCATCCAAGATGACTTTTCATAAGTGAATGGATAAACAAACAAATTGCATGTGCAGTCATACAATGGAAATTCATTCAGTAATAAATGAAATGAGCTACCAATCCAAGAAAAGTCATGGAAGAACCTTAAATGAATATTGCTAAGATAAGTCAGATAAGGCTACATAGTATGATTCTAGTAGATGACATTTTGGAAAAGGCAAAACTATAGGGACAGTAAAAGATCGGTGATTGCCAGCAGGAGTGGGGAGAGGGAGAGGGATGAATAGGTGGAGGGCAGGGAATCTTTAGGGTAGTGAAATTATTCTGTATAACACTGTAATGGTGGATACATGACATTATGCATTTGGAAAAACTCATAGAACTGTAAAACACTAGTGTAAACTATGGACTTAGCAATACTATATGAATATTGGTTCATCAATAGTAACAATGTGCCAGACCAATTTAAGAGGTTCGTAATAGGGGAAACTGCGGCAGGGGGTGGGGAGGGGAGGAAGGAGTATATGGGAACTCTCTGCACTTTCTGCTCAATTTTTCTGTGAAACTAAAACTTTTTTTTAACAAAAGAATGGATTAATTTTTTAAAATTAAGGAAAAAATATAAAACAATAAAGAAATAAGCCCAAAAAATAGTAATTCATTGACAAGACCATTAGAGTTTTCCAAGGAATATTGATAACTTATAAGGAAAAGCCTTCTGTGAGGAATACATAACTAATAGTAAGTATTTTTTCTTTTACACTTGTTTTCTTTTTTTCATTCAAAATACCAGGGTAGATTTAGTAAATACCCTATTCCTTCAACTATTCCTTTTTGACCAATCTTCGTGTTCTATTGAATTGCCTAAATCTGATGCTAACACCTCTGTCTTTTCAACTGATTTATCAGACCGCTTTAGCACATACATAGGTATGTTCTAACACTCTTTCAATAAAGCTATTTACATTCTTTCTGAATTTCCTTATTTTGGGTTCATATGATTTATTTATCTCAATCTACAGTTGTGCATCTGCTATTTATATTTTATGCTTGTCATTTTATAAATATTTAAAAGGATGCTTTCAAGATGAAAAATAGAAAAATTGACCTTGACACTTTTCTACCTTTAGGATTCCAACAAAGAAATTATAGAGAACACATATCCCATGAAATCAAACTGATGCACAAACAATCCTTATCACAACCTAGACTATTCTTTCATTGTATATGAGTTCTTATTAATATGTTCCCAAGTTTTAGGGAAGTTTAGATTTTTGATATGCTGCATCTGGTTTTGAAGCAATTAAGAGACTCATTGTTTTAAATAACAGTGAATAATTGGTATATATTTAGATGTTATCCTTCTTTTTAATAAATGTTAAATTACTTATATTGAAACAAAGTTATCCAAAAGAAAAATTTATCATTGTCTAAGATGTCTACAATTATTCAATTAAATTTTTTTTGAATAATTTCTTTTTAAACAACATATTTCTGCTTTTAAACAAGCCTAATTTGTAAGATTCTTATTTGTCAAAGAAGTTTCCTTTCTTTTCCACTAGAATATCTAAATTTATAGTATGTCTGATGGAAATATAAATCTGAATCTGAACATTGTTGAGATTATATTCAGATTAATCCTCAAAAAAGAACAGCACTTGAGAATATATAATAATGAAAGTAAATATGAAAAAATTAATATCACATTAATTTGAACAGGTATTCTCAGTCTTTCTGTGAGAGTATATTAAAGAAATTTAAAAATCCCATATTGCTATTTTTGTTTCCAGTATACTACAACTGCAAATGCAAAGATCTTAATCTTTCCTGTGCCTTCCTTTGTTGCTGGGTGAACATACAGTAAAGATTTATTAAAGAATCTAAATTAAACAGTGATGAGTCATATCTATGTCATTGGCTAAAACTTTCTTTTCAAAATTGATAAGACTTCTTTCAATTGTCAGTTCAGCTCTTCATCGGTTGATTGATTCATCTATTCATTCAATAAGCACAGACTGTACCAAGCACTCCAAAGGGCTCATGGGGACCAGGGACAGACAAGCACAGAGGCAACTGCAATAAAGCATTTGTCCTACAATGGAGAAATACGTGATGGTATTGAGACAGGGCATCTAGTAAAGCCTTCATTCCAATCAGAAAAAGTTTCTTTGAGGCATTAAAACCATCAGAATAATCTAAAGTTCATGACTCAGGCCACTTTCATTCCTCCTTCATCTTTTCTTTTCCCCTCCTAAGATGCAGCTGGCTGGTAAGGAAGTAACATTGTGTTATAATTTTAGTTCAACTAATAACTAAGTATTGTCTTTGGGAAAATAATATTTCTGTGCTTGAGGTTTGTCCTTTAAAAAACAAACAAACAAACAAAAGGTGGAGGAAACAAACCAAAACAGTTAGTTCTACTTACATTGAGTTAGTTTTCTTTTCAATTGTCAATTATCCATTTGTGGCTTTTGTCAAAGTGAAAAGAAAACTAATTTGACGTAGGTAGGAAAAATTGCTTAAAGTTTCAAAAAGTGGATCTAGACAACATGTGGTTGTTAGCTTGCTAACTGATTCCATACGACCAGTTCTTTGCTTAGCACCTCTAAGCAGAAACAATCTCAGCAAGGAGTCCGACCAAGCACAGTTATCGTTATTTTTGTTACCTCTTCTCCTATATCTTAGTGGAAGAATGGTAACAATGGTTAGCATGCTGTACACTATTATGCCCCCCTCCCGCCGTCTTATATCATATCAGTGTCAGACATGGCATCAGCCTTTGGCATGAACTCAAAACTTCATGGTCTCCCTTCCTTTCACATTGTCCAGCTCAGCATCCCACCAATCAGAACTGACATTGACTCAATTGTATAACACTTTCTATCCGTTTTATATGATAATTGTGGAACTAGGCTGACTCTCTTCACAGCTGGAATTTCTTATACATATAATCTTGAGTGTCCTGAATATAAATTAAAAGGAGTGCTATGGCTAAATTAGTGTAAAGCTGTCGGGGGTACAAAAAAGTCAACTTTTACCCACTGCTTCATTAATGGGTCAATACATTTGGTTGGGTGAATCAACAGAAAGTCACAGTTTGCGGGGCCACACAGCTTTCTGACTTATTGCAGGAACTCCTGCCTCTGAAGCCAATTATTAGAGAACTTGTTATAGCAAGTAATGTTTGAGTGTATCCTTAATGCCAGGCAGACTTCTGAAAATAAACTCAAGTTAAGTGCTTCCAATTTTCTACAGTCAACATATGTCCTAATAGATTTATATCTTATTTTATTGGCATCCAAATAACATACCCTTCCCCCACCCCGGTATTCAAGTTTAATAATCTGAGTGTATATAAAAAATTTTCAATTAGAATTTGTGAACAAGTTACATATGTTTTCTTTACAATTTTACTCCCCTTCTTTAATATGGGTCATCAAGAATAGACTATAATTGTTGGGAATTTCAGGATGATTTTTTTCATGTAAAGCCATTTTCAGAAGTTACCACTGCATCTGAATTAAGTGTGTAGTGTATTGTACTTCCCAGTCTGGTAATATGGAGAGTGATGGCCTCTACTATTCTTGCCCATATCTCCCATGAAAAGTCATATTCCTACGTCAGCACTCAATTTAGGTGTCAGCACCTCTGAGGAATCTTTACAACTCCACAAACTATTTAGACTACCTTCTCCTTTTTGTTCTCCCTGTATCTAGTACTCCGCTTTGTCTCTTGAACCCATAATTGTGGTCGCTTGAGCTTCATACTAATGGGGAAATAAAGATGTGAATTAATAGATTTAGCTCAGTCTAAAAAACTTACCTTACCATATAAGATCACCACCTCCTGAGATCTGAAGAAAACGATGCAGAGATGCTTCTAACTGGGGTGTCTCTGATGCTTAGATCTATTAGGTCATAGTAGAATATACTGGACCTAAATTTTGAGTCTGGAGTCTAATCGTTTAAGTTGGCTTACTAAGTGATACCATTTCCTAACTGCTGTCCAGAGTTTCCCAAGTTGAGGCCTAGGTCTGATTACACAGATGGTTACCAAAAATTGTTCCCATATTTCCCTACTTCAGACATGCAGCCAGGGAAGAAATGATGGAACCCGTGGTGAACAAAGTACAAAGTACGAAGCATTTGGAATTTGTGAGGGCCTTAGGTACATCAGAAAGAGAGATGAATGCATGTTATCAGTTGGGATTTAACAAATTAATTCAACCATCATCTTTCTGAAACTTTCATTCCCCATGATGCTGAAAGGCACCTATCTCATTTAGCTACATAATAGTTAACTTACTAACTAATCATAATTGTTATCTATGGATCCTCTAAAAACCACACTTCCCCTCTTTGAACTATTTCGTAATCCCCAATTCTTCTGTTGAGTCTGAACATCTTCCCTTCAAAAATTTACCTATATCTTAAGAGGTTTTTGTGTTACTTGGAGTTACCAGCATTAGTCATTTATACAAGGTATTTGATGCTCTAGAAATAATTTACATATCAGACCTTCAGAGAGCCTTTAAACACTGCAATTATCAGACCGTATTCATGATCAACTAAATCAGAATCTTCTGGGTTTAGGCTCTTGAATTACAACAACAACAACAACAACAAAACTCCAAAAGTGATTGGGACACAGCTCGTTCATAAAATAAGCATACAGCAGGCTCCCTGCCTGCAAAGAATTTATAACCTAATTTTATATTCAAAAATATAACACTCTACAAAGTAGCTTTTGATACATGTCAAATGAAGTTGCAAAAAACACATAGTGTATAAGTTAAGAAGAGGAAACGGTTACACTGGATTGGCTATAGAAGGATTTTTGAACACAGCATGACTTGAGATAGTTCTTGCCACTTGTGAAGTTTTTAAAATCTTGGAACAGAAATAACTACTTAAGCTTGAGCATATGATAAATTGAGAGCCTGGACACAGTTTAAATCATTACATTACTTCAGAGGATTCAGAGAAATTATTAAGATGGCGTTCATTAAAATTCCTATTATTGCTCTACACAGTAAAGCAAATTAAACAAAACTGATGGGATCAAAGTAATTTAAAATTCATCTTGGATTTTTTTTTGAGACCAACCATTGATCAGATTAAGTTAGGCAAAGTCATAAATACCAAATGACAGAAAAATTACACACAGTGGCAGCAATGGTGAATAGGAAAGGTAGTAAGTTTCAAAAGGAAAAAAAAAAGTCAAACCAAGAAAGCTTAGAAAAGCAAACAAAACCATAACTATCGGAGGAGAGAAGCACCTGGGGAGTAGCATAAGCCAGTGTTCCATCAGGGAGAGTACTATGCAAATTATATATGAATTCACAGTACATTATAGCAAGAAACACACTGAGCAGTGAGTGGTTTAAACAAAGGCATCATTTTACAAAGAGGATCACAAAAATTTTGCTTGTTGTAAGTCTATGGAGATTACACTTGAAATGTAGTGTTCAATGTTGGATACCTACCTCATTATCATGGAAGAAAGAAAGATCAAAGAAAGAAAACTTTTCTTGGAAATGCAGAAATGGATTGTGAAATATATCTGTCCTGGCTGAAAGAGTAATTGTACACATTCTCTAAATGGTCCTTTAATAATTCCATTAAATTTTCCTAGATATCATGACTGAATGGGCAGCACATTTTCACCCATTTAGAAGGTTTTTTTTTCAAACTTCAATTTGCAAAAGTCTTTCTAGTATAGCAAGTTTTATCAAACCATTCCAGACTCACACTGACCAGTGGCCCTTGGTGGATATATATCTTGAGTTTTAGGTTAATGCAGATCACAGAGAGTTAATGGTAGATCCAGGAACCAAGTTAAAATGTCCAATTTTTATACTTTGCCTTATGTTGAGCTTTATGCTTAACTCGAAAATTATGTTCTGTTTTTATTCACTGGAAAACTTTGAAGATTGTTTCATTACTTTAGCTAATGTCTGACTATGGGCTATAAAATATGCCTTTATGTAAGTATTTTGGTTGTTACTGATGTTAGTTTTCTACCAAGAGCCGTGAAAGAAAAGGTTTATCCAGTGTAGCTAACTACAGAAACACATTCTTTTTACTCCTTAAATCAGATTGATATAATAATATTGTATGTGGTGTCATTTCTATATCAATAAAAAAGCCACCTGCATACTGAATTTTTATTTCAGCACAGATGATGATAAAGTCTTGTAAAGACAAAAGGTAGCTATTCATGTCTAAACAAAAACATTTCCAAGAAATATGTGTTTAAAGAGAATATAAAATATAGCATTGAAACAATAAAGTTTTGAAATCAATCTTTTTTTTCGGGTTCAAAGTAAATAAGCTTCTGTGAGGTATTTATACAATGTTAATTCGCTTGTGAACTTTCTTTCTCCAACTCTCCCTTGCTTCAGTCCTACACAGTTCAACATGCACTACTTATGCTTAAGCAAAGTTATCACATGAATCACCACTTTCCCTTAATTTATAGTGTTTTGCTAGAAAGTGATCAGGGGGAGACACTGGGTTTTTTTGCTTCCCTATTCCTTGCTGTTCATCAGAGTCTAGAGTCAACTTTGTCATTTGGTAGCCAAATACTGGAACGCTTACCCTAACCCATCACACACACACACACACACACACACACACACACACACACACACACACACACCTTGCCACTTCCTCCCTTCTCTGAAAGAGATTATAGATCTTATTTTTGGTCAGCATTTTAATTTCTAAGAAGGTACCTGAACACTTTTATTAAAGATTGTAAGTCAACCTAAAGTTTAGACATTTCCCCAAGCCACTCTTACTTTCACACACTGCACTTCAGAGTGGGCTTCTTTTAGACCCTCCTATGCACCAGGCACTCTCTCCTACCAGTCTTCACAAGTGCTGTTCCCACTGCCAAAACACACCCCCCTGCACATACTCTCTCCTCCCACACCTCTCAAAACAAAGAAAGAAATATAAACAGCCCAATTCTTTTTCTTCATTCAGGTCTCAGTATAAACGTCACTTCCCCAGAGAGGCCTTTCCTGATCATGTACTTTTGTTACTCCCTTGTGCTGATTGCTCCATGACACTCTGTAGTTTGCTGATTGCAGCTCTAATCACAAGTTATTGCAATTACTTTTCCCCCGTTTTACCATTTGCTAGACTGGAGAACCCCGAGAGCAAGGAAAAATATCCCTGACACATAATTAAGATTCAATATATATTTGGTAATTTGAAGGCAGAGAGGGTACAATAGCGGTCTATATTATATATCTCTTCTAAATGATAACCTTATTTTTGAGGGAATTATGTAGACTCATTTCCTATTTCAAAGCACATATGTTAAACACATCTTTTGTCTGCTTATGCATATTCTGACTTCCTCTGCAGAAGATTTAAAGTGGTTTATCATCTCTACAGCAGGCATCATGCTAGGTGCTGGGTTGTCCACCTCATTATATGGTTTCTTCAATGTGGACTAAAAGGGATGATGGTCTAGATGTTTACTTTATGACACTTTTTTCTTTTTTCTCTTCCTAAATTTAGCATTTCCATGATCATTGCACTCCATGACCATAAAATCCATTATAAAAATATACCATCTACTGGTACCACCCCCTCCACTAATATACCATGCCCTCTACCAATAAAAATATACCATCAATAGGGAAAATGTTGAATAATGAATCAATAAAATAAAGAATTGTAACTTATGCTTCATATAAATGAGAATAAAAGATTAATTTTTTAAATGCTACATAAAATACAAAAATCATAATCACAAAAAAACAAAGAAATAAAAAATAAAAGAGCATACACAAGCCATTTTAGGAAAACCTTGAACCCAGACATATAAGTGGAATATGGAATAAATTTTTGCCTTGAGGAATTTGCCAAAAACCCAAATTTGGTATTAAGTTCCAAAGAATCAGAGGGTGGCCCAGGGCTCTCACAGACTGGGGATTCTTAGAGGGAATCTTTGATATATTAAGCTGGAACTCCCTCCAAAATATGACTTCAGATTAAGGATTGACTAGAAGTAAATCTGTCATCCTTTACTCCAGACCAACGGAATTGTGGGACAGGCTGCTTTGGCACTGAGCAAAGCAGGAAAAATTAAAAAGAAAGTAAAATAAGGTCCCTGAGAAATCATGGCCATAAATATGCACACTATGGATATGCCCCCTGGATACGCAGAGCCTGGTGGGTTAGAGAACTTCAGTTGAACTTAGTCTGAGGTTGTTCCCAATTGGTAATGCTTTTCCAGTCTTCAGAAGCAAATGCAAAGCCCCTGGAGGAGAGTCTGGTCGTCTTAGGCCGTGGAAACCTCTATAGATAACAAGGACAATGGCCAGCAAACAATCAAAATTAATCACACATGCAAGAAAGCATGGCAACATGAGCTGAAAAACAAACATCAGAAGTATATCCCTACTGACTTCAGCTAGTGGAATTTTCAAATAGTTTACAAAACAGCTGAACTTGCTTATCATATGTAAAAGAAAAAAGAGACTCAGTTTTCCCATCCAGAAAATAGGGAAAACTGAGTCCCAGCATGGTTAATTGGCTTGCTTGAAATCATACAGTTAGTGAAATCTCCCATCACACAGCATTTTCTCTTGTGGCAGATTATTAAAGAAAAAAAAGGAGAGCTAGAATTCTTGAGTCACATCACCCTGTTCCCCCTATTGCATCACTTCTCTCTCCTCTCTTTCATGCTTGTTATCTTTGCAAATATTCTGTGCACCAAATATTTTCCTCATTTAAACATTTAAAAAAATCTTGTAATGTCAATCCATTGTAATCTGTAGAAAGAGGCATTTATATTAATCTGGATATAAAAGAGCAGTCCTAAATTATATATATGTTCCTTTAAGCTGGCATGGTGACTGAGGTAGGAGAACAATGGTTGCACAAATCAAAGGTGAATCTAGCTCCCCAAACCACGTCTTGATTTTGGAGAACTTTATCCTATTCATCAAAACTCTGAGACTGCCTCTGTACTGGTGCAGGGTTGTAATAATCAGAAAATTTATTGAGAGTCATGTTTGTTGGCCTGCTTTCTACATAGGAAAGAGTGTGGGAGACCAAATATATGACTGAATATCTCAGATAAAGGAAAAAGAAATATTTCACATCACTCAACTTGCAGAAGCAAAAGTATGGTTAAGCTTAGAACTTAAAGTAGAACTAAAGAACCAGGACAAAGGTTAAAAATCTTTCATTAAAAACCAAAAAAACCATGATGGTCTTAAGGCAGCATTTCAAGATGGCTTCATCCTGTGTCTGGCACTTTGGCTAAGATGGCTGGACTAGCTGGGGACTGGCCAGATGGTCTCTCTAGCAAGGTAGCTGGACTTCTTGACATGGTGGCTCAAGACTCTAATAAAGCAAAGTCTGCCAATTCTTAAAAGCTAGCCTAGACTAGACTAGACTAGCATCACTTCTGCCACATTATGTGGAACAAAGCAATTCACAATGTCAACCTAGATTCAAGGGGAGGGGAAATAAACTCCATCTCTTGATGGAAAGAAAGCTAAATAAAGAGAAAAATAAATAAAATGAGAACAATGAATTATATCAGAAAAAAAGACGACAATGATAAATATATCTCTGGAGAATAGGAAACTCTAAACAGGGAAAAGCAGATTTCAACACAAAGAAAACTCAATAATTAAAAAATAAGAAAAAATCAGAAATTTATCATTTCATCCTTTCCAAAATATTTTCATTTAATAAAAATTTGGTTAACAATTTTACTATGTTATATATTTGAATTTTTAGAGACCTAAGCAAATTATTAAAAAACACCTTTGCAAAGTTTAACTCTCCTCTTTACCAAATGCTAGCCATTATTCCTGAAACTTCTTTATTTCAGATTCCTGATATTTCAGACTACCGGGAAGTAACTATATTTATTTTGCTCCTAGTAATTCTCAAATACACATGGACTTAGAGCTCAACAAAAAATATGGTTAGCACTGGACACCTGTTATTCCCTGATTCTTTTCTGAAACAAAATTATTAGAAGTCCTTGCTATGATGATGGTGTATTTTGTGCACTTTTTGGAATAAATAATGTACAGGAATCATTCAAATGCATATTCAGAGGGAAGCCATCTGGCTTCATGTGAATTTATGAATATTTTAGCTTGCTCAGCTAGTCAAAAGTAAAATCTGGCACTTGAGATTATGATGTAGATTTGTGACATATATTATAAAAAAATTTGCTTCTATAAATCAATGATTGACACATCTACTAAAGCATAGTTTCTTTCTTTTATCATGGATTGAGTCCACTTAAACTATGTCCAATATTGTATGCTTATTTTGAAAGTCATCATAATTCACCTTGAATTAGAATATGCAATGTTTTATTAAAATAGTTGCATAGAGAAAGAATCTCGACATTGGGTTGAACTTTATAGGTTAGTGTAGTGGACACTGTGATGTGGCACCCTAATCCTTCTTCAATGAAGGGCTCATTACCTCAGCTACTGGGAGTACTGTCAATAGATAACTTTCAGTTGTCAGCCCCATTCATGGATTGCCTCAGCCCCAGAGAGCTGTCTTGCCCAACATACTCCTTCCCAAGGTGCCCATATCCAATGATGATTGACATGCAGCATAAACTGTGGCCCCTCAGGTCTAACTTAGGACCTAAAGTGTCATTTTAGCACCAGAACACCTCCTGGGATTAGCCAATCCAGACTGTCATTGGGCCTGCATCACAGCTTGACTTCTCCCTTCTGCTCAATCCTACTTCTGTCCTCTTCCTAGCACAATTATTAGTCCCAAGGGCACTCCTTAAGAAATATACTGCACTCCAAACTCCATCTCAGATCCTGTTTTCCAGGAAACTCAGTCAGCAACCATTATTTAATCCTACCTCTTACATAAAACAAGAACTTGGGAAAACTTCTGGTAAATTGTCTTTCAGTCACTTTGCTTAAACACTTGTGATATTAAAAAGTTTATTATCTCATAAGGCAACCCACTCTATTACGGGACAAAGGTATTTCTAATATTGTACAAACATTTTCTTCCTTGGAACATGCAGAACAATATAAAACCGATTTCATCACCCTACTGATTTAATTATTAATGAATTAAGTGACATTTTGATGCAAGCTCAGAATTTATAGAATTATATTTTTAACATTTTTGAGAATTATACTTTGATAATTAGAAATATAGATTTGAGAGTTGATAGCACATAGCTGATATGAGAATGGCTGATATCCCAAAGGACTGAATGTGGATAGAGAAACCTAAACGCCAAGGACCTGTGACCTTCCAGTGATATGAGGTAAGAATGATGATGAAGAACGAGTAAGGAGACTTAAAAATGGTGACGAATGAGTTAGGAAAAGAACCAGTAATTTGGGGTTTCTTGAAGCCAAATGAAGAAGGCATGTCAAAGAAGGAATGATCAACTGAGACAAATGCTGCTGAAGGGGAGTGAAGATGAGAACTAGAAAGAGTACTGGATTTATCAAAATAGAGAGGATTGGGAATCCTCAGAAGAACAAGTTCAGTGGAGTGAGGGTAACAGGTAAAAACTGATTGAAATGGGTTGGAGTGAATGGAAGAAAAGGCATTAGAGGATGGAAGCGCAGACAATTTATTCTAGGAACTTTAGTGCAAAGGAAGCAGAGAAATGAAGTAATAGCTGAAGGATATGGAGTCAGGAAAGAATATTTTTAATTAGAAAAATAACATATTTGTGTACTGATGAGAATGATCCAGTAGAGAGGGAAAACTGCTGATACACGAGGGAGAAGAGAGAATTGCTGGAACGGTGTCCTTGTTCATAAAAATGTAAAGTTACAAAGAAATCACCACATTTCAATGGCCTTATTGCTAAATGATGGTGTTTAGAAAACTTGAAACATATGCTCATTTGAGGGGGTAACCTCAGGAATAATACAATGGATTCCTAGGACCAACCCATTTCAGAAACTGTAGCTTCTCTGGCATTACTAGAATATCGCAGCAAAAACAGAGACAAGATTACAGAGCCTTATGGCACATTCTGACATCAGGAGAGTAGGCAAAAAGATGCTTTAAGCTCAGTTAATAAGAGTAAGCTCTCTTAGTTTTTATGGATGAAAACTGTCTTCATATGATACTATTCATAGTGTCCTTTAAGTGCAGCCTCAGCCCATAATCACAGGAATTGTCATCCAATAATGCGCAGCAGAGGCTATCACTTAGAAAAGGGATGTAGTAATGATATGTGGCCAGTCAGTCACTAAGAACAGGAACACTTTTTGGTTGTACTAGTTTCCCTTATGCCCAACTTTCAAAGTTAAAGAAAGCATCTGTATCACAGGGGGAAACTTCTTTTTGTATCTGTAAAGCCTTCTAGTGAAAGTGGATCTTGGTAATGAAAGGCCATTAGATTCTAAGTATCCTAGTGTGTCTGGGTATGGGAAGATCAGCCTAGTGTTTGGAATATCGTCTGGAGAGAGCAATCCTGGGCAACCTATTAGAATGAGAAGGATTCAAGTTCCCATAGATAATCTAGGGGACTTGTATATATATATATATATAATGAGGGACAAGAGATTGGTTGGAAGAGAGAGAGTTGTCAAAGAAAATCTTAAATTCAATAAAACAGCCAGTGAAGAAATTCTTGGTGATGAGGATGCCAAAGGACTTCTAAGAACAAGAACAGGTATTATTCAATTTAGTGTTTTCATTGCTTTGATATATATTCTTCTCATTCCTCCCACCTCCCTCCATAGCTGCAATTATTCAGAGGAATTTGCTACACACACAATTTGTGTGAGAAGGGCTTTTTTTTTTTTTTTTCCTGGAGGGCATGGGGTGAAGCAGTAAGTGTGGGAAAGAGGAAAAGTCTGAGACTCAAATAAATCACATAGTGAAAAATAGGCAATTATGGGGCTGGCCTCGTGGCATCGTGGTTAAGTTTGGCATGGTCCACCTCAGCGGCCCAGGTTTGCTGGTTTGGATCCCAGGCGCAGACCTGCACCATTCATCAAGCCATGCTGTGGCATCATCCCACATACAAAATAGAGGAAGATGGGCACAGATGTTAGCTCAGGGCCACTCTTCCTCAAGTAAAAAGAGGTAGATTGGCAACAGATGCTAGATCAGGGCCAATCTTCCTCACCAAAAAATAAATAAATAAATAAATAAAAAATGTAGGCAGCTAACTCATAGAATTGTGAGAAAATCACATGCAAGCCCAAACAGAACTAAATCACCAGAAATGGAAGCTTAAAACCAAAGTTGATTGTGAAAATATATGCTCTCCAGGAATTCATAGATATTTGGGAGAAGTTTTGGACAGCTTACAATGGAGGTTGGGTTAATGTTGCCTATATGTAAAAGAGAAGCAAAATTCCAGCTGACATTTATTACTTATAAATCTGGAAAAGGTAAAAAACAATGTGTGGGGTGAAGAGATTGCAGAATATCACCAAGCAAAATTTCACAAAAAAAGAAGAGTTAGAATGTTAGAAAGTAGTATGAATTGTCATCCTAAAAGGCAGTCTTCAGGTGAGCAAAATGAGATATAAACACAGATCAAATAAGTGAAGCAAGGTTGACATGGTCACAGTATTCCTTTTCCTGTCTATGCCCAATATAACTCAATGTCAATCTCTTAAAATATCTTTCTTTTGCATTTTCTCTGCAACTTTGCCTTCGTGCACAATTATAAAAATCAGATGACAGTTTATTACTGCACATAAAAGGGTGTTTTATATTGCATTAGCCTAGTTCACAGTGGATGGTAGCTTGCCTAAGGATTGAGAGAAGTGGATGGATTTTGGTTATGTTTTCAATGTGTAGACTGCATTTACTGAAGAATAGGATGAAAAGGATGAGGGAAAGTATGTGAGGAGTCATGGATGACTTCTAGGTTTTTGCCTTGAGCAGTTTGGTGGATAACTGTGATATTTATCTAGATGGAAAAGATCATCATGATTGATAGTGGGAAGATAAGAGCTCTCTAAATAGAGGATGCTTATTGGATTTTTTTTTCAGTGAGGGAGAGATATGAAGCAGGCAGGTACACACAAACCTAGAATTCATTGTTAAATATATTATAATGGCTAGTAGGGACCGCTTCAAAACCATTGTAAATGAAACACATAAAATAGACTGTATGCTGATGAAATAACATGGCTAAAAGTAGTTTTGTTTTGGTTGTTGCTTATTTCTTATTTTCATGTTTTAGGAAATTATAGCATGTTTGTAGTCTGGAGATATGGAGATAGACTGCAATACAAGAAACTTGGGCAATTTTGCAAATTGCTCCTTCTCTACTGAACTCATGGCAAATATTTCTTTTGTATTTAAACATCAGCAGTTGCAACAAGTAGAACAGAATTTCTCTAAAACTCTTAACTTTCTTCCTTCCTTCTCATAGGCTAGCTTCCGAAGACAGCTTTTGATTTGACTGGATAATGGTTAATTAGAAACTCTATTAACCTTAACCAATTATAATCAGTGATGATCTTTCTTATTAAATTTCATTAAAAATTGATCACAGTGATATATAAGTAGTGAATTTTACAAGTTAATTTATGACCTTGTCAGTGTGCCTGTACATTTAAAATCTGCACTTGAACCACTTGTTATGATCATAATTATTGCTTTGTGTAGTAAAAGTTTTCTAGTTCTAGATTTTATTAAAAAGGTTTGAAACTTCTCCAAAGAACAGCATATTGGTGGATATAATTTGCTTTCTCAAACCCCAAGGCTAAAAATAATAGGAAAGAAACCAATCATGTAAAACTTCATTGAGTACTGCAACATTTCTCAATCTGCAAATGAAATGAACAGTTACTTGAATTCCAGAGTTTTGTTTTAAAAGATTTTTGCCTCAAGATGTAAATGCTTTAATTCTTTTCTGGGCAATGTGATACTCTCCTACAATGAAGTGGTAAATGAAAACTAATTTGAACCATCTGACTGTTCCGCAGAGAGAAAAGAGTGGATACTAGTGAAGAAAAGAAATTTACAAAATCATTCACACTACTTAACCACAAAGTGTTGGTTGTAGCAAAGATTTTAACAGCCTTTAAGGAGGCTGGAGATTCAACAAGCAGATCGGTAACACACCATAAAACAATGCCCAAAGAATATAGACATTAGAGTTTAGATTGTTTCAGTGATGCACTGAGGCACAATTGAAGGAATATAATTCTGGCACAGAGAACTAGGAAATGGCAGTAGCAGACGGATTACACCAGTCTGCAGCAATCAGAGATGAATTGCTCTGTTTGAATGTTGAATTTTATACTTTGGAAGGCTACTAGATTCCTGTAGCAGGAGGCTTCAAAATATAGACTATTTGTCCAACTAGCCCAGAAGGAAACATTAAGTCTGTTAGTGTCAATAATTTACTTGCATGGGCAATAATCCCCTTGGGATGAACATCTTTAGACACAAATGTCAATAACCAAGCTACTTTACAGGTGGATAAAAATACTAATTCACAGGCATCTTCTTACTTCACCTCCTGTTCTTACAAATATCAATGTGGTAGGGAATCAACAGCTTTAATTATCCCTTTATTCCAATTTTTAACTTGACCCCGGATCATAGTCTACTAGACTATAGCCAAACTGGCAAGTTTGAATGATGTGACAAGTTCGGTTTGCTGTGGCTCATGTAGATAGCAGAGACTGGTATAATTTGCCCCTCATAAAAACAAAAAACAAACAACAACAAAAAACTAATTAGAAATTTCTGTGAATATAGACAAATGGGAGCATGAAGAACACTAGTTATGTTATACGGAGCTTAGCACACTGGTATTGGAGGGAAGGAGAACGTGCAGTAACCTCTGACAAAGTTCAATACAAGCAATATTAATAGTATAATTTCACTAAATATAAACAAAAGTTGTATTCCTCAACCTCATTAGAAATTGGCTTTGTCTAAACAAAACTTTAGAGGCACAAAAGATTTAAGTTAAACTAATCAGCTAATGGTTGTTTCAATTATTTCTCTTGCAGTAAGTGAATTAAAGAACGTATCCTTCAAGTAAATTTAAAAGGTCTCTGTTTTTAATAAAAACGATTTAGTTCTTGACATAAAGACTTGTGTTTTATTTAGCTAAATGAGAACTAAATGCTGGGCCTCCAAGTTGCTTAAGTCCAGAGGACATCACGGTGTACGTGAACAGCATCCCTGATTTTGTGTAGTACACAAATTATCAGCTGTATGTGTCAGCCATATGTACATTTTGCAGCAGGCAGTGTTGATTTTGGCTCTGTGCTGAATTTGGTAATCTTTATGTAACATGGGAAGTATTGCTTAGCCTCAGAAAATTAATCGATCACCACAGGTTGTGGGATTTAATTCTGGATTCACACCATCAAGTTTTTGTGACTTTCAGCATATTACGTGAGTTTTTGAAGCTTTATTTCAACTTAGTATACATTGATACACACTCTTTATTTCTGTTTTGCTTAGCATGGAGAATAAATGCCTAAGGAGATTGATATCAAATGTTGGAATTTTTCCCATGCTCTGCTTGGTCATTGTTAATTATTAACCCATCATAAGTTTATGGAATACACTTAGTTGCAAATAATAGCAGTCCTTCACAAACTGTGAGAGTATATGACTTAAGGGCTGTGATTTTATAAAATAAAAATGATATATCAAGAGGAAATGTCCAATTTCTTACTTATACGTGCATGTGACTATCACTTCAGCTGACTTAGGTACACTGTTGGTGGGACACGTATGGTACTATGCACCAAGCAATGCATTTCAAGGCAAGAGACACTGTCAAATTCTTTGGAACAGATAATGTTTCAAAGCAACCAGAATCCACACATTGAGCAAGAGTATGATGAAAATGGTGGCTGCCAATTTGTCAGAAACTTCTCAGCGACTCTGAGTAGAAGCCACCTATCTTCTAGAGACTTGTGATTAAACTGAGGTAAAAATGAAACTGAATTTTGTCAAATAGCAAAGCATCAGCATCAAAACTTGCAGAACAGGTTTCTGGTGTCCACAGCTTGGAGGAAAATCCAGCCAGTGGTGTGATGGGGGCACTCTTAGGAAATGCAGATACCAATACCTTCGATAGCACATAGATGGTACTGGACAGAAATACACGGATATCAACAACTTTTGAGTTGAAAAGTGCTTCAGAAGAGTTTGATTCTGAATGTGAAGTTTTAGAAAAGTCTTAACTATACCTCAACATTTCACTTTTTTGTTCCTTTATATGTATATGAGAGAGGGTTAAACGATGTAAATCTCTACTTAAGTGCATTTAAAAGAGATCTCCAATAAGCAAATATAAAAACTTCAAGTAACAAAGAAAGCATTGTATCATATTTTATTGGTAGTTTTCTTTTTTAGTGGAACATAAAATAATGATGATTCTTAATAACTGATTGCACTTTAGCTTATGTGAAACACAGTATTGAACATTTAATGAATGACAAACACATAACATCCTCTGAAAGGTCTGCAAGTAAATCAGTAAATGCTAAACAACAGCTACCATGTATCTCTATTTTCTCCTTGGGAAGAACCTTGAAAGAAAGAAAAAAACACACACAAATATCATAATTGAGGGTTGCAGACAAGTTTCTTCTTGTTTACCAAACAATTACGTTCATATTGTCATGTCAATATGTAAATAAAAGTGGCAAAGACCAGTTCTTATTTCAATTTATTCATGTTAAAACACAAAACTCTGACATACCTTTTCTCTAATTGTTATTAGACTTGGACATGAAGACATTTCACATGCTTATACCAAAATATGAACACATAACTTGGGATTCCAGCCAATTTTTATTTTCTTAAAGCTGTTTATCATCTGTATATTTTCTCAGTCTTTCTAATCTTCTGGCTTCTTCCTGCTGTCTATCTTTTGGCCACATATTGCTTCTCAGCATCATCACCAGGGCATGGACAGAAAATAAGAAATGGAAAGTAAAATCAGTCCATTTGGTAATTTAACAGTTCTGTTAAAGGGATTAATAAGAGAGGATGAGAGTAATGTCCAAAATGAACTTACATGATTACGAATGAACCCCAATTATTCTAACATCTTCCCCACATAGATACTTGAGTTTTGTGTGTGCATGTTTTCCTGTGGATGGAACTTTAGGGAAAAGCCTTAAGATATGCAAACATGTTCAAGTTTATAAGGATAAAATAACACATACACGCTTGTTGTTTCATTTTGATAAGATCAATAAATAAGATAAATTTTTATCATCAATTTCAGAGCTGTTTGTATCCAGTTATTTAACAATTAAGATAATCACAATATTTTAAGAATTGATTTAATCTGAATTTGTAAGCTATGGATCTGTCTCCAAAAAAGTATTTCTACAGTGCTCTAAAGATCCTCTAGTATGCCATCTTTATTAGTTCATCAGAATAGGACTACGACGTTTGTGGAGAGAACTGCCAATAACTTAAGAGCTTTACTGGAACCAAGCCCAAAAGAAGATGGAAAAACTCTCAAGGTATGTTTAGAAAATTACCTTTAAAACTACTATAGTATTACGTGAAGAAAACAATGCTCCCCTAATCCATCTTTATTAAAAGGAAAATTAAAATTGGTGATAAACACCCCACAAAATCCATTTGCTGAACTTAGACTTGAAATATTCATTCTTTCATGAAAAATAACTTATCTGTATTTTTGTTATTAATATTATGCTACAGCAATTATGTTAATCTAATTTTCATTAATTCATTTCAATGAAACAAACAAATGTCTACACAAAACTCCTATATTTGCAATTTTGCTCAATCAAGAAAGGCAAAGTATACAACATTTAAGATGTCTCTAAATAAGACTGTTTTCTATTCAAAGTAATTTCTAGAAAAATTTGCTCCCTATAAGTTATCATGTCTTCTACATCTTTGTAGACAAGCATTTCTTCAATGGACAACAGCTTATAGTTATTCAGGCTGAATGATGACTTGTTCTGCACAGCATTTAACATCTTCAGGGATGTTGTAACTGAATCACTTAAAGAAGAACAAACTGGGAAAATACGAGCATTCCACAAACTCAAAGATGTCTTGTTTCCAGAGAACAGTTCCTTTGTAACTTTCAGATTCCAAATATCTAAGCATGACAGGAAACAGACTCCAAAGAATTGAAGTAACTTTATATCTGACATTGTTTTAACATTCTTTTTCAAGTTGTCTTGCACTCCAAATGCCATAGTTGAATACTTTAAGTGTCCATTTATCTTCAAGCTTAAGGAACACACAAAAGAATATGCAGGCAAGACAGCTGTTGTTGTGATATAAGAACCACTAACAATGCAGCTTTCCCCAACTGAAACATCAGGCCCCAATCTGGAATACTCCACAATTGAGCCAGGTGCTACAGAACATCTTGCATCCAGGATACTTTGAATGATACAGGATGTGTTACCAGGGCATTCTGGTATGGCTGGAAATATGCTAAAGGCTATGGACTGTAGGCCAAGCTCTGACTTCAAACTGCTATCTGAAGTAAAATGAAACAAATACTCTTCAGTTGTTCCAATGTGATAAAATTTGGAGTTATTAAGAACAACAACATTTAGCGATGTTCCTTTAAGAAGATGAAATATTCTCTGCCTCATGTCTATCAACTCTGACTCTTCTTTAGTGACATTTGATGTGTTTCTGGTATACTCCACAGTTGCTCCAGGTCCCAAAGCCTGCAGAAAGTCTCCATAGGCATCTATTTCACAGTTCAGTGTGCCTATTTCTTCATAAAAAGCAAGTAACTTTTTCGCTGATTTATGATCCATGTAAAATAGGCTGTCTGTGTAGACATACTCAGGGTCTAATTTAAGAGAGAGAGAATCACCCCTTGCAAAGTCCTGTTGAGAAAAATTTCCAAGTCTACACACAGCACCAAACTGATGCATCTTTTCTACGCTGGGCTTATGAAGGAAACGATGGCAACATCTGTATTCAAGGTCTCTATATTCCACATAATTACAAGGTTCTAAAACAAAAACTCCATGTGTAGTACCTACAGTCAAACTAGAAGGATGAGCTAAAGCAGTAAAGCCAGGTTCATCAAACCTAATAAACTCAGATTCTCCAGCACTATAAAGTTCAATATCATCTGCACAGGTAACCAGAATCCCAGGATTCATATGTGAGGGGAAATCAACGTACATGGCGAGTTTTAATTCTAACATCTGATAAATGGGGTTACCAAAAGGTAAGGCAGTGAAAATTTTCCCCAGAGCACTTGCATTTGGAAGGCGTTGACTGTAGCCACCTATGAAATTAAACAAAATAACTGTTTTAAAATGTTTGTAAGATTGTTTACAAGATTTAAAAAACCCAGGGGCATCACTTATAACTCAAAATGTCTGCAAAGATATTTAATATATATAGTGCATTACTGTAACTCAGGAAAGAAAAGTAAATTCCAAAGTACAAATTCAAAGAGCAATTCTCCTCTAGCCATTTCATATAATGCAGTTTTAAAGATTCTAATTTAGAAAAGAATTCCAACATACTTCAGAGCCTGTGAATTGTTCTGAATCAACTACGTAACTAGCAAGAAGGACCATGGGGTAAAACATGATCTCATATCTACATTTTAAACAATAAATTTCAACCATGTTTAAACTCCTCCATTAAGAATCCACTTCACAGGGGAAAAAAAAGTCACAAATAACTAATATAACAATTCCAAAATTATCTATTAAACAGTAATTTCCAGATGTAGTATCTTTCCTCAAATTATTACATGCATTTAAAGGAAGTAAAGATGCATTTATTTAAAAGTATTTTAAAATTTATACTTGTTTTTAATTTAAACAGGATTTTTCCCTCTAAGATAAGCCTTATGACTTCTTAATTCTGTGAAAAGTGTGTTCTCTTAAATACACTAAATAGCTTGCATCATTTTTATGTAACTAATTATAGTGAGAGGTAGCATTACATAGTAGAAAGAGTCAGACAAAAATGGGTTCAAACTCTGGTTCACCACTTTTTAGTTGTTTATCTTTGGATTTACTCCAAATCAGCAAATGTAGACATACTTTGCTTTATCATGTTTTATAAGATCAATTATACATGTAAAGCACTTGGCACATAGTACACCGTCCAACAAATGAAAGCTAATGCTTACTTTCTACTTTTTCCTTTTCCAAAGACTAGACAATAGTAAAGTTTAGCATTATAAGTACTTATTTCTAACTACGTATTTTCTGGTGTCTAATTTAATTTATACTAAATTGGTCGTAATACTACTACTTGTTCTGGAATAAAACTATAAATTTGAATTTTTTTACTTTTTTAGTCTTAAAATCAAAATTTGTATGTTTTACTTGGTATCACCTTCATAAGGAATCACTGTTCTGCAGAAGAATCATAAGAAATGGAAAGTGCCTTGGAAGCCATGTAGATGAGTGGTTCTAACACGACCTGTCCTGGACTGCTACCAGTCCGTGACGAAGTTTGCATCAGCCCCCAGTATACAGAGAAAACTAACAGACGTTTTCATACAACCAAAATTTTCATACAACTAAATTTATCCAATTTAGAAAACTATCCTTTATTCTGAGATTATTTCTTACTTTTCTGCTTTAAAGTGTCCTCTTTTTTGTGGGATTTTCCGTCTTACACACTTGCTTGTCAACTCTGTGTTTTGTTACCACTTTTTTTGTTTGTTTGTTTTTAAACTCTTTTAAGGATTGTAGACTTTGACCACCAATACTCAGATAAAAATGCATGATAGAAGGTTTTGGCAAAAGTCTAGTAAACACAGTATTAAACCAGCTTCTCCCCTTTAGAAGAGAAGTAAGAATCCCTTCTAAAGCATTACTGAGAAATGTTCATATTTTGATCAGCTCTGTTTAGGAATATAATTTTCTATATACATATCAAAAACAATATCCATGAAAAGTTGATGATGTATGTGATCTACAATTTTAAGGATAGATTTTGTGAAAAACATTATGCTGCTTACAACCTAAAATTACCAACAAAAGCATGAAATATTTGTTTTCAAAGCAGAATAACTTCAAAGACAAAAAAAAAAAAAAAAAAAAAGAAAGGAAAGTATTTGCAAGGGACAAAAAAGTCCCTAAGATATCAAAGGTAAAATACTGAAAATAAAATGTAAATTAGTAAAGTAGAACTTTACCAGAGTGAATTAATAGGACGGTAAAAGAATTCCATTTATCTCCATACAGCTTTTCCAAACATCGAAGGGCACAAAGCGTCGATCCTCCATTTCCTTAAAAATAAGGTTAAAAAATAAAATTTATTTCATAGAAACCTACTAAAACTTTGTAATTATGGTAAATTTAGGTCTTATAACTGAGGATAGGGCTTTTGGCTACAATTAACTAGGCAGAGAGCGAAAGTATGGGCAAAAGAATCAAATTAAATACACATTTTATAGCAATTAAATAAACAAACTAGTAATGAAACCCAGACATCAGCCGTCTGTAATAAACAATGAGCTAATCATCTTCTGAAGTAGTACTAAAAAAACAGAAGAAATGATAAATTAGGCAATCTGTTAAACTAGAAGACTGTAAGTAAACACATTCACTTGAGTTACAAATTGCAAAAACCATTTAAAAATTTCTCCTGTGATATAATCAAATACGCAAATTAGATTTCCTTTCTAATAACTTTTTAAAACCTGGTTTCCGAAAAACCATCTTCAGTGTAACAACCACTTACTAGTTACCATGGGCAAGTTATTTAACTTTCTGTGCCTCAGATTCTCTTCTATATATTAATGACAATAATTAAAATACTGACTGCATAGCTATGAGGAATAAAACAACATTGGCTAATTAGAACAATGCCAATGTCAGATATATATACCCTATCTCTGGTATCAAGGGGCTTCAGCTTTAAATATCACATGGAAAACGGCCCCAAGAAAAACAGCATGTATTTTTATTGTAACGGAAGGTCAAAAGGCAAAGTGGACCTAAACTAAAACTTTAAAGTACATATCTATGACACTTAATCCTTTAGACTGTGCTCTTTTGTATTCTGCATTGTGGTCCCAAGAAGCCAAGTATATATTTTTTTCTTGATTTGCTTTCTTCATGTAAATTTCTGAAGAAACTATGCTGTGAGGAGGGATCTTAAGAGCCCTACAGATAAGGTCCAAAGAATAGTCACTATCTGAGTAAATTTTATTAAAACTAATAAAATCCTCTTTTAAATAACATAATATTTTTCCTGGTAAGTCACAATGTGCAAGAACAGTTACTATGCCTTTTATCTTTCTGAAATAACAGTGAATTTACATTAAAATTTTAAAGTTTGTAAAGACTATGGATGAAAAAATACACAGCTTATAAACTGTAAGCCACAGGAAACTTTTCTTCAATGATTATTCTGCCCAGAACCTACGATATAAATCTAACCATAAATGCGTACCAATTTTGACTCCAGCAGGATCAACAAAAACATGATATTGAACTCCAAGGGGTAACTCCTTTTTTTTCAGCTTTTCTGACAGCTGTTGCTTATAAGCAAGTTCCTGTTTTTCATCAGCTGCTGTTATTGCAACAATGTCCCAGAATTCTCCAGTTGCCACAGGTTTGCCTATGTGGAAAAAGCAAGGAAATGATAAATATCATAATTCTCTAGCTGTTACAGGTTTACCTATTGGAAAGAAGAAAAAAAGAGGCAATATTATCATCTTCATAAATGTATCTTCTGCTGTCGAGATTAGAGAATGAATAGTGGCCAATTAGTATGATTCAAAGTAGTTCTAATGAGGATTGTTCACAAATTCTATTTTTTTTCTCTTTTAGATTACTTGCTTCTTTTACAGTCTACAGTTTCATTTATTTAGATATTCTGAAAGACATAATGTTTCTTGATTAAGAGAAGTACTTTAGACTTGCCAAAGATTATTACCTCAATTCTTAAATAAGTAGAAAAAGGAACAAATAAATGAATCTTCAGCTTTGAAAATCAATTTTCATGTGTTAGGACCACTTAGTGTTTCTTGGCTAAGAAAGATTCAAAGCAAGGATCCACTCCTACAATGTTGCTGTTTATAAATGTGGGTACTTTACTTTTTATTACGTTAACATGAGCCCTGAAAATTTACAAAGGCTATTGGAGTATGGCATAAAATTCTGGATAACAGAAAAGTTCCCAACTCCCTGATGAACTCATGAAAAGACAGACTGAACTTTTGGCAGACAGTTGGAAGCCCTATTTTAATGATAAACAAGATGAATAAGGGCTTTAATTGGTTAACAAAACAGGACGTGTCAACTAGAATTTAATAGTTCTAAACATTTTACTGTCATTCATGTATTATTTCCTGTACTTTTAAAGCAGTAACTTGATCAAAAATATAACGAATTAGATAATTCTATAGGAAATGACAAGTGGTATAGCCTTTAAAAAAAAAACATTTTGACACAATTTTTCCCCTTTTAATTTTCAACCCCTAATTCTTCCATGTTTTGATTTGATTTTTACTCAGTAAGCGTTCATATTATGGAACAGTTGGTGAAGTACGTAGGGGGGTGCGAGAAGGCTAAAATCAGATTTGTAAGGGCCAAAACACTATGCTTCAGATCTTTCAGATTTATTTAAAATAACTTTTGTTAATGAGCTCACTAAATGCATAATCGTGTTTACAGCTTCCCAGTCAGGTTAATAATTTTTTTCTTCTCCTTCCTTAACTCATTATGATATAAGTATTGCCAGGAATCAAGTTAAAGAAAGAAAGAAACAAGCATAATGTAAAGAAAGGACAGTGACAGAACAAGAAACTCTGGAGGAATTATTAGTTAGTGTCCTGGGCCCGCAGGTGAGAGCAGACAGGAAGTGCGAGTCCAGCAAATTTCCTGGGACGTAAAGCACCCTCCCTGCCCACTGCCGGAGAGAGCTGGGGCTCCTCTTTTGGTACCTCTCAGCTCTGAAAACCTCTGCAACTTTCGCTGGGTGGCTTCTCGCAGAGATACGCCAGGCGTGGCACTTGCAGCAGCCATAGCCCCACCTCTCCAAGGACGGCTGAGAACTTCCGGGTATCCCACCGCCCAGCTCAGCGCGCATGCGCCCTGGAATGTAACCCATCCCTTGGTCCGGTTTCGCCTGTGTCCCGCCCCCTACGTGCGTCACGCACGCAGCCACGCCCCCAAGCTCTTCGGTCCGCCCGGGGAAAGGCATGATGGGGTGAGCCCGGAGGCTTGCCCCGTTTCTGTAGCAACCGTCTTGGAAGCAGATGGCTACCTAGCGATTTGTCAGACTGTGCCGGGTCTGAGCCGCTTGTTCCTAACTCGTAAGGCCTTGCAGCCCGGTTGACCCGGTGAGTGGTTCAGGTTGGGCGACCAGTTTGCTCGAACTGACCCGCAAGGGAGAAGGTGAAACTACAACCTAACTTCCAGCTTTCTCTCCTCTCTGACTCGTGGTTTGTTTCATCCAGGAGCAGTTCCCAAGGACCTGATGACAGTTATCTCCTCTCCCGGCGTCGTCATCTGAAGCCATCTGCCCCAACCAGATCCAGATACACAGTCTGAACATTCAAAATCTGGATTCTCTTCAGGAACCTTGTGTGTGTGGCTTCTTTGCCCTTGCAGTTCCTAGAGAGTGAGTCTCCACTCTCTCAGTTTTGAGTTCACTTCATAGTCTTGGAGGTTGTATAAAATTCAGTCTGCAACCAGGCCCTTAACATTTGTGATATTTTGGTTGCTTCTCTGGCATCCTTTTGTATATATAGATTGATCTAGAACTTTTACTAACATTCCTGGGAATAAGTCAACCTTATTAGATGTGTTTTTCGTACGTACCTGTAAATATTTCTCTTGTAACGCACCAAGTTTATAGTGAGTTTTACAGATTAAAGTAAGAAATAAGAAAGCTATGCATCAGAGAGAATAGTGACTTGGTCAAGGTCTCACAGGTAGTGAGTAGTAGAGAGAAGATTTAAGCAATATATTTCAATCCCAAACCCAGAAATCATTCTACCACACCATGCAGTTTGATTTATTTGAGAAGCCTGTCTTCATTAAAGTCTTCATCAGGATCATAGGCATTGAAGGCCCTGCATGCTCTTGCCATGAACTTAGTTTTTTCTTCTAAAGACTTGACCTTGTTATTTTATTCTATACTTAGAGAGAAAGCATTTGAGTAAAAAGAGAGATTGCTCTTTCATAGTTTTGTCACTTAAAAGTTTTCTTTTTTTGTTAATAAAAACAAAGCATTAACATTTAGAAAACACGGAAGACTTGAGTGAGCTGAGGGTAAGCAAAAGGGAAAGTAGCAAGAGAGAAGGTCAGAGAGGTGACAAAGGCCCAAAGAAAGGACTTTGTTTTTTACTGAGGGGAAACAAAGCCATAGCAGGGTTTTGATGTGACTTGCCATACGTGTAAAGGGATCACTCAGAAATGTAAGCAGAGACTGTAGTGGAGGGTGGGGCAAGGATAGAAGAAGCAGGGAGACTTGTTTGGAGGTTCCTGCAGTAATGCAGGTGAGGGTTGGTGAAGGCTTGGCCAGGATGGTAACAGTGGGGATGATGAGAAGTTGATTAGACTCTGGATATATTTTTGAAGGCACAATCAATATGATTTGCTAATGGAATGGCTGTGGAATGTGAGAGAAAGAGGAGTTAAGGATGACTGCCTGAAGAGTGGCCATCAGTTGAGATGGAAAAGGCTCTGGATGGGGAATGTTGGTGGGATGGTAGGGAGAATCCAGAATTTGGTTTTGGACGTGTAGCATAAACAGATGTATATGTATGTAGTGCTGTAATGGAAGTTTGTGTGTGTGTTTGTGTGCGTTATACATAGGAGCCTGGAGTTCACGAGAGAGGTCTGAGCTAGAGTATAATTTGGGGAGTTGTCGGCATACAGATGAAATTAATTTTAAATTTTGGAACTAGATGAGGTCTCAAGGGAAGAGAAGTCAATAGAGCCTATACGCTCAGGGATTGTACATACTAATGAGGTAAACAATGAAAAAGTAACAAAATTGTGATAGCGATAAGAACTGTGAGGGGACTAAAACAGGGTGGTGTAATAGACTCTATCACATAGAGTATTAAAGGTAGCTTTTCTTGGACCTGGGAAGGATGGCCATAGACATGGATATTATTTTTTCCTAATATGATTACATTACTCACATAAAATGTGCTGAAAGTAAATATACCACATTATCAGCTATGGTTTTTGTTCTTCCCTCCTTTCTGTTTTTCTCAAATTTTCACTAATAATAATTTTAAGTAAAAAATGAAAAAATATTGTAAACTGTGTGAATGGGAGTAAATCTCCTTGGCTGTTGATTGTAGGGGGTAAAAAAGTATAGGGATTTTATTTAAGTTTATGTTTAATATAATCAAACAGTGTGATATGGTGATTTAAACAGTCATAAGCTACAGTAAGCAGAATAAAATATGCCAGTACAATTAAGTAGTAAACCCAGTAATTCTGTACAAGTAAAACACAATGAAAATGATGTGTTTACTCTTGGATTCCACATTTTAAAAGGGATGTCAGACAAATTGAACTACAATAAGTTGAAAAATGGTATTCTGTGGAAGCATATGGGCTTTTTCTCTATGGGGGGAGAGTAGAGAGTATCTGAAGAAGCGCCATAAAGAAGAGTGAGGTAGATTTTTCAATAGAACTTTATTGAGGTATACTTTATGTACCATTAACTTTACCTGTTGTAAGCGAACAATTTAATGATTTTTAGTAAATTTACTAAGTTGTGCAACCATCACCACAACCCAGGTTTATAACATTTCTATCACCCCAATAAGATGCCTTGTGCCCATTTACAGTTAATGCCAATTTGGTTGCTCTGATTGCTAGAGGCATAATTATGACTGTTGCGTGGAAGTTGTAGAGAAGCCCAGTAAACATTTTTTTTTTGTTGTTCACAATCGTTTTTTTCCTTCTTCATAAGAAGAAGCTGAAGCCAAATGAAGAGGATGCTGGATTATGGACGATGGAGCTCATGGTGAATGGCTTGGTCAGTTCATGCTAGGGCTCTGATGTTTTCCATTACTTGTGCTTTGTCTCTCTGTTTAACCACTGTTCCTCCTCCTACTCTTTCTGACAAGCAGGGTAAGGCAAAAATCTTTTTACTGTTCCCTTTATTTCAATTTATTTACTCAGCTGGCCTGTTCTCAACTTATTTCTTCACTATTTTTTTTCCACTGTGCCATGTTGAGGGAACCCTCACCCTCTCTCACCTTTCTGGAGGGCAAAGGAAAACTTTTCTCCCCCTGAACTTCTATTTTTACTTTCTCCTTTAGTATTCTTTGTAAGACTTTATTTTTTAGAGCAGTTTAAGGTTCACAGCAAAATTGAGAAGCTACAGAGATTTCCAATATACCACCATATATACCCACACATGCATAACCTTCCCTATTATTGACATTCCCCCACCAGAGAGGTACATTTGTACAATTGATGAACCTAAATTGACACATCATAATCACCCAAAGTCCATGGTTTACCTTAGGGTTCACTCTTGGTGTTGTATATTCCATGGGTGTGGAAAAAGTATAACTACATGTATGCATAGTTATAGTATTATTCAGAATAGTTTCACTGTCCTAAAAATCCTCTGTGCTCTGCCTGTTTGTCTCCTCCTACCCCAAACCCTGCAACCACTGATCTTTTTACTATCTCTGTAGTTTTGCTTTTTCCAGAATGTTGTGTAGTTGAAGTCATGCAGTATGTAGCCTTTTCAGATGGACTTCTTTCACTTAGTAATATGCATTTAAGGTTGCACCATGTCTTTTCATGGCTTGATAGCCGCATATAAATTTGTTTTTAGTATTGAGTAATATTTTGTTGTCTGGATGTATCACAGTTTATTCATTCACCTACTGAAGGACATCTTGGTTGCTCCCAAGTTTTGGCGATTATGAATGAAGCTGCTATAAATGTCCACATGTAGGTTTTTGTATGGGAAGTATTCAACTCCTTTGGGTAAATACCAAGGAGTGCAATTACTGGATCTTATGGTAAGAGTATGTTTAGTTTTATAAGAAATTTCAAAATTGTCTTTCAAAGTGGCTGTACCATTTTGCATTCCTGCCAGCAATGAAGGAGAGTTCCTGTTGCTCCATATCCTCACCAGCCGTTGGTGTTGTCAGTGTTCAAGATTTTGGCCGTTCTAATAGGTGTGAATAGTATCTCATTGTTTTAATGTGTATTTCCCTGATGACATATGATGAGCAACTTTCATATGCTTATTTGCCATCTGTGTATCTTCTTTGGTGAGGTGTCTATTAAAGTGTTTGGCCCATTTCTAATCTGATGGTTCATTTTTCTTGTTGAATTTTAAGAGTTCTTTGTATATTTTGGATAATAGTCTTTTATCAAATATTTCTTTTGTGAATATTTTCTCTTAGTCTGTGACTTTTCTTCTCATTCATTTGACATTACCTTTTGCAGAACATATGTCTTTAATTTTAATGAAGTTCAGGTTATAAAATATTTCTTTCTTGGATTATGCTTTTGGTGTTGTATCTAAAAAAGTCATTATCATATCCAAGGTCATCTAGGTTTTCTCTTAGGTTATCTTCTAGGAGTTTTATAGTTTTGCGTTTTACATTTAGGTCATAGATCCATTTTGAATTAATTTTTCTGAAGGTATAAAGTCTCCATCTAGATTGATTTTTTTTGCATATGGATGTCCAGTTGTTCAGCATCATTTGTTAAAAGTCTGTCTTTTCTCCATTGTATTGTCTTTGCTCCTTTGTCAAAGATCAGTTGTCTGTATTCATGTATGTCTTTTTCTGTGCTCTCTATTCTGTTCCATTGATCTACCTTTCCATTCTTTTGATAATATTACACTGTCTTGACTACTATAGCTTAATAGTAAGTATTGAAGTTGGGTAGTGTCACTTCTCCAACTTTGTTCTTCTCCTTCTATTTTCAGTTAGATATTGTGGATCTTTTGCCTCTGCATATAAACTTTAGAATCTCTTTGTCAATGTCAGTAAAATAATTTGCTGAGATTTTGATTAGGATTGCATTAAATCTATAGATCAAGTTGGGAAGAACTGACATCTTGACAATACTGAGTCTTCCTATCCATAAATATTAATACTGTTAGAGTATTTTATAATTTTTAATTACTGTTTTCTATTTATTGCCATTATTATTTGTTCCTATTTTTGTCTTCTACTCTTTTTCTGGCTTCTATGATTTTAATTGAGCATTGTACATGATTCTATTTTCTCTCTTTCTTAATGTACCAGTTATAGTTATTTTACTTTTTTTAATGTTTGCCTTAAAGTTTGTGATATACATTTACAACTAATTCAATTCCATTTTCATATAACACAGTATCCCTTCCCAGGTAGTGTAAATACCTTATAATAAGAAAATAAGCCTAATTTCTTCCTTCTGTCCCTTATATAATTGATGTCTTTAATTTTACTTTTATATAAGCATTCATATATATGATATATACATAAGCATGGATAATTGTATATGTTGTTTGCTATTAGTATCTTGAAAACTGTTATCTGTTAGATCAGTTAAGAATAAGAAAAATGAAAGATTTTTATTTTACCTAAACTTATTTCTTTCCCAGTGGTCTTCCTTGTTTTATATAGATCTGAGTTTCTGAACTATATTATATTCCTAGTCTCTAAAAAACTTCTTTTAACATTTCTTACAAGGCAGGTAGACTCGCAAAAATTCCCCCAATATTTGTTTGGCTGAGAAAGTCTTTATTTCATCTTCACTTTGAAGGATAATTTCACAGGGTACAGAATTCTAGGTTGATGGGTTTTTTTTTCTCTCATCACTTTAAGTATTTTATTCCACTCTCTTCTTGGTTGCATGATTTCTGAGAAGTCAGATGTAATTCTTATCTTTCTTCTTCTGTCAGAAAGGCATTTTTTCTTTTGGCTTCTTTCAGGAATTTTTCTTTATCTTTGATTTTCTGTAACTCCCTTAGTTTTCTGTAGGTTATTTTAAAAGGACTGTCCAGGTAGCAAAATCATAATATACCTGTCCCAATATTAGGGTGAGTTTTTTTTTCTGGGGGGAGATAGGGCAAGTGGTGAAGAATATAAATTGAGAGTCAATAACTAAATTTCAATCAGTAAGTACACTATTTAATAGAAGTCTATTAATGGCCCAATATTAGAATATCCAAAATATGTTTTATGAATGCCAAACAAGGTTGTTTAGGCTAGAAGAAACAAATATTCACTATGCTAAATTTTTCTTATTAAGAAAAATATATTGTAAATTTCTGTACAGATATTTTTCTGGATGTTTTGATTAGTTTTGATTGTTTTATATCCATCTCCTAGCTCATCACCCTTTAATTTTTTCAAGTTTATGGCTTTACAGTCTACAAATGTGGAATAAAAGTAAAAGTTGAAAACTTGTTTTCACAAAAGTTTTTATTTTTTTTTACAGAAATATACAGTCTTTAAATTTTAGAAATCAAATACATTTAAAGGGGAAAAAATAAGATGTCTTGATTACAAGTGAATCTTGATTCCTTGTTCCAAATGACTTTTTATGTAATTTGAAAATGTGGAGTATACCACGAAAATATAATGTTTCAAAAATCAAGGTTATTTTTGTTAACTTATAAACCAAATAGATTCTATTTCCATTTGCCAGGAGATATGTAATGTTCTGAATGTTCTACTAGACCTCTGTCTTTAAGTTTTAAAGTACATTTTCTCTGTGATGTAAAATCATGAAAGTCTTCATCAAGACAGGATTGACTCAATAAATCTATTGGCCAAATAAAAAATATTTTAAAAATAGAATTAATATATTTTTGATGGGCTTAAATATATTGTTGACGTTCTAAACTAAAAATAGTTTGCAACCACAATAGTTGTAAAATATTACTAATTATGATTCTTACAGTTAGATTTTTGAGAAAACCTTTATTTTTCTCCTTTTTTAATGATTTTATTTTATATGCAGAATCTTAGTAGTTTTTGTGATAATTCTGGAGTCCAGTGTTCAGAATTCCATGTTATAACTAATGTTTACCAAATAAGTTACATAAACAGAGACCATCAGACCCAATATTATATTTTGATGTATCTATATTCCTAATATCTAAAATTCCAGTGAATGAGTGTTATGCCTAGAGGTCATTGACACAGTCAGCAAAATGTTTCCTTGAAAATGTCTTTGAAGTGTTTGTTATATATCCATTTGAAATGGAAATAACAATAAAAATTTTTTACTTTTCAATATTTAATTTAGATATTTGTTAATTATAACCTCATATGATTCCCCTTCATCTATTTGCCACCAATTTTTTTAAATGGAAAAGTTGTGAACAAAGATGAGACTTATAATTGATGTATATTGTATTTTATAAAAAGGTGGTTTGCAGTGTGTTTAAAAATGTATGATAATTTTGAAGTTGGTACTTCCATTGATACAAACTAATGAAAGGTTTACTGATAATGACACTGATTTCTTTTTACTTCAGAACTTCTTTGAAACTATAATTGAAGCACTGATGCTTTCTCTAATGGGTTACTGTACTTAAACTAAATTTACCTTTTGAATATATTATTATTTGAACTTGATAATATACAATTTGTATGCACTTTTCACAAAGTAATTGTAAAATTATCAAAGTCTAAAAGGAACAAAAGTGCCTGGATTCCTCTTTAATGGTCATATTTAAAATTGGCGGCACTTGGTAAGCAGGCTTTTAAGTAGGTAGATATCAGTTGCAGTGGTTTTCAACTTCCCTTAGTGGACAGTATAATCATCTGTGCCTATAGCTGCAGAGAGAAGATTCAGGAGGTATACTATGGGGCCTAGGAATTTGTGTTATTCTAGTTATTCTGATGTACAATAAAGAATGAGAAACAAAATTAAATGTTGAATGAGGTAGTGTAAAACAAAATATGAAAAATCCCCACTTATTCAAAATGACTGAGAAGTGTTAAATGAATAGTCTGAATAACTGAAACATACTTTATATTCTGAATGTAAAATACTAGGTCTTAAAGGAATGGAAAAATAGTGTACTACATTTATCCTATATATAAGGATAAGATATATCCTATATCTTACTAATCATTTGTCAATCTTTCCTCTGGATAGCAGTAAGCTGATATCATATAATAATGTTCTGATATTTTTTTAATATTACAGTTATTTATGTACTAGCAAATAAATACTGTTGGTGAAAGTGAATATTAATGCAATAGACAGTATGAATATAAATTAGTATATGAGAAAGACTGATTTTAAGATTTTTTACTTAAAATTCATATACCAGCTAAAGTAACTAATTGAGAATGATTTAAAAATTAAAATACAGTCATGCATTGCTTAATGATGGGGATATGTTCTGAGAAGTGTGTAGTTAGGTGGTTTCATCATTGTGCAAACATAATAGAGTGTGCTTACACAAACCTAGATGGTGTAGCCTACTACACATTGAGGCTATATGATACTAATCTTATGGGGCTACCATTGTATATGTGGTCCATCGTTGACTGAAACATCTTTATGCAGTGCACGACTGTGTATAAAACAAAAATCAGTTAACAGGTACTAAAAAGTATGTTTTCAGGCACCTGGGATGAGATTCAGTATTTAAGCATTAAATTAACTCTGAATGACCTGACAGAGATGGAAGAGATATACTTTGGAGTAATATTTATTATTGTATGATAAAAAGAACCACGGAAAGTATTTGAAGACACTTTTTTTAACCCCTCTCACTAAAGATCTGAAGGACGAGTAAAGAGTTGATTGCTTTTTATCAAAAAAGATCCTTCATGTGATCTGGTTAAAGTATTTAAAATTTATAGAACTTAAACATATTTATAGAGACTTCTGGGATGAGATAATGACAGAATATGTCCCACCCCCAAATATTTGAGAATATAAGCTAATATTTTGCAAATTTATTTATTGAAAATATATTTATAACTGATGTACTTGTCTTCTGCTTACTTTGGATTTAATTTGCTCTTCTTTATCTAGCTTCCTAAGGTGGAAATTTAGAGTATGGATTTTAGATCTTCTTTTCTAATATATGAACTGAATGCTATAGATTTCTTTCTGAGCACTGCTTTCACTGTATCCCACAAGTTTTGATAAGGTACATTTTCATTTAGTTCAAAATATATTTTAATTTATGACTTCTTCTTTGACCCATGTATTATTTGGAAGTATGTTGTTTAATCTCCATGTATTTTGGGATTTTCCAGCTATCTTTCTATTATTAATATCTAGTTTAATTCCGTTATAGTCTGAGACAGACACTGTATGTTTTCTATTTTAAATTCGTTAAGGTATGTTTTTGGCCCAGAATGTGGTCTACCTTGGTGAATGTTCCATGTGAGCTTGAGAAGAATGTGTAATCTGTTGTTGGGCATAGTAGCAGATAGATGTCAATTTTCCAGTTGACTGGTGGTGCTGTGGATTTCAACTATGTCTTTACTGATGTTTTTGCCTGCTCTATCTATCCATTTCTGATAGAGGGGTGTTGAAGACTCCAACTGTGATAGTGAATTTGTCTCATTTCTTTTTTCCAGTTCTCTCAGTTTTGCCTCAGGTGTTTTGATGCTGTGTTTAGGCACATGTACATTAAGGATTGTTGTGTCTTCTTGTAGAATTGTCCCATTATCATTATGTAATGTCCCTCTTTATCCCTGATATTTTTTCTTACTCTGAAGTTTACTCTGAAATATTGTGGCTTCTCCAGCTTTTTTTTTTTTTTTTTTTTGCTAAGGAAGACTGTCCCTGAGCTAACATCTGTTGCCTATCTTCCTCTTTTTATGCTTGAGGAAGATTAGCCTTGAGCTAACATCTGTACCAGTCTTCCTCCCCTTTATATGTGGGTCACTGCCACAGCATGACTGATGAGTGGTGTAGGTCCGTGTCTGGGATCTTAACCCACGAACCCAGGCCACCAAAGTGGAACATGCCAAACTTAACCATTATGCAATGGAGCTGGCCCCTCTCCAGCTTTCTTTTGATTACCATTAGCATGGTATATCTTTCTCCATCACTTTACTTTTTTGTTTTTTGTCTTCTTTTTTTTTAATGTGTGCTACAGAAGAATGAATATTTTTAATCAAAGATTAATTCACATACCAAAAAGTCACCTTTTTTAAGTGTACAATTCAGTGAAAAATATTTTTTAACAAAAGCAATAGCTTGGTTGTTTATCAGTACCTTTTCATGTTGCTAACCACTCTAACCAGTGTTGAAGCCAGCTGGTCCTGGACTTTTGTTTGTTGTGAGGTTTTTGATTCTTGCTTCAGTCTCCTTGCTAGTAATTGGTCTGTTCAGATTTTCTGTTTCTTCATGATTAAGTCTTAGTAGATTGTATGTTTCTAGGAATTTATCCATTTCTTCTAGGTTCTCCAATTTGTTGGGGTATAATTGTTTGTAGTATTCTCTATGATCCTTTATATTTGAGTGGTATCAGTTGTAATGTCTCTTCTTTCCTTTCTAATTTTATTTATTTGAGTCCTCTCTTTTTTTTCTTAAGTCTAGCTAAAAGTTTGCCAATTTTGTTTATCTTTTCAAAGACCAACCCTTAGTTTTGTTGATCTTTTCTTGTTTTTTCTTCTTTATTTCATTTATTTCTTGTCTGATCTTTGTTATTTACTTCCTTCTGCTAACTTGAGTTTAGTTTGTTCTTCTTTCTCTTGTTGCTGGAGTGTAAAGTTAGGTTGTTTCTTTGAGGGTTTTTTTTTTAATGTAAGCATTTATTTCTGTAAAAATCTCCTCTTTGAACTGCTTTTACTTCATCCCATAAGTTTTGGTATGTTGTGTTTCTATTTTCATTTGTTTCAAGTTGTTTTTTTGATTTCTCTTTTAATTTCTTCTTTGACCTATTAGTTATTCTAGAGTAGAAGTCTTAAACTTTTCTTCCCCCAAATTTACTACTTTTCTGAGGAAAGGAAAAGAGAGCCAGCTACACCTGTGAAACAAATATTTATTGAAATCTGATTCAGTTCTAGGTCTCACACTAACTATGAAAAATATATAGCTAATAACAAAATAAGTGTCCTATCCTCAGGGTGCATGTAATTTAGTTGGAAAGAGAACAATTAAATTATATAACATAAATATATAATTACTAAATTAGGGATGTAAGCATAAAACTGGAATCTAAATAATGACTAAGAGTCAGCTAGGCAGTAATTTGCTGAAGAGGGTTACACCAAGAGAGAGAAGTAAGTGTGACATCCTTAGGTAGCAGAGCTCAGCATATTTCATTGACTAAGAAGCCACTGTTATTAGTTGTTTAGAATTTTAATGATTGAATTAATTTAAAATTATTCCAACACTCCCATTTTTCTTTGCTACATGTTAATTTAATTATTTTCATGGGATTTGCTTTTAAACATAAAAGAATTAGGCAACCTAGATTTTTTAAAATTCTGAAGTCATGAAACTTTAGAGTTCCCTCATCACTCAAGTATTTAATTCTTGAAGAGGATTTTCCCCCTATAATTGGTGTCTTTTTGATTAAAGCTAGGAAGTAGTTGTCCCAAATGAATAAAAAGACATTCAATTAAGTAATATTAGGAAGATTATCTCAGATTTGGATTTGTGTGAGTTAATAACTTCTTTTCCCCTCAGACTGTATGTCATATTTGTAAGCAAAGTTTTCAAGTGAGGCAATAATGCCTGTCACACCCACTTCTTCACTAGGAGTTATAAAGAAAAAAAATTAAACATATTTAAGCATTTTGGGGAAGGGAACAGTGTTATCTTATGAGACTGGTTAAAACAGTATCAGTTAACTTCACAAAACTAGTAACAAGATTGTTCAACTAATAGGTAAATTTAGAATGCTTTACTAAGTGCAAAACCTTTAATTTAGTCAAATTATCTTGTATGTCTGATATCAGTAAAGAAAAAAATTTACTTTTGAATAATACCAGTAGTAGATCATTGACATAATGTTCAAATGACATATGGATAGTAATCCAGAAAATTTTAAAATAAAAATCTTTCATTGCTTATTGATGAGTTTATAGACATTAATAACTATACTTAGTTAATGCACTATTTAAAATCCTGAAAATAAATGCTAGGAAGAAGATTACATCTTCTACAGAAAATATCAAAATAAACTATTAGAGATGGAATAATCAGTGTGAGAAATGAATGCTTGAAATAAAGATTATATATATATATCTTTTTTAATATATATGTATATGTAAAAAATACTATATATATATATATATATATATATATATATATATATGCACACTGACTTATGTACCAGTGCAGTGATGAAAGATATAAAGTCAGCTTCAGCTTTATGTGAAGAAATGGGATCTCTGCTACCATGTCGATGTGTGTTGGTCATCCAAAGATTTTGTTATGAGTTTATGAGCTAAAAAACTTAGTTAATAATAATGCATTAAGATTGGATCATCAATTATAACAAATATAATACACTAATGCAAGATGTTAATAGGGGGAACTGTGTGTGAAGGGGGGTATGAGGGAGTATATTAGAACTCTGTGTACTTTCCACTCAATTTTTATGTAAACCTAAAACAGCTCCAAAAAATAAAGTCTATCAAGTAAAAGAAGATCGTTTGGCTTTTAAAAAAGAAAGGAAAAAAATTTGTTTGATATATGACTCTCACTTTGCAGATTTCTTGCAGAATTGTTACTGACTTCAAAAATTGGATTCGATAGCTGAAACTTTTGAGCAACCCTTGTTTGTCTTGAAACATCATGATTTATGCATTAGATAAGGTCTCTCATAAGCCCTTGTTATAAACTGGATTTGGAGTATATTAGACCAAAATGAAAAAGTAGGTCTTTGAAAGGAGAGCCTGAGGAAAGACTTCCTAAGGTCTTTTCTAAATAAGGAGTCTTAATGATGGGATGCATTCTGGACATCGCCCTTCATTTCAGAACCTGTAGAGCTTATTGAGTTTGTAAGGGTTTGTTCATATCTATTTATTCCATATCTGGCTCTTTATGTATGGAAGACTGGTTTACTTGTAGTTTAGGCTTGTCTTTTCTGAAGATGTCCGTGAGTTACCTAGGCACATGCTAAATTACAGATTCCTTGGCCCTCAGCCCAGAGACTGTGATAATGTAGTTATTATATAGGGCCCAGGTATCTGCCTTTTAATTAATTCCTTTAGTGATACTTCGAGTTTGAGGATTATAATTTTAGGCCTTAGCCAGGATATAAAAAGTAACCATTATCTTGAAAGAGTGCAAGGGTCTATCTGGATTTTCACATTTATTCCTGTTTAGATTATGCTTATGTTTAGATTATCTACCTCCATATGGGAGAAATAGAGTCTACCAATGGGGAAGGTGGTTAATCTTACCAGACAACCTCAGATAGGCCACTTGAGCTCATATATTCTCTCTTAAACTATCACTGGGTGACTGCCTTTTATGAAGCTGAAATTACCCACAGTAAGGGAAATTTCACATATGTGAGAAATACTATATAATTTTATGGAAAAAAGCTTTCATCCAGAAGCTTTAGATAAACTTAGTCAGATTTTGAAACTATTGGAATTCTCGATCTTAACTGCCTAATTGAATTGAACATAAAAATAAATAATGTGATTGCAAATTGTCTTTTTAAGAAATAAATATTTATAATAGTTGAAGCACTGTATTGCACCTTAATTTCATTTAGCTGCATTTTTCAGCCTCTCCCACAGAAGTTATCACTTTCCTGACTTGGGGGTTCATCATTCAGTGCATTTCTTCATTTAACAGTACCTTTTAATCAAAATTATTGTACACGGTATGCTAAGGTATAGTTTTCTTTGTTTGTTTTAATTGTCTTGCCTAGAGGTGATGTTTTTATCTCAATTATTTCACTGAATTCCATGTTCTATAAGTATTCTAGGAAAAAGGAAGTTTTTCTTCCTCTTACTGATGTTAGTTCATTGGTGAGAGCAATGATACATTTTTGAGTTGTAATTATATAAATGTTAGACATTTAGGATGTTTTGGGATAGAAGGTTTTATGGGAATTAGCTTTTTTAATTTTAAGTTTTCTACCCATTTTTATTCTATATATTAGCAAATATTTTTTGTTTTCAGATAGATTTATTTTTTTGAAGTTGAAAAAACCTTTGAAAACAATTTCTCATTTTTCCTAGATGTTTCATGGAACAATTATAAAAGAGCTAATGAATCATGAAGAATGGAGTCACTATAATGAAAACATGATAGAAGATCAGAAAGATTTTGTTTTTGTGAAGTTCAATGGCCTTCATTTAAAATCTATGGAAAATTTACAATCTTGTATCTCTCTCAGAGTGTGCATCTTCTCAAACAATTTTATTACAGATATTCGTCCACTTAAAAGTTGTATAAAATTAGTCAAACTTGATCTCCATGGCAATCAGGTAAGCGATAGCTATTTCACATATTTGCATATAAATGAAATTGATATTTAATAAGCACTTAAGTTACTGTTCACAATATTTCTTTCAGATAGTCTTTTATGTAAAACATAAACAAAATTTAAAAATAAATATAAAATGTATATAAACAAAATTTAAAATATAAGTAAAAGTTTTTAATTAAAAATACATAAAACAAACATTGTATGATTTGGTTTATTTTACTTCTTAAATCCATAGTCTAGATTAAGAATACTTTTTGACTCCTTATTTCTTTTTTAATGACATATAATTGACATACAACATTATATTAAATTCAGGTGTATGGCATAATGATTTGATATTTGTGTATATTGAAATATGATCACTACAGTAAGTCCAGTTAACATCTGTCACCACACAGTTACAAATTTTTTTAACTTGTGATGAGAACTGATAAGATCTACTCTCTTATTAATGATCAAATATACAATTCATTATTATTAAGTATAGTTACCATGCTGTATATTACATCCCCTGGACTTATTTATCTTATAACTGGAAGTTTGTACCTTTTGACCACCTTCACCCATTTCACTCACTCCTTGCCTCTGGCTACCACCAATCTGTTCCCTGTATCTATATTAGTTTTTTTTTCCCCAGATTACGTGACGTCCATCCAGGTTGTTGCAAATGGCAAGATTTCATTCTTTTTTATGACTGAATAGTATTCCATTGTATATAGATAACACTTTTTCTTTATCCTCTTATCTACTGGTGGACTACTTAGGTTGTTTCTGTGTCTTGATGATTGTAAATAATGGTGCAGTGAACATGGGGGTACATATATTTTTTTGACTTATTGTTTTTGTTTCCTTTGGATAAATACCCAGGAGCAGAATTGCTAGATCATATGGTAGTTCTATTTTTAATTTTTTGAGGAACCTATATATTGTTTTCCATAGTGGCTGCACCAGTTTACATTCTCACCAACAGTGCACACAGGTTTCCTTTTGTCCACATCCTTTCCAACTCTTGTTCTTTCTTGTCTTTTTGATAACAGCCATTCTAACAGGTGTGAGGTTATATCTCATTGTAGTTTTGATTTGTGTTTCCCTGATGATTAGTAATTTTGGGCATCTCTTCATGTATGTTTGGCCTTCTGTATATCCTCTTTGGAAAAATGTCTACTTGGAGCCTCTGCCCATTTTTTAAATGGATTGTTTGTTTTTTTGCTATTGAGTTGTATAAGTCCTTTATTCACTTTGGATGTTAGCCCCTTATTCAGATATGTGATGTGGAAATATTTTCTCCCGTTTGGTTGGTTGCCTTTTCATTTTGTTGAGGGTTTCCTTTGCTGTTGTCGGGGAGTGGGGAATTCCCCCGTTCTATCTTTCTTGTGTTTCTATGGCTGGACTAATAATAAAGTTGACACAAGCGCAGATTAACAGGAGAAAAACCCATTTTAATATGTACGTATTGGAGATTATAGAGAGGTGATACTCAGAGTGTGAACAAAGCAGGCTGTATATATATCTTTTACACAAGGAAAGAATAAATTTGTGAGGAATGACTGGACAAAGAAACTTAGGTTTGGGATATGTAATAAGAGAGAAATTTAAACAAGGTTTAGACTTGAGGTAGTAAATTATCAAGGTTTGTTTGTGCAGGTTTCTCGTCCCTGAATTCCCTAGCTCTGGTGATAAGGATGTAGGGAGAGAATCTTTCACGTGGGAGATTTATTTCCTGGTTTCAGGGGGAACAGAGAGAGGAGGGTCAAAATGCTTTTTTTTTTTTTTTTTTTTTTTTGCGTTGGCTGCTTCTCAAGTAACAATTCAAAATAATCCATATGCCATTGTGGAATATTTTGGGGTGGCCTCTCCTGGGCCCCAACCCTGCAGAAGCTTTTTATTTTGATGTAGGCCCACTTGTTTATTTTTGCTTTTATTGCCTTTGCTTTTGGTGTAAAATCCAAAAAATCAGCACCAAGACTGATGTCAAGGAGCTTACTGCCTATGTTTTCTTCTGGGAATTTTACAATTTCAGGTCTTACGTTCAAGTCTTTAATCCATTTTAAGTTAATTTTTGTATATGGTGTAAGATAGTGGTCCAGTTTTATTCTTTTGCATGTTGCTGTCCAGTTTTCCCAACACCATTTATTGAAGAGACTGTCCTTTTCCATTGTATATTCTGGCTTATTTGTTGTAAATCAGTTGACTATATATGCATGGGTTCATTTCTGTGCCCTGTATTCTGTTCTGTTGATCTATATGTCTGTTTTTATGCTAATATCTTACTGTTTTGATTACTATACCTTTGTATTATAGTTTAAAATCAGGTAGCATGATGCCTCTAGCTTTGTTCTTTCTCAAGATTGCTTTGCCTATTTGGGATCTTTTGTGGTTTCATATAAATTTTGGAGTTTTTCTATTTCTGTGAAAAATGCCATTGGAATTTTGATAGGGATTGCATTGAATCTGTAGATTGCTTTGGGCAGTATGGACACTTTAGCAATATTAATTCTCCAAATCTGTGAACACATAATATCTCTCCATTTATTTGTGTTTTCCTCAATTTCTTTCATCAGTATCTTGCAGTTTTCAGTGTACAGATCTTTTGCCTCCCTGGTTAAATTTATTCCTAGGTATTTTATTTTTTTGATACGCTTATAAATTGGATTCTTTTCTTAATTTCTCTTCCTAATAGTTTGTTAATAGTGTGTTAAAATGCAACAGATTTTTGTACGTTGATTTTGTATCCTGTAACTTTACTGAATTTATTTATAGTTCTAGTCTTTAGGGTTTTCTATATATAATATCATGTCATCTGGAAATGGTGACAGTTTTACTTCTTTTCCAATTTGGATGCCTTTTCTTTCTTTTTGTTGACTAACTGCTTTGGCTAGGACTTATAATGCTATGTTGAATAAAAGTGGCAAGAATGGGCATCTTTGTTTTCTTCCTGATCTTAGAGGAAAAGCTTTCAGCTTTTAACTGTTTAGTATGATATTACCTGTGGGCTTGTTATATATATGGCCTTTATTATGTTGAGGTACATTCCTTCTATACCCATTTCTTGAGAGTTTTTATCATAAATGGATATTGAATCTTATCAAATGCTCTTTCTACATCTATTGAGATGATCATATGATTTTTATCATCCATTTTGTTAATGTGGCATATCACATTGATTGATTTGACTCCTTAATTCTTCATGTAAGGAAAGTTACTTTAGAAAAGTTTAGAGTCAGCGTATTACCAAGTAATTTTTACTGAATGAAGTTTATTTGTTTATTCATTTAATTACACTAATAATCATAGCTTATTCCAGATGCCCAGTGTATTATGTTTTTACCCTAGTCATCATTTGGATAATTAGAAATTCTGTTTTTTATTAATGGGAAATTTGACACTTAGGAAAATATTGAATTTTAGATGTTTAATGTTTTTCCATTTTCCATTGCAATTTATAGAAAATTAGTGTTTGTATTTAAAGTATTATTATTAATAATATTTCAGATAAAAAGTCTACCAGATACCAAATTTTGGAGTGGATTGAAGAACCTAAAACTCCTCTATCTTCATGACAATGGTTTTGCAAAGTTAAAGAATGTGTGTATGTTATCTGCCTGTCCAAGCCTCATTGCCCTCACCATGTTTGATTGTCCAGTAAGCCTTAAAAAAGGATATAGACATGTTCTCGTCAACAGTATATGGCCTCTCAAAGCACTGGATAATCATGTGATTTCTGATGAAGAAATAATTCAGAACTGGCATCTTCCTGAACGGTTCAAAACATATAACTATCGACTTTTCTTTAAATTCTGCACTGCTTTGAAAAAGGTAATTGGCTTCATTAGGGTTTCATTTTAAATAAATGTATAGAAGTAAAATTTTAACTTCTAAGTTCTATACCCAAATTATATACATTAATATTTTGCATCATTAATATAAAATAAACTAGTGAATATATTATTAATGTCATATCTGAAAATTTAGAAAAGCTCGTATGTCTACTGCATAAAAATTGTTGAGCATAAAAGGATTAAATTGTAGAGAAACAAATATGTGGGTTTTTTTTTTTTTTTGGTCTTCACTGTTTTAATAGCTTTAAGTATGTATAGCTTACATACTGTAAAATTTACCCATTTTACATGTATGATTCAATGATTTTAGTAAATTAACAGTGCTGTATAACCATCTCCACAATCCAAGGTTAGAAATTTCCCCCACTCCAAAAGTTTTCCTCGTTCCCATTTGCAATTAATCTTCCCTTCTACCCCCAGTCCTAAGTAACCATTGATTTGTTTTCTGTCTCTATAAATTTGCTTTTCTAAATGTTTTATGTAAATGAAATCATACAATGTGAAGTCTTTTGCATCTAACTTCTTGCACTTAGTGTGATGTGTTTGACGCTCATTCCTGTTGTAGCATGTATCAGTAGTTTGTTCCTTTCAATTGCTGAGTAATAGTCCATTAAATGTATACATTACATTTTCTTTGTCCATTTACCAGTTAGTGGACATTTGGATTGTTTCCATTTTTTGCTATTGTGAATAATGCTGCTTTGAACAGATGCTTACATATCTTTGTGTAGACATATGTTTTCATTTTTCTTGGCTGGATTCTTAGGAGTGCAATTGCTGGGATATTTGGTAAGTTTATATTTAACTTCTTAGAAAACTGAATTGCGTTCTAAAAAATGGAAACCATTGATTCATGAGGGATCCAGTTTCTCTGCATCCTTGTAAACACTTAGTATCTTTTGTCTCTTGCGCTATAGACATTCTACTAGGTGTGAAGTGGTATTTCATTGTGGCTTTAATTTTTATTTCTATGAGTAATGGTGATAAGCATCTTTTCATCCACTTATTAACTCTGCATATATCTTCTTTGGTCCAATGTCTATACAAGTTTTTTGCCCATTTTAAAAGTGGGTTGTTTGACTTATTGAGTTGTGAGAGTAGATATCTAGATTTAAGTCCTTTATCGGATATATGAATTACAAATATTTTCTCCCAGCCCATAGCTTGTCTTTTCATTTTCTTAATTTTTTTTTTAAATCAGAAAAGTTTTGAGTTTTATGAAGTCCAATTTATGAGTTTTTTTCTCTTATGAATCATGCTTTTGGTGTTGTATCTAAGAACTCTACCTAATTCTCAGTCACAGAATTTTTCTCCTGTGTTTTCTTATAGAAGTTTAATAATTTTAGCTCTGAAATTTAGATCTGTGTTTCATCTTGAATGAATTTTTATGCATGGTGTGAAGGAAGGGTCCAAGCTCAATTTTTGCATGTGGATATCAACCTCATTTGTTGAAAAGATTATTCTTTTTCCAGTGAATTGTCTTGATATCTTTGTCAAAAATCAATTGGCCATAAATGTAAGGGTTTATTTCTGGACTCTCAATTATATTCCAAAGTCTATATATCTATCCTTATGCCAGTACCACACAGCCTTGATTACTATAGCTTTGTAGTTGAGTTTTCAAATAGGGAAATGTGAGTCCTCCAACTTTGCTCTTCTTTTTCAATATTGCTTTGGCTATTGAGAATCCCTTGCATTTACAAATTAATTTTAGGATCAGCTTGTCAATTTCTACAATGATTCCTTCTGGGATAGTGATAAGGATTCTATTGAATTTATAGATCAATTTGTGGAGAATTGCCATATTTACAATAGTGAGTATTCTTGTTTTTAAATGTGAACTGTCTCTCGATTTATTTCGATTTTCTTTAATTCTCTCAGTAGTGTTTTGTAGTTTTCAGTGTACAAGTCTTGCACTTATTTTGTTAAAATGTATTTCTGTGTATTATATTCATTTGATGATATTGTGAATGGAATCATATTCTGAATTTCATTTTTGGATTGTTGTTGTTAGAGTATAGAAATACATTGATTTTTTTGTTGTTGATTCAAAATATTTGTTTTTTTAGTTGAAAGTGGATCTCTAATTTTTTCAAGTTTGCATATTTGAATGATTCCATTGAGAAATAGTTAATTTTTTTTCAATGCCTTAAAAGACAATGTGGATTATTAATGGAAGAGGATAAAAATATTCAATTTCTAAACAATTAATTTGATGACATTGGCATGTTCAGATCATCATTTTAAAATGTTGAAAGAAGTGATTGGGGCACTTGATATCTAGTTGGAGGTTAAAAAGCACTTAATTGGATAGATAAAAATACAAGAAAACATGCTTCATAGCTTATGAATGTTAGAACAAATAAATCATAAAACAGTTCAAAAGAGGGGGTTAACTTTGCAGGTGTTAGAAAAAATCAGGTACAAGATATAGGAAGTAAAAACGTATGTTGGAGAACAGTGTTTATAATATGTTCTAAGTAATATAAACTATATATACATTGAAAACTGATGAAGAGTAGAAAATCATTTGCAGTGATCACATCTGAAATGGTATATAAACAATGAACAGGAATTATGCATGGAAAGGCTAGAGGTTAGGAAGTTGGAAGACTTTTTATAACTGTATACAATTCTTAAATAAGTATATTAATTTGTAATAATAGTTTAAAATTTTTAGGGAAATAAAAAATGAGACAGTATTTGAGTCCAGGTACCTTAACCTGGGCCCTAAAGGAAGAATTTCATTTAATTATTCTAGTTGTGTGGTCTGGTGTAATCAAAGGTAGAAACATACATGACCCTTTTAAGGACAATCAAAATAATTAAGGTTCACTTAAGGAATTAATGGGAAGTTAGGGGGGTATTGAAAAGAACCTTGGATGACATACCAGGGAGTTTAGCCTTCTTAATGAATGCAGTGAAGATCTATTGAAGTTGGTTGAATAGGAAAATCAGAGTGGTTCTGTTGTAGTTGGTGCTCTATGAATAAATGGTATCGACAAAGTTTTTAAAGGAGATTAATCCAGTATTTTTCTAGCAGATTAATGGGGGTTAGGAGACAGATGTAGGCCAGAAATGATGTGATTAGGATTGATATAGTCAAAGGGCAGTGGCAAAGAAGAAAGGTGTCAGTGTAAAGTAGAAGACAGACACCCAGTAAAAGCCATTGTGGTAGCCACTTTATATATTTTATTCCTTCACCAAATATGTATTAAGCACATAATATGTGAGAGGGATTATTCTGGATTCAGTGGTAAATCATACTGACAGAGGTTCTGCTCTCATGAAGTCCAGTGGAAAGGGTCAGGAAATAAACATGTAAGCAAAACAACAACAACAAAACAAATAAAATAAAACCATAGAATGCCAGATAGTGTTAATTTCTAAAGAAAAGAAAGTAAAATGGTAATAGGACGAAAGAGGTAGAGATTTGGGCTGCTTTAGCTAGGGTGGATGGGGAAGGACTTTCTGAAAAATATCTTGTTTATTCTTCATCCTTTGATATGGAAAGGTATTACTCTTATTTCACAGAAGAAAAAGAAATATAGTGAGGTTTAGAAACTTATCCAATATTAGACATCTAGTCAGCCATGAAGCTGGGATTTCAAGCCTCTTTGGTTTTTGCAGTCCTACAATCAACATTGCATCACAAAGGAGAGACAGTGCAAAGATTTGACAGGATTTTTTTTTAACTGATTGAATGTGGGAAAAGAATAATAATAAGTGAGGAAATACTCCTCTAGTATTTTGAACTTGGGTAACTGGGACAAAAAATAACCTAGTTAACAGAAATGATGGCATTTAAAGGGTTTTGGTATAAAGTTAAGCTTGGTCACGTTTATTTGACCCAGGATATTGATATAGAGATATGAATCAGGCATTGGTAAGAATAATTAAAATTCAGAAATAGTGTTCTGGGTTGTTTTAGAATGAACATAGACTTCTTTAATTTCTGCATCCAGGCCCTCTTGATAAAAGAATGATAATACTTATTGAAAACATTGTGTGAACTCTTATAAAGTTATTGTCTTTAGTTTTCAAAATATTCTTATACTCAAAAATAAGTGCAATGAAATGTTTTGAAATCTATATTTCAAACATTACTAAGATGTAAATCCAGTAGCTATTGCTTGAGATCATAACTGAAGCCAAGCTATCACAGGAAAATATAGGGATCAATAAAGGCTGAGAGCTAAGGACAAAGCTTTAGGGCACAGTCTCATTTTGTGGATAGAAAGCAGTGGAACTAACGAGGATAATGGAGAATTGATCCCAGGATGAAAAATAGAGACAAGGCTTATTATCACTTACGTTAAGGGAAAAGAGTGATTAAAAAATGAAGATTGCAGGCTGGCCCGGTGGTGTAGCGGTTAAGTTCGTGTGTTCTGCTTTGGTGGCCCGGGGTTCACTGGTCAGATCCTGGGCAGGGACCTACTCACTGCTCATCAAGCCATGCTGAGGTGGCGTCCCATACAGAAGAACTGCAACTCTACAACTATGATACGCAACTATGCACTGGGGCTTTGGGAGAAAAAAGAAAAAGAGGAAGATTGGTAACAGATGTTAGCACAGGGCCAATCTTCCTTAAAAAAAAAAAGAATAATGTTTTTAAAGTGTCAAGGAAAATTAGCACTGATTCAAAACTGTTTTGAAAGGCTTATTGATGGAGAAGAGATTATTGCTTCTTTGGAATTTCAGTAACTTCAGGGATGGATATTAAATTGTAATGGTTAATATGCGATTGCCATTTTCTGTTTTCTGAGAAAATTTTGGACAAAGGAAAGATAATGGCTTAACTGTAGGAAATAGGATTAATGGAAATTTTTTTTTTAAGTGAGATGATACTAACTTCAACATATTTTTCAGCTGAGGGGAATAAGTTTTAATTTAAAAGAAGAGATTGAAAATATCAGAAATAGAGGGAATAATTGAAGAAAAAAATTGTGGAGAAACCATAAATGGAAGGCATCACAAATAGAATAAGCCTTAAAGAAATATAGGTACACCGAATTCTGGCAGAATTTTTGTGAGTTGTAGAGATTTAAAGAAATCTATTTGAATAACAGTTTTTCAGTTTACCTATACATTTTTATTCATTATTTCTGCTATAAGCAATATTCTTTTTGTTATTCTTTGAAATAAGAAAGGCCAAAGGGTGCAAACAAACAAACAAAACCCAAAAATACTAACAGAAGCCTGCTTTCTCTGTCCAAATGATCAAGAAAGGTTCAGTCTAGTAAGACAGTTAACTTTTAGACAATAACTACTCTACTACAGTCAAAACCACAGAAAATACTGTGGTCCTGCCTCCATTCATGTCAGCAAAGGTTGGGTGGGGAGCCTAGACTTTCATCTTCATGAAGGTCTAATGAGGCAACCCAACACCTACTGAGGCGATGTCAGAAGATACCTAATGGAGATCAGGACTTTGACCACTGCCCAGCTATAACAAGGCATACCCATAGCAGTGTCAATGAAGACCACGTGGAATTTGAAACTCCCATATGTACCTAGCAGTAATGAGGAGGCCACCCCTCAATTGGGAGTTAATAAGCCGAATGGTGGGGAACCTGGACTTGTACCTCCCCCTGAGGTAACAAGATAATGATCTTCATTTCCCCTGCTGGAGCAATGTCAGAGAAAGCTAAAACAGAAGGTTTAAATAAGATTAAAAGTTTTATAACATATACAAAAATGTCTAGGTTTCAATCAAAAGTCCCAAAACATACAAAGAACTAGGATGATCTTAAAATGCATGAAAAGAGACAAACAATAGATGCTAACACTGAGATGATAGAATTGTTAAAATTATCTGATAAAGGTTTTAAAGCAGCCATGATGAAAATGCTTCAAGGAACAGTTATAAACAGGCTTGAAACATGTACAAACAGAAAGCCTCAGCATAGTGATAGTAGATATAAAGAACCAAATCATAATTTGAGAACTCAAAAATACGATAACCAAAATAAAAAGCTCAGTGGATGGACTTAACAGCAGAAATGAGGGGAAAGACTAATGACGGAAAAGGAAGATAGAACAATAGAGATTACCTAATATGAACAACAGAAAATAGACTGAAGAATAAAACTCATATTCCTAGCAAATGGAAGCCAAAAAAAAGCAGGGGTAGCTATACTTATATCATATGAAATAGACTTTAAGCCAGAGACTGTAATAAGAGACAAGGTCATTATATAATGATAAAGGGGTCAATCCATCAAGAAGATATAACATTTGTAAATATTTATGCACCCAACATAGGAGCACTGAAATATGTAAAGCAAATATTAACAGACTTGATGGGAGAAATACACAGCAGTACAATAATAGTAGGGGACTTCAGTACTGCACTTTCAACAATGGATAGATCATCTAGACAGAAATTCAAAGGAAACACTGGACTTAAACTAAATGTTAGACCAGATGGACTTAACAGACATTTACAGAACATTCCATTCCAATGGCAGCAGAATACTCATTCTTATCAAGCACACATGGAACCTTCTCCAGGATAGATCATATGTTAGGCCATGAAGCAAGTCTTATTAAACTTAAAAAAATTGAAATCATATCAAGCATCTTTTCCAACTACAATGGTCTGAAACTAGAAATCAATTACAAGAAGAAAACTGGAAAATTCACAATTAAGTGGAGAGTAAACAACATGCTACTGAACAAACAGTGGGTCAAAGAAGAAATCAAAAGAGAAATAAAAGATATCTCAAGAAAAATGAAATGTAATTACAACATAACTTACAGGATGCAGCAAAAGCAGTTCTAAGAGGGAAGTTCAGAGCAGTAATGCCTGCATGAAGAAAAAGAAAGCTGAAGTGAACAACCTAATTTTACACCTCAAGGCATTAGAAAAAAGAACAAACTAAGCCAAAGTTATTAGAGGCAAAGAAATTTAAAAAGATCAGAGTGGAAATAAAGGAAATAGAGACTAAAAGCACAATAGAAAAATCAATGAAACTAAGAGCTGTTTTTTGAAAAGATAAGCAAATTAGACAAACCTTTATTAGACTTACCAAGAAAAAAAGAAAGAGGACTCAAATAAAATTAGAAGTGAAAGAGGAGACAATAAAATGGATCCCAAACAAATACAAAGGATTGTAAGAGACTGCTATGAACAATTATACACCAATGGATTAGACAAACTAGAAGAAATGGACAAATTCTTAGAAACACACAACCTACCAAGACTGAATCATGAAGAAATAGAAGATTTGAACAGACTATTTACTAGTAAGGAGATTTAATCAGTAATCAAAAACCTCCCAATGAAGAAAAGTTCAGGACCAGAGAGCTTCACTGGTGATTTCTACCAAACGTTTAAAGAATTAGTACCAGTCCTTCTCAAGCTCTTCCAAAAAACAGAGGAGGAGGGAACACTTCCAAACTCATTTCAGGCCAGCATTACCCTGATACCAAAACCAGACAAAGACAATGCAAGAAAATAAAATTACAGGCCAATATCCTTGATGAACATAGATGTAAAAATCTTTAACAAAATATTAGCAAACTGAATTCAACAATATGTTAAAAAAGTCATACACCATGAAGTGAGATTTATTCCTGGGATAAAATGATAGTTCACCATCCACAAATCAATACATGTGATACACTACATTAACAAAATGAAGACTAAAATTATATGATCATCTCAATAGATCAAGAAAAAGCATTTGACAAAATTCAACATCCATTCATGATAGAAACTTTCAACAAATTGGGTATAGAGGGAACATACCTCAACATAATAAAGGCCATATCTGACAAGCCCACAGCTAACATACTCAATGGTGAAAAGCTAAAAAGCTTTCCCCCTAAGATCAGGAACAAGACAAGGATGCCCACTCTCACCACTTTTATTCAGCATGGTATTGGAAGTCCTAGCCAGAGCAATTAGGCCAGAAAAAGAAATAAAAAGCATCAAAATCAGAAAGGAAAGAGTAAAATTGTCAGAATTTGCAGATGGCATGTATAGAAAACCCCAAAGACTCCACCACTAAACTATTAGAACAAATTCAGTAAAGTTGCAGGATACAAAATCAATATACAAAAACCACTTGCATTTCTGTATACTAACAATGAACTATCAGAAAGAGAAATTAAGAAAACAATAACATTTACAGTTGCATCAAAAAGAATAAAATACCTAGAATAAATTTAACCAAGGAAGTGAAAGATCTGTACACTGAAAACTGTAAGCCGTGGATGAAAGAAATTGGAGAAGACAAATAGAAAGATATTCTGTGCTAATGGATTAGGAAAATTAATATTGTTAAAATGTCCATATTACCCAAAGAAGTCTAGATGTTTTTACCCAAAATTAGTTTTACCCAAAACAAATTCAATGCAATATCTATGAAAATTCCAATGGCATTTTTTTCACAAAAACAGAAAAAATTATCTTAAAATTTGCCTGGGACCATACAAGAACCCAATTAGCCAAAGCAATCTTGAGAAAGGGATGTAAAGAAAGGTAAGGTGTGTGTGTGTGTGTATATATATATATATATAAACCCATATGTATACACAACCACTAAGAAGGCTCTACAAAGGGATACACAAAAAACACTATAGATAAATCTACATGGAATTCTAAAAATCTCTAAGTAGTAGGAAATCAAGAATAAGAAAACAAAGAAGTAAGTAGCAGAGAAAACAAACAGAAAACAAAAAAAGCAAAATAAAGTGACAGACTTAAGCCCTAACCTATCAGTAATTACATTAAAATTTATTTATTTTATTTTTATTTTTATTTTTTGTGAGGAAGACCAGCCCTGAGCTAACATCCATTGCTAATCCTCCTCTTTTTGCTGAGGAAGACTGGCCCTGGGCTAACATCTGTGCCCATCTTCCTCTACTTTTTTTTTTTATATAGGACGGCGCCACAAGCAGTGCATCAGCAGGCGCTCGGGATCCGAACCCATGAACCCCGGGCTGCCAAGCGCGGACTAAACCGCTGCGCCACCGGGCGGCCCCATAAAATTTACATTAAAATTTAAATGGTCTAGGGCCAGACCTGATGGCCTACTGGTTAAAATTTGGTATGCTCTGCTTTGGTTGCCTGGGTTATATTTCTGGGCACAGAACCACAGCACTTATCTGTCAGTGGCCATGCTGTGGTGGCAGCTCACATACACACACACAAAAAGAGAGGAAGATAGGCAATGGATGTTAGCTCAGGGTGAATCTTCCTCAGCAAAGAAAAAAAAAGAAAGAAAAAATTAGACTTTTTTAAAGTCAAATAATACTCAGTCCATATTCAAATTTCCTCAATTGCTTTAAAGTGTATGTATACATCTGTTTTGTTTGAATCAAGATCCATGGAAGCTTACATTAATTACTTACAAGCCAGATATTGGCAAAATGGATTTAAAAACATGATCTAACTATATGCTGTCTACAAGAAACTCACTTCAAATATAATGATATAGGCAGGTTGAAAATAAAAGGACGGAGAAAAATATATCATACCAAAATTAATTGAAGGAAAACAGGAGTGAGTGGCTATCTTATCAGATAAAACTTCAGAGCGAAGAAAATTATCAGAGGTTGGGAGGAACATTACATAATGATAAAAGGTTCAAACCACCAAGAAGACATATTAATCTTAAATGCAAATGCACCAAACAACAGAGCTACAAAATATATGAAGCAAGACCTGATAAAACTGAAATGAGAAATAGACACGATTATAGTTAGAGACATCAAAATCCCTCTCTCTGCAATTAGAACAATTAGATAGAAAATCAGGAAATATAAAGAAAAACTCAGCAACTCGATCAACCAACAAAATCTAATATGATATTTATAGAACACTTTACCCAACAACAGCAGAATACACATTCTTTTCAAGTGTCCATTAAACCATATATAGGCCATGTCCTGTTCTTTGAAACAAATTTAAAAGAATTTAAATCATACAGAGTGTGTTCTCTGACCACAGGGAAATAAAAGGAAAGTCCCCAAACACTTGAAAACTAAAGAGCATACTTCTAATGAATGCATAGGTGAAAGATGTAGTCTCAAGAGAAATTTAGAAAAAAATACATTAACTGAATTAAAATGAAAATCCAAGATTCCAAAATTTGTGGAACATAGCTAAAGCAATGCTGAGAGGGAAATTAATAGCACAAAATGCACATATTGGAAAAGAGGAGAAGCCTCAGATCAATGGTCTAAGATCCCTTCTTAACAACCTAGGAATACAAGAGCAAAATAAACCCAAAATAGGCAGAAGAAGTCAATGATGAAGATAAGAGCAGATATCAGTGAAATAAAAAACAAACAAACAAACAAAGAGAAAATTAGTAAAACAAAGGTCTGTTTCTTTGAAAAGATCAATAAAATTGACAAACCTCTAGAAAGACTGACAGAAAAAAAGAGAGCAGACTCAAATTACCAATATCAGGAATAAAACAAGGGATATCACTACAGACCTTGCAGACATCAAAAGGATAAGAGAATACATAACAATGCTGCACACACAAACTTGACAGTTTTTCACACAGAGACACAAACTATCAAAATTCACCCAAAATGAAATAGATAATTTGAATAGTCATAACCATTAAGGAAATTGAGTTTATACTTTTAGAACCTCTAAAAAAGAAATCTCCAGGCCCAGATAGCTTCACTGGAAAATTCTTCCAAACATTTAAAAAAGAATTAATACCAATTCTATACAGTTTCTTCTAGAAAATAAGAGGGAACACTTCCCAATTAATTTTATGAAGCTAATATTACCTTGATGCCAAAGCCAAACAAGGACAGTATAAAGAAGGAAAACTGCAGACTGATACCCCTCATGAATATAAGCACAAAATTCCTTAACATAATCTTAGCAAATAGAACTCAGCAATACAGATCTTCCTTAACTTACAGTGGGGTTATGTTCTGATTAATCCATCGTAAATGGAAAATATGGTAAGTTGAAAATTCATTTAATACACCTAACCTACCAAACATCCTAGCTTAGCTTAGCCTACCTTAAACATGCTCAGAACACTTCCATTCGCCTATAGTTGGGCAAAATCATCTAACACAAAGGCTAGTTTATAATAAAGTGTTGAGTATCTCATGTAATTTGTTGAATACTGTACTGAAAATGAAAAATGGATGGTTGGATGGGTGCAGAATGGTTGTAAGTGTATTGGTTGTTTACCCTTGTGATCACAAGGCTGACTGGGAGCTGCTGCTCACTCCCCCTGCCCTGCATCATGAGAGAGTTTTCTAGTTCATATTGCTGGCCTGGGAAAAGATCAAAATTCAAAATTCAAAGTATGGTTTCTACTGAATGCGTATTACTTTCCCACCATTGTAAAGTTGAAAAATTGTAAGTTGAACCATTGTAAGTCAAGGACCGTCTGTATATGAAAAGAATTATATACCGTGATCAAATGGAGCTTATTCTAGGGATGTGAGGCTGGTTCAATATTTGAAAATCAGTTAATGTAACTCACCATATCAAAGGACTAAAGAAAAAGCATATCAAATATCATATCAATTAAGGGAGAAAAAACATTTGACAAAATTCAACTTCCATTCATGATGAAAAAAAACTCTCACAAATATAGGTATAAAGGGAACTTCCTCTTCTTTATAAAGAACATCAACAGAAAACCTACAGCTAACGTTATGCTTAATGGTGAAAGAGTGCTTTCTCCCCACGATTGGGAGCGCAGCAAGGATGCTTGTTATCACTTCTCTTGTCAACATAGTGCTGGTAAGTCTAGCTAGTGCAATGAGGCAGGAAGAGAAAATAAAAGACATACGCATGAGAAAAGAAGAAATAAAAGTCTCTATTTGCAGATGAAATGATCTCCTATGTAGAAAATCCCAAAGAATCACACAGGATGCCAGGTAATCATACAAAAATCAATCATATTTCTATATACTAGCAATGAACACATAGACACCAAAATTAAAAATATAATATTAGTGTTGGCCCAGTGGCACAGAAGTCAAGTTTGTGCAGTCTGCTTTGGCAGCCCAGGGTTCTCAGGTTCCGATCCCAGGTGCAGACCTACGCAGCACTTATCAAGTCATGCTGTGGCAGGCATCCCACATAATAAAAATAGAGGAAGATAGGCATGGATGTTAGCCCAGAATCAATCTTCCTCAGCAAAAAGAGGAGGATTGGCAACAGATGTTAGCTCAGGGCTAATCTTCCTCACCAAAAAAAAAAAAAAAAATCATTTATAATCGCTCCAAAAAAATGAAAAACAGGTGTAAATCTAACAAAACATGCACAGAACTTGTATGCTGAATATTATAAAACACTGATGAAAAACTCAAGATCTAAATAAATGGAAAGATATAGCATATTCATGAATTAGAAGGCTCAGCATAATAAAGATCTCAATTGTCCCCAAATTGATATACAGGTTTAATGCAATTCCTATCAAAATCCTGCAAGATTTTCTGCAGTTATAGATAAGACTATTCTAAACATTTTATGGAAAGCGAAAGGAACTACAATGGCTAAAACAACTTTGAAAAACAAAGTGAAAGGAATCAGTTACCTGATTTTGAGACTTATATATAGCTACAGTAGTCAAGGCTTGTGTGGTATTGGTGAGGCACAGACACAGAGATCAATGGAACAGAACAGAAAACGTAAAACTAGGTTCACACAATATGTCCAACTGAATTTTGACAAAGGTGTAAAAGTAATGATGGAGAAAATATAACCTTTTCAGTAAATATTGCTGAAGCAGTTGGGCATCCACACACAAACACACACAAGTGAGTTTCAATCTAAGTTTCATACCTCATACAAAAATTAACTCAAAATAGTTCACGGAGTTAAATGTAAAATTTAAAACTTTAAAACTCTTAGAAAAAAAATTGAAGGAAATTTTTGGAATCTAGGACTAGGCAAAGAATTCTTAGATCTGACACCCAAAGCACAGTCTTTAGGAGAAGAAAATGACAGAGTTAACTTGATCAAAACTTTTTAAAAAACTTACTCTGTAAAAGATTCTGTTGGGCAAATGAAAAGATAAACTAGTCAGGGAAAGTATTTGGAAATGAATATTCTAAAAATGATAATAGTTCTTTTGAGTGGTGGAAATTTGAGTAGGGTTTTTTCTTGTATTTGCTTTTCTTTTCTAAAATTTCTACACTGTTATATTATTATAATTCCAAATTAAAAAAAAATTAATGGTACTTGAGTCAGGTGAATTTTTTTTTAACTTGAAAATTGATTAGTGTGTTACTAAAGTGTTTACTAAGTGATTCTTATAAATACTGATTTAAAATAATACAAAATCTTCCCTGCCAGTGTGTGGAGTTTCACACAGATTTTTACCATTTCATGTGACTATTAAAGTTAATATATTATGGATATAATATGATTTCTCATAGAAGAAAAAGGTAAAAACTGTATGTATTTACTTTATCTGAAATAAATACTTATGGGAATAGTGTGATTGACATTTTTCAAATATGCTGAGAAAATGTGTGCCAAATTAGGAAGTTCTCATGGAAAAAAAAAATCACAAATGGAATAGAAAAAGATAGACTTTAGGGACCAGATACATATAGAAGAAATAAAAACATGGAGATAGGAAAGGAAGACAAAAATAAGTATAAATGTTTTTAGAATATCAATTAATTGAGAATCTCTGTGTAATTGTATACAATCTGATAGAATATAGTTGTAGAATTTGTTTTTAAAAATACTCTTCCTGTTAGAACACAAAGTACTCTCTTCCATATGAGTCATATTGCAAAAGTCCTTACTATTCTTTTGAAATGCCTCATTATGCTTTATACCAGGGTGAGCAATAGCCCCATTTTCATTCCAGGATTTCAATAGCAAGTGGTAGAGTATAGATATTGCATTATTCTGCTATCTATTTTGTTGATTGTTGACAGTTTTTTGCCTAAGCATATGTCGTTCTTTGCCAAGCTTTTACTATGATCCTTTAATTGCTTTTATTGGATTGAGAACATTAGTACTAATTGTCTTTTATAGTTAATTTATTGATTTCATAATTTTACATCATGTTAGTTTGGATAAATTGCTTAGTAAATTGCTTTAGACTAATTTTTTGAGTATAAAATAAGGGATATAGAAGTCCTTTGTAAACTCTGAAGTGCTATATCATTTTAAGTATTACTATAAAACTGCTGACAGATAACATTGTTTGGATACTTGAAATGTTTTAGCCACTGTTCTGAGTGCTTTGCAAATATTCCCTCACAACAACCCAATGAGGTAGTACCATTGTTATCTCTATTTTACAGATGATGGACAGGGGACAAATAGGTTACTTACCCTAGATCGCATAGCTAGCAAGTGGTAGAACTGAAATTTAAACCCAGGCAGTTTTTCTCCAGAAAAACTCCTCTAGTGGAGGAAATGCATTACTTTCCCTTAGAAAGAGAATACATCCACTTGTCCTCAGATATCAAATAGTTGATGGCACTTGTAAAGTTTGCAGTGATATCTTTATTGGCATTTACAAGATAATTGTTTTAGGACATCAGAAAGCATGAGTATTGTCTGGAAGTTATTTGTTCTCTGGCAGGGACGCTAACCCTGCCCACAGCTGATGATGATTCTGTTTATCTCTTTAAAGAGAAGGAATTATTCATGCCTTGGTGGGAAGCAGGACTCTGCTGTAAACTGCCCTGTAAGCTTAATGGTTCTCCGCTGGTGAGAACTGCAGCATCTGACCAGGACCACTAAAGCATAGTCATCTAAATTCCCTCCTGTATTTTTCCTCCTCACTTCTTCCTTATGCACTCAACCTTCCTGCCTCCAAGCTACTGTAAGGGAGGAAAAGTAATTTTCCTCCTACCCTTCTGAGTTCTTGGCTGAGACCCCAGTAACAAAAGACAGATTAACAAGAAGAAAAAAACAAGTTTCAGGCTGGCCATGTGGCATAGTGGTTAAGTTTGCACACTCTGCTTTGGTGGCCCTGGGTTTCACAGGCTTGGATCCCTGGCATGGACAGATGGTCAAGCCATTCTGTGGCAGCGTCCCATATAAAGTAGAGGAAGATGGGCATGGATGTTAGCCCAGGGCCAGTCTTCCTCAGAAAAAGAGGATTGGCAATGGATGTTAGCTCAGAGCTAGTCTTCCTCACACACACAAAAAACCAAGTTTAACATGTATATCTCATGTACACATGGGAGATACCCAGGGAAAAATGAGTAGCTCCCTCAGGTGGCTTAGAATTCATGCTTAAATACCATCTTAAGATGGAATGGGGAAGGTGGGTGTAGGCCTTTTAGGAGAGAGTAAATGATTTTTAGGAAAAATGAATGCGTTCTTAGAAGAATAGATGGGAGTTTGTGACAAAGTTCGTCTGGGTGTGGTGTCCTCTCCTAATCTCCTCTTCTTATTTCTTTCTGATCTCCTCTCCTGTGATAAGAGTCCATCTTCTCTGGTTGATGAAACTCCTGGGGAAGGGATTTATAATTGAATGCCTTTTGGAAGATCCATCTTTAGACAAAGAAAAGAAGTTCAGAGAAATCCTCTCCCTGAATTTGCTGTTTTTCAAGTGCCTACCACTTAAAATAATCAATATACCAAAGGAGCATATTCTGGAGTGGCATGTCTTGAACTCCATCAGTCATATTTTGGGGTCGCATATTTTGCTACCCTCAACACACACACACACACACACACACACACACACACACACACCCGTGAGCCCAGATGCAATGAACAAAGAAACATAAAGATTAGAGGAAATGACATATATACTAGAAACCAGTAAAAGATAACATTTAAATAAAAGATTATTTCATAGAATTGCTTCTAGATGTAGTAAAGATTTTTTGTAGATATAATGAAGATGAGACTGAATCAAAGGTAGAAGCTAGGTCAGCCTGACTTTAAGCTAATCTTCCTAATACATATAAGAAAATGACAGGAACTAGAGGAAATTCTGCAAATCCCCCTATTTGTCAAGGGTAACAGTGGACCAACTGACAGATAGGACCCATTGCTACAGATCACAGGATAAATTTCATGGAGAGACCCTAGTCTATACAGGGTTATAATAAATAGCAAACTGGTATGTGGCAGGATTCATGTGTGATAGGACAATCAGGGGCTTCAGAAAGGAGCTTGGTCTCAGCCACGTAACCTCACTGGAGTAGGTGACATGTTCACAGAGAACTCAATGTGAGAAAGCTAGCCTTTGACAGAGTGGCTTCACCATATTGAGAAGAAATACTTGAAAATGATGAGAAAAGAAAAGGACACATAGAGGTGAGTTCCAGGATATTTATTATACATCAACAGAGATTACAGTAGAGAAAATAAAGCAAATTAGGAAGAAGCAATAATCAAAGAAATACTGAAAAAAAAATCATGGATCTGAGTATGGGGCAAGATCTATGAAAGAACCACATATATTTTCTTTAGAAATCTTTGAAGTTCAGCTCTCTTTGTGGAAAAAAGGAAATGCAAAAGTATTTATACTTTAGATGAGTTTTTCGAATATAAGAAATCATTAGGCAAGTAGAGGTGCTGGCAAGCATAGAGCATGTGAGGCAGAGTGAAAAGCATTTGCAAAGGCACAGAGGTCGTGCTAGAGCTTGGCACAATCAAGTGACAGCAAGTAATTTAGTGTTCTTGGAGTTTAGAGGATATGTTTGGGCATGTCAAATGATGCTGGAGAAAAAAACAGGATTAATATAGCAAAGGGTGTTAATATTAAGGAGACAGGACTTGATCTTGCAAGATCTTGGGGAAATATTTAAGGATTTTATGTGACCTGATTTTCATTCTAGAAAAATCATCCTATATTCTGTAATTTTGGAGTGGAGGGAAATTGAATGTAGGGAATAGTGAGGAGTCTATTGCAGTTATTTGGGCCCTAGTTTTTAAGAGCTGATTTAATAAATTGGTAGAGGATATAGATTATGTGGAACAGATTGAAGAGATATTGTTTGATAGAATTTAGTGATTTATTGGGTGGAAAGGGGAAGACAGAAATAGGAATGTGGGTTTATTACTTGGTTGACAAAGTGGAGAATAGTTTTAATGACTATATATAATGCAGTATGAGGTGTGGATTGGAGATGTTTTCGTATGGGGGAGATAATTATTTCAGATTTTGACACATAAGTAGAGAAATGGAATTGTAAGTCATTTCATAGGTTCGTAATTTAAGAGATAATTCCTGACAGGAGATACAGCTAGTGGATTATCAGCATATGTGAGGTAGTAAAATGTAGCAAGGAAGGTGATCAACTGAGGAGAGTTAGCAAAGAGAAGTGAAAAAAGAAGAAAGCCTAAATTATGCAAATATTTAAATGGTTTGCAGAAAAAGAGGCACCAGCAAACAGACTAAGAAATAAAAATTACAAAGGTAGAAAAATTAGGTGTATGATATTACTGCAGCCAAGTAAGAGCTGAGTTATGAAAACAGGTTGACATTGCCACATCAAGCTTGGAGACAAAATATGACAATGTATGTGACTATTACTTAGTGATTTGATAGTCAACTGATAATTGAATGCTAGTTGCAGACCAGATAGCTTAGTTAGTCCTAGAGATAAAGGATAAAGAGAGAGTTGTCGAACTTGGTGAGTTTATGTTGCAGTGGGGAAAATAGACCAATAATTACATTATAGCATAAACTCGTTAAATGAAAAAACAAATCAGGATTTAGTAAGGAGAAACTTTATTTGAAAGGATTATTGCAAGAGTGGGAAAGGGGCTATTGCAATAGGCAAAGGGGAGCTATTGTAATAGGGAGAATGCTCTGAGGTTAAGATCTGCAGACATCTTAAAAGTTAGGCAAAAAGGATTTTTCTTTCATAGGGAGGAGTAAACAAGTCCAGAAAGAACTGGTATGGGTAAATAGGATGAAGGGGAGTGGCATACTCTGACAGTAGATAGAGAAGATTTCACCCTAACAGTAGCCTATTCTCAGGAGGGGCTGTTAAGAAGGGATTGTATGCTGTCTCAGGCTGATGGTGGGCCACAGTTCAGGAGCCTAGGGGAAGGAGAGAATCTTAACCAAGTTTGGTTAACAAGCATTTTGTTCTAATTGGTCAGTGGGGACAAAGCACTTCAACTAATTATTAACAGGCAAAGAATGGGAATTTAGAGGGTCTGGGTCAGGGCTTTGTCACAGATAAACGAGAGGGGCATTCATGGGTATTATCTAAGTAATATGGGGGAAGGGTTCTTCTTTGCAGTAAGCCGTTTCCTGAAACAAAGGGATGAGGAGATTTCTTAACCTTCACTGTTTTCCAGGATCACGGGGCTCAGGTAAAATTCAACATTGTCAAGTGTGACAAATGAGTTATTGCACAGGATATTGTAGAAGGGTATTGAACTCAGATCAATATTAAGAAAGACTTCTTGGAGGAAAGAACTGAGTCTTGAAAAGACTAAGATAGTGAGACAAGTAATTGAGAAGGGCAGTCAAGAAACTCCAATGGCATCTGTAAAAAGCATTGAGCTTTGATTATCAGGTAATTTTCAGGGGGGTAAGTGATTGGATATTGTCAGAGTGGAAGGTATTATATGTAGAATGAAGGGAGATGAGATTGAAGAGGTAAGAAGGGATTAGATCAAGGATTTTGTGTGCCAATTCAAGAAATTTATCATTTATCTTTCAATGATGTACCAGTGAAATATATTAAGTAAAGATGTCATATGATCAGATTTGCATTTTGGAAAGTTCACTTTAGCAATAGTGCATTTTATGGTTTGGAGGGAGTGGGAGAATGGGGATTATTTCAGATATTAGGACATTTTTAGTAAATTAGAGAAGTAAAGACATGCAAAAAAGCAGTGACCAAGAATAGAAGAAAAGGGAGAGGTCAGACAGATATTTGAGATGTTGAATATACTGGGCCTAGCAACATTTGGATATGAAGAAGCATGAGAGAAAAGAGTCTGGGATGGTTCCAGGGTTTCTGTGTTAGGTAACTAAGGGCACTAGTACCATTCACTAACAGCATATGAGAAAGCAGGTTAGGGAGGAAGATTCATGTCTGAGAACGTTAAGTTTGATTGGATATAAGTTTGACCATATTGTTCTGTAGCTCAAGAGAGAATTCAGGCCTAGAGCTAGAAATCGGAGTCATCAGCACATAGGTGAGTGTTGAAGCTATGAATTTCACTGCAATCATCTGCAGAGTGTATTCAGATTGAAAAGAGAATAATGGAGAAAATCCTTTCAATGTGACTTTAAGCAGAGTATGGATAGGTCTTTAAAAAGTCCAGAAGTGAACAAGGTTTATATAAGGAAAACTAGGAGTGGTGGTGTACAGAAGCCAAGGGAAGTGTTTCAAGGAGGAATGTCCAATGATAATTTTGTAAGGAAGTATCAGATAGGATGGTAGGGGTAGAAGCCAGTGGAATGAGATACAGGAAGAGAGAAGGTAGGGGCAGCAAATGTGGAATTCAGTTACAAGAATTGGGTCTCTTAATGAAAGTGAGATGCAAAGGATGGAGGGTTGGGATATGTGTGATTATTTGTGTGTATTTTAAAGATGGGTGAGGCTACCTCATATTTATAGGTAAAGGGATAGTGACAGTAGAGGGGAAGTAATTGAAAACAGAGGGAAATGGGACTTAATAGCAATGGAGTGCCAGTATTGGACAGGGAGAGAGATACTTCTTGCTTTATGATTGAGTAGAAGGCACTT